>OY986969.1:3854800-3916854 GCA_963920575.1 Narthecium ossifragum | reverse complement strand
GCGAGATCTCTCAAATCCGGCTGCTTAGGAAGGGATCTAAGGACGATCCAAAGCATGATAGCTCAGATTTAGGAAGATCCAGCGTTGATTGGTAGGTGTTCTACTCAAAATCTTAAGATTTGATACATAAGGTTTGCTTTCCGATTTTGGTTTGAGTAGGTCTCCTTGTATAGGCCATGGTTCCTCGATTGGTTAGCATTTTTGGACTCCTCATGTCCTAATCTACCAGATCTGTGAGTTTCATGAAGTTTGGTTTTATTTCCGGCGAGTTTTCCGGTGATTTCCCCGGTGGGTTTCCGTCTGGGTTGCAGAGAGATCGATCCCCCTTGAGGTGAGGATCGATCCTTCTAGTGACCGCATGCTGACCCCGAGGGGGATCGATCCCCATGTCTAGGGGGATCGATCCTTTGTGGGTCAGCTTGATGACTCTTCCTCTTGAATGAGAGGATCGATCCCCATGTCTGGGGGGATCGATCCCTTTCATCCTGAAATGCGTTTTCGCTTTGTTTTTCCGATTTTCTTCGAATCTGAATACTGGTACGTATTCCTAGTGGTGCTTATACACTAGCATGATATAGAATCGGACCCTTCGGGGTTTTATCTACATTTTTCTAGCATTTTTCCTTTATTTGTCGATATTGCTATAAACTGTTGTTTGTTACTGCCTTGTGGTGAACCGAGGGAGTCATGACCCTCGGGAGTGTTTAGTATAAATAGGCCGAAGGTGTGCCCTTCCTTGTTGCCTGCTTATACTGTCATAATTTGCCTAGCTTGCTTGTGCGTTATAGTCATGTTAGGCTAGACGTGGGCGGTAGTTTGTCCCTAGTACTCCAGTATCAATAACTAAGTGGTGGCTGTCGATTACCCCAACATGGGTCATCCTGCCTGGTATCCAGCATGGGGACGGGTGTCCTGCATGGGATGAGGTTCTCCCTGTTTGTGGCGGGTGAGGTTTGCATGAATAGGAGCCCTGGGGAGGGGGGGGGGGTTATCGATGAGACTTGTGGGCTCCCTGGTTGGACTTAGCCTTTGATATGGAGTTTAGGGGTTGTACTGGCTCTGTCGCCTTGAGTGCTGAGAGATGGTTGTCATAGTCACGGTTGTTCCGCCAAGTGTGGAGATCCCGCTTGGAGAGGGGTGTCCTACAAGTAGCGTCATGTCCAACCTGTGTCAGGGATTGTCGGAGGTAGTCCATCCCTGGACAGTGGTTGTCGGAGGGACGTACTTTGGACATGTACCCTTCGGGTTATTGACGGGATTTATGGGGTCCTTGGCAGGCCTCAGTACTTGGCACAGAGTTAGTACGGTTGGTGTCGCCTTCCTTGTGTGTGTCGTAGAGTAGAACCCTACTGAGCTTTTTGCTCATTCCTACCTGGACCACGGTATTTGCAGGTGCAGGTATCAGCTCTTCTCATGTGGCTCCCCGGTGTTCGTCCTGCGACAGCGCGTCGCCAGCTGACCATGTTTGAGGGCCAGGACGGCTTTTGCTATGCTTTTGCGGAGACTCCAGAGGATGTAAATAACACTTTACTCCCTTCTAGTTTGACAATATGCCAATTTACCCCCTATAGTTTAAAACGTGACAAAACGCACCCTTAAGTTTTCAAAGTGGTCGTTTTACACCCAAAGCTCAAACAGCGTTAACCTGGCTGACGGCAAACCGGGTAAATAGGTCACGTGCAACGCACGTGACCCCCTATTACCGGTTTTGCCCGGTTCAGCCCGTTTTCATGCAGGTCACGTGCGACTCCCTCTCCTCGCTGACGACGCCACGACGATCTCTCCGTCACCGCCAACCCGGACCTGAAGGATGGAGAGGGGGGGAGAAGATCCAGCTGCGAATGGGGATAGATCGGCGTACTCAAGTCGGCGGAGTCAGGGGAGAGAGCGATCGACCGAGCCGGAGAGGCGGTTGGATGAGAGATCGAGCTGATGAGGGGAAGCGGGGTAGATCGCCGGAGAGGAGGTTGCGGGAGAGGATGAGGTGCTCGAGGGCAGGGAGGGAGGCGGGGAGAAGATCCAGCTGGGAATGGGGCTAGAGAGGCGGTTGGAGCTGAGGTCGGGGTTGGCGGTGACGGAGAGATCGTCGGGCGGCGTTGGGGAGAGTCGTGGCCTCGTCGGCGAGGAGAGGGAGTGCCACAGGGGAAGATGGCGCGGCGGAGTGCTGGATCCGAAGGAGGCGGAGGGTCTCGACGACGGTCGAGCTCAGATGGAGGTCACCGGCGTCGGGGGAGATCATCGGCTGTGAAGGGGGACCTCGGGAGGTTGGAACGGCGAAGGGAAGACGGAAGCGGGGCGGTTGGAGGGCTCGTCGAGGAGAGAAGGGAAGACGGAAGCGGGGCGTCGGAGGGGAAAGGGAAGACGGAAGCGGGGCGTCGGAGGGGGAAGGGAAGCCGGCGACGGAGCTCCGGGCAAGGGCGGCGCGTCAATGATACTCCTGCGCCTGTGCTTGCCTCGAGAGGTGGGAAGAGGGGGGAGGGACTGAGAGAGAGGTGTGAGTGAGAGATGACGTCAGTGGGTTTAGCCGGTCAAACCGGTCAAAATTAGTTAAATGAATGGATTCAGCCGGTTTACCGTCAGCCGGCTAACGGAGTTTAGCTGGTTGGGTGTAAAACGACCACTTTGAAAACTTAAGGGTGCGTTTTGTCACGTTTTAAACTATAGGGGGTAAATTGACATATTGTCAAACTAGAGGGGAGTAAAATGTTATTAACCCTTTCTTTTTTGTTGACTGATTTATGTAAATATTGTTGTAACTCTGTTGTATATTTGTACAGTTTTGGTATAGTAGATGTTAGCTTTGCTTCTGCCTTCTGTTAGTTTATTATACTTGTTTCTACCTGTTGTTGTAGTAGATGTAGGTTTCCCCCTCGTGTCCCGGTCTGGATGGGTTTTTTGGGCCGGGGCGCGACAATTTTCCACCATTTTGAGTTTCATCACCCCCCACAGAAGGATGATGCTATCAACATGCTATGGCGGCAGGTATGATTAATCTTCGCTCCTTGGATTCTTTGTCATTGGACATTTCTAGTTACCGACTAGTAAATGCCTGTGAATATAGTATGCCTTGTACGGATTTCATCATGCACTCTTCCTTGGAATTATGTTGCGGCCTAGTAGGAATATCGTTGTGTGTTGATCGGATAAAACCACACAATCAAGAAACAACACCTCATTGATGTCGTCTTTACTACTTAATCAAAAGGCGATCTTAGCTTTTGCTTTTCATCAAGTACGTTTCAAGCTCCCAGCCGCCAAGCTTGCAGTGCATCGAAGTAAAAGGCTGAGAATCCCAGATTGGTGGAGGTGAAGGACCTGAGAACAAGGGTCTCATTCAACTCATCTTCCCCTTTATCGACCACACTAGTTGTGATGGTGTGTGTTGGTTTTCAATGCATTGGCTTTGAACAGAGATTACATGTGCTGATCACTGATGTCGAGTTAATCAGAATTCCTAGCATGATCATTGGTTATAGCAACGTTCCCCTTTCCATGCTCTTGTAACATTGTAATGATTTTTGTTGTATCAAAGAATTGGCCATTGAATAAGGTGAAGCCTTTCTTGTTGAGACTGCATTGTAACTATCAGTATCAAATCTTTTTGCAATACATAGTTGCTTCAGTGAAAGAACAAAGTGATGCCTTTGAGTAAAGTTATAATTTGAAATGATAGCATCCTTGAAAATGCAAGCAACTCTTGTAATGCAAATCTTGGCGCAGTTGTGCAAACCCTTCAACACTGCAAATCACATGACAATGCTTCAAATATAGGTCATGAGTACTAATGTGTTTCGAACTTTTATCAAGATCTCTTAAAGAAAGAAATTTGTATTAATGACATGCTGATTCCTGAGCACATTAGACATGATTGTAGGTACCTTGACACTGAAACACGTTTGACTTGTCAATGTTAAATTTATGTTAAGCCAAATCGATTAATATAACATAGTTATATGATCAAGTTTGATTACATTAAATAGCTAACATACCTCATTTGTAGTTCATAAAACAACTGACATCTGAAAGTCTCAGTATCAAAATTAGACCTCAGAAACAGTTCTTTCTGAATTGTTGTAGACATGTAGTAACAAATGACTACATCAAAAGGCCGAGATTCAAGGATCTGCTGACTGAATTGAGACAATTATGGAGAAACAAATTTCAAGTAATAAAAAACTACTTTGCTTTATTTTTTTTTCAAAGAATTACATTTTTTGCCATACCTAAGCAAATAGCTACTGATACTATTACTTGAAACAATATCCATCTCAACTAAACAGCTAAATTTCTTGCAATGTTTCATACCAATGTAACGCTTCCGGTGCCAATTCAAAGTCAAGAAATCATAAGAATCTACAAAAAACTGCTTGTTGTGTTGCTATGAATCCAACTTTTGTCCATGATTGGGCGTATCCTGCAACAATTGGAAATAGGAAAACAAGAACAAACTAATGATTAGGCAGACACCAATACAACAATTTAAAAGCATCACACATGTATAATAGCTCTTCATTAGGCTTTTTTACAAGAGAGAAAAAGTCGAAACATAACTCTTGTAAGATCTGTTACATATACAAGCAAGTATCAAATGTACATCTAGAATAAAATCTAGAATAAAAACTATAACAAAAAAGATTAAAGCCCTTGCTGAAGCTGTAAGAGATACCTTTGGTCATTAATTTTACAAGAAGCTGTAAGTTAAATCCTACAACAAGAACAAATTATTGATACAAAAATGGGATAAAACCATAAAAAAAAAATCCTTTGCAAAGTGGGTTTGAAACCTCAACGGGAACTCGCCAATCTCTTCATTGGTAATACAACACATCTAAGTCACTACCGTCCTAATTATCGTACAGTAGAGCTTTCGTGGTTGTCCGCATGTACACATCCATATCATAACCAGCAAGACTCATCCTCTCCGCGAGCTCGCATGCTTCCTTCTTCTTGTTTTGGATGCAGAGTCTCTTCAGAAGCCAGTTACCTACAGGCTGCATTAGCACGAAGCCTTTCCTCAATGCATAAAGCAAAACATTCAGAGCCGAGGCAAGCTTCCTTTCCCAACATAGACGATTAATAAGGAGCACGCAACTGGGGGGGGGGGGGTCATAGCGATGTTGAACTCCATGAGGATGGAGAAAATCTTCAAAGCTTCGTCCCCTTTTCGCACCTGACAATACCCGATGGGCCAAATAGTGTATGGAAAAGAATAAAAACGATTCTGCTTCGTTTCCATCTCAATCAAGGCCCTGATAGCTTCTTCTGTGCAGCCTTGCTCGAAATGTTCCCGTGCCACTCTAACGGCTTCAGCTTCTTCTGGAATGCTGCTCTCATGTGAGATTCTATTCAGTGGCTGACGATGGCATCAAAGAGTCGGCATGAAGAAGGTGAAAGAGGATGCCGGTAGCGGGGAGGAGAGGAGAGGAGGCCGGGATGGGATCGGGGAAGGGGGGCGCACAGCGTGGGGCGCGACAGGGGAGGGGCAACAAGGGGGCACGGTCAGCGAGGCCACACAGTCATGGGTGGCGCGGCGGTGATGTGGCCGAGGTCGAGGGCGGCGCGGCTGGGGTGGGCACGGCCGCACGGGGGAGAAGGGACGCGAGAGAGAGAGACCGCGGGAGAGGAATGGGGACTTAGGGTTGTGCTGGGTTTTTGTTTTAATCTCAGCCTTGATCAATGTTGAGATGGAGGGTCAGATTCGGTGTCAAATGTTGTGTTAAAGGATATAGTTATTGTCCGGATGTTATAGTATATGATCAGAAATATAAGAGATTTGTTGATATATTTTCAGGAGGTAAATGATATTAACCCCCTTTTTTTAGAATGCACGCAAATATAATGAAAACATGCCGGTTAATTGGTCTCTCATTCAACATTATGCTTCTACGCTCTTGTAAAATGTATGAAATTCCTCCGAAGGCTTGCATGATCTTGGATTTCCTTAAAGTCCATACTCAGATTGTACATAAGCTTTAAGAGCCGTTTGCGCATTGCCCCAGTGTCATCAGTACCAGAAATAGCTCGTTATAACATCCTTTCGCACTCGCACTAATCTCTATTGATATGTTTTCTGCATACCTGCAACATTAACACTAAAGTTTTCTTTAAAACTTTGTAGCGAATTCGTTTCTTTCATAAATATGTTTTACAATGTTGATGCAGCACAGTAAAATATTAGCTTGGAGTTGGAAACAAAAAGACCCTCTTTCAAAGAACAGTATATGAGGCTGGAAAGCCAAGAATAGGCGCGAAGATAAAGATGGACTTGCTGTAGAACTTGAGTATCTTGGAACAGCAAGACCATCTCTGCACTGACATCACAGGCAGAAAGGTTTATCAATAATCCCATAGATGCAAGAATTTTGAACACTGATCTCAGCCACTCAGGTACTTCGTCTATTCCGGGCAGGGAAACGCAATATGAGCTGCGGGTTTGTGCTGATTCGTTAAGAACTTGATGTAAACCCTAGTGAAGCCAATGCCTCCACCAGCCAACACCAACTTCTGATCAACCCCTTCTCCTGCAGGCCAATCTTCCCCCCACCTAAATGGTTGCAAAAGAAATGCTACAGTTTGTAGCCGCATGGTGTCTGGATAGAAAACTAGGGCTGCTGTCATGGCCATGATGAAGCTTACGTACGTTTCAGAGCATTTTAGCTCGCTTCCTTCGCTATTTCTCTGATCTCAAATTCTGGTTGGCAATTCCACAAGACACGAAGAAGCAACAAGCCTAACTGGAGATGAACCAAAGTGTTGATCCCGCAGAAATCCTGGCAATCAATGAAGATGGCAGAAAGCGGCTTGTCTTGATTGAAAATATAGAGGAAACCTTGCCAATCAACTCTGTAAATTAGCATGCAAACTGGGAGAAAAAAAGGTGAATGTCAGTCAGCCTGGCAGAAGCAAGTTTTCTGCACATGAAATGGGATTACTGACCTTTTCAAATAGTATAAATATCTCATAGAATGGATATTAAGCAAACCCCAAGCTTCTTCCCATCGTGGTTGACTAATGCTATTGCTGGTCCTTTTGTGCATATAATATTTTGAGTTGCAGAAGCCAAAGAAGCATTCCGCAGTATGGCCTCTGAGCCTTCTTTGAGCACCTGGTTGCTGGAATGAGAGATAAGATGACCATTATTAGGTGTCTGATGGCTAATTGCCTGAGCATCCAACATCTAGAAACTGCACAAAAGAAATGATCAAGTCAGCATTTTGATGTCACAGCTAAAAGCTCATTTTTTTGCAGCTTGCCAGAAACAAAAATAGGTCATCAAGTTTTCCTCCACCCTCTGATGACATCAACAAGGCCAGGAATAACTAAGCAGCTAGAAGGGATGCCTGAATGTTCAATGTGAGTTGCTTGCTATATATTAAAAAGGATATCCTGAGAACTAGATCTATTTGAACTGAAGTGCTCCAAGGCACATTAAAGGTATGGGGTTAGATGGTTTTATAATCTGCATTATTGCCTCCAGGTGGATAGAGAGAAAAACATAAGCATCCATAAAAAAATGGGACAGAACCAAGGAGGGGAAATACCTTCATAGTGGTACTGCATGCTACTCTCCATCATGTGTAAACTGCTTCAGAATTTGCTGAATAAAAAACATTGAATACCGAAAGTGAGATACATTCAAAAATCTCGATTGAGTGATCTGAGATGTGGACGCTACAGATGGCGTCACTTATGCTGTGCAAGCACAATTCGTCAGAAGCATCAGGAGATATGCTTAGAACTCCTGCCAGGACATCCACCACATATGGTGTCATCTTCTACACCATGCACTTCATTCAGCAGAGTCACCAGCAGCAATGCTACACAATGTCACCAGAATTCACCAGTTTGGCAACCACTTGGATATCCTTTTCCACATGTACATTGAGTTGAGTCTTGTTTGTGCTGTATAATCAGCAAAAGTTCAGCATCTGATACAACAGTGGTGCCTTGATCTCTTCCTGCTGGAAAAGGCAATTTAACTGCTGCTGTAATGCCTATGGACTGCAATTTGCATTCTTAGCGAATCATTAAGTGACATGCGCAAGCTGAGTAAACAACATAGAATCAGTGATTCCACATGAGAAGTTGCTGATTTTAAAAATAATGTATTGCTCTAAAGAAGCCAAAATCTGGCTTTCATCAAGAAGCCTGCAGTCAAACAATATTCTGCATCATTGGAAAACTTCTAAAAAGATGAAGCATGTTGACCGGGAGTAAGTGCCTTTCCAAAATAATGAGCAGATATATAGGATCATCAGAATTGCAGCTTGACAGGTCAACAACTTCAGATTATTGGGACTCTTTTGGCCAAGAATAAACATCAATTTGGGACGGTCTCACAAAACATACAAATAGGCATATCTGACAAAGTCTGTGCTGAACATCAAATACAATCTTGCTTTCATCAGGTTAGATAGATATAAACCCAAGCATTCAAATGATATACCAATCCGATCTGCTAAGATGACTAACTCAATGTGTGCAAACTTCCAGGCATGAATATCAGATCCACTAAGCAAGATTAGATTGACAAAACTTCAACCAGTCCCAGTATAGCTTCGTCCTTTAGCCCTTCATTTAGCTTTTGAAAGTCAAGATAACAAAAATATTTCACAAATTCTTTCTTGTCGAGCATCATATTGGAACTTTCTTCGTGAATGTCTTCTTTCAGAAGATAGAGGGAATACAGCAGCATTGAACTGGAATCTTCATGGGGAGCATTAAAAGATACAAGTGCACCTTTTGATCCGTTTTCTCCCGATTTCTTTACCAGGCAAACTAGAATTTTAGCAACCAGACCAGGCTTTTGATGTTCTAATTCTCTAAATAAGCCAGATTTCCCCGCCAATAACAAAAAAGAAATAATACATATGCTACTTTATTTCCCCATGAAGGATCGGGTTAGTATCAATGTCACGCCCCGCCCCAATTAATTATAAAATATCCCAAAGACTTCAAAAAATTCGGCATGACCCTTGGGCACGGGGACGTGAGATCACTATTACAACATTCTAATCAAATATAATACATAATTACAACATTCAATCACAACTATTTCTCTTTGTTTCTTTACAACCATTCACCACAACTAGGGGCACATACGCCCACAACAATTCAAATAATATACATGATAATTCAGTCCAAAATTTATACTATACAATTTTGTTTCATAACCAACATATAAATGCTTTATCATACATAAGAAAATAGATATAAGAATAAAGTGACTCATCATCTTGAGACAGGACCTCCATGGCCTGAACTGGTCTCTAGCCTACCCATAGGTCCTCCTGCACAAAAAAAAACCAAAACCTAACACGAATGAGCTCTAAAGCCCAGTAGGAGTCACCTGACACACTCTAGGACACTGGTGTACACCCACCTATCCTAGTATACTGCCCAGGTATGGTCTGGCTAGTATGGGTAAGTCTTACACGCACAGTCGCCGCGTCCGGCCGTCAATGCTCGCCCATACCCCTATAGACTCTATACCCAGCCCCAGTATACAAGTATAGGTAAAACATCCTATACTAGCTCACTGATCCTAGTATGGTCTGGCTAGTCTGGGTAAGTCTTACACGCACAGTCGCCGCGTCCGGCCGTCAATGCTCGCCCAGACCCCTCTAGGCTCTATACAGGCCTCAGTATACTAGTATAGGTCCAACACATCCTCAAATCAGATCACATCCTCAAGTCATATCTTCAATCAGATCAAAACCTCAGGTCAAGTCAAGTCCTTGATCGACATACGGAGATCCAAATCCATCCGTCAACCCGTCGACATATCCCCTAGACTCTGACTAGTCTAGCTACAGGACCTGACTAGACCCAACCACAATCACTGTCCTAAGACAGCCCGACATTCCTAGCATGTATGCACAAATCACACAACATCACAATATAATAATCAATCAATCAATAACTTGGTCAATTAATCTCATTTATGCATACAACTCAGGAAAAGCTAGCATAACATTCCATAGCATGATAAAGCAAGTACATGGCTCAACTAGCCCAACACCTCATAACATAGCATACACCCATCATCACAGCGGTATAGTCATACAACATAGCATATACACAACATTGCATCACACATAATTATAACACAACATATAACAAACAATCATACAATTTCCTAGGAGGTAACTCCTACCTTAAAAGGACAGTCAACGTGCGATCTCTAAGCCCGGGGGTCCACGCCGCGCTCCGCCACTCGACCACCGCTCAAACGATCGTCTAAAGCACACAAAGCAAGAACGATCAGGCAGGGCCCTAAAAGGAGTTGAAACTACTAGAAATAGATTGCGCTCGAAAAGCCGGTCGAACGACGCGAGAAACATCGAAAATGGGCATCGGAAGGCTGCGCACAGGGTGCCGGCCAGCGCACCAAGGCAACAGCTGCGCACCAAGGCAGCAGCTGCGCACGCGCACAGCATCGCCATCCTCCCCAGGAAGATCGCCGGAGCTCCGTCGGATCTCCAAACCAGGGTGCCCAAGCACCTGGCAGACAACTGCCAAAGGAGAAGAGAACCCGTGTGCTGACCCTAGCACAGGATCCCCAAGAAGGTTGCGCAGCCACGGCTGGGGAAAATGGCCGGCCGGAACCTTGCCGGAAACCATGGCAGGGAGGAGGATCAAAGATCCCCTGCCATGGGTAATGTCGGACAGGGCTCGGAGATAGATGCCCCGGACCACGGGGGTCCTTCCTCGGCGCTGCAGTCGCCGAGGGAGGTCCCCAACGCCGTCCGCAACACCTTCTCCGGCGACCCATCGCCGGAACCCATCTTCTCCCACAAAAACCTGCCGGAAAAACCCACAAAAAGGACGGAAAACAAAGGAAAACGAAGGATGGAGAAGCTAGAAGCTTACCTAAGCCAAGGAAGACGAAATCCGGCGGGAGGCTCACCGGATCTACACTTTTCCCGGCGATCTCCACTTCTCTAGCTCCCGGCTTCTTCCTCCCTTCTTCTCTTCTCCTTCTTCTTCTCCAGCGCCGGCGATCTCCCTTCCTCTCCATCGCCCTCTCGATCTCTCTCTTCTCTTGATCTCTCTGCTCTCGATTCCCTCTCCCCCGATCTCACTCTCTCTCTCTCTCACTCGGGTTGGCAGCCAAAGAAAGGAGAGCCTGGATTCTTCTAGAAGGGGTATTTTGCAGAAAACACCCCGCAAAACGAGAAACTACGCCAAAGCCCTCCAAATTTACATAAAAACCCGGAATTATACACTAAGGCCCTTACAATCAAGAACATTTGGAGGGGCGGAACAGGAAAGGCATATTGGGTACACAAACCTGGAAACAACTGACTCCTGGAAAAATCACTCCCAACTCAAAGAAAAGATGAAAAAAATATATGGAGCAAGCTCATATATTTTGGTTTTATGTCTGCACAGCCAGTCTCTGAAGATGCTCAATAAATACTTGAAGGCTCACATCATCTGTGAAGATAATATCTGAACCTGGTGCTACTTCATGAGCAGAATTGTAAGTAGAAGACGGATTCAGCTTCGCCAGCAAAAATCTAGCCTGCAGGCCAGAAAACCATGAACAAGATAATCAGCAGCAGGAACAAAGTTCTTGCTATATTGTTCAAGGCTTCAAGCACAATCTGAGCTGCATGATAGCGATGTTTATGAGGGCATGCCATCTTTCGTTGCAATTTTCTATACTAAAAATTTGAATTTACACAAATCCTTAAGCTCCTGATTTAGAATATCAAGATTCCAGTAAGACCAATTACTCGTGTCATATGAGGAAAATACAAATTTTTATTTTTTCTGACCATCTTTGAGGGATAACAGGTCTTACTAGAATCTTGATGTTCTAATCTTTCTGGCCATCTTTGAATGATAAATTCTTACTCATTGCAGCTGTTGAACTCCAGTTTTGTTTCACGAAGAAATGTGCTCAACGAAAATAACTTACCTGAGACCCATGTTGATCGCAGATAACTAATCTGGGAACAGGAAACCGATCCCTAATGATCATCCGGGATTCATCATGTGGAGCTTGCAATAGTTGTGCAAATGCCTGTTGGTAACATCAGGAAACAAGAATTATATAAACGTGGTGGATTTTCACTGGAAATGCAAACAATATTTAAAAGAATATTTGAACATGTCTGTCAAACAGAAAAGAGAGACTGAGAGACACTATCACAAAGCATGCCTACTCATAAATACTATCATCCACCGAATGTAGCAAAACACATGAATAACCCAAAGCTACTACAAAGGGCAAGCCTATACTGTGGGTTTGTCGCAACTCTGACAATATCAAGGCTTTTTTACTATGAAGTTGCCATCCTACTCAGTACCAACCTAATACTTCATTTCCCCTGTGCAAAATCAATATTTTGCAAGAGCAAGATCCTCACAAATCAATGTTTGTTATTTGTTGGTGAGAGCAGGATCCCACTTTCTGTACAGGTTGTGAGACTAGATTAAAGCCCAACATGGAACACAACAATCGTGCACTTGACATGGTTCATCGCATAATCATAAGGTGAGTTGAAAAGAACCACCTATCAGTATTTAGCTCAAACTGTAAGATAGGAACGAATTCGTTAAAAGATGAATTCATACTAAAAAGAGCAAAAATTGAGATCAAGGAGAACAGCTTCCAATAATCTGATAAGAATAACTACATGTAGCGAATCCTCAAAAGTTACCTGATGCTCAGGCTGATTCTGATAACCCGTGTTCCGCCACTGAGCAATTGTCATTCCATGAAAGATAACAACACTAAAATATGCATCGAACAAGAGTATTCGATCTGCCGCTATAGAAGCAACGTCCAACAATGCAGGCGAAGGAGGCGCATTAAAAGAATATGAAATCAATGAAGGCTGGATCATAACCATGGAATTGGTAACACTCTCCCGATTCAACAACATAAGGAAATAAGCAGTTTCATCAGGACAATTGTTAAAAACCTGCAATGAGATAATAATCAAAACCGTCAAGAAAATGCAACTTGATTGTTCATGTTCATGATAATATTGTCTTCCATTACCTGCACAAACTGGGAACGCCGCAGATTAAACACAAACTGCGGAAATATTGAGAAATTAGGATTCATTGTAAATGAAGAAGGATCATCTTTCCGGTAATCCCCAAATCGAGAGCAAAGTCGGATAAGGGATCTGTCCAGCCACCGTGTAGCCTCGAATTCTTCCTGCCATTAGAATGAAGTTTCTTCTCATAAGGTAGTGAAGCTACATGAATAGTCGCCAAAAATAAAAACAAAAGTGAATTAACCAATTTTAGTCTACACTAGCCCTATCCATAAGAAGATTACGTAACAAACACTAATGCAGCCATTTTCTGACTGTATGAGCCTATGAGGTAAGGATCACAAGCGATTATATAGTACACAACATACATGAACAACTCCTATGAACAGCTATCAGTTTAGATCAGCCTCGATCAATAGGTCCCAAGTTCCTCCCTATTCTGCAAATAGAGGTTTGCAAGAAGCTTAGAGGATTCAGTTGGGAGGAGGAGCTAACAAAACCTACCTTGTCAGTTCAACAGTTTGTCACACGTGTTCCCAATAAGTACGAATATAAGATGGACAACAAATTATGACTTGCATGAAAATCAAAGATGCTTCTCTGTCATCTACTCATCCTTTTGTGTTGCTTAATAAAGCCTACTGAAATCGAGTAAGAAAGCTGCTATAACATTCTTTTAGACTTGCTAAGTCAGTAACTTACCTCCATCTCCATTTTCCAGGAGATGAATCTTGCTAGCACAACAGCTGCAGTTTCCTGGTCAAATCCTTCCCCCAGCTCCTGTTTACGCAATAATATATCAGTAGTGCACAAGTCATAGCCTGGATGAGAATCGAAGCCAGAACCACACATCAGAAATGCTTATAGCTCAGTATGGATGTGGTATTGTGGTTAACACATAAATTTTGGGAAGCAATAGTTAATCACAATGAATGAGTAGATTACGTTGAGCTTATGCTTAATGACAAACAAAATAGTTAGAATTAGCATCATCTCTAACAAGGATTGCTGCACCTATAGCACGTTTTATGCCGGTTTCCGACGGGCCCAAGACGCGTCAGTGGGCACGATACGTGCTGACACTCAGCGCGGACGTCATGCTAGCGGCACAAAGGTCTTCTAAGCTAACACATGCATTGGCATAGGTCTGTGTCAATATGTTTACTCTACAGTAATTTACCGGCATGATATGAGCCGATCCGTGCAGGTATGTGTTGACCGACACCACCAATCACTGACCTCCCATGCAAAGAGGAGAATTAACAACAAAGGCATGATGAGGAAAACATAGATATATTTTCTCTTGGAGTTACAAAGCCCACAACTAATTACTGAAAGAGGTCATCAGCTTGCTAGTATAAGATACAGAAAACAATACATACAGTAGATGCTAAAGAAGAGCAACTAGAGCATTCTTCATAGCAATACTCTGACTGCCAAACCATACATCCCAAAGATACCTTTTGAGCTCACCCATGAAATTCCAGCGACATCACTTTACACTGAAGCTACTTTAAAACCTCAATAACACTGTCCTAGGTACAAAAATTACCAAAGAGAAAAAAAAGAGCGAAATTAGAGTATGCTCATATGTTTCAACGTACTTAACCCAAGCCACTCTTTATCTTCAAAATCCCAGGTCTCTACTTTTATTTCCTCTTTCTTGATGATTTAAAATTGTTAATTTTGACTAAAGCATCATAATTCGACTTCCACTGTGAAATATGGAATCTCATTACTGTGTAATAGCAAGTGCACTTAAATTGACAAAGAAACCATTATTATATATATTTCATACTTTATAAGGTTCTCTATATAACTTTAAAAATCTTCGGGCAAATCTGCAATAATCTAGAGGATGTTACAATTCACAAGAATATGGCAGCACCCACCAAACTGAACATGTAATGCAGACTAGAAAAGTGAACTCCTACTAATTAGGTTACATGGATCATAGCGACCTCTGTGTTGGTAAAACCATCCACCCATTTTCTTGAGATAGTTGTGACCCTTAACTTCATTTGACCTTCAGGGTTTTGATAGCTGCAGCAAATAAAATTAGTTTTCATATTAAAAAAAGGACTCTGATTGGGACATACTGAATTTGTACAAACGAAATGGTCAAAAGAAAAGGTGTGCATTACGTTGTCTGGAACTGTACATATAATTGTGGATATGCAATTCCTGATTGGTTTGATTTCTCGCTTGGGGACACATCAAAGAAGATTGTCAAACAAGTACTTCTATCAAGCCCACACATTTTCCATGAAGTTGTGTTCCCTTGGCCTGTTACTGTATCAGCACACTGAGCCCCTTTCTGCAATTGTAACAATAATTAACATACAAGTTTAAGCTTAGCCTGAAACATTGTCACAAAGAAATAGCTTATCCAAACAAAATATTTGCAAACTTTCAAGAGTACAACCTTCTCCAAAGATGTACAAGGCCCAATTATTCCTTGAATCTTTATGTCCTTTGAACAGCTGACCTCAAGTGTGCCGCTGTGTACAAAAGTAACCCTAAATATTAACCGTCATGCAACAAAATACATCTAGATAGAAGTCATTAAACCAAAATGGGAAAGCAACGTCTCTCAATATCCGCCAGTTGGCAAATAGATGGCCAAGAACAGAAGTCTAGAAATAAAACTGGCCAACAACTTGAAACTTAGGAATGAAAAGCTGCTGTTCATGGAAACAAAATAAACAGAGCTTCAACGTTCCTAACAAATTATCTTACTAAAGCATGACCGAGAAGCAAGTCAAATCTAGAATACAAGAAAATTCAGAGGTCATGCAGTTATGTACCCTTTCTATCCAATCCACAATCAATTCAAAGCTTGCAATATCTTCACATTTGTTACTCCGTGATTAGAAAAACTCTAAAGCAAACTGCGAGAAAGTCTACATGTAATCACAGAAGATTATCGAAGATACCAGCCCTGCCATCTTGTTAAATAAACAAAGGACTCCCAGGTAATCTCAGGAAAAAAAAGGTTAACCTTAAAAGGTTGAGAAAAGTCAGTATTTGGGAGCTGGAATGGACTGCCTTTCAACCGCAATAAAATATCACTAATTCTTCTAGAAAACTAAAAAGGAAAAACTCATAATGTAGAGTTAAATACTCTAACCGCTGGCATCTAAGCGGAAGCCTGCTTGGGCAAATAACTTATAAGTTATGTTACTTTCGAGGAATGGCGACCAGTGAACAGGAATTCAAAAGCAGCCTCGAATGATGAAGACCAAGAAGCACATAGAGCATTCAAAGAGACTTGTATTCTCTAGTATCCTTTTATTCTCTAATCTAGACATATGGAATTCAAAAGCAATGAAAAGGTTGGGATAAATCAATGAGAGAAAACCTAGGGATTACTCAATCCACACTAATTTCACCTCTTGTATTCTCTAGTATCCTCTTGTTCTCTAATCTAGACATATGGAATCACGGCTTCTTAAGCTCGCATGAATCCCTAAAAGAACGCTCATGTTATCCTACGGCATAGTTTATCTTCGCTTAGCATAGACTGTCTTCGGACTTAACCTGAGCACAATCTATCTTTGCTTAGCATAAACTATCTCAAAGGCATACACAAAAGCGACATTAAAATCATCCTACGAATCTCTACTATCAAGCACAGCAATCAAGTAGGACTCAAAATACGTCAAGGAACTCTGTTCCCTCAACTCTTTATAAAATAAAACCATATTCATAGGATCATGTCTTTGAAAAGATAACAAGAATCAAACTAGAAAATACAAAGAAGCTACACTAAAGCTTCATGAGATCCCTAAGTAAAGAGTTTAGCCACTCATCTTTTGGATGAGATCCATGTATTTGATGAAGAAGGTTAGGGATCACACTGCATCTCCTTCCTCTTCTCCAATCTGAATCTCTCTTTTTCTCTCTATGGAGGCTTCTCGGTTTTCCAGCCACAAAGCCCTTTTTATATCTTAATTCCCGGATTAGGGTTTCAAGGTTTAGTTAGACCTCAAGTGCAACTCGGATTCCTTGTTCAACCTTGACAGCTTCTTCCAATCGCGACTAGGCTCAATCCGTCCATAATTTGAGAATGAGTCCAACACAAAAGATGTAGATTTGGAAGTCTTCTGTCATCTCCCGAAGAGTTTATAATATTTGGACTTATCTAGAATATTTGGCGAATATTCTCCCAGGCGTCGACGGACCAGTCTTCCAGCAGCTAAATATCTTCATCTTCTTCAAAACTGCTATCAATCCATCAGGAATCTCTGAAAGTGTCCAACATGAACGTTGTACGTCTTGATGTCTACTAGATGTCACCCAAATTTCAAAATATTTGGCCATAAGGATAATTTCTGGTGAATATTGTGCTAACAGTCGACAGAGCAGTGTATTTCAGCATATCAAGCCTTTTTTGTACTTTCTAACTTGAATCTTCATTAAACCTGAAATCAACTAACAAACTATCAAATACAAACACTCTCGGCCTAACAAAGGTAAATTAAGGGGTTTAATTATGAATATTTAGTGACTCATCAGTATCGCCGGTCCTGTTGTGTCTGGCCGGGGCTTGCAGAGTACGGCACCGGGATTGCCACCTGGTCGTGGCCGTCCTGCCGCACCTCCGGGGCGGCCGCCACCCGGAATCCGGCGCCTATCCTTTGACGAGATGCGGCAGCGGAGGGAAAAAGGACTCTGCTTTCATTGTGACGAGAGATTCACTCCCGGTCACAAATGTCAACGACCTCAAGCTTTCCTGATTGAGCCGGAGGGAGATGACAGCGATCAGTTCCACCATACAGCAGCAGAGCAGCTAGAGGAGAGTTATGACGGCACAATTGACGGCTAGGAGGTAGAGGTGGTGAGTCCTTCAATATCCTTACATGCCTTGGCGGGTCAGGCAGGGCCTCGTACTATGCGCGTGATAGCTTTCATGGGAAAGCAACAGGTGATGACATTAATTGACAGTGGATCAACTCATAATTTCATTGACGCAGATATTGCTAGTCGCCTGGGTCTTGAGGTGCAACCGGTCGAGGAGTTCGCCGTGCGCGTGGCCAATGGGGAGAGATTGATGTGCCAGTTGAAGCACCCGAATGTACGGATGAACATACAAGGGTATGACTTTTCTACTACCCTGTATGCGATTTCCTTGAAGGGCCTGGATGTTGTGTTGGGAGTAGAGTGGCTTGAGACGCTGGGAGATGTGGTCAACAATTGGAAGACAATGTGCATGCGGTTCTCCATGGGTGGCAGGGCACATGAAATGTCGCGCCCCGACCCGTAGAGCGCAACCGGGCCGGGACCGCGAGGGTGAGAAACCCACAACCACTAGCCTCAACTGGCGGAAGCAGTTGAGACTAAGGCCCAGCTGGCGGAAACAGATGGACAACACAGAGAAAGAGCGGAAGCAAGCTACTAAATAACAACTATTAACATTTATTACAAACAGTAATAAAAGAGTTAACAGGGTTCTAATACAACAAGCTACAAGGGATCACAGTCCCCAAAAAGAAGCCACACTACCCACCGGGGTCTCCGCGAACGCACACACGAACCCATCCTGACCCTCAGACATGGTCAGGATCCGGCCCGCTGCCACGAGACTGCCGACGGGGAAGCACCGGAGGAGAACGGGGACCCGCACCTGCAAACAAACACAGTCCAGGTAGGCATGAGCAACAGCTCAGCAGGGTCCTACTCTATAACTCCCACACACAAAAGGGTAAAGCAACCGGACACACTCTAATGCCAAGTACCGAGGCTTGCCAAGGATCCCATAAATCCCGTCAATAACCCGAAGGGTTCCTGTCCTAGGTGCGTATCTCCGATAACGCCACTGCTCAGGGGTGGGCAACTCCGACATTCCCTGACACAGGGTGGACACGACGCAACCAGTAGGACACCCTTCTCCAAGCGGGATCTCCGCACTTGGCGGAACAACCGAAGTTAAGACTACCATCACTCGGTACTCTAAGCAGCAGAGTCAACACCCACCCCACCTATCCTAGCATGTCTAATGCACAGGAAAACGGAGCAGGATAAGTATGATAAAGCTGTAAACAAACAACACATCAAGGGCACACCTTCGGCCCATTTATACTAAACACTCCCGAGGGCCATGACTCCCTCGGTTCACCACAAAGCGGTAAGGGCATACCGTCAGCCCACTTATTCTACACACCTAAGAGGCATCACCCTCCCAGTTCAACCACAAAGCGATAAGCATTCATGCATGATCCATTACAGGATAAACCCCGAGGGTAAAAACGTAAAAACCACTTGCATGCGAAGCCCCGCGGGCAAAACAGCACTTAAAGCAAGTAAAACCCTCTCTGCACTGAAAGAGATCGATCTCCTATAGCATGGAGATCGATCTTCCTCGAGGCTAGGAGCACCCGTCCTGGTCACCCCAACAAGATCGATCCCCACCCATATGAAGATCGATCTTTTAGGTGACCCACGACGCACAGGCGCCAGCCGCCAAGAGATCGATCTTCCTCCCTGGGGAATCGCTCTCACTCGGGCGGGCTGGGCCACCCCGACCAAGATCGATCTCTTCCCAAGAGATCGATCATGATTGGGTTCTCCGGCGGCCGGACGGCGAGGAACATCGCCGGAAACCGCCACCATACCTCACCAAACTAGGTGGGCTGGTAGATCTCAGTGCCACGAAGCTACTCAAGGCTTCAAAACCGGGAAGGAACAACTCCACAAGGAGATCTAAGCAAAACAAAACCCGAATTCAAAACCCTCAAACAGCCGGAGTTTTAGAAGAAGAACCCTACCTCTTCAACGCAGCTTCGATCCACAAGTCCTACCCCAGGACCTTCCTCGCCTTGCCACGAACCCAACGAGCCTTCAAGCTCCCGGAAAGGTGGCCGGAGGAGGAAGAACGGCGAGCGAAAGCTCTCAGCCGGAACAGGGGAAAACAGAGCCGTGAGGAAGAAGAAGAGAAGAAGGGGAGGAAAGGAAGAGGGGAAGGGGCGGGTAAGGCCGGGGGAAAGCCGGCGAAGGCGGGAAAAAGCTGGGGGAGGGGAGGGAAAGTCTTCCCTCCCATGACAGGGGAAGCGACGGCCACCGCGGTGGCCGTCCTTCGAAAGCCACCGACAGAGACTTCCAGGCACAGGGAGATCGATCTTCATGGCCATGGAGATCGATCTTCCTCGCCCAGAATGGCGACCACATAGGCACAGAGAGATCGTGGCCCTTGGTACTCTCCAACATGCATCGTGCGGGGTACTGGAAAAGGCGTGGAAGGGTGGTGCTGAAATGTACGCAGTCCAAGTGGAACTGGCGGAGCAACCAGCTGGTACCTCCAGACAGGCCGTGGCACCGGAAGTACGAGAGATCCTTCAGGAGTTCAAAGCCGTGTTAGTAGAGCCAACCGAACTTCCACCTTTCCGAGAATTTGTGCACCGGATTCCTCTTATGGATGGTACCACCCAGTGAATGTCCGGCCATACAGGTACGCTCACAATAAAAAAAATGAAATAGAGAGACAAGTTGCAGAGATGCTTCGATCTGGGTTGATCCGGCCGAGTACTAGTCCTTTTTCATCGCCAGTCCTGTTGGTTAAAAAAAAAGATGGATCCTGGCGGTTCTGTACGGACTACCGGAGCCTGAATGCGGTCACCGTTAAGGATCGTTTCCTATTTGGACAGTAGATGATATGATTGATGAATTGCACGGGGCAGAGTATTTTTCAAAATTAGATCTCAGGGCGGGATATCATCAAATTCGTGTGCACCCAGAGGACATCTACAAGAAAGCTTTCCGTACTCACAGTGGGCACTACGAGTATCTTGTTATGCCCTTTGGGTTATGTAACGCACCCTCAACTTTTCAGGCGGCCATGAATGATCTGTTCCGGCCTTATTTGAGACAGTTCCTGTTGGTCTTCTTTGAAGATATTCTGGTCTACAGTAAAGCCTGGTCGGATCATCTATCTCACCTGCGATTGGTGTTGCAATTGCTGCAGGCTAATAGCTTTTTCATCAAACCTTCAAAGTGTAGTTTCGCTGCAAGGAAAGTCGAATACTTGGGACATATCATCTCACAGGCCGGGGTTATGGTAGATCCGCAGAAGATTCAGGCGATGCAACAGCGGGGCCGTCCCAAAAATGTCACCGAACTACAGGGTTTTCTCGGGCTTACTGGGTATTACAGAAAATTTGTACGGGATTATGGTAAGATTGCAGCGCCACTGACAGCTCTTCTACGAAAGGGACAATTTGTTTGGGGTCCAGAGGCAGGGGCGGCGTTTGAGGGGCTTAAGAGCGCCATGATGACGGTACCCGTGTTAGCTCTACCAGATTTCAGTGAGCAATTTGTGGTAGAAACTGATGCGTCGGGCGTGGGCATTGGGGCGGTGCTTATGCAGCGGGGCCGACCAATTGCCTATCTGAGTAAGGCGATCGCTCCGACGAAGAGGTCGTGGTCAGCTTACGCCAAGGAGATGCTGGCTATTGTGGAAGCAATCCGGGTGTGGCGTCCATATTTGATGGGGCGGATATTTGTGATACAGATGGACCAGCGGAGCTTGAAATATTTTCTCGAGCAGCGGGTGGTCACACCAGAGCAACAAAAGTGGGTTTCGAAGCTACTGGGGTATGAATATGAGATCCGGTATAAACCGGGAAAGGAGAATGCAGCAGCAGATGCGTTATCTTGACGGGCGCAAGACGCTGAACTCCAAGCCATCACCTACCCGATTTCACCAATCTGGGAGGAGTTGAAGACGGAGAACCAGAGGAACGAGTACTTACGCAACCTGCACCGGCGAGTCGCCAAGGCGGAGGGGGTTGCGATACCCATGGACCACCGGTTGACAGAGGCACAGTCCGAGGAAATAAACCAGGGCGCGGCGATGGGGTCCGGAGAAGCGACCCAACGCTTGGGCACGCGGTCCAGACGTGGCTCGCAGGATCCAGAAACTGAGGCGGGAGGCATACTCCAAAGCCCGGAAGCAGAGCATGAAGCACGACGGCAGGGTCTGGACTTGCAGGAGTTGCAGAAGAGGACGCCGCAGGAGCAGGCGACGGGCGCCGGCGCCGGGGGAGGAGAGACAACCTTCACGGTTTGGGATGGTGTAGTGTACTATCAAGGACGGGCGGTCATACCACCAGATTCGGAGCTACGGCGGCAGATACTGAGGGAGTTCCATGACTCACCGGTCGAAGGCCACTCGGGGGTGCTGCGAACCTTGAAGAGGATTGGCCAAATCTTTTATTGGGAGCGGATGCAGAAGGATGTAAAAGATTATGTGGCGGCCTGCGATACATGTCAACGGAATAAGAGTGACTCGCGTAGTCCAGCGGGGTTGCTACAGCCATTGCCGGTGCCGAGTCAGGTGTGGGAGGACATCTCCATGGATTTTATAGAGGAATTACCGACATCTTCAGGTATGAATGTGATCATGGTGGTGGTCGACCATCAGACTAAGTATGGGCACTTCGTAGCAGTAGCGCATCCTTACACGGCAGCAAAGGTGGCGGCAGCCTTCATACAGAGTGTAGCAAAACTACACGGGGTTCCAAGCTCGATAGTCAGTGATCGAGATCCCATATTCCTGAGTAAGTTTTGGCAAGAATTCTTCAAGTTGCAGGGTACTCAACTCAAGATGAGCTCCGCATACCATTCTCAAACTGATGGACAAACAGAGGTCGTTAACAGGTGTTTGGAACAATATCTCCGTTGCTTTGCAAGTCAGAATCCGAGGAGATGGTTACAGTATCTGCCGTGGGCGGAGTATTGGTATAATACTGCTTACCATGCCTCTACAGGGATGACGCCCTTTGAAGCTCTTTATGGGCGCCGGCCTCCGATTGTGCCAAATTACTTGGCTGGAGCATCCCCCGTCGCGGAAGTTGATAGAAGTTTGCTCAACAGGGACGAGATTTTGAGGCTGCTAAAGGAAAATCTGCACATATCCACCAATAGGACCAAACAAATAGCTGACCGAAAGCGGCGAGAGGAGGAGTTTGTTGAAGGAGACTGGGTCTACTTGAAGCTGCAACCTTACAGGCAAGGGTCGGTCTTTCGAAGGGCGCACCAAAAGCTGGCCAGCAAGTTCTTTGGCCCATTTCAAATAACACGGCGGATTGGTACGGTGGCCTATAGGTTGGCGCTACCAGAGACGGTGAGGATTCACCAGGTATTTCATGTCTCGTTGCATAAGCGGCGGGTAGGTGCTACGGATCCAGTAATGACAGAGCTACCACCGTATGATGAGGAGGGCGAACCTAAAGTGGAGCCGGAAATTTTGAAGAGCTACCGTTGGGTGAAACAAAAAGGCAAATTCGTGAGTGAGGCGCTGATCAAGTGGAAAGGGTTACATGAAGACGACGCAACTTGGGAGGAGGTCTTGCGTCAGCAATTTCCGCAACTACGATTGGACCTTGAGGACAAGGTCCCTTCTCAAGGGGGAGAGAATGATACGATCAGAAGATCTGGGCGATCATCAAGGCCTAATCCCAAGTATTTTTAATATCAGTTGAGTCAAGTTGGTTGTAATGATTGAGTCCTAGTTAATTAAGGGAGTAATGATTGAGTCCTAGTTAATTAGTAGAGGCTGGTTCGTAGGAGGAGTTTAGAGTGGATTGGGTGCCTAGTTGCATGAGTATAAATAGAGGTCTTTGGAGGTCTAGGGTTTTCATGTTATCAACTATTGTCTTCTTCATTGAATGAGAAAGGAGTAGGGGTTTTGTCCAGCCATTGATTGGACCAAGCGGCTACCTCAGCCATCAAGTGAGGAATTGATCTATGCTATTATTCTCCCGATTCTCATCTTCTTTGTTCCATCCTCTATTCCCGTTCCTATCTCTATTCCATCCTCTGCTTCCATCATCCCTACTTCTATCTCATCATAGTCGATCCTAGATGTGTAATTAAAATTCTAGCTTTTATGTTGGATAAAGTAGAAGTTATGCAAGTGTTAAAAATAGTTACGTAAGATTGTAGATAAAGTATTTGGATGCATAAATGGGGTTTATGCATACTTATTTTCAATCCAAACGGACCCTAAGACAGCTGAGCTAAGATTTTTTGTTTTTTTATTTACTTTTGTATTATGTACCATTTTTTATTTTTTTATTTACTTTTGTATTATCTTGATGAGTTGACGAAGGCTGGCTGAGTAATTAAAATGAAAAATGGTGACTCGTCTTTTGTCACACTTATTTCTTGTAAATTATAACATTCTTGATGCATTGTATATATAATGTTGTATCACGACATTTGATCAGTCATTGGCACATTAGGACTATGTAATATCAAGCGAAAGAAGATTCATTACATCTTAGATAGGCAAAGTACAATAATAGGGATCATACATGATCCGATCTTCACACATCATTACAATGTTTTGGATAAATTAAACACATTTATACGATATAAGTACTGCTTCTTTATCTGTGGTGAGAAATTAGAGCACTTTTATTTAGACCTTAATTTAGAAATAAGAAGAAGAAGACCAGATCAAATTAAGCTTCACCATCTTGAATCTTGTCAAGGGATAGGTGTCTTCCCTTGTCGGATCCTCCTTTCGTTGCAGAGGCGCTTGGCGAAGCGAGTGAGGGCCTCCTCGTTGGTGCCTTCGCCGTCGACGGGCTCATAGTGGCCAGTCTCCAAATTCACCCTTGACACCGGCTTCTTAAGCAGATCATTGCCCACCTGAACCAATTTCTCCAAGTTCTCCTTGGTCGAGAGGTCCGTCGATGCTGCCCCTCCTGTCAGTCCATCATCCTATATGTACGATGGTGCATCATTAAATAATTAATAAAAATATCTTCATGATATATATAAAAGAAAGAAATTAATCACAGCCAAGCTGATTTCGGACGTACCTGAATTCTGAAGTAGTTATTCTTACAACGAAGAGCTTCGAAGAGAACAGCAGCGTGGATATCGACGATATCGTCGCTTCCCTGAGTAAAGATGTCGATCAACGGCGTGGTGCTTTTGTTGTACAGCCATCCGACGATGCCCCATTGCGCCGCCTCTTTTGCGCTGAACCTCTCTGCCTCCTTGGACGATCCTGTGCCCAGAGAGATCACCAGGAACTTCTCATAGTCCATCGGCTTAATCGGAAAGAAGTTTTCTTCTTTCAAGAGTATCTCCTTGGTAACATATGACATTGCCATCATAGTCTGGTTCATCAACCATGCATGCATATATATATATATTAGTTGCTAATTAATTTGCAACAACATGAATATATATATATATATATATATATATATAGCTAGAATTACAGGATTATTGGCGACGACTCCGCCGTCGACGAGATTGAAGCTTCGAACGCTTCCCAGGGAGTCTGTGGTTTCGAAGTAGTGCGCCGGCAAGTACGTCGGAGCCGCCGATGTGCTTATGCAAACATCTGATAGAAGAGGGTTCTTCAACGGCATAGATTTGGCCTATAATTAGATGAAAACAGTATCATGAGTTATATATATAGTGGTTTAATTTAAACGTACATTACAAAATTAAGGTTATATAATTAATTAAGATGCATATATATATATGTATGATCGATGTACCTCATAAGTTGAGAAGATGGTTGGCTGGAGAAGCTTGATATCAAAAGTAGGGATGACCACATTAGTGAGGGTCTGATTTAGCTTTGTGTCACCTAAGAGTTGTTGAACCTTTGAGTGCAGGTACTTGCCATCATACTTTGGGCCCTTTGCAGCATGATATAAGTTGAGTACCGAATTGATGATCCAGTTCCTGCAAATAACAAGTATAATTCATCTTAAACCCTTCAACTAACTAATTAATTAAACAATGATCTCGAGGGAAAAAAAATAGAAATCGAGACTACTAACTTGTTTTGAGGAAAGATCTTGGGGCAGTTCTCTAAATAGAACTTAGTGATATCCTTTGCCGCATAAAGTGGGCGGTTGTCCTTGTCCGGAGCGGTGATCATGGTGGTCACAAGGCCGCCGGTGCTCGTTCCGGCGATGATATCAAAGTAGTCTGCGATCCTCGCATTCTCTCCATCGAGCTCCTATATATATATATATATATATATATATATATATATATATATATATATATATATATATATGAAGTACGTACTCAATTGTACATGAAGCAACACTAAGAAGAAGAAGAAGAAGAATCAGAAAGCTATGATATATAAGTCACCTGGAGCTTTGATTCGAGGAAGGCGAGGATGGTGCCGGGGATGATACCCCGGACGCCGCCGCCGTCGATGCTGAGCACTGTGATCATCTTCGCCCCATGAGAGGGCGGAGCAGGGTTTGCAAGTAATGCATTACCAGTACCATTCCTGCTAGCAGCCATGACTTCCTAGCTAGAGGTAGCAATTAATATATTAGCTACAGTACTCTTTCTTAATTTGTATGAAAGAAAGGCTTAGGAGATGTCCATATATATAGGGGAGGAGATAAGGCCAAGAATTAACTCATCATCATCGATCTCCTTTATATTCTCTCTTTTTTCTGTTTTTAAAGCTAATGGTAAAAAAAACATATTTTCCCACGTATAAATAAAATCAACTTAGAGATGCATGGTTGACCATTTCGAAGCATGCATGCATGTTACACGTACGGGGAAGACAAACAGCTGGCGATAATTTGTGAAGCACATGACATGTGCGCACTCAGACAAAATAGGGGGGCAATTCGTCAAGCACATGTGCGCACTCATAAATCATAATTAACATGCATGTGATTTAATTTTAAAATGTTCACTTTTAAATAATTTAGTCGTACTGTCGGCAGATTCTTTTGATGAGAGAATTTGGTGGCTTCGCAGAGGATGATGGCGGCTGGTGTTTATTTTGTCATATATGTCCAGCCGTGTACGAGGGTACAATAATTGAGTCGGACTGTCTGGCTCTTCACCTTCCATGTGTACAATTGTGTTCTAAGATGCTCTGGGAGTCTGATGCTTCATGTTTAAATGATCGTTTCTCACGGCCTAGTCAATTTTGTGATTTGTTGAGGGAGATTTGTGCACTTTTAGCTCGTTTTGTTGTATCTATTTTTAGATTCGTGCATCGAGACCTTGTGAGGCAATCGGATAAGCTAGCATGGCTTGCGAGAGCCCATGGGTGGTCTAAACACCGAGTCTTTGCTCAAGAATCTGAGGTGCCTGGGAACTTTCCTTTCTATTAGTTGTTGTCGTTGGTTAGTTGTTTTATTTTTCTCTTGTAATCCTTTTTATCTAGCCTTTTAACTCAACTAATCAAATATATATATATATATATAGGAATTTTTTAAAATAATATTATTTTAATAAAATATTATTAATATATACTTGTGGAGAAAATATTGATGAGGATGTGCCTGCTTTGGCCACGTCAGCGCCACGCTGGCGTGGTCTTTTATTTTTTTAATCCTGTCAATGAAGACGTAACTCCAAGTTACGTTTTAATATTGAAGAGTCTTTTACCTTTTGACCATGCCCCATAAAATTCCATTGAAGAATCCTCTTCTATCTGATGTGTGCATAAGCACGTCAATCTGTAAAGGGGCTTGAGTTATAGAAACTTGCATGGATGGATACGCTTTAACAGTTTCAATTCTATAAAGGGGCTGTCAATCTCGCTCGCTATTTGCCAGCAGCTCGAGTTCATATTGACAAACGAGCTGAACACAACCTGAAATTTTGGACTTGAAATATAAATGAGTCAAACTCGAACAAGGTCGAGCTCGTTCGTGTTTGGCTCGATATAGTTCGAATATACTTACATTATTTTACTTAATAATTGTATAGGTACTGATGTATTTTATACCTATATATGATAATGTACTGAGTTGCTAGATCCTAGACCTATGGGATTCTCAGAATCCATCTATGCATGAAGTTATCCTCACCATAAGGTTGGAGCCATGGGAGGAACCCAAGAGCCCTTACCGCCGGACCTCGAACGCCATAGTAGGCCACCAGCTCCCAAAGCAGCGGAGCACCAGCCATCTGGCTCGCATACTCGTCTCTCTGCCGCCGCCTTCAGCTCCTCAGAGACGATGAGCGGAGCCGAGCTCGCAGAGGCGATTGAACTGAAAGGAAGCGGCATGTTCCGACTGGGAAGAACCGTGATGTCACCAGCGCTCCTTCATCGACTAAGAAGTAAATGGAGTCACACCTTATTCGGGAGATTTGTTGGAGGAAGGGTTGGCATAGAGTTCCTCCGGCGAAGGCTGGCTGGGCTGTGGCGGACTGACGCCCCCTTTCTGGTCACGGACATGGCGAAGGGGGTCTTCGCCTTCAAATTTGAATCCGAAGAAGACATGGTTCGCATCCTCACCGGTGGGCCTTGGATGGTGGATGGACTGACGCTCTCCCTTATCCGATGGAGAAACTTTTTCCGGCCAACCGCATCAGCGTTCACTAAGGCTCCTATATGGATTCGTATACTAGACCTCCCTCCTGAGTTCTTTGACAGAGAGGCCATCTTCAGCATGGTGTCCGAGTTTGGGGCTCCTCTCGCCATTGACGTTGTGACCAAGTATACAGACCGCTGCAAGTATGCTCGCGTCTGTGTAGAGGTTGACCTCACGGTTCCAGCGTGCATCGGCACCTATCTTCCAAGAGAGGGGAATGGGGGAGACCAGGATTTCTTCCTTCAACCTTTTGTATATGAGAACATACACATTTGTGATGGTTGCGGCCTACTTGGACACAGGGAGAGCGGGTGCCCAGAGAAGAAACCGGACAAGCTTCACACCACATCACAGCAAGCCCATGCGCACATGCACAACCAGGTGGAAGAGACCAGACTCCAGTGTACAATGGCGGGAAGCAAAGCTCTCCAGAGCACATGAACATTGAGCATAGCCCACCAGAGCACAGAGAACAGGGTATTGAGCAAATACCTGGTGCGTGGCATACTGTGCAGAACCACCGGCGATGGTCGAAGAAATGGGCTAACCCAGCGATTCCACCTCCGGCAGGGCTGTTGCGGAAGAGCGGCAACTCATGCGAGGAAGACGTACGGATGCAGGTGACACCTCAGCAGCCAGCTCAGCATTGGGCTGCGACAAGACCTGACACAACGCCTCCACGCCCTGACAACCTCAGACCAGACATCGTAAACACCACGATCGCTGGCGACAGCGGGAGGCGAATGGAGACAAAACTTGCCGTTGTGAGAGGCAGCGAGCGCATGGGCACTGAGGTAGAGGGCGGCGGCGCCCGCGATGGAGTCATTGGGGCTAGGGCATCAGTGGCCACTTATAAAGGTAAGGCCAATGGGCCTCAGCCAACCAAGCCCGTTAGAACCTGGTCCCAAATTGCAGGCCCCAGCAGCAGACATCGGCCCAACACCAACCGATTCAGCCCGATAGCCAAGACAATGGCCGACCTCGATGATGACGAGCTTGCCACCTTGTCCCTGCAAGAAATTGGATGGTATGCGCGGGAGAGGAACAGAGGAAATCGGCCCGGTCCCTTGGTCATCCCCCGCGGATACAAGACCTTTGAATCCTTGGAAGGCTATGACGCAGAGCACTCAGACCTCAATGAGGATGCAATGGAGGAAGTGCACCAGGATGGCATCCTCACTCTCCGGCAAGCTCTGCATAGTGACCCCCCTGTTCACACAATAGAGGATCTTGACCAGATGGCGGAAGAGGATGAGGAACCTCCCAGAGTAGGCATGGACATCACTGATGACAGACCTATCCCACCAGGATTCACCCCGCAAAGAGAGGACATGGATGCTCAGCTCTATCCCATTGAAAGTCAAGCAAAAAGACACAAGCATGCCACTAAAGGGAAAGAGCAACCCCTTAATCATGGAGGTTGTAGATGAGAGTCCTCGCATGGAACTGCCACGGGCTGGGGCCAATAAGAGCAGTCAGTGCTTGTAAGCACCTGCTCAAGAAACACAACCTTGACTTCATGTTCCTCCTCGAAACAGTTGTTGTCGACTCCAACCTGGATTTCATTTCCCGGCGGCTTGGGGGGCAATGGTGCACCTTCCTCCTTCCTTCACGAGGGCGCCATGGTGGTATATTGGCAATTTGGAAAGCTCAAATTGGCAGGGTGACCTTTGAGCACTTCACAGAGCAAGCAATCCATGGTGTCATCACCACCAAAGGCACAGGGCAATGGTTTGTTTCCGTTGTTTACGCTGCACGTCGAGGCAGGGAGCGCAGAGAGCTTTGGGACACGCTGGCGAAAATCAACCACTCAGGCTGGCCTCACCTCATAATCGGTGACTTCAACGTGGTGGCTAGCTCCGAAGAGAAAAGAGGAGGGCAAGGATTCAAGTATACCACGTCCGTCATTGATTTCTTATCGTTCATCACCCAGAATGAACTCATTGATCTTGGTTTCAAGGGCCCCTCTTTCAATTGGTCCAACCAACAGTTTGGACGGGCCAGGATCCTGGAACGCCTCGACCGCGCTCTTGTCAACCCCCTGTGGCGGGACTGGTTCCCTCAGGCTGAGATAACTCACTTACCCGATGCAGGTCCGATCATCGACCTATTCTCCTTGAGCTTTGCCCGGAAAGGAGATGCTCTGGCCCGTCACCGTTCCGTCTTCAACACATCTGGAACATTCATCCCAACTTCAAGCTAGGTGTCATCAGAGCTTGGAATAGACAGCGGCGAGGCTCAGAGCAGTACATGTTCCATGGGCGCATCAAAGAACTCCGCAAGCTGGTGAGAACTTAGAATAGGCGGGATGAAGGTGACATTATCAACTCCCATTCCCACTTGGAACATTATTTGCATAGTCTCTATCTCCAAGAAGAACAGGGCCCCCTCTCTTCGTCTCAGGAACAGAGGATACGATGTCTTGAACAGCAACTTCTTGCGCTAGAGGTTCAACAGGACGCATACATCGCTCAGCATCGCAGAAGGACTTGGGTTGCTGAAGGCGATAGAAATTCGCGCTCCTTCCACCAAGGCACTCGTTCCGATATCCCCTGTTCTAGAGTCAAAGAACTTAAGCATGAGAATGGCGCGGTGATTAGTAGTCAAGAAGGCATCGCTACACTATTCCTTAATCATTATCAGAAACTCTGGGCCAGAGACAAAGGCAACCCAACCCTGGACCTTCCCCCTCTTCCCCATATCTCCTCGAGCTTCAGGGATCACCTGCTGACTGAGGTTTCTATGGAGGAAGTCCTGGTTACTCTCCAAGCGATGGGAAATGATAGGAGCCCCGGTCCTGACGGATTAACCGCGGAGTTTTTCGTGGAGCATTGGTCCATAGTTGGGCATGACTTCACGTCCCTCATTTGTGGCTTCTTCAGGAACTGTAAACTGCCAAGCGGATGGAACAACACCTACATCACCTTCATCCCCAAGTGTGCCAACCCCCGACATGTCAAAGATTACAGACCCATCAGCCTTTGCAACGTCTGCTACAAGGTCATCTCCTCCATCCTCGCCAGCAGAATGAAGCTGGCACTTCAGGACATCATCAGCCTCGAGCAATCTGCCTACATTGAAGGAAGATCTATTCAGGATAACATTGGTGCTGCTCATGAGCTCCTTCACTCGCTGCAAAAGGTTCCAAGATCCAAGGCTCTTATGGCCATCAAGGTAGACGTCAGAGCTGCCTACGACTCCGTCAGCTGGAGCTTCATCCGTAGAATTCTATCTCACATGGAGTTCCCGGAGAACTGGATCAGCCTGGTTATGGAATGTATAACAACTACCCGGTTCTCTCTTCTCATCAATGGGAGAGTGTGTGGCTTCTTCCCCGCAGCCTGCGGCCTCCGGCAAGGCGATCCCATATTGGCGTATCTATTCATCCTTGCACAGGAGGTGCTCACGAGATTGGCCAAAGTCCCTCTCATTGCTCTTGAAGGGGTGAAGTACCAGGGTTTGACGGCGCTTATAACTCACCTCCTCTACGCTGACGATTGCCTCTTCGTGACCACCACAAAGCGCGAGGAGGTCAAGAAGCTCACCAACATCCTGAAGAGATATAGGAAACTTTCTGGTCTTGAAGTTAACCCCGACAAATCTAGTGTGAAATTCTCCCCTTCCACTTCCCCTCGAAGAAGAAGAATCCTATCCCACCTGCTTGGATTCCCTAGGATAACAGATCCTTGGAAGTACCTTGGCGTTCCCTTGGACTAGCGCAGAATACAAGTCAAGGACTTCTCCATTTTGCTCGACGCAGTCCAGCGTAATCTAACGAGCTGGAAAAGCCCAATCAAAGCGGCTGCGAGAAGAGCAGTCCTCATTCAATCGGTGTTGCAGGCTTTGCATGTCCACGTGATGTCTTCCATCCCTACTCTGGCCTCCATCCTCAACAAGGTCGCTGTGTTAGCCCGGAATTTTCTATGGCTTGGAAAGAGAGGAGCTCTCTCCATTGTTGCTTGGGACACTGTCTGTTGCAACAAACTGGATGGTGGACTGGGTTTCAAGGATCTAAAGCGTTGGCAGACGGCGCTACGTTTGAAGCGTGCGGCTAGGTTCATCGAGGTGCAAGAGAGCATCTGGACTACCATTTGCCGAGCTAAATATAGAGTGTGTGACGTTCTTCCTCGCTTCACAGGTTCGTCCCCTGTTTCCACTCTTTGGAGATCCATATGCAGGGCAGCCGACATTCTCCGCAGGAATCTCAGATGGGAGCTCAACGCTACTTGTCAAGCAAGTGTCCTGTATGACTGGTGGATAGGGGATGGGCCTTTGATCTCATTCCCCTGCCTTGTGAAGACTGACATGGAGATAGAGCGGCTTAAGGTCCATGACCTGTTCTCTGAGGATGGAAGCTGGGACTTGATCAAGCTCCACTCCCTCTTCCACCCGGCTATGATACAACAGTTCATCTCCAATCCCCTGCCTCCCTGCACCAGGAATCTCCGCCCAAGATGGACTTGGGCCAAAAATGGTGTGGTTACTGCTGCTTCAGCTTACCTGATGCTCGAGCACCATGATGGTAACAGATGTGATGGGCAACGCATCCAGCTATGGAGAAGTGTTTGGCATGCACCAGCGGGACCAAGACCCAGAATGTTTCTATGGAAACTCCTCCACGGAAAGCTGCCAACTAATTCGGCATTGTGATACCTCTGCCTTGCCTCGAGCAACCTATGTCCACGCTGCAATCTTGTGGAAGAGATAATCGATCATTTGCTTTTTGAATGCAGGTTTGCTCAGGAGGTTTGGAGCAAGGTGCTAGCTGGTTCATGCATCAACTTCAGAGATCTCACCATGGATCGATTCATCCACCTGCTCTGTCGTCGCTGGAACTCCGACAAAATCAAACGGTCAACCTCCTTGCTAGCATACGGAGCGTGGTGGCTCTGGAAAGACAGATGCAAAGTGATAAAGGAAGAGGCGGGCCTCGAAGTTCATGAAATTGCACGTCTGGTCAGATGGCAATCCAGGGAACACATTGGGCTAGCTAGGCAGGGTGGACAATGCAACATCGCAGCAAACATGCACGACATCAAATTTCAGACTGATGCTTCTTTTGATCAGCCCTCTGGCATGACTGGTCTGGGCCTTGTTTGCTTAGACGAAGATGACCTTGTTTGTTGGTCTGAGAGCAGTAGCTGTAGAAGCAACTCCGTCCTTGCCGGGGAGCTGCGTGCTATTCTCGCATCCACTAATCACGCCACACAAAAGGCCTCAGACGAGTGCTCGTTGAAAGTGACTCTCTGCAGGCTGTGAAGATGATTGAGGGAAGCATGCCTTTGGTAGAAGACTGTCGTGATCTGGTGCAAGAAATATGGTGGGTGTGTCGTGAGTTCACTGAGTTCCGGGTCACCTACATTCCACCCGAAGAGAACATCCACGCTGATTGGCTTGCTCGCGAGGCACTCAGATTATGGTTTGAATTGGGAAATGTAAGGGAACCTGAGGGGTTTGTCCCTGGTTCCGGTTTGTAACCTCTCTGGGACATTTAGCCATTGGGCTCAACTAATCAAAAAAAAAAGATAATGTACCGAGTTAGAAAGAAGCTGTAATTAAGCTCATATACCGAGCTAGCGTAGCTCAGGTCTTTATCAAGCTCAACGAGCTGAACTCAAGCAAGCTTGGTACATCAACCATGAATTCTCAGCTCGAATACTCGAGCTGAATTTGAGCCATCCTATAGTTATTTCGAGCTGTCCTTTAGTTATTTAGAACCGAGCTTAAGATGGCCCCTGCTCACTCTTGTTCGGCTCATTTACACCCTAGTTCTATCGACGTTTTTAGGCAATTATTACTAGGAAAGGCTAAAGTATGCGTTTGGTACCTGGGTTTTGAGGCAAATTTTTATGTGATACCCGTGTTTTCAAAAGTAAACACTGAATACCTATGTTTCTCAAACCATTTTTAATCGATGCCTCCGTCCACCTGCCGTCTGCCGGTCTAACGGCGGCCCGAGCGAATCGGTCACGTGCCTACACGTGACCGGACAGCCTCCTTCTTCCTCGCCGACATCCACGGCGCCAGCATCACCGTCCCCTTCGTCATCGGCTTCGGCGTCTCCTACACTATCGTCACCGACCTCCGCCGTGCTATGGAAGACGGCCCCGTCGGCAGTGGCCAGCGAGGTGCCTTTCACGTCTTCCTGGCCGCCGCCTTCTCCGTCACAGCCATGCCGGTGATGGCCCGGATGCTATCCGAGCTCAAGCTCCTCAACACCGACCTGGGTCGCATCGCCATGTCGTCCGCCATCGTCTCCGACTTGATCGCATGGGTCCTCCTCGCCATGTCCGCCGCCATGGCCAACATGGAGGAATAGGGAGACATGGCGGTGAGCGCCTGCACCAAGACGCCGCCAGCGTGCTGCTCGTAGTTCTCGAAGGCAGCAACAATGTGGTCGGATTGCGCTTGCCCGCCGCCGCGGCTCTTCCGCTGGGCACCGGACGTGCCCTGTTTGTTGTTGGTGTTATGGACGATGAGCATGGCGGTGGCACGCCCGGCGAGCTCGATGAGGTGGAGCGCGTAGACGAAGACTGGAGAGCGCTTGGTGGGGTTGGTGGGGTTGGAGGCCTCGAGGAGGCTGATGATGGAGGAGACGTTGCGGGTGTTGTGGACGCAGGCGAGCATCCGAAGCTCTGTATCCGGCTTCGACCGCCGGAGGTTCCGCCGCTTGTACCCAATCTGTCGACGCTTCCATGGCACATACGTCGCCATCACCACCGGCCCTACCCACACCGTCGTCACCATCGACGCCACCACCAAGACCGTGAAGTATTCTCTGCTTATCAGCTGAGAAAGAAAAAAAATGGAATTTTTCCTAAAAATTATAACTTTTTGAAAGAGATTTAAGGAGAGATTGATACCTTCTTATCCATGCCGATCCTGAGGACGACCAGCTCTAAAAGGCCCTTGCAGTTCATTAGGATGCCGAGGGAGAGGCTCTCGTGGAAGGGCATGGTGTAGAAGAGACCGATGAGCGTGGTGGTGGCGACCTTGGCGACGCACGCTGCCGTGAACACGTCGAGGACTTGGAGTACATTTCCGGCTTGAATCATGAACTCCACCCTGGTCCTAAGCCCGGTGGAGACGAAGAAGAGCGGCAACAGAAGAGTGTGGAACACCGCCTCAGCCATCTCCAGGATGGCGACGGCGAGGGGCCCGTCGGGAAAGATGAGGCCGAAGAGGAACGGGCCTAATGCGACGTGGATACCTATGGAGTCGGTGATCACACCGGCCAAAGGCACGCCGATAAGGACGACGGCGATGTGATGGATGCTCGGCATCTCTCCCTCCGGCGTCTGGTTCGAGAGCCAGGTGACCGCCGGTCGAATGAGATAGTAGCACGCTAGGACGAAGGCGATGGTGCATAGAGCCGTGACGACGGGGCCGTCTTCCGTAGCAGACGGGGCCGTCTTCCGTAGCAGGAGGTCCGTGACGATAGTGTAGGAGATACCGAAGCCGATGACGAAGGGGACGGCGATGCCGGCGGCGTGGATGTCGGCGAGGAAGAAGGAGGCTGTCCGGACCGATTCGCTAAGGCCGCAGTTAGACCAGCAGACGGCAGGTGGACGGAGGCATCGATTAAAAATGGTTCGAGAAACATAGGTATTCAATGTTTACTTTTGAAAACACGGGTATCACATAAAAATTTGCCTCAAAACCCAGGTACCAAACGCATACTTTAGCCTACTAGGAAAAAACCAAGCCAATGACACAACACGATTGAACCTTGCATTATGGGATTACAAAAATATCTTGGTTATATGAATCTTTGAGATTATCTTTGTGTAAGTCATATGTTAGGAATTCGGCGGGGATGAAACCAAGATGGGGAAGCAATAGAATAGGAGGAGACACCAGTTTAACGTGGAAAACCTTCCGATAAATTACCGTAAAGGAAAAATCACGGGAAGAAGGGCTTCACTATGTGAGGAGATTACAAAGCACTCTCTAACTCTCACACCAATTCTCTGTTTCTTCCCTCCCAGTACGTTCTCACATACTTACAGATCTCTCTCTGTCTCTATACTTTCTCTCAAGCCCCCTCTTTCTATCAAGCCTTAACATGTTCTTTGTATCTCCAAGCCTTTTAAAGCCACAAACCCAAAGGTAACACACCCTTTTGATGTTGTAAACCTTAGTCACCGTTGGATCAAGTTGATCCAACATTCAATACAACTTCTTGTTAGACTTGGATACAAACAAGAACCCAAAACTTCCAATTTTTCGATTTTGGATCAATCCACAGTGAAAACTGGGCAAAACACGCCTCTGGAACAGGGATGGATCGATCCACTGTGAGATTGGATCGATCCACTGTGCCAAACTGCAAATACGTCTCTGAAAAGAACGTTCGTATCGATCCAGATTCACTTTGGATCGATCCACTGAAACCTTCGATCGATCCAAGCTCCAAAACGAGCCCAAAAATAGCAACCATCACTTTGTTCTCCGTTGAAGTCGCTGCCAGCCTCATGAGGAGGGATTTTTCCAACAAACTCTCGGACCTTGCACTCTCCTTGTGCTGCGCTTCTTCAAGTCATTGCGCCTCATGACTCTTGAAGAATCCATAGACCCCATCGAACTCTTGATATCGCCATCAAGACTCGGACCTCCATACACGTTGTCGTGCCAACATTCGAGCCACCATACCGCATGACTCGACCTTCATACACATTCGAGTCAACGCACCGCGTGACTCGGCCTTTCCGATCGCTTCGATTGATCGGAACCCCATCGTACCTCTAGTACGGAAGCTCCCCCGTAATGACACACACGACGGTGTCATTATGCATACACGTTTATAAGTTTATAAGTTTATAAGTTTCCTCCGTTTTGTTTATAAGTTGCTTCCCACTTCAAGGATTGAAACACTAATAAGTTTATAAGTTTATAAGTTTATAAGTTTATAAGTTTCCTCCCTTTTGTTTATAAGTTTATAAGACACGGACCTCCATGCACGTTTATAAGTTTCCTCCCTTTTGTTTAGCAGTTGCTTCCCACTTCAAGGATTGAAACACTAATAACACTAATAACGAGAGAGTGGCCCACCCAATCATCCTTCCCACTTGTTTCATTGGATGGAGGAATAAAGCTTCTTTTCCACACTGACAAGCTTGTTTCTTAATCACCGCCACTGATAAGCAACACTAGCCCTAAAAGCAATCACCTGATAAAAAACGATCTTATAAACTAACTCATCCTTAAGTTTTTGTGATCATTGAAGACCGACCACATATAAGGGAGCAGAGCATGGTGTTAATTGGTGATGCTAAGAATCAAAACCATTCTAATGGTTGGTGATAGTCTGATATATATATGAAAATTTTCCACGTCAAACCAGTTTTATAACTCTCTATATCAAACTCGAATCTGGATCGTCCGATCTCATCGACGGTCTAGATCAAATCTCACTTAACACCCCCTCAAAACACCCCCCAACCAGCCTTACTCGCGACTAACTCTCCCCTTCTCCCGTGCCCTAGAGATCACCTCGTCGCCGCCCCCGTCCTCCGGTGCGCTGGAGATCGCCGCCTCGTCGCCGCCCCGTCGCCGCCTCATCGTCGCCGGCCAAATCCCTTCACCTCCCCAACCCCCTACCCTACTCCTCCTCCTCCGGCGAGCGGGCCCGCTGCGCCTCCTGGATTCCTCCGCCGCGAAGCTTTTCCCCGGGGATATCTGCCGGCGCCGATGGGGATCGCGTGCATCGTCTCGTTTCGGGATTCGACCCGGCGATCCCCTTGGCGGAAGCGGTGACCCCGCCGAGCTCGTGGTACACCGACCCCTCCTCCCTTGACTTGGAATTCGATCGGGTCTTCTTCCGGGGATGGCAGGCCGTCGGTAAAACATATCGGTCTCTTCCCAAGATAAAACACCAAAACCATATAAACCCCTCCCCTCCCTCGAATCTCAAGTAACAGATCCTCCATTAATTAACCCCCCAGTTAGATCCATTCAACTCTCTCTCCCTTAATAGTCTCCAAATTAATCTCTTATACAAGTGTTCCATAGACCAGCAATAAGACCCGTTCCCTTCTCTCCTTCAGTTACGTACCTCTCGTTGCATGTGTTAATTATTCCATGCAAAGCGTGAGCTACGTACGTAATTTTCAATTCCCCATAGCTCTATAGCAACAAAGTTCATCAGGCACGCATGGAGGAGCAGCTCCACCACTCTTCTCTTCTCCGGTCAGGTGGTCGACCACACCGATGCCGCCGGCCGCCGGACAAGGCATGCCTTCGGTATGATCAACGTCAAAAACTCTCGAGTGCACGGAAGACAACGACAACGACCGACGACACCGGAGATGAGGTTCGAGAATTCCTTCTCTCTACCAGCCGAAGCCTCTCGTCTCTGCCTTGGGGACCATGAGATACGAAGCTCACGGTGACCTTTCCGAGAATCTATCATGGGTGTGTCACGGCCAAGCAATAAAACTCGGATCTAGAAACGATCCAGTTTGGCCGTTTGTACCCCAGAAAATTCTATTTATTGTGATCATTGTTGAAAAAAAATAAAAATTATGAGGCTTGATTTTATCTGAAGACATAAAAGAGAAGATTCTTATGAGCTTGTAATATAAGCGTGTAATATTGAAGCAACCGAGTGAGTGCTGGATATGTTGTTTAGTCCAATCTCCTTATCATGAACTAAACAATATATATGCCAAAATTTTTGTCAAAAATTGTGGTTGGACGTCGGCTAACAATTGATTAATTGCAATTTTGTCAAACGAGAAACTTGTTAGAAGTGCTCAACTAAATTTTTAGACATTATGAGATGGGGACCGGGAATTTACATAATTCCAATGAGAATTTATTAGATTATCGTTGATTGATTCTTGATGAATTTATTATTGGTCAAAAATCAATAAATTCGGCTGATTCTTGATGATTTATATGGAATGTGAGGTATGCGATAAAAAAAAAAAATCTAATATTAGTGAAATCACATCATAAAGACATAAACACCAATAAGTAGCATAAATTACGTTTTAATCCATGGTTCTGTTCATCATTACTTTTTAGTCCCTTAAATTTCAATTTTGTGATATATAAAATGACCCACTTCCCAAAAACCGTTTAAATATCATCTCCCACGTACGCAGCGCTGACAAGTCAGAAGGCTATTTTTTGATTTAAGAATAGCCAATTAAAGCGAAAACAAAAAAAAATTAAATTGTATTTTTGTTTTCATAGTTAAGCGGAAGCTAAAAAAATTTAAATTGTATTTAGTAAACAAAGAAAGTTTTTGAGTTAGATTTTAAAAGCTAGAATTTTAAACAGAAAGCAAAGTCTGTTTAAACTATAAAAAAAAAATTACTTGCTACTACCGCAGGAAGGAAGGCCCAATCAAGCGGCGATGCAGGAATTACAAGGATGATCTTGCTAATGGGAAGGTCAAGGAGGATGATGAGAAGAACAATAACGTAGTGACACTCAACACCGTCGTGTGTGTCATTACGGGGGAGCTTCCGTACTAGAGGTACGATGGGGTTCCGATCGATCGAAGCGATCGGAAAGGCCGAGTCACGAGGTGCGTTGACTCGAATGTGTATGAAGGTCGAGTCATGCGGTATGGTGGCTTGAATGTTGGCACGACAATGTGTATGGAGGTCCAAGTCTTGATGGTGATATCAAGAGTTCGATGGGGTCTATGGATTCTTCAAGAGTCATGAGGCGCAATGACTTGAAGAAGTGCAGCACAAGGAGAGTGCAAGGTCCGAGCTAGTAAGAGCTCGACGGGGTTATGATTTCTCATGAATCGGGAGGGGGAGTTTGTTGGGAAAATCCCTCCTCATGAGGATGGCAGCGACTTCAACGGAGAACAAAGTGATGGTTGCTGTTTTTGGGCTCATTCTGGAGCTTGGATCGATCGAAGGTTTCAGTGGATCGATCCAAAGTGAATCTGGATCGATACGAAAGTTCTTTTCAGAGACGTATTTGCAGTCTGGCATAGTGGATCGATCCAATCTCACAGTGGATCGATCCATCCCTGTTCCAGAGGCGTGTTTTACCCAGTTTTCACTGTGGATTGATCCAATCTTAATATGGATCGATCCAAAACCGAAAAATTGGAAATTTTGGGTTCTTGTTTGTATCCAAGTCTAACAAGAAGTTGTATTGAATGTTGGATCAACTTGATCCAACGGTGACTAAGGTTTACAATGTCAAAAGGGTGTGTTACCTTTGGGTTTGTGGCTTTAAAAGGCTTGGAGATACAAAGAACATGTTAAGGCTTGATAGAAAGAGGGGGCTTGAGAGAAAGTATAGAGACAGAGAGAGATCTGTAAGTATGTGAGAACGTACTGGGAGGGAAGAGAGAGGATTGGTGTGAGAGTTAGAGAGTGCTTTGTAATCTCCTCACATAGTGAAGCCCTTCTTCCCGTGATTTTTCCTTTGCGGTAATTTATCAGAAGGTTTTCCACGTTAAACTGGTGTCTCCTCCTATTCTATTGCTTCCCCATCTTGGTTTCATCCCTGCCGAATTCCTAACATATGACTTACACAAAGATAATCTCAAAGATTCATATAACCAAGATATTTTTGTAATCCCATAATGCAAGGTTCAATCGTGTTGTGTCATTGGCTTGGTTTTTTCCTAGTAGGCTAAAGTATGCGTTTGGTACCTGGGTTTTGAGGCAAATTTTTATGTGATACCCGTGTTTTCAAAAGTAAACATTGAATACCTATGTTTCTCGAACCATTTTTAATCGATGCCTCTGTCCACCTGCCGTCTGCCGGTCTAACGGCGGCCTGAGTGAACCGGTCACGTGCCTACACGTGACCGGACAACCTCCTTCTTCATCGCCGACATCCACGCCGCCGGCATCGCCGTCCCCTTTGTCATCGGCTTTGGTGTCTCCTACACTATCGTCACGGACCTCCTGCTGCGGAAGACGGCCCCGTCTGCTACGGAAGACGGCTCCGTCGTCACGGCTCTCTGCACCGTCGCCTTCGTCCTAGCGTGCTACTATCTCATCCGACCGGCGGTCACCTGGCTCTCGAACCAGACGCCGGAGGGAGAGATGCCGAGCATCCATCACATCGCTGTCGTCCTTATCGGCGTGCCTTTGGCCGGTGTGATCACCGACTCCATAGGTATCCACGTCGCATTAGGCCCGTTCCTCTTCGGCCTCGTCTTTCCCGACGGGCCCCTCGCCGCCGCCATCCTGGAGATGGCTGAGGCGGTGTTCCCCACTGCCGCTCTTCTTCGTCTCCAGCGGGCTTAGGACCACGGTGGAGTTCATGATTCAAGCCGGAAATGTACTCCAAGTCCTCGGCGTGTTCACGGCAGCGTGCGTCGCCAAGGTCACCACCACCACGCTCATCGGTCTCTTCTACACCATGCCCTTCCACAAGAGCCTCTCCCTCGGCATTCTAATGAACTGCAAGGGCCTTTTAGAGCTGGTCGTCCTCAGGATCGGCATGGATAAGAAGGTATCAATCTCTCCTTAAATCTCTTTCAAAAAGTTATAATTTTTAGGAAAAATTCCATTTTTTTTCTTTCTCAGCTGATAAGCAGAGAATACTTCACGGTCTTGGTGGTGGCGTCGATGGTGACGACGGTGTTGGTAGGGCCGGTGGTGATGGCGACGTATGTGCCATGGAAGCGTCGACAGATTGGTTACAAGCGGCGGAACCTCCGGCGGTCGAAGCCGGATACAAAGCTTCGGATGCTCGCCTGCGTCCACAACACCCGCAACGTCTCCTCCATCATCAGCCTCCTCGAGGCCTCCAACTCCACCAAGCGCTCTCCGGTCTTCGTCTATGCGCTCCACCTCATCGAGCTCGCCGGGCGTGCCACCGCCATGCTCATCGTCCATAACACCAACAACAAACAGGGCACGTCCGGTGGCCAGCGGAAGAGCCGTGGCGGCGAGCAAGTGCAGTCCGACCACATTGTTGCTGCCTTCGAGAACTATGAGCAGCACGCCGGCGGCGTCTCGGTGCAGGCGCTCACCGCCATCTCTCCCTATTCCTCCATGTTGGCCATGGTGGCGGACATGGCGAGGAGGACCCATGCGATCAAGTCGGAGACGATGGCGGATGACATGGCGATGCGACCCAGGTCGGTGTTGAGGAGCTTGAGCTCGGATAGCATCCGGGGCATCACCGGCATGGCTGTGACGGAGAAGGCGACGGCCAGGAAGACGTGAAAGGCACCTCGCTGCCACTGCCGACGGGGTCGTCTTCCGTAGCAGGGCGGAGGTCCGTGACGATAGTGTAGGAGACGCCAAAGCCGATGACGAAGGGGACGGCGATGCTGGCGCCGTGGATGTCGGCGAGGAAGAAGGAGGCTGTCCGGTCACATGCAGGCACGTGACCGGTTCGCTCGAGCCGCCGTTAGACCGGCAGACAGCAGGTGGACGGATGCATCGATTAAAAATGGTTTGAGAAACATAGGTATTAAGTGTTTACTTTTGAAAACACGGGTATCACATAAAAATTTGCCTCAAAACCCAGGTACCAAACGCATACTTTAGCCTTTCCTAGTAATAATTGCCTAAAAACGTCGATAGAACTAGGGTGTAAACGAGCCGAACAAGAGTGAGCAGGGGCCATCTTAAGCTCGGCTCTAAATAACTAAAGGACAGCTCGAAATAACTATAGGATGGCTCAAATTCAGCTCGAGTATTCGATACTCGAGCTGAGAATTCGTGGCTGATGTACCAAGCTTGCTTGAGTTCAGCTCGTTGAGCTTGATAAAGACCCGAGCTACGCTAGCTCGGTATATGAGCTTAATTACAGCTTCTTTCTAACTCAGTACATTATCAACCTTATAAGGAGCAATAACGGTTAACCTGCATTAATTCATATCCCCTAAGTTTCTTTATATATATTCTCTAAGTTTGCTTTATATAAACCTGCATTAATTCATATCAACCTAAGTTCTATTAATATTATCTTATATGCAATATGCAATATGCAAAGACTTATATTTATTTTATATACCCTAAGTTAGACTTATAATATTTTATTTTATATTTTATATTGGCTATGTTTTATGCTGGCAGTGAACAAAAAGCTATGACCAACCTTCGAACCCTGAACCACCTACGGGTCAACACAGTCGTTTAACCAGACAAACTACAGGGACTTTGTTAAAATTTTATATTTGTGCCAGGGGCACAGGTGAGTACTAGTCATATATAGGTATAAAATACATCAGTACCTATACAATTATTAAGTAAAATAATGTAAGTATATTCGAACTATATCGAGCCAAACACGAACGAGCTCGACCTTGTTCGAGTTTGACTCATTTATATTTCAAGTCCAAAATTTCAGGTTGTGTTCAGCTCGTTTGTCAATATGAACTCGAGTTGCTGGCAAATAGCGAGCGAGATTGACAGCCCCTTTATAGAATTGAAACTGTTAAAGCGTATCCATCCATGCAAGTTTCTATAACTCAAGGCCCTTTACAGATTGACGCGCTTATGCATGCATAAGATAGAAGAGGATTCTTCAATGGAATTTTCTGGGGCATGGTCAAAAGACAAAAGATTTACGTCTTCATTGACAGAATTAAAAAAATGAAAGGTCACGCCAGCGTGGCGCTGACGTGTCCAAAACATGCACATCCTCATCGATAAATATTTTCTCCACAAGTATATATTAATAATATTTTATTAAAATAATATTATTTTTTAAAAAATTCATATATATATATATATATATATTTGATTAGTTGAGATAAAAGGCTAGATAAAAAGGATTACAAGAGAAAAATAAAACAACTAACCAACGACAACAACTAATAGAAAGAAAAGTTCTCAGGCACCTCAGATTCTTGAGCAAAGACTCGGTGTTTAGATCACCCATGATTCTTGAGCAAAGACTCGGTGTTTAGATCACCCATGGGCTCTCGCAAGCCATGCTAGCTTATCCGATTGTCTCACAAGGTCTCGATACACGGATCTAAAAATAGATACAACAAAACGAGCTAAAAGTACACAAATCTCTCTCAACAAACCACAAAAATGACTAGGCCGTGAGAAACGACCATTTAAACATGAAGCATCAGACTTCCATAGCATCTTAGAGCACAATTTGTACACGGCATCTTAGAACACAATTGTACACATGCAAGGTGAAGAGCCAGACAGTCCGACTCAATTATTGTACCCTCGTACACGGCTGGACATATATGACAAAATAAACACCAGCCGCCATCATCCTCTGCGAAGCCACCAAATTCTCTCATCAAAAGAATCTGCCGACAGTACGACTAAATTATTTAAAAGTGAACATTTTAAAATTAAATCACATGCATGTTAATTATGATTTATGAGTGCGCACATGTGCTTGACGAATTGCCCCCCTATTTTGTCTGAGTGCGCACATGTCATGTGCTTCACAAATTATCGCCAGCTGTTTGTCTTCCCCGTACGTGTAACATGCATGCATGCTTCGAAATGGTCAACCATGCATCTCTAAGTTGATTTTATTTATACGTGGGAAAATATGTTTTTTTTACCATTAGCTTTAAAAACAGAAAAAAGAGAGAATATAAAGGAGATCGATGATGATGAGTTAATTCTTGGCCTTATCTCCTCCCCTATATATATGGACATCTCCTAAGCCTTTCTTTCATACAAATTAAGAAAGAGTACTGTAGCTAATATATTAATTGCTACCTCTAGCTAGGAAGTCATGGCTGCTAGCAGGAATGGTACTGGTAATGCATTACTTGCAAACCCTGCTCCGCCCTCTCATGGGGCGAAGATGATCACAGTGCTCAGCATCGACGGCGGCGGCGTCCGGGGTATCATCCCCGGCACCATCCTCGCCTTCCTCGAATCAAAGCTCCAGGTGACTTATATATCATAGCTTTCTGATTCTTCTTCTTCTTCTTCTTAGTGTTGCTTCATGTACAATTGAATACGTACTTCATATATATATATATATACTCACGGATATGAATTCTTACCTCAATCTGAGACCATAGCTATTGTTTATAGAATTCATTGAAAGCAAACGGTGATAACGAATTACAGGGAGGGAGACTGGCGCTCGATGCTGCCGATCCTTTTGAAGGGATCGGAAGGTAGAACTGAACTATGAAAGTTCCAGCCTTGGGATAAGCGTTCCAAAAATTACCCAAACAAAGTAATAAGAAGAAGATACTTACAAAGGCTTAGCTATATTCCACTGGTTCTTGATTACAAGGGGAAGAGAGGTTACAAGAGGAGAGGAGAGTGGGTGAACTCTGAAATTCAAGAGATAATTAAAGTTAATGAGAAATTATTATCAGAAAAGAGAAAAGGTCTTGAAGCTCCAAAAGAGAGATCCATGATCCGGCTTCAAAAATTGTTCGAACGACAATTTCCTCAGGCTACTGAGAATGAAATCATGAAGAAATGTTATGAACATTTAAAGCATCAGTTTACTAGCCATTTCTCTGGCTCTGATAGAATTTCTATTAGCTCTGACGATGCGATGCAGGATGCTCAAGACCCTGGAGAGGATCCAGATGATCTGTGGACCCAAATCATTTCTCAAGATCTGCCCGGGAAAAAGAAGGTTGGTCCTACCACTAGTGGAGCTTCCACTAAAGCTTCATCGGCTGGAGAATAAGATTCTCCACTATCTAAAAGCTAAATGATGTGATTTCAAAGGTGATTGTTCAGCCACTCATTCGACTGCAACCTACTCAGCACACGACGTGGCGGGCCCTACCTTTTGAACATTATTGCTCCACTGAGCCGACAGGATTAAAAGAGAAATATTCTCTCAATAATATAGCTTTACTTAGCCTTGAAGGCTTGTACCTCTATATAAGAGGCAGAACTCTTCTGAGTTCAGCGCGCTGGTTTTCACCCACTCTCCTCTCCTCTTGTAACCTCTCTTCCCCTTGTAATCAAGAACCAGTGGAATATAGCTAAGCCTTTGTAAGTATCTTCTTCTTATTACTTTGTTTGGGTAATTTTTGGAACGCTTATCCCAAGGCTGGAACTTTCATAGTTCAGTTCTACCTTCCGATCCCTTCAAAAGGATCGGCAGCATCGAGCGCCAGTCTCCCTGAGCTAGGATCGTTCTAAAAAATACCCCTTCCGTTAATTTGGTATCAGAGCCATGCATGAGTAGTATCGAGTAGTGTGTAGATTTTATTAGAGCAAGATGTGATTATTAGTAGTATTGGTGTTTATGTTCTTGTTTACTAGGATTTCGTTCTCTGGTTTTTATACTGCTTTTGTGGATCGTCATCCAAGCCGCGTTTGGCACCGTTTGCTAGAGTTAGCGTTAGGGTAAGTCCTGTAATTCGTTGGCAGACGAGCAAAAGCTTATATTGATTTATAACGAAACCTTAGTAAGCAAGAAACCTGCACCAATACTTCTTCTGGCTCATCTTACTTTAATTAAGTCTACCCACCTCGAGTAATCATGGCTTCAACTTCTGTTCGGAAAATTAATTCACGAAAAGATAAAAAATTAAAAAATGCTCAATTAGCTGAATTTCCTTCAGAATTGGAAGCTCTAAATAACTGGGCTATCCCTGATGTTCCTAATAAGGAAATCTATAAAATTGGCTTTTTAGACTTAAAGTCCATGATAGCAATTAAAACTGTTGAAAAAACAGTAACCGTAGATCAGGAAGATCAAACTCTTAAGCTTCTTGCAGAAGAAGATTTAGAACCTTATATGGAAAAATATAATTACGTTCATATAGGTTTGATTCAGGTGGCTTATAAACCACTAACTTTGCAAGGATTAAATGCTTCTCTTCTCTCTTGTCTTAGAGATGCCCGTTGTCTCAATTGGCCTCAATCCTTAATGGGAATAATGGAAACTAGCCTAAGTCATGGACCCGTCTACTTTAATGTTTATCCAAATTTGAGTTTATCCTTAACTGATCCTAATATTTTAGAAGCTGTAAGTCTTAATATTAAGACTCACGGATATGAATTCTTACCTCAATCTGAGACCATAGCTATTGTTTATAGAATTCATTATAAGGTCTTAAGTACCTTAGCCCCTAGAGCAAAACAATATACCCTTCCAGGAAAAACAGTTTTAATAGAAACTAATCTACTGTCTTCCCATATTGCTACAAATAGACAGATAAAATGGACTGAAGTTAATTTTCCTGAGAATTGGTTACTAACAAATGCTGTCCCTCATAGACCTATTATTAATCAACAAATTGATCAAATATCCCAAACTGATGATGGTGAAGTTACCATAACTTTTGATCCTAAAAGGACTATAAAATATACTGATGTTACAACTTCTTCTAGGAAATCGGTCTCTCGTGAAGGTACTCCTATTCAGGCTATTAGAATTTCTGAGACCCAAATCCCTCATGGGATTTACGAGAAGGAATCTAAATCAGATTCCGAAATAAGTTTTCAGTTGTAAATGGATTTACGACCTAATAGTCCCCTCAGGAGATACCTCAATGAGGAATTTCAAAAGTTATATAATAAACAATTTCGTGATTGGTTCTTCGTAACTTTCAATGAGGAACAAAGAAATTCTTATAAAGAATTATACTTTAGAGAATTAGAAGCTAATAATCAGCTTCAGTTTTTTGCTGGATGGTTTTATAATCATTACACTAATGAGAAAGAGGATGAAATAAATGCTATCATTGATCAAATTGCTGACGAACATAATTCTGGACAGATTGATGAGGAAGTAGATCCTACTGCCAGAATAAACGTTATTGAAGAACACTATAAGAGTTGGAAAACAGTTGAAGGTGTTCAAAAGAGATCTTTATATCCTCCTACTGAACCCCTAAAACTTGAAGGAATTTCCACTTCTAATCTTGAGGCAACTGCGTTTATAAAACCTGTTGAATCCACAAATGAAACAATCAAAGAGTTGAATAAAATTTTTAAACAAAATAATTACTCTAATGTTTTTTCTCAAGTAATAGGGCAACAATTAACTCGTTTAGAAAAAACTATTGATAAACTTATCACTAAGCTTGGAGAAATTATTCCTAATGCCAATTTGATAAAAGATAAAACTGTCAGGCTTCATACAAAACCTGCTATTAAACCAAATGCTTCAATCTCTAATTTTAAATTAGGAAAGGAGTTATCCGAAGAACTTATAGATTCTCTGAGTAAACAATTTGCTCAAGCTAAAGTTCAAGTGCTTAATGATTCCATAAACCTCAAACAATCTGAAAGTTCTGATACTGAGGAAATAACCTTAGAAACTGAACAACAATTTCAAACTGTTAATAAAATTGAACATCGACCTCGTAATATTGAAAAATTTTATTATAAACGACCCTCTCCTATAGATCTTTTATTTGAAGAAAACGATACATTTCTGCAGCAAGATTACTCAGGACGTAATATTTATGAATGGAACATTGATGGTATGAGTGATCATCAAGTTCTGAATATGGCACATAGAATGATGATGTATTCTACTATTTGCCATAATAATGGTAATACTGATCAACAAGTAGCTTCTTTTCTTACTTGTGGTTTTACTGGTAGTCTGAAAGGTTGGTGGGATAATTATCTCCAACCTGATCAACGCACTGAAATCCTTAGTGCTGTTAAGCTTGAAAATAATCAACAACAAACCGATGCGGTTTACACATTAGTTTTAACTATTCTTGACCATTTTACTGGTAATCTCACTGGTCAAGGGGAGCGAACACACACTTTGTTGCAAAATCTTCGTTGCCCTACTCTTACCCATTTTCGCTGGTATAAAGATGTTTTTATTACCCGCGTTATGCAATTAAATGACGCTCATAGTAGTCATTGGAAGTCAAAATTCATTGATGGATTACCTAATCTATTTGCTGAACGTGTGAGAAATTATATGCGGGAACAAAATGGTGGTATAATCCCCTTCGAGTCTTGCACTTATGGAGCATTAATAAATGCTTGCATTCATGAAGGATTAAGTTTGTGTAATGATATTAAATTAAAACATCAATTAAAAACGCATAAACTTACTGAAAAGAGACAGCTTGGAGAATTCTGCGAGCAGTTTGCCTTTGATGAACCTCGAAAGCTGAAACCACCTCCTGAAAGAATAGAAAAAAGGAGAAAACCTTTCTTTAAAAAGAAATTTAAGAAATCTATACCACAAAAGGGTAATACTCCAAAACGACCTAAAATAGATAAAAGTAAAGCAAAATGCTTTAAATGTGGTAAAATTGGCCACTACGCTAATCGATGTTATACTAAGAAAAAAATTAATGAAATAGAAGACGAGGGATTAAAGAAATCTTTATATAAGGTTATGATTACTACTGATTCCGACACTGATAATTTAATAGAAGATGATGAATCTTCCAGTGACTTTACTGAAGAAATATCTTCAGAAGATGAACATAAATGTACTAAATGTTCTAAGAAGGATAACACTGATTATTGGAAACAGATTGTGGAAATGAATAACCTTTCTATTAATATGATATCCTTTAATAAAGATTTTATTGCTAAACTTTTGACTGAAGGAGACATAGCTCCTGATCTTAAAGCTCAGTTAATTGATATGTGTTTAAAACATAATCCAAAGATTGAAGCCCCTCGAATTGACAATACTTATAGACTGTCTGAAGTCTTAAGACGACGACAAGAAAAGACTGTTAAGACTCTATCTCTTGCAGAACTTAACAAAGAGGTTAATAACCTTAAAAGCGAAATAAAAATGCTTAAAGAACAAAATGACTATATACTTTCGTACATTGAAACAAAAGATTTAGAAATTCCACCAAATACCAGTAACCAAGCGGTTCTTGAGACTTGTCAATGTTCTAAGAGTCCCGAAGAAGAATTTCTGGTACAACTTGTACAACAAGTTACTACTCAAAAATGGTATGTTGAAATTACTCTTGTCCTCTCAGAATATGAGACTATCCCAAAGTTAATTGCTTTAATAGATAGTGGTGCTGATCTAAATTGTATTCGTGAAGGAATTATTCCTTCTAAATTCTTTGAAAAAACTACTCAAGCTCTTAGCGGCGCTAGTGGTAATAAATTAGAAGTTAATTTTAAGCTTCCTAAAGCTTATGTTTGTATACAAGATACTTGTATTCCAACCTCATTTGTGTTAATTAAAGATTTATCTCAACACTTAATTCTTGGAACACCCTTTTTACATCAAATTATGCCTCTTGAAAGGGTAGATGCATCTGGAATAAGCGCCAGATATAAAAACTCTCCAATTACTATGCAATTCATCACAGAACCACAAACTAGAATACTTAATGAAATTAAAGATATTCTGCTCAAAGAAAATCAAATAAATTTTTTGAAAGAAGAAATTTCTTATGTTCATTTAGAACAACAATTACAGAAGCCCGCTACTAAAGATCTAATAGAACAGATTGATAAACAATTTCAACAATCAGTTTGCGGCTCTGTTCCAAATGCTTTTTGGGACAGAAAAAAACATATTGTGGCATTACCTTATGAAGAGTCTTTTGATGAACGGAATATTCCGACTCGGGCAAGACCTTGCCAGATGAATCAAGAATATCTTGAGTTATGCAAAAAAGAAATTGCTTCACTCTTAGAGAAGAATTTAATTAAAAAATCTTACTCCCCATGGAGTTGTACAGCATTCTATGTAAATAATAATGCTGAAAAAGAACGTGGTGTTCCTAGACTGGTCATAAATTATAAGCCCCTTAATAAGGTGCTTAAATGGATACGATATCCTATCCCTAATAAGAGGGATTTGCTCAATAGAATTTATCGAGCGAAAATATTTTCAAAATTTGATTTAAAGTCAGGATATTGGCAAATTCAAATTCATGAAAAAGATCGATATAAAACAGCGTTTACTGTCCCATTTGGCCATTACGAATGGAATGTAATGCCTTTTGGTTTAAAGAATGCTCCTTCAGAATTTCAAAATATTATGAATGATATTTTTATTCCTTATACAAATTTTATTCTATCCTATATTGATGATGTACTTATCTTTTCTGATAACATTGATCAGCATGTGAAACATCTGGAAACCTTTAGACATTTAGCTATTCACAATGGATTAGTAATATCTGCCCCAAAAATGAAACTTTTCCAAACTGAAATACGATTTTTGGGCCATAATATTGGCAAAGGAACAATTGTCCCTATTGATCGTAGTATAGCATTTGCCTCTAAATTTCCTGATGTTATTACTGATACTAATCAACTACAGCGTTTCTTAGGAGCATTAAATTATGTTTCAGATTACTATAAAGATTGGGCTCAAGATACTGCCATTCTTTATAATCGTTTGAAAAAGAATCCTGTCCCTTGGACTAATGACCATACCAATGCTGTTCGACTAATTAAGACTAAGGTCATCAATCTGCCTTGTACACATCTGCTTAAACCAGAGTGTCAAAAGATTGTAGAAACGGACGCCAGTAATATTGGCTATGGAGGCATTCTTAAACAAAAATGTCTACCTTCTCATAAGGAAGAATTAGTTCGTTATACCTCTGGTAAATGGAACTCTACTCAACTAAATTATTCCACAATCAAGAAAGAAATGCTTTCTATTCTTAAATGCCTTTATAAATTTCAGGAGGACATCCTGAATCAGCCTTTCATCCTCCGTATTGATTGTAGCTCTGCAAAGAGTGTTATTGAAAAAGATATTAAGAATTTGACATCTAAACAAATCTTTGCTCGATGGCAAGCTGAATTAGCTGTGTTTGATTTCACTATTGAATTTATTCCTGGTAAACATAATGTCTTACCTGATTTTCTTACACGCGAATTTATTCAGGGTGCTCATGCGCCGAACTGAGCCCCCTTTTTGGGGGCGGTGGAGTCGTGGTGGTACGGATAATCGTGGTGGCCGCCGTGGTGGTCGTGGACGAATTCGCCTTGCAGGAATTGATGGGCAAGGCTATGGTATGGCTGGTCAGGGTTATACCCTGGAATCTGGTCAGACTTCTGATCTTTCTAAAAATAATGAATCAGACTTCGGGAATAGCTGGAGAACAATTCGGCGAAGTAATACTTCTAACGCCAAGGAAATTAATCCTCAGGCGAATCGGCCTCATGAATCCTTTGCTGATGTTACTACCAAAGAAATTGATCTTGGTATGATAACCAAAGCAGCCTACGAAATAATTCTTTACATAGAACCCGAAGATATGTGCTACTCTGATAATCCAGAGAAATTGCGCCAAAAATATTTAGACAATTCCTATTATCCTACATCTGTGTATCATCCGAGAAAATGGATGGAATCTTTATTATCTCAGAGAGAAGTTTACTTTGAACATTTTTTCAAGAATTCTGATGAGAGAAAGCCACCTACTTATAGTAAGTGTACGATCAAGAATATCTTGACCCCAAAAGAATGGGGATTCAGTACTCAGAAACCCATTGCCTTCAAAATTAACCAAGAAAGTTATACTTTCAATTATTGGGATTATAAGCATGCTTTTTACACCTCCCTATTATGCGAAAATGAAAATTTGAAGCATACGTGGTTTATTAAGATTTGCCCTGAAGTCCTTCATAAGGAATTTCCGGCTTGGATTTATGACTGGTGGCGCAAATATGGCGCTGATTTAGAGATCCTACCAGCACCAATTCTTGCACTTTATGATAAATGGGTATCTACCCATCCTATTCTTGCTTTAATTAAAGAAGAAGATGTGATCGAGGGTATGTTCCCCCTTTTCTTCTTTGCTGAGGCAGAGATTCCTTGGATCTGGAAGTGGTTCGCTTCGGTGGATATCGACGAGCTTTGCAGTCCTTGTCTTATTAGACAATATCAAATCAAATGGTGGAAAGGTCTGGACACTGCTACTAAGGTCTCTGAAATTCAAGAGATAATTAAAGTTAATGAGAAATTATTATCAGAAAAGAGAAAAGGTCTTGAAGCTCCAAAAGAGAGATCCATGATCCGGCTTCAAAAATTGTTCGAACGACAATTTCCTCAGGCTACTGAGAATGAAATCATGAAGAAATGTTATGAACATTTAAAGCATCAGTTTACTAGCCATTTCTCTGGCTTTGATAGAATTTCTATTAGCTCTGACGATGCGATGCAGGATGCTCAAGACCCTGGAGAGGATCCAGATGATCTGTGGACCCAAATCATTTCCCAAGATCTGCCCGGGAAAAAGAAGGTTGGTCCTACCACTAGTGGAGCTTCCACTAGCCAAGGATAAGCTTCATCGGCTGGAGAATAAGATTCTCCACTATCTAAAAGCTAAATGATGTGATTTCAAAGGTGATTGTTCAGCCACTCATTCGACTGCAACCTACTCAGCACACGACGTGGCGGGCCCTACCTTTTGAACATTATTGCTCCACTGAGCCGACAGGATTAAAAGAGAAATATTCTCTCAATAATATAGCTTTACTTAGCCTTGAAGGCTTGTACCTCTATATAAGAGGCAGAACTCTTCTGAGTTCAGCGCGCTGGTTTTCACCCACTCTCCTCTCCTCTTGTAACCTCTCTTCCCCTTGTAATCAAGAACCAGTGGAATATAGCTAAGCCTTTGTAAGTATCTTCTTCTTATTACTTTGTTTGGGTAATTTTTGGAACGCTTATCCCAAGGCTGGAACTTTCATAGTTCAGTTCTACCTTCCGATCCCTTCAAAAGGATCGGCAGCATCGAGCGCCAGTCTCCCTGAGATAGGATCGTTCTAAAAAATACCCCTTCCGTTAATATATATATATATATATATATATATATATATGTAGGAGCTCGATGGAGAGAATGCGAGGATCGCAGACTACTTTGATATCATCGCCGGAACGAGCACCGGCGGCCTTGTGACCACCATGATCACCGCTCCGGACAAGGACAACCGCCCACTTTATGCGGCAAAGGATATCACTAAGTTCTATTTAGAGAACTGCCCCAAGATCTTTCCTCAAAACAAGTTAGTAGTCTCGATTTCTTTTTTTTTTTCCCTCGAGATCATTGTTTAATTAATTAGTTAGTTGAAGGGTTTAAGATGAATTATACTTGTTATTTGCAGGAACTGGATCATCAATTCGGTACTCAACTTATATCATGCTGCAAAGGGCCCAAAGTATGATGGCAAGTACCTGCACTCAAAGGTTCAACAACTCTTAGGTGACACAAAGCTAAATCAGACCCTCACTAATGTGGTCATCCCTACTTTTGATATCAAGCTTCTCCAGCCAACCATCTTCTCAACTTATGAGGTACATCGATCATACATATATATATATGCATCTTAATTAATTATATAACCTTAATTTTGTAATGTACGTTTAAATTAAACCACTATATATATAACTCATGATACTGTTTTCATCTAATTATAGGCAAAATCTATGCCGTTGAAGAACCCTCTTCTATCAGATGTTTGCATAAGCACATCGGCGGCTCCGACGTACTTGCCGGCGCACTACTTCGAAACCAAAGACTCCCTGGGAAGCGTTCGAAGCTTCAATCTCGTCGACGGCGGAGTCGTCGCCAATAATCCTGTAATTCTAGCTATATATATATATATATATATATATATTCATGTTGTTGCAAATTAATTAGCAACTAATATATATATATATATATGCATGCATGGTTGATGAACCAGACTATGATGGCCATGTCATATGTTACCAAGGAGATACTCTTGGAAAACGAAAAGTTCTTTCCGATTAAGCCGATGGACTATGGGAAGTTCCTGGTGATCTCTCTGGGCACAGGATCGTCCAAGGAGGCAGAGACGTTCAGCGCAAAAGAGGCGGCGCAATGGGGCATCGTCGGATGGCTGTACAACAAAAGCACCACGCCGTTGATCGACATCTTTACTCAGGGAAGCGACGATATCGTCGATATCCACGCTGCTGTTCTCTTCCAAGCTCTTCGTTGTGAGGAGAACTACTTCAGAATTCAGGTACGTCCGAAATCAGCTTGGCTGTGATTAATTTCTTTCTTTTATATATATAAGAGGCTTCTATATCATGAAGATATTTTTATTAATTATTTAATGATGCACCATCGTACATATAGGATGATGGACTGACAGGAGGGGCAGCATCGACGGACCTCTCGACCAAGGAGAACTTGGAGAAATTGGTTCAGGTCGGCAATGGTCTGCTTAAGAAGCCGGTGTCAAGGGTGAATTTGGAGACTGGCCACTATGAGCCCGTCAACGGCAAAGGCACCAACGAGGAGGAACTCACTCGCTTCGCCAAGCGCCTCTGCAACGAAAGGAGGATCCGACAAGGGAAGACACCTATCCCTTGACAATATTCAAGATGGTGAAGCTTAATTAATTTGATCTGGTCTTCTTCTTCTTATTTCTAAATAAAGGTCTAAATAAAGGTGCTCTAATTTCTCACCACAGATAAGAAGCAGTACTTATATCGTATGAATGTGTTTAATTTATCCAAAACATTGTAATGATGTGTGAAGATCGGATCATGTATGATCCCTACTATTGTACTTTGCCTATCTAAGATGTAATGAATCTTCTTTCGCTTGATATTACATCGTCCTAATGTGCCAATGACTGATCGAATGTTGTGATACAACATTATATATACAATGCATCAAGAATGTTATAATTTACAAGAAATAAGTGTGACAAAAGACGAGTCACCATTTTTCATTTTAATTACTCAGCCAGCCTTGTCAACTCATCAAGATAATACAAAAGTAAATAAAAAATAAAAAATGGTAGATAATACAAAAGTAAATAAAAAAACAAAAAATCTTAGCTCAGCTGCCTTAGGGCCCGTTTGGATTGAAAATAAGTATACATAAATCCCATTTATGCATCAAAATACTTTATCTACAATCTTACATAACTATTTTTAACACTTACATAACTTCTACTTTATTCAACATATAAATTTATCATATTCTCAATTCAAACGGTCTTTAGTTTTTTCCCGCCTCTTTGTACGAAGGTGAAGTCTGATTGATTTAACAATGGTTAGCTGGTCATCGGAAAATTCAGTTCCTCCTGAATTACGATAAATATAGTATTAATTACACATCTAGGATCGACTATATATTTTATTGGCAAGAGTGTGATATATATACATAATAAATTATATTGGCAATGATGATAAGAACCAATTGAACTTGACAATGATATCAATTATCAATTGCACGGGATAATTGCTTTCCGTACGAGCGAAGATTCTAGCAATTAATTAGCTTATAAGTTAATTAATATTTTTTTTATTAGTTTAATTGCGTCCATACAAGCTTAAGTCAATAGTTACAACCTACCCTAATAGCTAGGAACCACTTCTCACAGAGTCACAGCCACCTTTGCGGATCAAGCAGTGCCAAGCGCTCCATAGAGTAGGCCTTGGGACGGCTTAGATTCATGCATGCAGATCACGGATGCAGTGTGTGATCTACGGCACAGATGCAGGTAGAGACCCCCCATGTTTAATATTTAATTAGGTTTTGAGTGCAAATCTATCGATTAGTACGTACTAAATGCTGTGTATGAAAGACTTTTGACCAATAATAGGCTCAATTAATCAAAGAAAAAGTAGGATCGAACCACGTTTGATCCGGTAGCGCAACATACATCATGCTGATGTTGTCACATTAACCTGTCAATTGCCTAAGAACATTTATAAAATTAACTCCACCTAGCTGCTGGCTAGGTGCTGGTGCTATATAAGAAACTTTTTTTTTTATATAGTTTAAACAGACTTTGCTTTCTTTTTAAAATTCTAGCTTTTAAAATCTAACTCAAAAACTTTCTTTGTATACTAAATACAATTTAATTTTTTTTAGCTTCCGCTTAACTATGAAAAAAAAATACAATTTAATTTTTTTTTTGTTTTCGCTTTAATTGGCTATTCTTAAATAAAAAAATAGCCTTCTGACTTGTCAGCGCTGCGTACGTGGGAGATGATATTTAAACGGTTTTTAGGAAGTGGATCATTTTATATATCACAACAAAATTGAAATTTAAGGGACTAAAAAGTAATGATGAACAGAACCATGGATCAAAACGTATTTTATGCTACTTATTGGTGTTTATGATGTGATTTCACTAATGTTAGATTTTTTTTTTATCGCATACCTCACATTCCATATAAATCATCAAGAATCAGCCGAATTTATTGATTTTTGACCAATAATAAATTCATCAAGAATCAATCAACGATAATCTAATAAATTCTCATAGGAATTATGTGAATTCCCGGTCCCCATCTCATAATGTCTAAAAATTTAGTTGAGCTCTTCTAACAAGTTTCTCGTTTGACAAAATTGCAATTAATCAATTGTTAGCCGACGTCCAACCACAATTTTTGACAAAATTTTTGGCATATATATTGTTTAGTTCATGATAAGGAGATTGGACTAAACAACATATCCAGGACTCACTCGGTTGCTTCAATATACTTCTTTTCTTTTCTTTTCTTTTTTCCCTTTTTCCTCTCTCTCTCTCTCTCTCTCTCTATATATATATGTACAGATGAGTGCATTCTCATGTTAGCTTCCTTTCAATGGTTAACATGGCTTCCAAGGGTTAGCATCAAAGCAACTTGGCCGCAGAATCACCAGGAATTCTCTCGTACAAGCGGTAGATTAGAGCAGATTTAGACATTTGAGGTTCCCTCTCCAGGACTGCAATCAGATCCTTTGTAGAAATTCTCCGCATAATTTTGGGGTGAGCCGATACCAATGGTCCTCTCCCAAGTTTCCTCGACGCTCCTAGTCCTAGCACAGCGGAAAGTTAACTTGGCTGATCAGTAACAATTTGACATATGATTTAACAATGAAAGAACATCTACAACACCTACCAGAGGCAGAAGCAGCAGAGGGCCCTTTCTTTCCAGCTTCTTCTTGTCCTCTCATAGACCTCCCGAATGCCCGTAGAGGTTTTCGCCCAGCAGATTTACCTGGTTGGGAGCTACAAGCCCCATCTAGTCCTTCACGCTTTTGTCGAGCTTGCTCAGCCATGAGTCTCCACTTTGAGAGCATATCAACTCCCCCAACAGCGGCACGGGCAGCAACATTTGCAGCTGTCCTTCGCATTCTATCATCCTCTTCTTTGTTTGCCTTCATGCAATGGGAAAAAAAAACCTTAAGAGAACAGGTACTCTTTGCTTCAATGACAAGGGTCAAATAATGTCAGCAAATTCTACCTTCAAGGTCTTCAACCGATTTTCTTCTCTCTCCTTTTCTGCATCAGATCCTGTTGTTCCCTCAGTCTGCATTTATATATCAAAGTGTAAAGATGAACCTATCATTCTTTCGTAAGCAAGCTTAGGAGCAATAGCGATGATTTTTTCTTCGCTCAATCAGATTTCGTGTTATATTTAACAAGGTCCAGTGGAAGATAACATATCCCGTGTCTTGGTTATCTATTTTCAAGACCTATTTCGAGGGTTCACTGTCAGATAACATACTGAGTTCAGCTATGTTAGGCTGCTGGAGAATGTTGAACCGAGTAATTTGCTATAATTAATCTGAAATTAAACTGACTTGACGCACTGAAAGCACTCACTGGATTAACCTTTCGAAGCTTATCAGCTTGTTCAGCCTGCCTTTTCTCCCAGTCTTCCTTAGCTTTCTGATTCAGTGCCAGAATTTGGCGCCGAACATCAGATGTGAAGACAACTCGGTGCCTTGCCTTTTCAGTATCAACTCTCTACAATCAACAATAAAGTTAGGAAATGGATGGGTGAAAAACAAGCTTTCAAACTTAATGTGACAACATTAGTCATCACCTGTTTCGATAGTCTTATGGCATCACTTACTAATCCAAGCAAGCGATTCTCAACACACTAAAGAATATGGCTTTGTGAGATCAGGCAATTAAAATTACCGCAGCAAAACACATTTAAAGAAGTAATACATCACCAGTGACAAGCACCGTGCCACATCGCTGCTTATACTGTCTATCCCACACTTTGAGACTGCCACAAAAGCCAGAAAGTATTTTCAACATATTTTCTAAATTCACCTAGAATAAATATGACCAAGTGCATTAGTCACTAACTGATATCTGCTAGCTTCCTCTGAAGGGGGCCCTTCTGCAGAATAAGCCTTTCTTCTTCTTCCTGAACAACTTTTGGAGTTGCCTCTGAAACGCGGCTTTCGTCCTTCGGAGAAGATAATAGTTGTTCTTCTTCTTCCTGTCACCCAATGGAAGATCAAAATCTAACAGAATTCTAATGTATGGATCATGTAATAAGCAGCAATCACAGTTTGACAGAGAATTCCAAATCTATCAAATAACAGAAGACAACCTAATAGAATGACATACCCTCAAATTAACTCCACTGATGGCTGTGACATTATTAAGTTGTTCGATGCTCTGATCAAGAAAAGCCCCAGAAATCTTCTGTTTCTTGCTGTGGTAAATCTAATTAGTCTGCGGCAAATTAGGTAAAAACTGCACAAGAACAGGGGATTAAGGAATAAGGTTCACCTAGCCAAAGGTGGGGAACTGCCTAGGGCTTCAAATGGTTTTTCCCGCCCTATGGTAGGCCTCTTTTGGGAGGTTTTCATAGCAATGCAGCGCTCGCCGTTGGATACATTCATCCTTCCCCTTGGAACTTTCCGAACAACCTGGTAATTATGTTGCTCACTGAATTCAAAGGAAGCCTATCAAGAACAACAAGAAACTAAAAAGAATATCTAAAATAGTTGGATACCGCCCTAATCGAGATTTCCCCTTCTTGGAATGAAATTTACTTGATTAGAGCAGAAAAGATCAAGAAAGAAACAACATCGGCCACATTGAGATCTAAAACTAAAAACAATCTACCAGATAACAAGGAATAATATAGGGCGTTAGGGTTCGAAGGATTGGGTCGTACCCCGACTGAACGGTGAGAGCCTCGTAGTCCCAGTACCCCTTGGGTCGGTGGACGCCGACGTCGGTGTAAACCTTAGGCCTCGGCATGGAGGGCAGCAGTGTCGGCGGCGGAGGCGAGGTCCTCCGCATGGGATCTTTGGCGGGGAAATGCCACCATGTTGTATGCTGGAGGTGGATACGCAGGAGAGAAAGAACTCAAGACGCTCTGTTCCTTCTCTCTGTGAAGACTCTTTATATAGGAAGCTATCATCCTATATGTATGGGTTTTATGCATCTTACTCCCTCAAATCCTGCTTAATTGCATTATCTTATATATATGGGATTTTAGCATCTTAGTCCGGCCTCAAATCCTGCTGATAATATCGTGTTAGTCTCTAAATCATGCAAAGGATTACAAAAATACTGCTCCGTCGAATCTCGTCCGGTTAAAGGATCTAATATAACTTGAGTGGGGGTGAGGAAAATAGAACCAAACCGAACAATTATGATACATTCCAAACTGAATCAAACTGAACTGAACAATGCACAATTATGATACATTCCAAACTGAATCAAACCGAACTGAACAATTATGATACATTCTGTTCAATTTTTCAAGCAATATATGGCGCCTATATGACGCCTAGCTTACATAGATTTCCATGTCAGCAAAAATAAATATCATTTACGAATTGAACTATCATTTTTTTTTCATGTTAGAAACAAAAGAGAAAGAAAACCCTGAGATAATCACAAATTTCATGTCAACAATAAACCTATATTGTCTTGCTTTTCTCTCTAGATCTTTTAGTTCAAAATTTGATGAGAGAACATAGGTTTTCAGTGGTATGGAATTTGCTTGTTGGCCGACGTATAATTTCTGCTGTTGTAATATGCCACATCAGCGTGACACATGAGTCCCAAATGGGCGCCACATAAGGTGTGTACCATGCACACCCAGCTGGAGTGTGCATATATTGTATCATTTTTCAACAATGAAAGTTTGAAGGCCATTTATATATTGATCCATTACAAGCTCAAATTAAATCATAACCTCCCGCAGATGATTGCTGAATTAAAAAGAGACCAGTTGATAATTAATCTTTAAAATCTTATGCCGAGGCATGTCGATCGGAGCTAATCCCTCTCTTCATGTCCTGTTGCATACTACATGAAAAGTTTATACCGATATACATGTGAGCACATGCAATAGCATGAATCCTCTTATGCTACTCTAATTTTTATGAATAATGTTTTGTATACATAGATGGATCCATATAGTTGTACCGATAGTGAGGTACCGATTGATTGATAGAGTCCATCGGTATCATACTATCGATGGACTAGATAAATAATTCAATCGGTAATTCACTGTCGATTCTTTTATGTAGTCCAAAATACAAGGGCTTTTGTGATATTAATAATATGTTTTCACGGATTTGTTTCAAAAGATTAAACACCCACGTCCCTTTATTAGAAGCTCAAAAGATTATACTTCCACGAGCTCCCTCAACTCCTCAAGCAACCAAGTCAACTAAAGTTAACAAATTCTGCATTCAGAGGCAGTTTGGTTACAATACAATAATGGGGGGAGGGAAACACCTAAATTTATGAAACTGGCTCAGATTTTAATGTTTGGATGACAGGAACTATATGATAATAACTCAGAGGTTTCACTTCCATATACTGCAATGACTTCTCCTAAAACGTTAAAAAATGAAAGTTACCTCTCTTATTACTTGGTGGCATGCATGCTTCAGAGTTCAGACCTAGCTACTTTGTAATCTTTAGTTCCCTGCGACGACTCGAAATGAGATCTATTCAACTCTACCTCCCTTAATGATCGATCTCCAAGTCTCTGGTATGAATACAAGTGTTAAGTAGACCCGTTCTCATGCATCTTTTGTCTCCTTACCTCTCGTTGCATACTTGCATGCATGCATGCACGTGTAACATGTGTTATTAATTTCCATGCAAAGCAGGAGGTGGCTATCGCTTTCCCC
>OY986969.1:3836096-3854600 GCA_963920575.1 Narthecium ossifragum | reverse complement strand
ACAGTCTAGTATAGTATTAAACACAGAGCCAATCTATAATTCTTATGTTTTGTGAATGCAAAGAGGCAAATACCATGATGAGGGTTGAAGATGCATTGCATATGAATCAGCTATTGATTTCATCTCTGTAATGCTATTCGATGTTCTAGAACAATTTCAATTGAATGCATCAATTGAATACAAGTTGCAAAACTTGATCATTCAACATTCTGAAGAATACATCAATTTAACACAACTGAACACTTTCATATCATTCAACATTAAATTGTACAATCAAAAGTAGTACCAGAGCACATAACTTAAGTCTCATACATATCATTCAACATTAAATTGTATAATCAAAAGTAGCTTTTCATATTCCCACAAGCCTCTCGGAATCATCAAAGAAGAGGGTCACCACCTCATCTGGAGATGCTGCAGCTGTGTGAATTGCTCATCCAGAAACCCCTACACACATATCCCACACAAATCTCAATCAGTGCTTTTCAGAACTATAGCAATAAAGTGTGACCTATCACAGACTCAGTTTATAATATGAAGAACAATACTTGCAGATACCATACAAACACTGGTAGTATTATGAGTAGTTAAGCATTGAACATAAAGTTTTTCAGTGATATACACAAAAGGACAGCAAGTTGGGGTGCACATTGAACAATACTTCCAGGAAGGCTAAAGGACAGCAGCATTTATACATTTTAGAAGTAGAAATTTATATATAGCACAAAGATAAAAAGAATCAGGAGCGAACATTCAGAACAAAGAATCAGGAGCTGTTAACTGTACACGATTATTCCATGATTAACCTTAATATATAGCACAAAGATAAAAAGAAGACAACCATGCCTCTCAGGACTCCATGGTACAGAAACTGCTTTAAGAAATAAGGGGAAAAAAGGCTGCCATATGAGCAAGATAATCAACAAGAAAAGAAGAGAGATATTCAAACTGAGAGGAGAAGACACAGACAAAGCACGATTAACAAAAACCAAACAAAGAGCAAGGGCTTTGCCCTACTGTTTGAAATCAATGACAGAAGCCCAAATAATTGAGGATAAAATTACAAAAGATATATGCAAAGTTAATGGACAACTAGCAGAAGTAGATACAGCAGGTGCCTAGGCGAACAAACAATTAATTCCAGAGCCTTTCTATGATTCATAATATTTATAGAAAGGACCATGTCTTTTTGGAAGTACCAACCTAGTACCCACCGCTCTGTGATGCTAATAGTTCAGTCGATGATTAAAAAGCTGGAGGAATACGAAGCTGCAAGGAAGAAATAATGTGATTGCTTTAACAAGTAGAGCTTCCTAATTTCATGTTTATAGGACACATACAACATATACATCACAGATGAGGCACATTGGAAAGCAACAAATCTATTATTGGAATCGAGGATAAGTGATAAGACGTGAAAAGTGCACAAATCGCCCCTTTAACTAGGCCTTGTTAGTCTCTGAGCAATGCTATTTTGATTGTATTTTCCCCATTTCAGGCTTAAGGACCCTCAGCGAAGATTAGATCAAGTTTGGTGCTAAAACGAACAAATAAAGAACCTGCTAGGAGCAAAAGAGCAAAGGAGCAAAGATGGACCATCTTTGACATCAAAACTGTACCTGCTCAGGAAGAACCAAATGATGTGCTATACATGGTTGGAAAGCTCTTGAAGTCTAGATTCCAGAACTTTTTACGGTTCGTGATTTGGAGTTTCATAGAGGAAGATAATGCTATTTTTAGTACAGAGGTGCAGAAGAAGCAGTTACAGAAAACCAGATCGATCTCATCCCAAAGGAGATCGATCTCCTTGGGCGCTGCGGGAAAAATAGAAGGAAACTGACTAATCCGAGTTAGGGTTTGCCCTAGGCTATAAATAGCCTTCTTTGGGGGCGTTTTGGCAGCCTTTCATGGCCGAATTTTCGTCATCTCTTAGGGTTTCTCTTAGTTTCTTTTCCACAAATTAGGTTAGATCTTTGGTGGAAGATCCATGGGTGGAGCGCGGCGACAACCTTCATCGACGGATCTCCTTCCTAAGATGAGTAACTAATCTCTAGCCTAGGGATTTCTATGATGTAATAGAGAATCTTTTTAGGTTTTTCCTATGGATCAGAGCATGTACTTTATGATGGTTTAATGGATAGATTTCAGATTTTATATATCTATTGGTAATATTTATTATGGTGAATGAATTGTTTGTTCTTTGTGCCCTAGATTCGGTCTGTCTTATCTCGGTTTTTCCGTGGGTATCCAGCCGGATTCTGTGAAAACTCAAAACATAAAAGTTGTAGATCTCTTCCTTAGCTTTCCACCGAATCTTGAATCATCTTGTTTCGAGTTCGGATGTGAAAGTTACGCTGAAATTACGATCGCTGGTTTTGAGCATTGCATGTTAGAGGCTAGGATTAGGACTTGTTCAAGATGCTTTCATGCTAGAACCATGTTAGATCTTTGGATTGGATTCTAAACCCTAGATTATGATTGTAGGAGTGCTAGAACCACTACCTTAATGCTAGAACCATTAAGACCTATGATTATAACCTACAATTCGTTCTTTATCTTTATTGATTAGGCGATCTCAAAGTGCTAGAACCACTTTGATTATTCTCATACCAATTATCCGCTGATTTGATCTTCGTTCCGATGAAGACTTCTTACGAATCTTTGTTGAGCGGTAGGGGTTCTAGCCATTCACCTATCGACTTGTTAAAACCATTAACACCTTTTGAATTGCTTTTATCCTAGGAAGACCTAGTTCGTTCTTTATTACTGATTAGAAATCTCTTGGGCATTTATCCTATTATTATTCAGTTGAGTTTAATCTAAGTTAAGAGTAGTTTAAAAACCAAAAATCATTTCCTTTATCAATCTTTTGATTTAGAACTATACGAGGTAATTATACTTAGCACTTCTTTTCCCTGTGGACCGACTCGGACTCATTGCTATTTACCTATAAAGTAGTTAGTTAGTGATTCGGATTATAAATTTCTAATTTTGGCGTACTTGTTAAGACTACGACACTTTTCAAGGCGTGTCAAAATTTTGGCGCCGTAGTCGGGGAATAGAATAGTAGTTAAGTTAATTGCTTAGTGTAGTTTTATTTCAATTAGTTATTTTCTTGTGCTTATTATTTTAAAAAAATTTAAAAAATAAAAAATAAAAAATAAAGAAAAAGAGAAAGCGATTTGTGCTTACATTGCCTATTTTTCTGTCGCTAGGAGACGCCGACGTGAGGAGAATCAGTGATCTACGGTCGACGACGGACGTCTCATTCTTGGACCAACCCCTTGTAACGTATTTCTAACTTTTTGCTTTGTCATTATTTAATTAATTATTTATACATGGCCGATAATTATATGCCACCGGGTGCCACATTGAACAATTATTCTTTATCATCTAATTATGCACCCGCTTATGTTAATGATGCATATGATTTCTCGAACCCGACATATTATTCGCATTCATACACCTATGATCCGGATTTGAGTAATCATCCATACCCTTACTGGCAATTCCAAGGTTACTATCCTCATAATGTTCAATCACAAGATTCAAGCATACCAAACCAATACTTTGCACCTAATTTTGAACCATCTTATCTTCCTCAAACACAATACTCACCACCCCAACATTGGCATGAACCTCTTAGTCCCTTTCAATCACAAGCATACGTAGATCCATCTTTAGATGAAAGGACTCGTACCAATTTAGAGACTATTGAGGCACTAACACCAATCCTACATTCTCATTCACAATTAATAGCTAATATAGAAGCCCGAATTGGACAAATAGCTTCTTTGATAGACTCATATGATGATGAGGTGGATGATTGTGGAAACAAGCCGGTGCTCCTTAGTTCTAATGACAAGGCTTGTGATGCTCATTTTACCAATGGTTATGATGCAAGCAATGATGAGATTCCATTTGGGGTTTTACCAGTTCATGAGACTTTTGAGGAACTAACACCAATTATACATTCTCAATCACAATCAATAGCTAGGATACAAGCCCAAATTGAGCAACTCACATCTTTGATGGAATCAAATGATCATGAGGTTGATGAGGGTGGGAATGAGTCGGTACTTCCTAGTTCTAATGATGATACTTGTGATACCCAATTTACCAATGATAGTGACACATGCAATTATGCGATTCCTAATGAGACTTCACTTGTTCATGATGATTTGAATGATGTTTCGCCAAGGTGTGATGATATTATTAATGATCTGTGGTCGACATCACATATTGATTGGATGAAAGGACAAGTGCCTCATATTTTTTATGATGTTGATGATGATGATAGTGATGAAAGCATGTGTGACTTAGAGCCTCTTATAATTAATGATGATGTTGAGAATGCTTATCCGGTTAATGATTTTGAGGCATGTGATGGTGATGTGATTTACGATAACTTGCGAGTTCCCATTTTGGATAATTATGATGCTTCATGTGATCTTGTTATGCCGGTTTATAAAGCTTTCTACGAGCATATACTTAATATCGAGGGTGAATCATTTGATATCAACTTGCCATTTTATGAAACTTTTCCTGCGAATATTTTGGATTTTAATAATGATTCATGTGAGATTATGTTGCCGGTATATGAAAGTTTTTATAATGACACATCTAACTTTGAGAAGGAGGATTCTTATGATATTGATTTACCGGTTCATGAAGTTTTTTATGAGGATCTATCTAATCTTGATGCATATGTTGAGGAAATTTCATATAAAAATAACATGCCTGTTTTTGACGTGTTGGATGGTGATGATGCTTTGCTTTGTTTAAATGATCATGAGGACTCTAGTGAGATTGTCTATAGGACATCTCAATTTAAGCTTCTACTAGTCATGTCATCCACACTAGTTGAACATTCCGAGAGGTTAGACCTTATTTTGATTAGAGAGCATGCTCATTTTCATCGAAACTTCATCAAAGATCTTATAAAGACCTCTCATCCTTCTAGTACTTTGTTTGCTACGGACATTCCCTTTTTCTTTGATGAAGCTTGTTTGCATGGCTTTACTCTTCCTTGGATCATGTATTTCTTTACTTCAAATCATCGACCTCCAAAAGATCACTTGATGATGACTCCATTTATTAAAATCCATGGCTTGCAGGACGACAATTGGCCAATGCCTAAAGCTTATAATGAATTATTTGCCATGAATTCTCCTTTCTTCTTTGATAAATCATGTTTGCACCTCATCTCCATCCTTCAATGCATGTATTTCTATACTTTAAACCATAGGCCACCAAAAGCCTATATGATGATAGACAGATTTATTGAAACACATGGTTTGCAGGATGGTGATTGGTCACTAACTAAATTTTTTAATGATTTCATTACTTGGGACCGGTCTTTCATCTTTGATGAATTATCTTTGCACGTCTTCTCTATGCTTCAATCCATGTATTTCTTCACCTGGAACCATCGGCCACCCAAATTCAGTTCTGATCTATATAGCATAGCGTCGGGCTAGTGACGATAAATCGAACGCTTCCTGGGAGGCAACCCAGTACTTTTTCGAATTTTTTTTATTTCCTGAATTTCTTTTTGAATTTTCTTTAATTTTTAGGATTTTCCATGATTTTTTCCCATTTGTTTTTTTTTCTGGAATTTCCTTATTTTTCCCCGAGTTTTTCTCTCTCCTTCTCGTCGCGGCTCACCAGCGAGCCATGGACTCGTCGTCCCGGCTCGTCCCCGAGCCGTCACCACCCGCTGACCGTCGCCGTCTCTCCGGCCGCCCTCATCCCTCCAAACTAGTCCCAACACCTCCGCCAACCTTCCACCTCTTCATCCCCGTCCTCCTCCTCCCTCGATACCCTCTCCTCCGACGCCGGTGAGCCCTGCGGCCGTCGTCATCACCATCATCCACGGCCATTCACTGCCCCAGAACACCTCCAGAAGCTTCCTCCAGCTGCCACAAATATTTCCACCCATCAAAAACTTTGCTTGCGGCCTAGATCACTGGATCTGACCACCGACGGTCTCAACCTCTCCGACCATCTTCTATCCGCCGCCTGGAACTCCAATTCTGCAATTAAATCACATAGGTGAGTTCCTTAGGCCTCTATGATCTTTCCTCGATCCTTGCCAACCTCGATTGAAGCTCCGATCATCGGAATCCAATTCCGGCAATCATCTTCATCCGATCCGGCCATCGTCGATCTACCACCTGGGGACCTCCGTTCCTTTATCAGAGCTTACCGAAGAACTCCTTAGGCTTCCACGATTCTTCATGTACCTTCCCGTCCTCCGGCGACGAGGTTTCACTGTCGATCCGCCGCCGGCGAGCTCTCAGCCGTCCATTGGCTACCAGACACGATCCAGAGGCTACAATGATCCTTTGTCCAATCGGACGGTCTTGATTTTCGATCAGGACGATATTATTGATGTTGAATATTTTTGGCGTTGCGCATGGATGATTTAATGTATTTTAATGTCTATATTTTAAATTATGTAGATGAACGATTGTACAGGCTACATATTCAAGAAATACAAAGGAGACTCTGCCGAATTTTTTAATAATTTATATGCCTTTTTGCTATTAATGATAAATTTTCCATTCTATTCTATTTGATTTTTTGGAAAGGTATTTTTATGACAGGTTTTCCTTTGTACATTACTCATGGGCGGATATTAATGCCAGATATAGATTGTATTTTCTAGAGACATGCATTTTGTCGGTGGCGATGTTTCCGTTGTGTGGGCGAGGTGGTGATTATAATGCGGAAGACGACTATTCTGACACGATCTTATGGTGATCTCTACCCTTTATACATTGCTTTATTTTTATGACTTAGTGTAATTGAGGACAATTAAATTTAAGTTGGGGGGTAGAATTCTTAGGGAATTCATGTCTATTATACATCCCTTAGATTATATCAGAAGAATGAAATTATGATATGATTTGACAAAGATGCGAGTTTTAGAAATTTATGTTATGAATTATTTTGAAACTTGTATGTCATATAAGATTTAGTAAATTTAGCTATGCATGACATGAGTTCTAATCCATCGGCACATCACTACCATGGAATAGATCAATTAGTCGATATTTCACTACCGATCACGTGGCATGTGCAATGTAGTCATGTACACAAAACTTTATTCATATATATTTATTCAACCACTATCCTTTCATCAGGACGTGGCACGATTTATATGTCACGTCATAAAACCATCCTTTATATATATATATATATATATATATATATATATATATATATATATATATATATATACTCTGATCTTGCTCTAATGTTCATAATACATATCGGTCTCTTCCCAAGATAAAACACCAAACCATATAAACCCCTCCCCTCCCTCGAATCTCAAGTAACAGATCCTCCATTAATTAACCCCCCAGTTAGATCCATTCAACTCTCTCTCCCTTAATAGTCTCCAAATTAATCTCTTATACAAGTGTTCCATAGACCAGCAATAAGACCCGTTCCCTTCTCTCCTTCAGTTACGTACCTCTCGTTGCATGTGTTAATTATTCCATGCAAAGCGTGAGCTACGTACGTAATTCTCAATTCCCCATAGCTCTATAGCAACAAAGTTCATCAGGCACGCATGGAGGAGCAGCTCCACCACTCTTCTCTTCTCCGGTCAGGTGGTCGACCACACCGATGCCGCGGCCGCCGGACAAGGCATGCCTTCGGTATGATCAACGTCAAAAACTCTCGAGTGCACGGAAGACAACGACGGCGACCGACGACACCGGAGATGAGATTCGAGAATTCCTTCTCTCTACCAGCCGAAGCCTCTCGTCTCTGCCTTGGGGACCATGAGATACGAAGCTCACGGTGACCTTTCCGAGAATCTATCATGGGTGTGTCACGGCCAAGCAATAAAACTCGGATCTAGAAACGATCCAGTTTGGCCGTTTGTAGCCCAGAAAATTCTATTTATTGTGATCATTGTTGAAAAAAAATAAAAATTATGAGGCTTGATTTTATCTGAAGACATAAAAGAGAAGATTCTTATGAGCTTGTAATAAGCGTGTAATAATATTGAAGCAACCGCGTGAGTGCTGGATATGTTGTTTAGTCCAATCTCCTTATCATGAACTAAACAATATGCCAAAATTTTTGTCAAAAATTGTGGTTGGACGTCGGCTAACAATTGATTAATTGCAATTTTGTCAAACGAGAAACTTGTTAGAAGTGCTCAACTAAATTTTTAGACATTATGAGATGGGGACCGGGAATTTACATAATTCCTATGAGAATTTATTAGATTATCGTTGATTGATTCTTGATGAATTTATTATTGGTCAAAAATCAATAAATTCGGCTGATTCTTGATGATTTATATGGAATGTGAGGTATGCGATAAAAAAATAATAATCTAATATTAGTGAAATCACATCATTAACACCAATAAGTAGCATAAATTACGTTTTGATCCATGGTTCTGTTCATCATTACTTTTTAGTCCCTTAAATTTCAATTTTGTTGTGATATATAAAATGATCCACTTCCTAAAAACCGTTTAAATATCATCTCCCACTTACGCAGCGCTGACAAGTCAGAAGGCTATTTTTTGATTTAAGAATAGCCAATTAAAGCGAGAAAAAAAAAATTAAATTGTATTTTTGTTTTCATAGTTAAGCGGAAGCTAAAAAAATTTAAATTGTATTTAGTATACAAAGAAAGTTTTTGAGTTAGATTTTAAAAGCTAGAATTTTAAACAGAAAGCAAAGTCTGTTTAAACTATAAAAAAAATTACTTGCTACTACTGCGGGAAGGAAGGCCCAATCAAGCGGCGATGCATGAAGTACAAGGATGATTTTGCTAATGGGAAGGTCAAGGAGGATGATGAGAAGAACAATAACGTAGTGACACTCGACACCGTCGTGTGTGTCATTACGAGGGAGCTTCCGTACTAGAGGTACGATGGGGTTCCGATCGATCGAAGCAATCAGAAAGGCCGAGTCACGAGGTGCGTTAACTCGAATGTGTATGAAGGTCGAGTCATGCGGTATGGTGGCTCGAATGTTGGCACGACAACGTGTATGGAGGTTCGAGTCTTGATGGTGATATCAAGAGTTCGATGGGGTCTATGGATTCTTCAAGAGTCATGAGGCGCAATGACTTGAAGAAGCGCAGCACAAAGAGAGTGCAAGGTCTGAGCTAGTAAGAGCTCGATGGGGTTCTGATTTCTCATGAATCGGGAGGGGGAGTTTGTTGGGAAAATCCCTCCTCATGAGGCTGGCAGCGACTTCAACGGGGAACAAAGTGATGGTTGCTGTTTTTGGGCTCGTTCTGGAGCTTGGATCGATCAAAGGTTTCAATGGATCGATCCAAAGTGAATCTGGATCGATACAAACGTTCTTTTCAGAGACGTATTTGCAGTCTGGCACAGTGGATCGATCCAATCTCACAGTGGATCGATCCATCCCTGTTCCAGAGAGGTGTGTTTTACCCAGTTTTCACTGTGGATTGATCCAATCTTAATATGGATCGATCCAAAACCGAAAAATTGGAAGTTTTGGGTTCTTGTTTGTATCCAAGTCTAACAAGAAGTTGTATTGAACACTTGATCCAACGGTGACTAAGGTTTACAACGTCAAAAGGGTGTGTTACCTTTGGGTTTGTGGCTTTAAAAGGCTTGGAGATACAAAGAACATGTTAAGGCTTGATAGAAAGAGGGGGCTTGAGAGAAAGTATAGAGACAGAGAGAGATCTGTAAGTATGTGAGAACGTACTGAGAGGGAAGAGAGAGGATTGGTGTGAGAGTTAGAGAGTGCTTTGTAATCTCCTCACATAGTGAAGCCCTTCTTCCCGTGATTTTTCCTTTGAGGTAATTTATCGGAAGGTTTTCCACGTTAAACTGGTGTCTCCTCCTATTCTATTGCTTCCCCATCTTGGTTTCATCCCCGCCGAATTCCTAACATATGACTTACACAAAGATAATCTCAAAGATTCATATAACCAAGATATTTTTGTAATCCCATAATGCAAGGTTCAATCGTGTTGTGTCATTGGCTTGGTTTTTTCCTAGTAGGCTAAAGTATGCGTTTGGTATCTGGGTTTTGAGGCAAATTTTTATGTGATACCCGTGTTTTCAAAAGTAAACATTGAATACCTATATTTCTCGAACCATTTTTAATCGATGCCTCCGTCCACCTGCCCTCTGCCGGTCTAACGGCGGCCTGAGCGAACCGGTCACGTGCCTACACGTGACCGGACAGCCTCCTTCTTCCTCGCCGACATCCACGCCACCGGCATCGCCGTCCCCTTCGTCATCGGCTTCGGTGTCTCCTACACTATCGTCACGGACCTCCTGCTACGGAAGACGGCCCCGTCGTCACAGCTCTCTGCACCGTCGCCTTCGTCCTAGCGTGCTACTATCTCATCCGACCGGCGGTCACCTGGCTCTCGAACCAGATGCCGGAGGGAGAGATGCCGAGCATCCATCACATCGCCGTCGTCCTTATCGGCGTGCCTTTGGCCGGTGTGGTCACCGACTCCATAGGTATCCACGTCGCATTAGGCACGTTCCTCTTCGGCCTCGTCTTTCCCGACGGGCCCCTCGCCGCCGCCATCCTGGAGATGGCTGAGGCGGTGTTCCACACTCTTCTGCTGCCTCTCTTCTTCGTCTCCAGCGGGCTTAGGACCAGGGTGGAGTTCATGATTCAAGCCGAAAATGTACTCCAAGTCCTCGACGTGTTCACGGCAGCGTGCATCGCCAAGGTCGCCACCACCACGCTCATCGGTCTCTTCTACACCATGCCCTTCCACGAGAGCCTCTCCCTCGGCATCCTAATGAACTGCAAGGGCCTTTTAGAGCTGGTCGTCCTCAGGATCGGCATGGATAAGAAGGTATCAATCTCTCCTTAAATCTCTTTCAAAAAGTTATAATTTTTAGGAAAAATTCCATTTTTTTTCTTTCTCAGCTGATAAGCAGAGAATACTTCACGGTCTTGTGGTGGTGCGTCGATGGTGACGACGGTGTTGGTAGGGCCGGTGGTGATGGCGACATATGTGCCATGGAAGCGTCGACAGATTGGGTACAAGCGGCGGAACCTCCGGCGATCGAAGCCGGATACAGAGCTTCAGATGCTCGCCTGCGTCCACAACACCCGCAACGTCTCCTCCATCATCAGCCTCCTTAAGGCCTCCAACCCCACCAAGCGCTCTCCGGTCTTCGTCTACGAGCTCCACCTCATTGAGCTCGCCGGGCGTGCCACCGCCATGCTCATCGTCCATAACACCAACAACAAATAGGGCACGTCCGGTGGCCAACGGAAGAGCCGCGGTGGCGGGCAAGCGCAGTCTGACCACATTGTTGCTGCCTTCGAGAACTACGAGCAGCACGCCCGCGGCGTCTCGGTGCAGGCGCTCACCGCCATCTCTCCCTATTCCTCCATGTTGGCCATGGCGGCGGACATGGTGAGGAGGACCCATGCGATCAAGTCGGAGACGATGGCGGACGACATGGCGATGCGACCCAGGTCGGTGTTGAGGAGCTTGAGCTCGGATAGCATACGGGCCATCACCGGCATGGCTGTGACGGAGAAGGCGGCGGCCAAGAAGACGTGAAAGGCACCTCGCTGGCCACTGCCGACGAGGCCGTCTTCCGTAGCAGGGCGGAGGTCCGTGACGATAGTGTAGGAGACGCCGAAGCCGATGACGAAGGGGACGGCGACGCTGGCGCCGTGGATGTCGGCGAGGAAGAAGGAGGCTGCCCGGTCACATGTAGGCACGTGACCGGTTCGCTCGGGCCACCGTTAGACCGACAGACGGCAGGTGGACAGAGGCATCGATTAAAAATGGTTTGAGAAACATAGGTATTCAGTGTTTATTTTTGAAAACACGGGTATCACATAAAAATTTGCCTCAAAACCCAGGTACCAAACGCATACTTTAGCCTTTCCTAGTAATAATTGCCTAAAAACGTTGATAGAACTAGGGTGTAAACGAGCCGAACAAGAGTGAGCAGGGGCCATCTTAAGCTCGGCTCTAAATAACTAAAGGACAGCTCGAAATAACTATAGGATGGCTCAAATTCAGCTCGAGTATTCGAGCTGAGAATTCGTGGCTGATGTACCAAGCTTGCTTGAGTTCAGCTCGTTGAGCTTGATAAAGACCCGAGCTACGCTAGCTCGGTATATGAGCTTAATTACAGCTTCTTTCTAACTCGGTACATTATCATATATAGGTATAAAATACATCAGTACCTATACAATTATTAAGTAAAATAATGTAAGTATATTCGAACTATATCGAGCCAAACACGAACGAGCTCGACCTTGTTCGAGTTTGACTCATTTATATTTCAAGTCCAAAATTTCGGGTTGTGTTCAGCTCGTTTGTCAATATGAACTCGAGCTGCTGGCAAATAGCGAGCGAGATTGACAACCCCTTTATAGAATTGAAACTGTTAAAGCGTATCCATCCATGCAAGTTTCGATAACTCAAGCCCCTTTACAGATTGACGTGCTTATGCACACATCCATGCAAGTTTCGATAACTCAAGCCACGTATCCAGGCCGGCCATGGAGCGCCGCTTATCCGGGGTGGGGGCAAGGCGAACGTTGAGAAGGATCGCCGGCTTGTCAGATCTTCTTGGCAGGTGAAAAGTGATCATCAAAGGAGTATAGAGGGTGGCCCTGGGGTTTTTGAAAGGATGGATACAGCTGGGGATAGGGGTTCTGCATCTTTAGACATTGATGATGGAATACGTGGCGACCCAGTCGTGCACCAGGATGTGGCCTTGGAACCTAATCTCATGGTAGGTGAGAGTGCTTGTAGGCTGGGCCATGATAGGGGTGGTTTGAGGCCTGTTATTGATCCTTTGCTGGGTGATGTTGTTGGGCCGAATAGCCTTTTAGGTGAGGCTGATGGGCTCGGTACTCAAGCTGAGCTGTATAATAATGTTCCTATACAACGGGGCGCTGAGCAACCAAAAAACCGGTTTTCTCCAATGGTGGATAGATTGGCGGGACTTTCTGAAGTTGAGATTGATGATCTCCATAAGGAGGGCTGTCGGAAAGTTAACACAGCGCTAGAGGATGTGAACGGGGTTTTCTTAGAAGGGCTGGAAGGCAGTGGTGCGGAGGATGATGTAGGTGAAGCTGAGGATGATGATGATGGCTATGGTGATGATTTCCTCGATCTCTCTGGGTCTTCTCCGGTTGAGCAGCCGGATGATAGAGTGTCTAGATGAAGCTTGTGTTTTGGAATACTAGGGGGGCGGCATTGGGGAGGGCTGTCCGTTTGTACCACAGACTATTGCGGGATCATGATCTAGTGTTTGTTTTCTTGCTTGATACGGTAGTTACTGATGATAGTGTTGATTGGGTTAAACAAAGGATTGGCTTTCGGTATGATTGTTATTTGATCCCTTCGAGGGGGAGGATGGGGGGAATACTGGCAGTTTGGAGGAAGGACGTCGGCAGGGTTTTCTTCACTCACTGGTCTGATCAGGCGGTTCATGGTGTAGTTACGTGCTCAGAGCTCAGTCAGGTGGTGATATCTGCTGTTTATGGGGCTAGAACGACAGTGGGTCGTAGGGAGCTTTGGGATGCACTGTCTAGAATTAATTCTACTGGTCTTCCGCACATCCTGGGAGGAGATTATAATGTTATCATTTCTGCTGAAGAGAAACAGGGGGGAGTTCCTTTTGCTTTTGGAGGAGCAGAGAGGGATTTCCTGAGGTTCATATGTGCAAACGACTTGGTTGATGCTGGTTTTATTGGCAATTGTTGCACCTGGACGAATGGCCAGTCTGGTGGGGCGAAGATACTTGAACGGTTGGATAGGGTCCTGTTGAATAAGAGGTGGAAGGAGGAGTTGCCAGTGCTCTCTGTTAAGCACCTTCCTAGGGTGGGCTCTGACCATTCCCCCCTTTTAGTTTCGATTACCCCTGCAAATGTTACAACATGGCCAGGTGTTTTTAGATTAGAGCATGGGTGGATGAAGTTACCAGAGTTTAAGACGCTGCTAGCTCGAACTTGGAAGCTCCAGTATACAGGTTCGAGGCAATATGTCATGGTTTCACGACTGAAAGAGATTAAAATTGCAGTTAAAGGATGAAACAGGGAGTCCTATAGAGAAGATATATTTGGCTTGGGTAAGAGATTAGAGGAGTGTTTGGGACAACTATATAAGCAAGAGGAGGATGGTTTGTTGTCTGAGGTTGGTGTGTGTCAACTCAAGGCACTGGAGGAGCAGTGGGCACAGGTCTTGGAGAAGCAGGAGTTGAGGGCAGCACAACGTGTTAGGAAGGAGTGGCTCTAGGCTGGTGATCGAAATTCAGGTTTCTTCCATCGCATGGTCTCCTCACGTTCTCATAAGTCCAAGGTGCTAGCTGTTATTCCAGAGGGTGAGGAGGAACCTGTCACTGAGCAGAGGCTGATTGGGCGTACGTTTGAGTTGTTTTTTCACAATCTTTGGGTTGATAATGCAATGACATCAAACTTTGATTACTTCCCTGAGTTGCCGAGGTTGGATGGTCTCTTGCAGGATGGTCTGGTGGCAGACGTTTCCTTTGATGAAGTCAAGGAGGCTATTTTCAGTATGGGGCGTAATAAGTGCCCGGGGCCAGATGGTTTTCCAATTGATTTCTATGTGAGTTGTTGGGATACTGTAGGTTCAGATCTAGTGAAGCTTGTTCAAGATTTTTTCATTCTTGGCCACCTCCCACCTTCATGGAATGAAACGTTTATTTCATTTGTGCCTAAGTGTCGATTTCTTCTGAGGGTCAAAGATTATAGACCAATTAGTCTGTGTAATATTGGGTATAAAATTGTTACTACAATTCTTGCAAGAAGGATGAAAAGTGTTCTTGATGGTGTTATTGGCATTAAACAGTCGGCTTTCCTTGCCGGACGTTCGATATATGATAATATTGATGCGGCAACAGAGATTGTGCACTCTATGAAGATTGCCCCAAGGACTCGGAGTTTGATGGTGGTTAAGGTAGACTTGAGGTCTGCCTACGATAGAGTTCAGTGGGATTTCTTGGAGGAGACATTGAGAAGGATGGATTTTCCGCAGAGGTGGATTGCATGGGTGATGAGCTGTGTTCGCAACCCGACTTTTTCCTTTATTATCAATGGCAAGGTGCATGGACGTGTGACTTCACAGTGTGGCATAAGGCAAGGGGACCCTTTATCGCCTTATTTGTTCTTAGTTGTACAAGAGGTATTATCTCGTATTCTAAAGTATCGTTGGCAAGGGTTGGAGGGATTGGGGTTTAGAGGATCAGATTTTTCGATCTCCCATCTTTTGTATGCGGATGATTGCCTCTTTGTAACTAAGGCTACTTGCACGGAGGCTAGGAATTTAAAGCAAAGACTTATTCTTTTTAAGTCACTCTCAGGGTTGGAGATGAACCCAATGAAATCTAGCATACGTTTCTCACCCGGAGTTGATATTGATAGAAGAGACACTATTTGTCAGATTTTGGGGGTGGTGGAGACTACTGATACTTGGAACTATTTGGGTGTTCCTCTATCTGATAAGAGGATTAGGGCAGCGGACTTTGCAATGTTGGTGGATAAAATGTTGTCTAAAGTTTTATCATGGCAGGGGAAGACTTTCTCGGATCCAGGGCGCTTGGTGCTAATTAAGTCAGTATTGCAAGGAATTCCAGCTTTTGCTATGGCAACAACTAAGCTACCAGCCGCGGTGATTAAACGGTTGGAAAGGATATGCAGAGAGTTCCTTTGGCATGGGCGTAAGTCGGGGCTTAGCATTGTGGCGTGGAGGAAGGTTTGTATGCCACGAGAGTTGGGAGGTTTGGGAGTCAGAGATTTCAAAGACTGGCAGGTTGCACTTAAGATGAGAAGAATGGCAGAGTTCCTTGAGCCAAAAGAGAATGTATGGAAGCTCCTTGTGGCTGCGAAATATCAATGGAAGGAGATCTTACCATCGATGATAGACTTAAAACCTGGTTTGGGCTCGGCACATTGGAAGGCCCTTTGTCAAGCATCTGACCAGTTGAGAGAGGGATTGGTTTGTGTGCCGGGGGAGAATAGCAAGATCAGTTTTCTATATGATGTTTGGTTGGATGACGAGCTTATAGGAAGAAGCCCTGGTTTATACGATGCTAGTGGGCTTGATAGAGCTTTGGTGGGAGATTTTTTGACTCAACATAGATGGAACCTTGATAGGTTGGGTATATGTTGTCATCCTTCTATGGTGGAAAAAATCTTGCAGACACAGGTTGTTAGGAGGGACAAGGTTCGATGGGCCTTTGGTAGCACATGATATCTTACAACAGCCTCTGCATATTGTTTTTTGGCGGGGAGGGGGGTTGCTAGTAGTGACTGTGATGAGAGGTGGAGCTTGATTTGGAGGCTGCCGGCTGGTCCCCGAGTCCGCCAATTTTTCTGGAAAATTCTTCATGGGAAGCTGGCTGTTAGGGAGACTCTTTGGAGGTATTGCGGCGCCCCGGACCGAGAGTGTCCAAGATGTAGGCAAGGTCTTGAAACTATTTTCCATGCCATTCTCGAGTGCCCTTTGGTACAGAGGATTTTTGCTGCAATTGCTATAGATGAGAGCATGCCAAGGCTGGCTGCAAGTCCAGCGGAAATATGGCGGTGTTTATTTGCTTCCTCAAGCCAAGGTCATGCCAGGGCACTGAAGACCATTATAGGTTATGGTTATGGATTGTTTGGAAAGATAGGAACAAGATTGTTTTTGAAAGGCAAGGCGAGGCGGCGAATGTTTTGGTTCGTAGGATCCGTCGTCAGGCTATGGAATTTAATAGGAAGAATGAGAAGAAAGGGAAGAGTGTGGCAGTGTCGGGGATGAAAGACGTTGTTGTGCAGGTCGATGGGGCTTATGATCAGAGATCTGGGGAGGCGGCGGTGGGTGCTGTGTGTGTTGATGCGCAGGATCAGGTCCTTTGGGTGGTGGGGGCGCCAGTTCAGGCTTGCTCTGTTTTGTACAGAGAGATGTTGGCTATTGAGATGGGGTTGGTTTTCTGCAAAAATCATGGCTTTCTGAAGGTTGTCATCGAATCTGACTCAATCATGGCGGTGCAAATTGTGAATGGTTTTTGAGTTTGGCCAGAGGAGGTGCAGCCAACGGCAAAAAATATATGGAAGGAGGTATTGATGTTGGAGTCTGCTCTGTTTTTACATTTTCCTAGATCCTGTAATGCTAGGGCTGATGGTATTGCGAGATGGTGTCGCCGTCGCGGGGCTTCGTTTAACTGGACTCCGGCGGATGGCATGGATGTCTTGGATGGTTTAATGTAATTTTAGCCTACCGGCTCAACTAATCAAAAAAAAAAAGATAGAAGAGGATTATTCAATGGAATTTTCTAGGGCATGGTCAAAAGACAAAAGACGTAACTTGAAGTTACGTCTTCATTGACAGGATTAAAAAAATGGTAGGTAACGTTAGCGTGGCGCTGACGTGACCAAAACAGACACATCCTCATTAATATTTTCTCCACAAGTATATATTAATAATATTTTATTAAAATAATATTATTTTTAAAAATTCCTATATATATATATATTTGATTAGCTGAGCTAAAAGGCTAGATAAAAAGGATTACAAGAGAAAAATAAAACAACTAACCAACGACAACAACTAATAGAAAGGAAAGTTCCCAGGCACCTCAGATTCTTGAGCAAAGACTCGGTGTTTAGACCACCCATGGGCTCTCGCAAGCCATGATAGCTTATCCGATTGCCTCACAAGGTCTCGATGCACGGATCTAAAAATAGATACAACAAAACGAGCTAAAAGTGCACAAATCTCCCTCAACAAACCACAAAACTGACTAGGCCATGAGAAACGACCATTTAAACATGAAGCATCATACTCCCAAAGCATCTTAGAACACAATTGTACACAGCATCTTAGAACACAATTGTACACATGCAAGGTTTTTTTGATTAGTTGAGCCCGAGGACTAGGAAACCCAATCAAGGGTTAGTTACAAGGATTGGGCAGAGGACTGGGAACAGCCTCCCTGGCCTCATCAAAACCATTAAAGACATGACATAATGCAAGAGCTTTTCTAGCAAGCCAATTCGTGTGCGAGTTGTCTTCACGAGGAATATAAGCAACTTTGAATTCAGCAGTCCTTCGAGCTGTCCACCATATGTCTTGCACAATCTCACGGCAGCCTCCCACCAAAGGAAGAACTCCATTGATCATCTGGACCGCATAGAGGGAGTCACTCTCCACAAGGACTGTCTTGTAGTTCCGTTGGACTGTAGTGCTGACCGCAAGCTGGATGGCGTGAACCTCACCAAGCAGAATGGAGTCGACGTGATGAGAACCCATGGTGGACCAGTTAACAAGCCCTCTTCGTCAGTGCACACAAGGTGAAGAGCCAGACAGTCAGACTCAATTATTGTACCCTCGTACACGGCTGGACATATATGACAAAATAAACACCAGCCGCCATCATCCTCTGCGAAGCCAACAAATTCTCTCATCAAAGAATCTGCCGACAGTACGACTAAATTATTTAAAAGTGAACATTTTAAAATTAAATCACATGCATGTTAATTATGATTTATG
>OY986969.1:3796571-3835896 GCA_963920575.1 Narthecium ossifragum | reverse complement strand
GGGAGAGAGGGAGAGAGGGAGAGGGAGAGAGAGGGAGAAGAGGGAGGAGAAAAACTCCCCATTTCAAGCAACAATTGGTGCCATTGTATCATAAAAAGATGAACTTGTCCTATAAATGTTGGGTTTTCTTTCTTATTTGTTAGCATTCTGTTCTCTCGCTTTACAGGCTTGGTCAAGTGAAAGGATAAGACTGCTACAGTACCAAAAGATGAATTCCAAATTTACTAAACACAAGTATCTCATCACCTGAATTTTGTTATTAATCAATCGCTCGACCAGTCAAAATCCTTAAAGGAGCACGTTCTCTTAACTAAGTAGCACATGAACCAGTAGAGCAAAAAGTTGTCGTATGAGGGCAACAGAGAGCTTAGTTACTCATACTTCAAAATGGCATTGGATGTGCAAACTGGATTGCAGCTTGGGATCCTGTTCTCGGACAAGTTCAACACCATAACTGGACATAGAAAGTTATAATTGGCCCATAGTCAACCTATAAAGTGCTAGATGGCGACAGCACATCTTATAAAGTTTTATGTAAATTCAACTCTACAACAGAAATCTATATTGATCTTCTAACTAGTAACTTGAATTATCTGAGAAACATGTGGAGTTTCCACTTGCCAACAGTTTCCAGTCAAGTAATGTAGATACCGGTAAAAAAGTAGCTTTTTTCTGATACTGACTACTGAGATTCAATTTCTTTCCTTGATTGATATTGTAAAATGAGTTTTGGTTTCGTAGTTGGACATTACTATACTTCTCTTATTGCACACATGAATTTCCATTCCCAAAAGCAACTATAAAAGACCTAGAAGACATTGCTTCATCTCCTATAGATTCTCATGTACTTCACATGACATGCATTTACCGGCCATGGCGGCATGTAAATCATCTAATTATGGAAACTTATAATCAGAGGAAGCTCTTCGGTCGCTTTACAATGAACAATTAATACTGAAGAATGCTTCTTTAGGTGTACGATCATTCTTATTGTTGGAACGAAGGATAGCTTGCTTATGACCTTGTAAAGCAGGTTAGCCAATTAGGTTAAATCTAACAGCCTAGGCAGATTATGAATTAACTCAGCAACCTAAATGGGAAGAGGAAAGGAAAATAGAAGAAAAGAAGCGACACCACTATATTGGTTAATGATGTGACAAAACTATGAAAAATCATAGATAAAGAATCAGTATGTTTTCTTGCATATTTTCACTGATATTACTGGTACTTATGAGAAAAAAAAAGCATCAGGTAATGCTTGCATTCTCCAGATTGAATAATTGCTTTAGAAAAGAAATGTTGGTAGGAGAGTATACTAAAATATCAGAAAATCATGGCACCAAAACTGCAGTGAATGGTGTAAACTAGACTAAATTGGAAGAACAAGAACGGTAACTGACCTGATATACAATGCCATTGCCCTCCCACATGATCAGTTGGGCAGTTGATATCTAAAGTTGTATCATGAGTGGATACATAGGTAGCACCACACCGTTGATTATGAAGAACACAATGGCCTCCATCTTGTAAAGGCTTTTCACAAATGATAGAAGCAGCTCCTGAACAATTATTGCTCCTACAGGCATCGGGGGTGACTGAATTCTCAAAGCAGGACCGTATGCTCTTGTATGAATCTTGTTCTTCATAGTTGTCATTGAATGTACTGCTTTCTCTTCCGGTGTCCTTACTTGGAATTTCTGTTTGTCTGAGAGGATAATGATCATCATCACTGAAGATCTTTTCCATTGAATTTCTCTGAAGATTTTTTGGGGGATCAAGTTCATCTCGAGGAAGTTCAATTGCCTTGTCTGAGAGCTCTAACTGAATCTTTGGGCGCTCCAGCTTCTCATGAAAATGTTTAATTTCTACGGTATCAATGTGCTCCATCCAGATTTCTGCTCTGGTGACTGGAAGATCGGTATCAATCCTGACATCAGGTGCTATGGATCCTCGACAAGTTACTTTCTGGTCATCTATACAGTTCGAACAAGGTCCAGATTTCTCTCTCTTTCTTAGCTTATAGTCATTGTATGAACAACAGACACTCCCAGCAATAGCTGATGAAATTGTGTCATGGCCCTTTTCCAACTCATGTTTTTCATTATCCGCATCTGAACTATTTGATTCTGATATATCATTTGCTAGCTCTGAAAACATATCCTCAACAATCTGATTGCTGTTTACTTTGTCAATCACAATTCCATTTCCTGTTGGGACATGACAAGTGGTGTTTATCACGAACTGCAAACTTGGAGGTATGATATATGCACTTTTATTACTTCTTGTTGATAGCATCTCAAAATGAGTTTCCTTGATAACTGTTCTCTCTTGATGGCAATATATTTTCTTTCCTGCTTCAGCACCAGCACCTCTAGATGTTGGAAGTTCAGCAAGTCTCTTAGGCTGGTAGTCCTCACAATGTTCATGCCTTGCATTGGTTGTGTAACTGGAGGGAATTGATGAGGCAGTACTTATTTCCTCATCTCTGTCTCCCTTGATTGTACAGAGGTATGATGTGTCAGTGAAATACCCTACTTGGCCAAGGCCAGCTGTAACATCCAGATCCGGACCAAAATTAAATGCCCCAGAGCATTGTCCATCACTAGTAAAGAGGAAATTTTGAGACTCTTGTTTTGCATCATTTTGCACTTCGAGGGAACAAGTCCTCAAGTCAAGTTCCTCCTCATCTCCTGAAGCTTTATCCTTATTGCCCTGGACAGTGCCATCAGTATATCTGCAACTTGATACCAAGTCAATTTCAGCACTCTCACCTGTTTCAAGCAGTACTTGGTCCTTTTCAGAAGCATTGCTTTTAAGATCTTCACATATGATTGGAAGATTGGGCATGCCTAAATCTACTCTCTCCCCCATATCAACAAAATCATGAACACCAGACATTTCCAGAGCATTATCATTGGTGGTGCGTCCGGATTTCGCTAGGAGCCAATCTGACAATGATCTGGTGATGAGGAAATAACCAGTACTTCCTTCACAGTCAGTAGAAGCATTTGGAGCATTTGCATTAAAAAATGCATGATCTTCTAGTGTGGTCTGCTTCAAGTGACCTGCAAACATTCTCCGCAGATGCAAAAGAAGAAATAAAACTCATTTAAAATCAATATAGCAAGGGAGCCACATTAAAGGGCTCAACTTATCGAAGAAGCAGAAAGATATTTCCACAGAACATTTTAAGGGCTCAACATCTTGATACTTTGTGGCCTACATAAAGTGACAAAAAGGATCAATATTCATGAAAAAAACAGCGTCATTGTCGTCAATCATGAATCATATCAAAGTCTGTTTACCGTACATCATAATTTCGCCAAAGTCTGAAAATTTATGATTCAGTTCTTATGAGTCAGATGAAAGTGAATGTTCAAAGTTTGGTCAAATTCTAATTTCATTTTGTTGTAAATATAAACATTCATCTACAGAGATTTTGATTCCCAGTTCAGACCACAATGATGACTGAGAAACTGCCATCTATTTCTCATTCTTTTGACATATAGGATTTGATAAGATATTGTTCTCCTATTGTTTATCAGTTATCATGCTACAACTTGATTTCGATGGAGTTGAGATTTATAACTCCAGAAACCTCAAACTTGAGGCTTATGAGTATGATTCCATCAACTCTTGACTCACTCTGATTATCTTCTCTTACATCGATAGTAATGTCGATCTAAATTTGGAAAGGATTAGGTCCCTCCATTCCCAAACTCTCAGACAGAAGTTCATTTCATTCTTCCACATCCTATAACATGAAATGAATCACACTGTGTCATTGAGGAAGACATATACCAGTAGAAACAAAATAAAACTGCTTACTAATTATACAAATAGAGCCCACAAGTTGAACAGAAACCAATGCATTTTCCGGTGACGAAGATGATGTTTGATCCATATGAAAAGATTTTTGCTCTTCACAAAACGAGTCTCACCTGAAAATTACTACCCTATTGAGTACCATTTCAATTCAAACGTTATCAAATTGCCTCAAACATTGGATGTCTAATTACACACTCGCCAAGTAGATAACAGGACATACTAATCTATAGGTGAAACCTTTACTACATTCTTAGCTCTAGGTCAGATTAAAAAAATAATGCAAATAGTCATTGAAATAGGAAAACCTCAGCCTCTAAACATAAATTGCTTACCACCACCATTGTCGACCATCTTCGAAACCTTGGTCCCTTCTTCCTCTGCCACCTTCAATTCCCCCATCACAGCTTCCTCTGCTAACATCAAGAAAACACCCAACTCGACTCAATATGAAGCAGAGCCCTAAGCAGAAAGGCAAAACCTAAAGAAACTCCAGTCCAGATAAAATACCATGTTCCATTTGACCGTATTGGACAGAGAAACCCACGAGGGCCTGGCCGCAGCGCTTCTTGTGAGCCCTCCGATGCTTGGCGCTCGGGTGGGGGTTGGCAAACGCCCAGCCGCACCTGCTGCATACGCGCCCCCCCTCGCGTCCTGCGAAACCATTAGCCATGAGGTGCCAAGCCTCAAGAAACCAAAGAAACCAAGAAGAGTCCGCAGAGGTATAATCTATAGAGATGGTTCTCCATTCCAAGAACCGATTGCTTCCAAAATGGTAGCAAAGAAGAGAGCACGGGAGAAGCGAAGCGAGCAAGAAACTCTTCTTTGTTCTCTCGCGCAGTCACAGAGGTGTTTTTAGAGAGAGAAAGGAGAGAGAGAGGGAGAGACGTTGGAGGGGGTTTGATATTTGGATTCTCCCGGGTTTGGAAGGCGCTCTTCACAAGGACCGCGTTGTAATATCACCAAAGTTGAAGGATAATTATCAAAAATATATATAGTAATTCAAGAATAATTATGTAAGGAATTATTTTTATTTATGGTTAATGTGGTGCCAAGCTTATGAAATGATGCCCAAATATTTCTCGACATCTAAATTTTTTTGAAATATTCATTTGATAGAAAAAAAAGAATTTAGGGAGAAATACTTAAATACCAACTTTTATAGGATTTGGATAAGGTAAAAGAGCCAGTTCATTAATAATGGGCAGTGGACCCGTCAATTACGGTAACTAAACTACGTACCATTAAATGTGCTTAATAATAAGATACTGCTTCCAACTTCCATGTGAGTGAGTTTGCTTTACCATATCGGATCCAAAACCTGGTCGGATCTCCTGGTCCTTCCTACTAGTCTCGTGCACGCACGAGTCCAACATTACAGCTCATGGTCCTGCTACCTGCTCATCAGTCTCTCGGGTACGAGTCTCATGCACGAGTCCAACATTACAGCTCATGGTTCTACTACCCATTAAAAAATCCGATAAGCCAACTCTCCACCAACCCGAATCCGATCCGATAAACCACCCCTTCTCTCTCTCTCTCTCCTCATAATGGCAATTCTCGGTAAAAAATATATCAAAGACGCGCTTTGCCATCGCACGCCTCTTTTCCCGCGCCCGAGAACGCAAGAGCTCCTTCTGTCAAACACACCTTACCGTGCAAACAACAATCCATCCTTCATTATTCCTTGGGAGAAAACATCAAGGGTGATAATAGCACCCGCATAGTACGGTCGTAGTTATGAAACGCTGACATGGAGAGCCGGGCCCCACCGTTGTTTCCGTTCTCTTCCGCCCCTCTTCTGTTCTCCGACCGAAAAAGGGCCAACCGACAGCTCACCCAAAATACACCCAGAACGACACCCAATCCGCTTGTCCTCCTTTTACACCGCCACCACCGCGGCCACCACCAACCCACATTGCCATGGAGATCAAGGAAGCCCTCGCCTTTCTCTTCCTCCTCCTCCTCGCCGGCGCTGCCGGCGCCGCCGACCAGGCGGCCATGGGGGATCTGGCGAAATCCATCTCCGGCGTCCCCTCCTCCTGGCGAGCCGGGACCGACCCGTGCAGCCCAAAGTGGGAGGGAGTGAGCTGCGACTCGTCGGGGCACGTCACCGACATCAACCTCGGCTCCGCCAAGCTCTCCGGCGGTCTCCCCACTTCAATCTCCAAGCTCTCGTCTCTCCGCAGCATCTACCTCCCATCCAACGGCCTCTCCGGCCCCCTCCCCTCCCTCGGCTCTCTCTCCTCCTTGGAATCCATCGCATTGGACGGTAACTCCTTCTCCTCCATCCCCAACGACTTCTTCGACGGTCTCTCCTCTCTTCGCACCGTCTCTTTGGACGACAACCCCTTCTCGCCATGGATGCTCCCTGCGTCTCTCGGCGCTCTCGCTTCCCTCTCCGATCTCTCTCTCTCCAATTGCTCCGTCTTTGGCTCCATACCTCCTGCCATCGGCGCATTGCCGTCGCTTCAATCCCTTCGGCTCTCTTACAACAACCTCTCCGGCGAGCTACCAACTTCCTTCGCTGGCTCCGGGGTTACGAGTCTTCAGCTCAACAACCAGCTGAACTCGGGCCCGCGCCTCTCCGGCTCGCTTGCCGTGGTCGGCTCCATGCCGCAGCTCTCGCTCCTCTGGGTGCAATCCAATGCGTTCACCGGGCCGCTCCCCGACGTTGCCAACCTCACCTCGCTCCAAAGCTTTAATGTGAGGGACAATGCGCTTACCGGGCCCGTTCCGGCCTCGCTCCTCTCCTGCGCAACTCTTAAGAACATCTCGCTCTCCAACAACCACCTCCAAGGGCCTTTCCCGGCGTTCGCCACCGTAGGTGCTGGCAATGCGGATGTCAACAAGGGGAACCAATTCTGCCTTCCTACCCCCGGGCCCTGCGACCCTCAAGTCACCACGCTTATCTCTGTCGCTGGTGGATTTGGCTACCCGGCCTCGCTCGCCAACTCATGGAAAGGCAATGATCCATGTGCCGGCAATTGGTTCGGGGTCGTCTGTGATGCGCAAGGGAAGAATGTGACGGTGCTGAATCTGCCAAACCAGCACTTCGGCGGCTTCCTCTCGGCCGATCTCAGTCTTCTGACGTCGCTCACCAAGATACTTTTGAGTAACAATGACCTCACCGGTACGATACCGGATAGTATTGCGACGTTGCCGCAGCTGCACGTTCTTGATCTGTCGAACAATTCTCTCAGTGGAAAGGTTCCAAATTTTGCGTCTTCCGTGGATGTGAAGCTCTCCAGCAACCCATTAATTGGGAAGGACATCCATGGGCCTCCCGGATCTCCTGGGGCTGGTGGCGGACCTGGATCGGCGCCCGGTGGGACACAATCCTCAGGATCAGGATCGGTCTCGGGGGGTGTGGTCGCAGCCATTGTCATAGTCGTCGTGGTTGTTCTCCTTCTTGGTGTTGCTGGCTGGTTCTACTATGCTCGCAGGAGGAGGAATTCACAAACGTTTGGAAGGGTGCCAACTCAAATTCAATCAAGTGAGCCAGAAGTATTGAAGATTGGAATGATGGGAACCAATGGGCACGCTGGAGCAATGACCGAGCTTTACAGCCAAAGTAGTACCGAGAGTGCCGCGACCCATGTGCTTGAGGGCCAACAGAGCCTCCACATATCAATGCAGGCACTGAGGATTGCGACCGACAATTTCGCCGAAGCAAACATCCTCGGCCGAGGAGGATTTGGAGTTGTCTACAAGGGAGATCTCAATGGCACGCTCATTGCGGTGAAGAGGAATGAGTCTGATCTGATGGGCAAGAAAGGGCTGTCGGAGTTCCATGCCGAGATTGACGTTTTGAGAAAGGTCCGGCACCGGCACTTGGTTTCGCTCCTAGGTTACTGCATTGATGGGTACGAGCGTCTTCTTGTATATGAATACATGCCACAAGGGACATTGGGGGACCATCTGTTTAATAGGGGGGAGAGTGGCTATTGTCTGCTCAATTGGAAGCAAAGACTTTCAATTGCCTTGGATGTGGCAAGAGGTATAGAGTACCTGCACAGTCTCGCACAGGAGAGCTTTATCCATCGTGATCTCAAGCCATCCAACATTTTGCTTGACAAGGATTTGCGGGGGAAGGTTTCTGACTTTGGATTGGTGAAACTTGCGGACAATGAGAAGTCGATGATGACAAGGTTGGCAGGGACATTTGGGTATTTGGCTCCGGAGTATGCCAGTAAGTTCTTGTATCTTTTCTCTACTATAGTGGCATATACACTTGTGAGTAATGTATACTTTTTATTACTAGACTTCCTAAGTTTTACTATTCTTTGATGCCTAAAAAACTATAGAATTTTGTATGCAGCATTTTAAAGTATTTAAAGTAGAAAACAATTGATTAAAAGAAGGCTGCGATGTTGCTTGACACATAGGATGGATTCTCCTGCTGTTTGATTTCTTGCAACTTTATTTGATGAAAAATACGGTTCAGATATTATTGTCATCTTAATAGGTAAATGCACATGACAGTTATGTCTGTATCACCTATATTTATGTATATCTAAACTTCATATATGAGTTGGTAAGAAATACTAGATTGTATTAAAGTTCTTTAAGATTCTTGGAGAATAGGACAACCTAGATATGTAAAGGTCGAAGGTCTAGGCCTGCAAATTGTTGAATATTGGCTCTGCTAAAGGATGAAATTCAATAGTTTGAAAAGAAGAAACAATGCGAGCATCCTACAATGAAATGCCATCGGACATATCTACGGTCACTGAATCATGCAAAGAGCAAGAAATTAGGATATAGATGTAAGGATTAGGATACAAGAAACTAGCATACAACATGTCTTAAATGAAGTGTAAATCGTATCTGTCTGTAGTTTCTTTTGGTTCTGTACTGCTTGCTCAGAGAAACCAACATATGTTTTGATCTGGTAGTTTGGTTGAAAACTTGAGCATCTTCCATTCACCTTTTAGTTGTTCCTAATTCAGTACGATCTGGAATGCTGTTTATTCCATGAACTGGGGAATAATGCAATTGAAAGCATTTGATCAAGACTTCAAGGACAAAAAGTTTTGCTTTCTGGTTGTTTAATGGGGTTATTTGAAATTGTGCAAGTAGTACTTCAGATGATTAACAAGTTTACAAAGTTAAGTATTCTGCTTATACTTTTTTAAAGCTATAAATTGTTTTTGCTCTTCAAACATTATTCTTCATATGAGAGAACCCTCCTACTAATTTCCTATTTGGACTTCATTCCTTAAGTCATCTCACTAACTTTGATTATGTCTGTCATTAAATAGCATGGCAGAAGGGCTTCTCTTGGAGGAGCTCTGGGTGCATCTAAAACAGTTGTTGGGAAATGTGGGAAATGTGTAGGCTTAAATAGAATGCCTGCCAAATCTGTTTTTTTAACCTACTCTTATACTAGTCTCTGTGGTTTACATATGTCCTCAGTTATCGACTACATAATAGATCCCAATAATTCTTTTTCTTTATCAAACCTACTTATGTACTTTAGCATAACTTTGTAGAAAGGGATGAAGACTATGAATCTTCTTTTCTTTCTCTGCAGATATGTGAATGCTTGCCTAAGAGTATAGGTCTGATGACTATTTCCTAGGACAGAAGTCTTTTTCTTTTCTTTCTCTGAAGATTGTTATCCCTGGACTAAGTGTATGCATAATGACTATCGTCTAGATTAAAAGACTTCTCAGCTTTTTAAAACTTCTTGTCATAATCATGGACATGAGATCCTCTTAACTCATTTCTTGAGCATGCAAAAGAGAGAAAAGTATGGAATATAAAGAGAAGACAGGCTACAAGGAAAAGAAGCGGAAGGTAGTAGAAGGGAAAAAGTGATAGAAGAGAGCAGAAACAAGGGTAGGAATAAAACTAAGGGAAATGAAAAGCAAAATTACAAGGATAGGTAGAACACTAGAATATGCTATTTCAAGCATATATGCCCTTGTAAGTTTCATATCTTGCCACATAATTTGGACTTCTCAAGTTATCCATAGTTTATCTTTATGAATTATTCCAATAGGAGTAGCTACCTTCTGGGTACGTGGAGCTAAGGGTGAACGACGCTGCATCGTCGAGTCGGACTCAAGATGGGTGGTGAAGATCCTTAATGGGACTGGACTATGGCCTTCGGAGATGGAAGGGAATGTGAAGGAGGTTTGGCAAAAGAGCTTTGTCTTCTGTGTCGTTTCTGTTTATCCCTGGAGCTTTTAGAGTACCAAGAGCAGAATATTGTGTATTTTAGCCAGAAGTGGCTGCCCCTATGATTGTCTTGCGGTTCAAAGGCTTTTATCCTGTTTCTGGGCAAATTTAGACTGAAATAAATGACTGGCCTTAACGGCATCCGCTTAAGAGCTTTCTCTGGGGGTGTAGCTTTTTGGTGTAAGTTGTCTTTTTTACATGCACTGCAAACTCTTGGCATTGTAGTATATTTTATAAATTGAGTCGAGGGTTATAGAACGACCAATTTGCTTACATTATTGACTTCATTCAGTTAAAGATATGTTCTACTAATAGCATCCTAAATGAAGGGGTTAGCAGTTTGTCATGTAGGTTGCTGGTAAGCAAAAGCGCCACCTCTTGAAGATGCTATAACCTATTGAATTCCTAGATGTGAAGGAGTTGTTTTGAAAGATGCATGTTATATGCCTTGTGTACCTGTTCCTCCTCAGAGTTCAATACATGTTTTGGTCTCAATGTGTTTTACTGGACAAGTTATATTATGCTTGTAGTTGCGCCGAATGGTACCATGTTTATCTTGTGACCATCTTCCAATGACTGTATATTTGCATGTAGTTAACATATCCTTGTTTATTTTCTTCTCCAGTTACTGGAAAAGTGACGACGAAGGTTGATGTTTATGCATTCGGTGTCATTCTGATGGAAATAATTACGGGCCGAAAGGCACTTGATGAGTCCTTCCCTGAAGAAGAGAGTCACCTGGTGTCATTCTTCCGCAGAAACATCCTTCAGAAGGACAAGTTTATGAATTCTATAGATCCTATTCTAGATCTTGACGAGGAGGCAAGAGGGAGCTTGTTAGAAGTCGCAGAGCTTGCCCGACATTGCACAGCGCGCGAGCCATATCAAAGGCCTGACATGAGCCATGCTGTCAATGTGCTAGCTCCCTTGGTGGAGCAATGGAAACCAAGCACTTGCGAGGACGAAGATAACTATGCTGAGACCAGCATGAGCCTTACAGAGAGACTTGAGCATTGGCAGGCTGATGGTACTTCCACAACAGAGTTCTTTGGTCCCAAATCATGAGCATGAGTAAAAGCCTCATTCAAACTACGTCAATGTTCTAGGCTCTCATCCCAGGTCAGGGCATACCTTGGTGGCTATGATGGGCTAGGAAGCCTCGAGTCGTTCCACATAAAACAATCGAGGAACTTCAGAGTTTTGAGGAAGTCCGGCAACACACTACTATGGCAGGCTTCCGGCAATCTAATCCGTCTTAGCTGTTTTACTCGATCGTATGCTGAAAATCCAACACTTGGAGTGTCTGATATCAAAACTTATATCGGTTACGTTACTGTCTTCTCATATCAATACCAAGACAGTTTTTATCCCCTTGTATTGCATTTCCATGACATTTTTTTTTCATAGCTGCAAAGAATGTAAGATTTTGTCTGAGTCATTGAATCATGAAGGAAAAACTTTATCAAGCCTAAGAGTGTCATGTGGTTGGTATACTTTTATGGCTGGTTCTGTCAACTTAAGAGGCTTTGTCATCCAGTTGTGAGCTGGTGTCTCTCTCTTTCTGGTTTTCTTAATGCCAATTTCATGTTGTAAAGTGGGATTCTCTTGGTCAGCATTCAGTGTATTATAATGGTTTGAGATCAAAGATGTGGATTGTTATTTATGTGGGGGCATCCTCCTTTGGAAGTGAGCACATGGAAGGAGGTTAGATCCTGTATCATGAGTTCATTAATTAGCTGGAGTCACTTACAGAAATTCAATGTCGGGTCTTTGTCTTTTGGAATAATTTAGTGTTCAGAACATGTCCTTAAGAACCTGGCAATTAATTTGTAAAAAGTCAATATGGAGGGCATTTTCACCCTAATGGCCGATTAAGAGACTCGTTGGAGTTCTTTCTAAAAACATTATCAACATGTTTCTACCACATTCCCTATCCCTATATTTAAGAAATATTATTAAAAATCATCACACACCATATTCTCTATCCTTAAACTCATTCCCTAAACCAATCTCATTTCCTATAATTAGGGAATTTGTTAAAATTTAGGGAATAAGATAGAAAACGAGTTTAGAGATAGTGAATTTGTTGTATAGTGTTTTTTAGTCATATTCTTTAAATTTAGGGATAGAGAATGAGATAGGAAATCTGTTGGGAATGAAAACACATTCTTTATCCACTAAACATGTTTAAGTTTTAAAACTTTCAGCATTTTTGGGAATCAATATAGGAAAAACTGCTGGGTGAATAAGGCAAAAACCGATTCCCTATATTGTAGAATGACATAAAATCACACCAAGACAGGGGTAGGGATAGTGGAGCTATTGATGATGCTCTAAAGGATTTTATATCTAACAGTAGAGGTAAAGCCATGAGTTAGTTGGGAGAAAGAGAGAGAATTCGGTTATTACAAGACAGAGGGTTTTATATCTAATCGTGCGGTACATACCCACGCCTAGTCAACCTTATAAGCGCCGATGCCTTGTATCATATAGTTGAGAAGAGCTAGAGGGATAGTGGTCCTAAGAGAGAGAGTTAGTGGAGAAGTTGAATGGTAACCATCCTCTTTATATTTATCCTATATCCTACGACGGAGGGTGAGTTAGTAGGGGCGGGGGAGAGAAAGGGCTAGTGGTTGTTAACAGTGCCATGTGACACGAGGACCCACTAGTCTCTTATAAGCAAATAATAAAGCCTTTATGTATCCAAATTTGTTGATACAAAACCACTATATAACTTGTAACACATGTCATTGTTCTAGTTTCGTTTAAAATAAAGATAAATAACGATTGTTGCAATTTAGGGATTGGCATGATGAGGATATTTATTAACACCCCAACACAATTCTGGTGAACCGTGGACTCTTGCTCTGATACTATAGATTTTGCTTTTTATAAGTCTTAGAATGCTAGGAAATATTTAATTAAATGTTAAGTCACTTATGTGTTTTTGCTTGGGCATATGGAGTATATCCGGTCCCTAAACCCTAATTTACTGTATAGCCAATGTAGTCCCTCCTAGACCAATTGTTAATCAACAAATTGATCAGATAACTGATGATGATGAAGTTACTATAACTTTTGATCCTAATAGGACTATCAAATTTACTGATGTTAAAAAACAGAAAAAGGAAAGACCTATTAGTAGACCGACTTCTTAGCTTCCTTGGTCCATACTGGCAGGCAACCACACCCGGTTCAGTCTCCATCTGCTCCTTTTCCATTCCCGGGCCTGCGCTTTGCTTGCCTCTAGCTTACCCATTTGAATACCCTCGACAGGGAAAGCTTTTATTTCCCTTATTACCCATTACCCATTACCCATTCTTCTTAAAGGCTCTGATACCAGGAAGGCGGAAGGGGGGAGGTATTGATTAGAAATCAATATCCAGAGGAGACTGGCGCTCGATTCAACCGATCTATTTGACGAGATCGGAATGTAGAACTGAACGTTTCAATGTTCCAGCCTTTGGATATTACTTCTAAAAAATATCTCGAAATAAAATGCAGAATTTAAAAACTTACTCAAGAGAGATGTAGCATAAACTGAAAGCTTTTATTCCACTGACAAGGGTTACAATGGTAGTAGGAACGTCACAAGAGAAGAGAAGAGGTGGAAACCAGTGTGTGGAACTCAGAAGAGTTCAACCCCTTATATAGAGACTAGAGGTGCCTTCGAGGCTAAGTATGCCTGCTGACAAAGTACAATAATTGAGAAGGAAATATTTCCCTTTATATCATGTCGGCCAGTGAATTCCACTTTGCTTTGTCTGCCATGTGCAAGTGGGGCCCGCCACTACGTGTGCTGGATAAGGTGCAGTCGGTTGAGTGGCCTTTATTCCCTGCTTATGGCCTGTAAAGGAGAATTATTCGGTCTCCTTTAGCTAGTGGATGCTCCACTAGTAGTTGGTGCGTCTTTTGATGGCTTCTTTCCTTGTGCTTTTCCTGCCACCAACTGATCCCACAAGGCTTCTTGTTCATCCCTATCATAAGGGTCTTGAGCATCTTGCATGAGATCATCAGATCCAATGAATATTTTATCTGATCTAGAGAACATATTATTGAACTGATTTTTCATATAATCATAGCAATGTTGAGCAATTTGCTCATCAGTGGCTTTAGGAAATCTCCTTTCAAAGGCTCTTTTAACTCGAACCATGTGATTGTCCATGGGGACTTCACGAACCACATTTTGGTTAAGGGCATGCTCATTTTTGCTTATGATCTCTAATAATTCAGATACTTTAGTGGTCACATCTAGACCTTTCCACCATTTGACTTGATACCTTCGTTTGAGGCAAGGAAGATATAAGTCATCTGTTTCAGTAATACAGAACCATTTCCAGATCCATGGGATCTCAACTTCAGCAAAGAAATATAGAGGACACATTCCCTTTAAAATTTCATCATCTCTCTTTGTATGGAGAACACGATGGGTAGAGACCCATTTCTCATATAGAGCAGCAATTGGTTCTGGCAATATATCCAGCTCGGCACCATATTTGTACCACCAGTCATATATCCATGCTGGAATTTCCTTTTGAAGGATCTCAGGACATAGTTTAATAAACCATGTATGCTTCAAATTTTCATTCTCGCATAAGAATGAAAGATAAAAGGCATCTTTATAGTCCCAATAGTTGAAACTATAAGTTTCTTTCTCAATTTTGAAGGGGAATGGCTTATGAGTGCTAAAGCCCCATTCCTTTGGAGTCATCAATTTTTTGATTGTGCACTTGCTATAAGCAGGTGGCTTTCGATCATCAGAATTTTTATAAAAGTGCTCAAAATGAACGTCTCTCTGTGATAACAAAGACTCCATCCATTTTCTCGGTTTATATACCGAAGTAGGGTATTGACAATTGTCAAGATATTTCTGTCTCAATTTTTCTAGATTATCAAAGTAACACATGTCTTCTGGTTCAATATGAACCATCATCTCATAAGCTGGTTTTGTGATCATTAGAGGATCATTATCCTTGACCACATCTGCAAAGGATTCCTTTGTTTCTGAGGTATTACCTTGAGAAGTATTTTTACTTGGCATATCTTGTGTAGCCGTATTACGGACAATACTTGGATAGGAAGTATTACTTCCTCTGCGAATTGTTCGCCAACTATTACCAGATGCAGATGACTGTGAGGTGGTGGGGTAAATAGGAGGAGTATTTCCCTTATTACCCATTCCTCTCTCACCTCTCCCCCCCCCCCCCCCCCCCCAATGAGGGGGAGCATTCCTTCTCATGAGTTCCCTGGAGAACATTATGTTTTCCTTTAATGAATTCAATAGTGAAATTAAAAACTGCTAATTCAGCTTGCCATCGAGCAAAGATTTGCTTAGAAGTTAAATTCTTAACATCCTTTTCAATGACACTCTTAGCAGAGCTACAATCAATGCGAAGAAGGAATTGTTGATTTAAGAGATCATCCTGAAATTTATATAAATATTTAATAATAGATAACATTTCTTTTTTAATAGTGAAATAATTAAATTGAGTAGAATTCCACTTACCCGATGTATATCGGACTAACTCTTCTTTACTAGAGTCCGAGCATCTTTGTTTTAGGATGCCACCATAGCTAATATTACTAGCATCAGTTTCAACAATCTTTTTGCACTCAGGTTTAAGCAAATTTGTGCAAGGAAGATTCTTGACTTTAGACTTAATTAGTCTAATAGCATCAGTATGAGCCTGAGTCCAAGGATCAGGTTTCTTTTTTAAACGATTATAAAGAAGAGCCGTATCCTTCGCCCAATCTTTATAATAGTCAGACACATAATTTAAAGCGCCCAAAAACCGCTGCAATTGGTTTGTGTCTGTAATAATATCAGGAAATTTAGAAGCAAATTCAATACTTCTATCAATGGGAACGATAGTTCCTTTACCAATATTATGGCCAAGAAATCTAATTTCAGTTTGAAATAGTTTCATCTTTGGAGCAGATATAACTAATCCCTTTTTTATAGCTAAATGTCGAAAAACATCTAAATGTTTTACATGCTGACAGAATGAAATTAGTATAAGGAATAAAGATTTCATTCATAATATTTTGAAATTTTGAAGGAGCATTCTTTAAGCCGAATGGCATAACATTCCATTCATAATGTCCAAAAGGAACGGTGAAAGCCGTTTTATAACGGTCTTTCTCGGCAATCTGAATCTGCCAATAACCAGATTTAAGATCAAATTTAGAGAAAACCTTTGCTCTATAAATTCTATTAAGCAAATCCCTTTTATTAGGGATAGGATATCTAATCCATTTAAGCACCTTATTAAGGGGTTTAAAATTAATAACAAGACGAGGAACTCCTCGTTCTCTCTCAGCAGCATTATTAACATAGAATGTTGTGCAACTCCAAGGGGAGTATGATTTACGAATCAGCTTCTTCTCTATTAGAGAAGTGATTTCTTTCTTACAGAGATCAAGATATTCTTGATTCATCTGGTAAGGTCGAGCACAAGTAGGAATATCCTTTTCATTAAAGGACTCTTCATAAGGCAGTTCAACTATATGTTGCTTGCGATTCCAAAAGGCATTAGGAACCGTGCCACACACAGAGGACTGAAACTGCTTATCAATTTGATCTATTAAATCTTTCACAGAATGGTTCTTTAATTGTTCATTAATTTGAACATAAGAAATTTCTTCTTTAAGAAAATGAATTTAATTTTCTTTTAAGAGAAGATTTTTAACCTCATTAAGAATTTTCGTATGAGGTTCAGTTATGAACTGTAAGGTAATGGGTTCTCCTTTATATCTGGCATTAATTTCAGATGAGTCAACTCTTTCCAAAGGCATAATCTTATGCAGGAAAGGAGTTCCCAAAATAATATGTTGTGAAAGATTATTTACTAACACGAAAGGAGTTGGTATACAAGTTTCTTGTATGCAAACTAACGCTTTAGGAAGTTTATAATTAACTTCTAGTCTATTACCACTAGTGCCACTAAGGGCTTGTGTAGTTTTCTCAAAATATTTAGAAGGGGATATTCCTTCTTGAATGCAGTTTAAATCCGCACCACTATCAATGAGTGCGATCAGATGTGGTATAACAACTTGATCAGGCATAACAATAGTAATTTCTATATACCACTTTTGAGCAGTAATTTGCTGCAACATTTGAACTAAAAATTCATCAGGAATTTCATAACTTTGTCCTGTGTCAATTTGTTTCCCTTTTTCAGGTATAAGAGGAAATTCTCGTAAAGAAAGATCCTTATCTTCAATTAAAGAAAATATATATTTATTTTCTTCTCTAAGAAGTTTAACTTCTTCTTTAAGGTTATTAACCTCTCTGTTTAACTCTGACAAAGACAAAGTTTTAACAGTTTTTTCTTGTCTCCTTCGTATAACTTCGGCAAGACGATAAGTTTTTCTATTTTTGGAGATTCAACTCTTTGTTCTCCTTTTAAACAGATCTCAATCAATTGTGATTTCAATTTAGAAGATATATTTTCTTCTGTTAGTAGTTTTTCTAAAATGTTCTTATCAAGAGACATCATATTAATGGATAAGCCATTCATTTCAACAATAGCTTTCCAATAATCGGGATTACCTTTAGTAGTACAATTATTAATTGTACAAGAGCATTCTTTATCATCTTCTGTAGATTCAGAAGAAAAACTTTTATCAGAATCTGAATCAGTATCACTGATCATTACTTTGTATAAAGATTTTTTTAATCCTTCATCTTCGATCTCATTGATCTTTTTCTTGGTATAACAACGATTGGCATAATGACCAATTTTACCATATTTAAAGCATTTAGCTTTTGATTTGTCAGCCTTAGGCTTCCTCTGAGTATTACTCTTTTGAGGATCATATTTCTTTTTTCTTCTTTTGTAGAAAGATTTATCTTCTTTCTTTTCCCTTTTAAGCTTATTTTACTTAATAGGTTCATCAAAAGCAAATTGTTGACATAATTCTCCCAATTGTTTTTTCTCAGTAAGTCTATGAGATTTCAATTGGTTTCTAAGCTTAAGATCATTGCACAAGCTTAATCCTTCATGAATACATGCATTAATTAATGCACCATAGGTATAAGAATTATAAGAGATAGTTCCGCTATCAAGTTCTCTTATATAGTTTCTAACTCTTTCTGCAAAGAGATTAGGCAAACCATCTATAAATTTAGACTTCCAATGAGTACTATTAGCATCATTAAGTTGCATAACCCTATTAAGGAAGGTATCTTTGTACCAACGAAAATGAGTAAGAGTAGAACAACGTAAATTTTGAAGCAGAGTCCTGGTCTTCTCACCCTGATTAGTTAAATTACCAGTAAAATGTTCAACAATAGTTAAAATTAAAGTATAAACTGCATCAGTCTGTTATTGACTATTATTTTCAATTTTTACAGCAGAAAGGATTTCTGTCCGTTGATCAGGTGTGAGGTAGTTATCCCACCAACCCTTAAGACTACCGGTAAAACCGCAAGTCAAATAGGCTGCAATGTTAGGATCAGTATTACCCGTACCCTTAGAAATAGTAGCATACATCATCATTCGATGTGCCATATTATGAACCTGGTGATCACTCATACCATCTATGTTCCATTCATAGATATTTCTTCCAGAGTAATCTTGTTGAATAAAAGTTTCATTTTCTTCATATAAAACATCCAAAGGGGATGGATGTTTATAATCAAATTTTTCAAGATTACGAGGTCTATGCTCAATCTTGTTAATCTGTTGAAACTATTTTCAGTTTCAAGAATCTCATTAATAGATTCATATTCAGATTGATTATCAGAAGAGCCTAGCTCTGTATCAACAGAATCTTTATCCTTATTAAGGACTTGAATACGAGTTTGATTTAATTGTTTACTCAGAGATTCAATTATCTCTTCTTTGAATTCTTTTTCTAATTTGAATCCAGAAATTTCTGGACTAGGCTTAATAAAAGGTTTAGCATTTGTTATAGCCTTTTCTTTAGCTATATGTAGATTTGAAATAATTACTTCTAACTTACTTACAAGTTTTTCAACTGTTTGCTCAACACGAGTTAACTGTTGACCAAGAACTTGTAAATAGACATTAGAATAATTGTTTTGTTTAAAGAGTCTATTAATCTCTTTTAAAGTTTCATGAGTTGTTTCTATAGGCTTTATAAAAGCCGTTAACTCTAAATTAGAAGTGGAAATTCCTTCTAATTTAAGGGGTTCAGTCGGAGGATAAAGAGATCTCTTTTGAGTACCACTGCTTGTCCTCCAGAACTTGAAATGTTCTTCGAGCACATTTATACTCGCAGGATTATTTTTCTCAATAATTTGATTAATTATTTCAGTAATTTCAGTTTCTTTTTCATCAACATAATGATTTAAAAACCAAGGAGCAAAGAATTGAATCTGATTCTTGGCTTCTAATTCACTATAATATAATTCTTTATAATGATTTTGTTGATCCTTATTAAAGGTTAAAAAGAACCAATCTCTAAATTGTTTGTTATAAAGCTCTTGAAATTCCTTATTAAGGTATTTCCTGAGGGGACTATTAGGTCTAAAATCCATTTACAACTGGAAACTCATTTCGGAATCTGTATTATATCCCTTTTCATAAATTCCATGAGGAATTTGAGATTCAGAAATTCTGATAGCTTGAACCGGAGTTCCTTCTCTAGACACAGATTTTCTAGATGAAGTAGTAACATCAGTAAATTTGATAGTCCTATTAGGATCAAAAGTTATAGTAACTTCACCATCATCAGTTTGAGAAATCTGATCAATTTGTTAATTAACAATTGGTCTAGGAGGGACTGCATTGGCTATTATCCAGTTATCTGGAAAATTAACTTCTTCCCATTTAATCTGTCTATTGGTAGCAATACGTGAAGACAGTAAATTAGTTTCAATTAAAACTGTTTTACCCAGAGGAGTAAACTATTTAGCTCTGGGAGCTAAGGTGTCGCGCCCCGACCCGCAGGGTGCACCCGGGCCGGGACCGCGAGGGGGAGAAGCCTACAACCACAGCCTCAACTGGCGGAAACAGTTGAGACTACGGCCAGCTGGCGGAAACAGCTGCCAACAGGCACAAGCGGAAGCACGCAAACTACATCTATTAACAACTATTACAAAACGGTAATAATAGCGTTAAACAGAGTTTAGTACAACATGCTACAAGGGATCAACAGTCCCCAAAAAGAAACTACAACACCCACCGGGGTCTCCGCGAAGGCGCAAACAAAACCATCCTGACCCTCAGACATGGTCAGGATCCGGCGCACAGCCACGAGACGTCCGCGGGGGCAACACGGGAACAGAGCGGCCACCTGCACCTGCAACAAACACAGTCCAGGTAGGCATGAGCAACAGCTCAGCAGGGTCCTACTCTACCACCCTCGCTAAGAAGGCAAACCAAACGAACCAACCCTGAGGCCAAGTACTGAGGCTTGCCAAGGACCCCATAAATCCCGTCCCTAACCCGAAGGATTCCTGTCCCAAGTACGCCCCTCCGACAACCACTGCTCAGGGGTGGGCAACTCCGACAATCCCTGACACAGGGTGGACATGACGCTACTGGTAGGACACCCTTCCCCAAGCGGGATCTCCACACTTGGCGGAACAACCGAGGTTAGGACTACCATCTCTCAGTACTCCAAGCCACAGAGCCAACAGGACCCCTAACTCCTGACCCAAGACTAAGCCTAGCCAGGGAGTCCATCGATCCCATCGATGTCCTTCCCCCCCCCCCCCCCGGGTTCCAGTCCAACCTACGTCCCTCCGATAGCCACTGCTCAAAGACTGGACTACCTCCGACGGTCCTTGACACGGGGTGGACCGGGCGATACTTGTAGGACACCCTTACCGGGGTAATGGCGTCAACCACTTAATCATTGATCACCGGAGTCCACGGGTCAACCCCACCCAGTCTAACCTAGCATGTCTAATGCTCAGGAAGCAAGGCAGGATAAGAATATGTAAAGCAGTAACAAACAGCATACCAAGGGCACACCTTCGGCCCATTTATACTAACCACTCCCGAGGATCATGAATTCCTCGGTTCACCATAAAGCGGTAAAAGGGCATAACCCATGGCCCATTATTCTAAGCATTTCCGAGGGTTCATTACTCCCTCGGTTACCCACAAAGCAGTAAACATAAGCAATAATGTAAAGCATAGAAGCCCCAAGGGCAAAACCGTCAAAACTGCTTACATGCGAAGCCCCGGGGGCAAAACCCAAGAAAAACCCTCGCTGCGACTAAAGGATCGATCCTCACCAAGGGAAGGATCGATCACTTAAGTAACAGTGAGCCTCCCTCACTGTCGAGACAAAAAGGATCGATCCTTCCTCCCAGGAAGATCGATCTTTCTCGAGACAGAGGGCGCCCTTCCAGTCACACCAAGGAAGATCGATTTTTCCTCCCAGGAGGATCGATCTTTCTCGGGACGAAGGGTATCCCTGCTAACCCAGGCCCCATGATCGATCTCCTCCCATAAGAAGATCGATCATGTGCTGGGCGCAGCCAGCCAACACAAGAGGACCGATCCTTCCTCCCAGAAGGATCGATCACCCAAAAATGAGTTCCGGCGTGCTTCCGGCCGGAGAACCGCCGGAAAACACAACCAAACCTCACCAAACTTGGTGGGTTGGTAGATCTGAGTACCACGAGGCTACTCGAGGCCTCAAAACCGGAAACCAACATCTCCACAAGGAGATCTATCGAAAACAAAACCCGGATTTAAACCTTCATAGCTAGCCGGAGTTTGGAGTGGGATCCCTACCTCCTCAGAGCAGCTTCGATCCACGAAGCCTAGCCAGGGATCTTCCTCGCCTCGCCACGAACCCAACGAGCCTTCAAGCTCCAGGAGAGGTGGCCGGAGGAGGAAGAACGGAGGAGAGAAAGGGGCGGTCGGAACAGGGGAAGAAGCAGAGCATTCGCGGAAAAGAAGAAGAAGAGGGGAAGAAAGGAGGGAGAGGGGAAGGGGGTAAGGCCGGGGAAAGCCGGAGAAACCGCGGGAAAGGCAAAGGAGGGGAGCAAAAGTCTCCCCTCCCCTGACAGGGGAAGCGACGGCCACCGCGGTGGCCGTCCTTCGAAAGCCACCGACAAAGACTTCCAGGCACAGGCATGATCGATCATCCTTGCATGCGGGATCGATCTTTCTCGCCACAGGATCGATCTCCACCCCTAGGTGATCGATCTTCTGAGCCCTGAAAGACAAACTTGGACTGGGACCCAGGCCCAAGTCCAGAACCCCCAACCTCGGGCCCACTTAACCTTTCTAACAATCACAAGCACCAAACAAGGTCTGTGTGTGCACACCTCGTGTGGAACGACCGCCAAGGCGCAATTTCCCAAATTGCCCTTGGGTCAAAAACAAGCCAAAGGGAAAAGAGGGGGCAGGTCCTCACATAAGGTACTAAGGACCTTATAATGGATTCTGTAGACTATAGCAATAGTCTCAGATCCAGGCAAAAATTCATAGCCATGAGTCTTAATATTAAGACTAGTGGCTTCTAATATATTAGAGTCAGTCAGGGACAAACTTAAATTCGGATAAACATTAAAATAAACAGGTCCATGACTGAGGCCCATTTCCATAATTCCCATGAGGGATTGTGGCCAATTCAAACATCTAGCGTCTCTCAGGCAAGAGAGAATTGAAGCATTTAAACCCTGAAGGGTGAGTGGTTTATAAGCCACTTGAATTAATCCTATGTGGATGTAATTGTATTTATCCATATAATGATCTAAATCTTATTCAGAGAGAAGTTTAATAGTCTGATCTTCTTGATCGACAGTCACAGTCTTTTCGACAGTTTTAATCGCTATTAGCGACTTTAGATCTAGAAATCCAATTTTGTAGATATCCCTGTTCGGAACATCTGGGATTGCCCAGTTATTAAGGGCTTCTAATTCAGAAGGGAATTCTGCCAAATGGGCATTCTTCAATTTTTTATCTTTTTTGGAATTAATTTTCCTTAGGGCAGTAGACGTAGCCATAATTCTAGTGGTATGCAGATATAATCGATTAGAAAGATATAAGCTTTAGGAAATAAGTTTTATATTTTTCTTTCATTAAAAACCTACAATCTTTAGATTAGTCAATGATTTAAATCAATCTAAATTCATGTTATTGATCTTTGTTACTTCTTAAAGTTTCTTCTGCTCTAATGGATTAGATATGAACTGTAAGGTAATGGGTTCTAAGGTAGTAGGTGGGAGAGGAATGGGTAATAAGGGAAATACTCCTCCTATTTACCCCACCACCTCACAGTCATCTGCATCTGGTAATAGTTGGCGAACAATTCGCAGAGAAAGTAATACTTCCTATCCAAGTATTGTTCGCCAACTATTACCAGATGCAGATGACTGTGAGGTGGTGGGGTAAATAGGAGGAGTATTTCCCTTATTACCCATTCCTCTCCCACCTAGTGAATTCCACTTTGCTTTGTCTGCCATGTGCAAGTGGGGCCCGCCACTACATGTGCTGGATAAGGTGCAGTCGGTTGAGTGGCCTTTATTCCCTGCTTATGGTCTGTAAAGGAGAATTATTCGGTCTCCTTTAGCTAGTGGATGCTCCACTAGTAGTTGGTGCGTCTTTTGATGGCTTCTTTCCTTGGCTTCTTTCATTAAAAACCTACAATCTTTAGATCAGTCAATGATTTAAATCAATCTAAATTCATGTTATTGATCTTTGTTACTTCTTAAAGTTTCTTCTGCTCGTCTGCCAACGATTTAACGGACTTACCCAAAACGCCTATCGTCGGCTAACGGTGCCAAACGCGGCTTGGATGACGATCCACAGAATATCATTATCCCGCTTTACTTGTTTTGCAATTGTAGAGTTAAGTGATATGGATACATCAATTTGTGTATCATTAGAGATGCGCGTTGCATCAGGATCTTTCACTCAGTGATGTGATAAAACAGGCCTCCATGCTTGAATATTAAATTAACGGAACAGTAGGGGAATGCGCAATGCGATTCGAACTCAACACATCTGCTATGATATAATGAGAAAAGTGTAACTACTTAACCCAAAGTTGGTCAGTGAGCTGCTTGCAGTTCAAGAGTGTTTGCAATGAGTGCATCGATCGCTCGATGTTCTTGGAATGACTATGGGTCCCTTGTCCTTGGCCATCATCCATGTGCTCACCATCTGGTATCCCTCCTTCAAGACATATGGTGGCTTATTAGTTGTCTCTCTGCATTCTGCTAAGTTCATGTCCCTTGGGAGCTCGATAAAAGAGCAGTTGTAATTGCTCGACAAGCACGTTGTGTGTCGCCTAGCCTTTGTTATGTGGTGTGCGTCCAAGGTTGTAGTTCCCTAGCCTTTTTGGCTTAACTATTATATATAAAAGAAACACAAAAGCTTAAACCAATTGATAATAACGAGTTTTTATTAAAATAATCTAACAAGCAAGCAGTACTAATGACTAATCATATCATCTCTACCTTTGGTTTTGTTTCCTAGAATGTAGCTTGGGTGTGTAGCCTAGCTTTCCGGCTCGACTATATATATATATATATATATATATATATAAACAAGTTTTTTGAGAAGGTCTTAAACTATAAATCCATTTATGCAAAGCTTTCTCTATCAAATAAGGTGCTTAGATGAATTTCTTCTCGATCACTGGGATATTGTTGGACCAGACTTGGTGAGTGATCGCTCACAAACGTCGACGTTAAAACGTATGCAAAACGCAATTTAGAAATTTATAAACCTTTCTTTCAACACTAAATTAATAAGATAGAATAATGGTGAAATACGGGGTCGATACTCAGGGAAAACTTTGACTAACAAGAAAAATCAGAATTAACTCTCAACACTCTAATCCTAAAGCGAAGAAGGATTGATTTAGGGTTTTTAAAAATTGATTAATTAAAACTAATTAAGAAAGCGATTAACGAAATTAAAATAGATCAATGAGAGAAAACCTAGGGATTACTCAATCCACTTTAGTTTCACTTCATGTATTCTCTAATTATCCTCTTGTTCTCTAATCTAGACATATGGAATCATGGCTTCTTAAGCTCGCATGAATCCCTAAAAGAACGCTCATGTTATCCTACGTCCTAGTCTATCTTCGCTTAGCATAGACTATCTTCGGACTTAACCTGAGTACAATCTATCTTTGCTTAGCATAAACTATCTCAAAGGCATGCACAAAAACGACATGAAAACCATCCTACGAATCTCTACCATCAAGCACAGCAATCAAGTAGGTCTGAATGTACGTCGAGGAACTCTGTTCCCTCAACTCTTCATAAAATAAAACCATATTCATAGGATCATGTTTTTGAAAAGATAACAAGAATCAAACTAGAAAATACAAAGAAGCTACACTAAAGCTTCATGAGATCCCTAAGTATAGAGTTTAGCCACTCATCTTTTGGATGAGATCCATGTATTCGATGAAGAAGGTTAGGGATCCACACCGCATCTCCGTCTTCTTCTCCAATCTGAATTCCTCTGTTTCTCTCTATGGGGGCCTCCCGTTTTCCAGCCACAAAACCCTTTTTATATCTTAATTCCCGGATTAGGGTTTTGGGGTTAAGTCAGACCTTAAGTACAACTCGGAATTCCTGGTTCAACCCTGACAGCTTCTTCCAATCGCGACTGGGCTCAACTGGTTCATAATTTGAGAATGAGTCCAACACAAAAGATGTAGATTTGGAAGTCTTCTGTCCTCTCCCGAAGAGTTTACAATATTTGGACTTAACTAGAATATTTAGCGAATATTCTCCTGGGCGTCGACGGACCAGTCTTCCAGCAGCTAAATATCTTCATCTTCTTTAAAACTGCTATCACACCATCCGGAATCTCTGAAAGTGTCCAACATGAAAGTTGTACGTCTTGATATCTACTAGCTGTCATTCAAATTTCAGAATATTTATAGATAAGCATAATTTCTGGTGAATATTGTGCTAACAGTCGACAGAGTAGTGTATTTCAGCATATTAACCGAATTTCTTGCATTTCTCCTCAAAGCATGATCAAACCTGAAATCAACTAATAAGCTATCAAATACAAACACTCTAGGCCTAACAAAGCTAAGTTAAGGGGGTTAATCATGAACATTTAGTGACTCATCAGTGAGTCTAATTGTCAAATTCTTCGAAACAAGTAAGCTACCTTCAAGCTGGAATGAAACATTCATTTCTCTCATTTCCAAGTGCAAAAATCCTCGATGAGTCGAGGATTTTAGACCCATAAGGCTCTGCAATGTGGCTTACAAACTGATTGCCTCCATATTGGCAAATCGACTGAAGCCTTTCCTGTCAGATTTGATTAGCAAGGAGCAATCAACATTTGTGATCAATTATTGATAACATTGCTAGCCCAGTAACTCATGCACACTATTCGTACCTCACCACCCTCCAAACCTCACATGGCAATCAAGGTGGACCTACAATCAACATTTGAGTCAGTAATTTGGAACTTTATCAAAAGAGTTTTAATTGTAATGGGTTTTCCTGATCTTTGGATTTCTTGGATTCTTGAGTGCATTACTACTGCTCATTTTTCTATTATTCTCAACGGGAAAGTGACCGGCCATTTCTGTTCGAAGCGTGGGTTTAAGGCATGGGGACCCTATCTCCCCCTACATATTTATTCTAATGCATGAGATTCTAACAAGATTATTGTAGCAACCTCTCCTTGCCGTCCAAGGAATTCCTTCTGATCATGGGAGGTTAAAGGTGGACCACCTATTGTTTGCTTATGACGTCCTTTTCATATCCAAGGCAGGCAGAGAAGAAGCCCAATCACTTATTAATATCTTGCACAAGTTCTCAAAGTACTGTTTGGACTCACTGCAAATCTTGATAAATCCAATGCAAAATTCTCCCCTAAGATCTCTGCGAGAAGGAAACTAAGAGTTATTAAATATCTTGGGTTTGGAGAAAAGCGGAGCACATGGAGATACTTGGGAGTGCCTCCCCGCCGTCCAGGGACTGCGGGCTTCGTCCAGGGACTGCGGGCTTCGTCCAGGATCCACCCGAGGGCAAGCGCGCTTAACCTTGGAGTTTTCTGATGGATCACTGTCATTACAGCTTTAAAACGCGTTGTGTCTTATAAGGGTTAGTAATATACTTATTATCTACGTGGGGTTGCTTACCCGATTACTTGGTTCGGCCACATGCCCTTCAGGCGAACACCGACAATGTGAGGACTTGTCCCTCTACCCCTGTGGCTCGTTGTAGACCACAAGGGCAATTTGGTAAATTGCGCCTTGTTGGTTTGTTTCGCACCCGCGTGTGCACACACTGACCTTGTTTGGTGTTAGTGTTTGATTAGAATGGTTAGGTGGACCCGGGATCGGAAGATCCGAGCTTGGGCTTGTGTTTAGCCCAAGTTTGTCTTTCTGGGCAAGAAGATTGATCTTTCTTGCTAAGAAGATCGATCTTCCTTGTTAAGAGGATCGATCTTCCTTGTTAAGAGGATCGATCTTCTTTGGGAAGAAATCGATCCCTCTGTGCCAGAAAGTCGTGGCGGTGACTCTTGCGAGGACGGCCACCGTTGGCCGTCGCTCTCCCTTGTCAGAGGGAGAGAGGATTTTCCCTCCTCTCCTCCCCCTTTTCCCCTCATTCCCCGGCTTTACCCTTCCCTTTTTCTTCTTCTTCTTCTTCTTCTTCCTTCTTCTTTCTTCTTCTCGCGAGCTCTGCTTCCCTTGTTTTCGGCTGAGCCTTCTTCTTCTCCGTTCTTCCTCCTCTGGCCACCGTTTTGGGCGTTCCAAGGCTCTTTGGATTCGTGGCGACGTGAGGAAGATCCATGGTGTGGTTTGGAACCTTGTTGGTGACTAGTTTGCGGGGAATCAACCAACGATTGTGTTTCCGGTAGGTTTTCTACCTATGAGAGTTGTTTAATGAGTTTCTCTTAATCTAGCCGGTAGATCTTGTAGTTCTTTGTGTTGTTGGCTTTCTCTAACTTAGTATAATTTTTGTTATAAGTTTCATAAGCTTTGGTTGAGATTTTACTAAGCTTTATGCATGTTTAATCTCGGATTTTCTGGTTTCTACTGTTCTTCAAAAACATCCGGTTTTCGGCGAGTTTTCCGACCAGTATATGCATGTTCTTGGGTTGTGATGAACATAATAGTTGTAGATCTTTGAATCTACTATCAAACGCAACTAACTTAATAATTTTTTTATTTTTCTACGATTTGTTATGATTTCCGTACTGGAGGGCTGCGTTGCTGCAAGTAATTGGTAACTTAGTTTAATTAACGGTTTTGATTAGTGTTTTCCTGTTAATCTAGCTGTTGGATGTTTCTGGATTTTGGATATGTTGAGCCCGGCATATTGAGCTACTGGATTCTAAGTTGGATCTCGAATTCCACGTCGTTTGGACATCGGATCGACGAGGTCAACTAGCTGCTATGTAGATAATTTTTTGGTGTTTTATATAATATTATATGTTTGAAACATATAATATTATATTTTTACTGTTCATCAAGGATTTCAGGGTTGCTTCCCGTTACAGGAGTTCACGGTTGACGGCTGTGGTGCCGTCGTAATGCCGGGACCCACTGCGGATCGACTGACAGCGGTAGGTAGTACCGCTGCAGCGATCCAGTTGGACTTGTATGCTGCTTTATCAAACTGTTGCATGCCTATCTCTTATTTGTGTATGTCATAGAATGCATTCTCTATTGTGCATTAGTTGCATTGGTTAGGGCGTGGGTGATCTGTGAGTCGCTGTCCCGAGGCTGGAAGCTCGGACTTAGTCCTAGGACCAGGGTCGGGTAGTTTGGACCCGTTTCGAATTGTGGTGTCCAGTCAAACTGGATGTGAGGGCCCGTCCCTCTGACCTGGCTCGACCGTGTGGGTCAAGAGCCGGTTTCCTGTTGGTTTGGTTCCGCGTCGGGCACGATTGGGCGATCGTGTGGCGGTTTGGACCCCGGGGGCATTTTGGTAAATATGCCCTCTGGTGGTCGGTTTCACACCCGCGTTCCACACACTGCCTTGGATTGATGTATGTGTTTGATTAGAACCCCTAGGGTGCGGCCGATAGGAGGATCGGAGCTCGATCGGGAAAGATCGAATCGAACGGCTGAGATAGATCCGGGTTTTCTATATAAGCCCTGTCCCTTTCTTCTCCTTCCTTCTCTCCTTCTCCTGTCGTTTTCTTCCCTTCTCTCTCCTTCGGCTGAGATAGGGTTTGGAGACTTGGGCTTCGGAGCGCGGATCTTGACGGCTTGACCAGCGGGACGCATGGAGGAGCTACCCTACTTACTCAAGTAGATGTTTCTACCTCGATCCTTGGATCGGGTTCTCCTAGGATATGTTTTATGTACTTTCGCTGTAGGAATACATGTTAGAATGCTTTGTAGCTCAGTGTGGAGGATTTGAAGTATTCCTATCTCGCATTTTCCGTATTCTAACGGTTGGTTTTCGTATTATCGTCATTTTGTCGGTTTTCGTCCATTTAGACCTAGATAGGGGATTTAACCGTCAAAAACTGGATTTCGTCATTCCATTAGCTTCCCCATTGTTAAATACGCTTGCTAGCAAAATCTCATAGTTTTCCAACTTGATTTGATCCTTGAAATCCAACAAATTGGATTTCCGGCACTGTTCTGAAGAAATGTGCCTGAGGCTCGACGGTCGATCGGTGCATCGACCATCAAGCGTTGATACGCTCCTCCGGGGCTCGACAGTCGATCGGTGCATCGACCATCAAGTGTTGTTTTACGCTTTCTGGGCCTGGCGGTCGACCATCGGATTGATCGTCGCATCGACCGTATCGACCGTCGGGCTCTGTTGGGATTTTGGACTCCCACGATCGATGGATAGATCGACCGCGGGATCTTCGCCTTTTCGTCATTTACCTGACGGTCGACCGTCGCATCGACCGTCAGGCGCTGTTTGGTTTTGGACTTCTCACGGTCGATGAGTGGATCGACCGTCGCCCTTGGTTTTCTTCGCCTTGGTCTCACGGTCGATCGCCGGATCAACCGTGACATCGTCCGTGGTCTCACGGTCGATCTCCGGATCGACCGTGACATCGTCCGTGACCCCTTGGACTTGGTTTTCTGGCTTTTCTTGGATGGATTTGATTGGTGATTAACATCTAAACGTGTTGGGAAGTATGTAGGTGGATTTCATGAGGTTTTCAAGGGGTTTCCATTGAGATTAAGGATTGAATCGAATGTTGTCTTCCTTTGAATAAATTGAGGTTGTGGCTTGCTTTTAAATACATGTTTGGATGTAGTTAATTGCTTAATGGTGTGCTTAGCCATTAGCTAGCTATGAGTGCTAGCTAATGAGGAATTGTGAAACCTTAGCCTCTTGCCGGCGAGTGCCGAGGGCTATTGTATATCTGTTGAACTTATAACTGCTGATGTGACATGTAGAGACATCTAGGATAGATGTTTGCCTAGGCTCATGCATTGTGTGCATTAGAGGCATTTGAGGTTAGGCGGGCGATGGTTTGGGTCGCCGATCCGAGGCTCTCCGGTAGCTCGGATCTAGCCTTAGGGTCGTGGCTGGGTAGTCAGGAGTAGGGTGTGATCTTGTATCATTGAATCTCTTGTTATCAAGGATTGGCGATAGTTGACTCTGATCAGTGTTTTGAGGTTTAGAGGTCGTGTTGTCTTCCTAGGCCAAGTGCTAAGGATGCAATCGATGTGTTTCCGACGCGGTCCCCAGGCAGTGGTATCCCTGCTGGGTAAGGGTGATCCTGTATGAAACTGTTCCCTTGTCAGTGCTTAGGGTGATCTTGGTAACGTGTCTAAGAGAGAGCTTCATGACAGGAGCCCTTGGGACATCGATGGGTTGTGGGACCCGTGGCATCCGTTAGACTTGAGCTGGGAGACAACACTGTTGTTGTTTTTCTCCTTTCAGTGTGCCGTAGAGTAGAACCCTACTGAGCTTATCACTCACTCCTACCCGGGCTGCGTTTGCAGGTGCAGGCGGCAGTTTTTCTTCAGTGGAGCCGGCAGGATCGGCCTTTGGCGGCGCGAGTACATCCAGAGGCACTTGAGGTTGCTGGAGGATTACCTGTTGTACCTTTTTTTATATATGTATATGTTGTAAACCCTTGAGGATTTTGGGATCATGTATTATATCTTCACATTGGAAGTATTAGAATGGAATTTTGTAACTGTACAACTTGATGTTATATAAATTGAATATCTGTTCGCCTCTGGAATACAATCGTTTAAATTATCCGTCTTTTCCGCTTTGTATCGCGCCGATTGAAGATGAATAGTGATAGGACCCTCACGCCCCGTCCCGGATGGATTTTCTGGGTCGGGGTGTGACACTTGATGATAGGCTTAGATGACTGGTGTCGGTTCAGGATCCACGAGCTAACCACTCGTACCAAAACTCCGGAGTAATAGTAGGGGGGCCTATATTGCCTTTACCATAGAGCCGCAGTCGATCCGACGAATCGACCGCCAGCACCACTGGCAGCGCAGACACGCTGCCCGGGTCGGGCCTACAACCCACCCCGTCCTGGGCCTCTACATCCCACACGACAGGGCCGAACACAGGGGGCTGCTGCCTGGGCCTGCAGCCTAGCCCACTGTCACACGCCGACCCAGAAAAGCCATCCGAGCCGAGGCGTGAGGGAAAACCTACACTATTCATCTTCAATTGGCGCGATACAAAAGCGGAAAGACGGATAAATTTAAACAATTTATATTCCAGAGGTGAAACAGAAATTCAATTCATATATTCATCAAGTTGTACTATTCAATATTTGATACAAAATTCTCCAAGGAAAGGGATTATACAAATAATCCAAAAGTCCTCGAAAGATGTTTACAATTTACAAAACTGTCAAAGTACAACAATCTTCCTGGAGCAACCTCAAGCACATCTGGATGTAGTCGCGCCTCCAAAAGCTGATCCCGCCGGCTCTACTGAAGAAGAACTGGCGCCTGCACCTGCAAACGTAGCCCGGGTAGAAGTGAGCGATAAGCTCAGTAGGGTTCTACTCTACGGCACACTGAAAGGAGGAAAACAACAACAGTGTTGTATCCCCACTCAAGTCTAAGGATTGCCACAGGGTTCCACAACCCCTGCCGACTACCCCAAGGATCCTACTCTTCTCAACCGACCACGCTGGGATACATCAACCAAACACGCTGGGAGGAAAACAGAGAACCAGAACCAGTAGGATCACCTTTACCCAGTAGGAAGCCACTGCCTGGGGACCATGTCAGGGGCACCGACAACCATCCTTAGCACTTGGCCTTGGGAGACCAACACGACCTCTAAACCTTGAGCAATGATCAGAGTCAACTATCGCAAATCCTCAATAACATGAGATCTGATTATACAATCACACCCTAATCCTGACTACCCAGCCGCGGTCCTAAGGCTAGATCCGAGCTACCCGAGAGCCTCGGATCGGCGATCAACCCATCGCCCGCCTAACCTCAAATGCCTCTAATGCAAACAATATGCATGCAATGCTCAGGCACATATAACAAGATATAAGCATGCAACAAGATGACATTAATTATACAGGGCTGGGCATAGCTTACAGCTAGCCAAAGGGTAAGCATAGCAAAGGCCTCAAATACAGATAAACTATGCTAACCAAACAAAGATCTAAGCAAAGCATTAAACGCAGATATACAATAGTTTTCAGTGCTCTCTTGCACCTGACAGACTAAGGTTCCACAGTTACCCCGCACGTAACTGGCTACAGTTATACAATAGCCCTCGGCACACGCCGGCATCAGGCTAAGGTTCCACAATTCCACATTAGCTAGCTAATGGTTAGGCAATCAAAGAAGTATTTAACTACGACCCAACACGTATTAATTGCAATCAAAACCAAAGATTTGCCCAAAACGGAAATTACTCGAATCGGTCCTCAAACTCGATAGAAATCCTTTGAAAACTCTACAAAATCCACTTGTAAACTTCCCCACATGTTTAGATACTAATCACAAATCAAATCCATCCAACAAAGGCCAGAAAACCAAGTTCAAGGGCCCACGGACGATGTCACGGTCGATCCGACGGTCGACCGTGAGGCCACGGACGATGTCACAGTCGATCCGATGGTCGACCGTGAGACCAAGGCGAAGAAAACCAAAGGGCGACGATCGTTCCACTCATCGACCCTGGGAAGCCCAAAACCAAACAGCGCTTGACGGTCGATGCGACGGTCGATCCGACGGTCGACCGTCAGGTGGGATGAAAAAGGGAGAGAGCCCGCGGTTGATCGATCCATCGACCGTGGGAGTCCAAAATCCCGACAGAGCCTGACGGTCGATCCGACGGTCGACCGTCAGGCCCAGAAAGAGCAAATTAATACTTTACGGTCGATTCACCGATCGACCGTCGAGCCTTAGGCACAGTTCATCATAACAGTGCCGAAAATTCATTTTCTTGGATTTCAAGGATCAAATCAAGTTGGAAAGCAATGAGATTTTGCAAGCAAGTGTAATTCTCGATAGGGAATCCAATGGTATACAGAAATCACATTTTTGACAGTTAAATCTCCAATTTTAGTCAAAACGGCCGAAAACCGATAAACGTCGATAATACAAGATTCAGCCGATAAAATACGGAAATCGTGAGGTAGGAATACTTGAAATCATCCACAACACACATGCTACAAGCTACACAACATTCTAATAAGTACTCCTACAGCGAAAATACAATAAACCTATCCTAGGAGAACCCGATCCTAAGATCGAGGTAGAAACACCTACCTGAAGAGATAGGGCAGCTCCTCCACGCATCCCCCACATCCGATCGCCAAGATCCGCTCCGCGAAGATCAACCCTCCAAGCCCTAGCTCAGCCGAAGGAGAGAGGGAGAAGAAAGAGAACGGCGGGAGAAGGAAAAAAATGAAAGAAAGAGAAAGAATGAGCTTAAATAGAAAGCTGGAATCGATCACAGCCGTCCGACTCGATCTCTCCCGATCGAGCTCCGATCTTCAAATCGGAAGCGCCCTTAAGGTTCTAATCAAACACAGACATCAATCAAAGGCAGTGTGTGTAACGCGCGTGTGAAACTGACCACCAGGAAGCATATTTACCAAAATGCCACTGTGGTCAAAAATAGCGATGCGATCAGCTGATCGCATCCCAAGGCCAACCGAGCCAAACCACAAACCCAGACTCTCGACCCAACGCGGTCGGACCGGGTTGGAGGTACGGGTCCTCACACCCACAACCATGCCCTGGGCCTCTACATCCCACTCGGCATGCCCGCAACCAAGGCCTGCAACGCCCACGACCAACAACTAGTACATATGTTGCTTGATGATTATAGAGGTTGTGTCAGTCTTGAGTCGGACGCTGAGGTGTAGCCAGTGTTCCACTGTGACGACTTTTAAGTAGAGAAGTCGCCTACTCAGCGGTGTCATTTCCCACCTGCAATGTCGGGTTCCTGCTTGTGAGTCTACAGTGTTAGTTCCTGCTTACTGAGTGTGACCCATCATGTGACCAGTCTTCTGGAAGATCATGATCGTGGACCTCAGGGACACGCGGTGGGGTTATGGGACCCCTGTATACACCCATATCTTACTTGAAGGCGACACTGTTGCGTTTTCCTCTTCCTTATGTGTGACGTTGTGTAGAACCCTATTGAGCTTAGTGCTCACTCCTACCCGGGCTGCATTTTGCAGGTGCATGCGTTAGCTCCTCTTTGGTGGCCCCTACCGGGCAGTTGGTCGGCGGTGCGGCGGCGCCAGGCAGAGTCTGAGAGGTGGTGATCTTTACAGTTTTTCTACCCTATGTTAGATAATCTCCTACGGGAGTAATGTTGTATTTGAATCTTACCCTCTCCGATGATATGTATATTAAATTCACTTGGGTTTGTAATCTGAGGTTTGAGGCTTGTTGTTTAAATTATGTCTTTTAAATTGAGGGTGTTTTTGATGAATTGATAGGGAGACCAATAGGTTAGAGGGAACCCTCGTCAATATTTTCCGCGTTTCGTTAGGTTCCGCTTCGCGTCACCCGGCCCGGTTGGGCTTTCGCGGGTCGGGGCGCGTGATCGCTCGCAAATACGTCGTTAACTAATATGCAAAACGCAATTTAGAAATTTATAAACATTTCTTTCAACACTAAATTAATAAAATAGAATAATGATGAAATACGGGGTCAGTCCTCAGAGAAAACTTTGACTAACAAAGAAGGATTGATTTGGGTTTTAGAAACGGATTAATTAAAACTAATTAAGAAAGCGATTAATGAAATTGAAATAGATTAATGAGAGAAAACCTAGGGATTACTCAATCCACTTTAGTTTCACTTCTTGTATTCTCTAGTTATCCTCTTGTTTTCTTATCTAGACATTATAAATTCACAACTTCTTAAGCTTACAAGAATCTCTAAAAGAAGGTGAGTGTTTTCCAAAGACATATTTTATCTTCGATTAGCATAGATTGTCTTCGAGGTAACCTTAGCACAAGCTATCATCACTTAGCATAAAATATCTCATCGGTTATTCACAAACCACATAAAAACCATCCCATAGATCTCTACTATCAATCACCGAAATCAAGTAGGACTAAAAATACGTAAAGGAACTCTGTTCCCTCAACTCTTTTATCATTAAAATCAAATCTATAAGATCATGTCCAGAAAAAAAATACAAGATTCAACTAGAAAAATACAAGAAAGATCTACTAAAGCTTTATGAGATCCCTAAGTACAGAATTAGCTACTCATCTTTGTAATGGAAGCCTTAGATTCGATGAAGAACGATTGAAATCCACGTTGTAGCTCCATCTTCTCCGGAGAATCCTCCAAACCCTAGTTCTCTCTTTTCTCTCTATGGGGACCTCCAATTTTCGGCCAGCAAACACCTTCTTATAGGTGTATTCCCGGAATTAGGGATTTTGGTTGAGTTGGACCTCCAATGCAACTCGGATTTCCTAGTTCAATTCTGACAGCCTCTTACGGTCGCGACTGGGTTCAACCCGTCCGGAATTTGGAAATGTACTCAACCTGAAAGATGTATATTAGGAAGCCTTTTATTCTGTCCCGAAGATTTGACATTATTTGGACTTATCTGGAATATTTGGCGAATATTCCTCTGAGCGTCGACAGACCAGTCTTCCAGCATCTGTTTATTTTCATATTCTTGAAAACTGCTATGAATGTGTCCAGAATCTCGCAAAGTGTCCAACATGAAAGTTGTTCATCTTGAAGTCTTCTATACGTCCTCCAAATTTCATAAATTTAGAATTTATCTGGAGAATTTGGTGAATTCTTTTCAAACTGACAGCGGAGCAGCGTAATTTCCACATATTAGTCCTTTTCTGTATTTTCTAACTTGAATCTTCATTAAACCTGAAATGAATTAACAAACTATCAAATACAAACCCGCTAACAAATATAAATTAAGGGGTTTAAGTATGAATATTTAGTGACTCATCAACGCGACAGACACCCAGGTACCCCGGGTCTCACAACCCAACCCCCTTAGAGGCTCAGCGTCCTCACTGACACAATCCGGCTAACAGACCTACATCCTGCTCTAATACCATGCCCGCATGCCCTGGGCGGCCCCGGACGGCGGGGGCCATGTCAGCAGTTCATGTTCCCCTCTCTGTACTTAAACGCATCGAATCTCTTGGAACAATGTTTGCAAGCATCGTATGGAGGGAGGACTGGGAATCAAAGACCTGTGTCTTTGACAACAAGCTCTTAAAATGAAGGAGGCAGCTAAAATCCTAATCCGGCCCGCAGCCTGGCCCTGCAGCACCCACGACCAACAATCTCCCCCCAGCAACATCGTCGAGATTCAAACATGTGATCTCGCTCTGATACCACGTGTCAGTTCAGGATCCACGAGCTAATCACACGTACCAAAACTCCGGAGTGATAGTAGGGGCGTCCATATTATCTTTACCATAGAGCCACGGTCGACCACATTCGATCGACCGCCAGCACCACATAGCAGCGCAAAGGCCCATACTAAGCGGCGGGTGGACATGAGGGGATGCGCCACACGGGCGCCGCATGCGGGTTTGTTAGGAGCCCACACTCTGTCTTGGGCACCCAACCCAACACCAACAGGGGTGAATCACAAGGAGTTGTTGCCTGGATCTGCAACCCATCCGGTCTGCAGTATGAACCTGCAACACCCACGACCAACACGATGGTCCTGTGCTGGATGTGGAGGTGAATTTTTTCTTGTATGATGAGGATTCCTGGGATATCAATACTGTTACAAAGCACTTCAATCATTCAATGGCGGAGGAAATCCTGGCAACACCTATTTCCTCGCCACTTCATGTAGAGAGATCCAGGTGGGTTTGGGATAAATCTGGAATGATAACTACTGCCTCGTGTTACAGGTTTCATGATTACCATAGGAAACAATACTAGAGTCTCTGCTCTTTGGTGGAGCATTTGGAAAGCACCAATTGACCCCAAAATTAAGCATTTCTTATGCAATATGACATCATGTGATACGGTCAAATTAGACAACTAGCAGTTGAACCTTAGTGCATTTATTGATCAGATGAATACATACCTCGCCTCTTCCCTAGAATACCCTAAATTTGCTATTTTCTTGCAATCAAGGACTACTTCTTGAATTGCAGCTAAATTATTACTAACCAATCTTCCTTTGGTAATTGCATATTGTGATATATCAAGCAAATTAGGCAAGTAAGGCTTCAGAATATTGGCTAAATAAAATTTTATGACATGAGTTGTTCCTTCTAATTAAATTCGATGAATGCAAAATTCTTTGTATGTATGATAATGAATAACTTTGAAAGTTTCAAGCTATGCATCATAGATACAGTCCGATACGATACGGACACTACGATACCATAATTCTTGAAAAATTAGGATACAAATAAGGTGAGGATACGATAATATAATAATACATTTAATATATATTTAATATCATGCTAAGTTTAAAATTTGAAAAAAAATACATTAAAATTTCAAATTGTTCATCAATGTCATCTCTAAAAACAAAAAGTGATGTTTAATAACAATGTATTTATAAATCTTAAATCTAAACCAAAGCCATTTGTAAATGATACGTATCTTAGCCCTAGCTATATCCTAAAACGTATCATAGCCCTATCCGAATTCTAATTACGTGTTTTGTTGATTTAAATAATCATATACGTATCCGAGTGTATCATATGCGTACCCGTACTCACCGTATCCGAGTATGGGTACGCACTTGTCGGATACGAATACACTTCCAAATTTAAAGTATCCTTGGAGCGCAGGTTTCAAGAGCCCTCGAGTAGCTCAAGTGATTAATACCCGAAAGTGATAATGGGTTGGTCATGGTTCCAATCCCCAAGCCCCTAAAAAAGAAACATGGAAGTTTCATCTTCTAGATGGTCGAGAAAGCTGTCTTCTGGTGTATATAGCGTGAAGAAATTTGTCAAAAATGAGCAGCAAAAAGAGCAATAATCTAAAAATGCATACATGGATACGTTACTCTTTTATGCAGCAAACAAAAGATGTAGTTCCCGTTCAAAATTTTATGTGACAGAAGAATGCTTTTTACATCTACTAGCTGTATCCCATTTTTTGGAAAATCAAGATTTTAGTGACACATTTTTATCTGATACTGCAGCAAACATTCAGTCTCTATGAAACACATTCCATAAAAAGTAACTGAATCACTGTAACACCCTTTTAACATGTATGCTATTATAAACTTGTCTGTAGATAAGTCTTCTTCTAGTAAAGCTTTAATTCCAGACTGTCAATAGTCATCAACTCAGAATTACATGTGGCAAATGAATCTTCCCTAGTTAAGCTGCTATACATAATCTGAAGTTTAAAGAGCATGCGACAGACAGGGCTTATCAGTAGTGTAACTCAAGGATGAGAAGCTAAGGGCCTTCCCCCAATGAAACTGGTGAACAGGATCAATGCACGCTCCGGTTGGGCATATGGTACCATATGTGACGCACCTCTAACGGTAGCATATACCAGCCTTCCATCAACAAAAGATTCGAACCATCCTCCGACCTGCACATTGCACACCAAGCATCAAAACTATGTCTTTGTGACATTTTTCGCTAGATACATTTGAGCTGCAGCAATGACCATTAATGAGTTATAAGAATTCAAGAGCTGCACTTGCATATAGACAACAGGCATGCCATGTATGATTATCATAGACATCTTCCATTTTTCCCATCACACTCATGGTATAACATATTTCACCCTTTTATTTCTTGCAAGAAGTGATCTATTTTCCTTCACTAGTAGAAGCAGAATTCCAGAAGTAGAAATGATCTAAAAGACACTTGAGTAAAATATGCTACAAATTAGAATGAAAATCAAGGTTGCTGATCAAAACCAACCTTGCAAGTATATATTGGAGCACTCTATAGGATTATAAACATCAGCTAACATGCCTATCTTTAATCCCATTGTCACTTTCAAATCTGATTGAAACAGA
>OY986969.1:3687239-3796371 GCA_963920575.1 Narthecium ossifragum | reverse complement strand
ATGAATGGGAGGAGGGCAGACATTGGAGGTGACGTCATAGACATTGATGTACCTCCCCATCTCAGCTCTAGCTGAATCCAAGTACGATGAGCAACCATCTCCATTGTTGTTTCCTATGCTGTTATGATGCTTGTTCTTCTTCTTCTTCTTTTGTTGTTCTTGTTTGTTGTCATCACCACCCGTGTAGCCGTACCGGAAGTCGCACCAGTGGGAGACGCCGTGAAAGGTCTCGTCGGAGATCACTCCGTGTGACCATAGGAAGGAGTACGTCGCGCTCGTGTCAATGCCGTAGTTCAGCAATGGATTTCCTATCTACATGCGTGCATGAAAGCTTCAACATTTGTGTCATATCTAAGCAACATCATCTCTAAGAATGTTTGGTACCATTATGCCGTCGAGATGGAACTCGCCGGAGCTCGCCATTAGCGCCGCCAGTTGCGGTATGTAGTGCCCTGCACACGTCACCCAACGGGCCCAACGTTAGTGGTACCAAGATCAAAGGACAAAGTTTCATCCGCTGCCACGCTACACGACTGACTTTAATCTAACGTGTCCTGACGACGCGGCATCCGACGTGGACATGTGGAAAATGTACACTTCAGCAATTTATGCTGTTTCCTGTTCTGGCTTTGGCAGCTGAGCTGGGGGGCCGCTCTTCTCTGGCATAACCAGCTTTTCTCACCAAACAATCTAGCATCATTAAATGCATGGCTCACCTGCGTAGCTCTCGCCGGCGAGGAAAAGCTGGCGTTGGCCGTACTCCGGGAAGCTCTGGAACCACTTCCTCATGAATGTCAAGCTCTCCTTCGCTGCCAGATGACAACAAAGTTCCAAACACACGTACACAGTACTGCTTAATTAGTGCCTTAGCAATAAATTCTAGCGCTAATTGATGTCATTATAATAAGAGTACCATGAGATATAAGTGATACATAACTCACCAACTCTCCAGTCATCGTAGATGTAGCCATCACTCTTGTTGACAGTATAGGACCAGCCCACCCCTGCCGGAGACTCTAAGAACAACAGGTTCGCCGCTGCAGCCATGTCCACAACCAATATATATATATAGCCAAAATATTGAATATTGTACACGTAAAACATAGTAGTTATTAATTAGTTATATATATGCATGCCTTTGTTCCAGGAGTATGGGTTTCTCCTCAGCCCTCCTCCATTGTGGCTGGGGTAGAAGGGACCCAGCTCAGTGAACGCGCCACCACCAACGGAGGAACACCCTGGACCTGCATTACATGCACGTAGTACGTGTTAAGATATATATATAGATATATATATATATATATATATATATATATATATATATAAAAGAGAGAGAGAGAGAGAGGTGACTCGGAGGATGGAAAGGGATAAGAGAGCTATCTAGCCTCCATTGAGCCATAGGACGAGGGGCAGAGAGGAGGAGGAGTTGGACTCGGCCTCCACGAAGTAGTAGAAGAGATTGGTCCCCGGAGAGGCCTCGTCTACGTTGATGTAGCCGGAGTACTGCCTGAACCCCACCAAGGGCTGGCCTGGGAGGTGGCTAATCTCATGCTCCACGGGAGCACTCTCTACAACAACAAAACTAGATAGAACCAAAACCATGATGAGAGAGCCCATGTCTATCTCCAAATGCACCAGACTGGAAGGAGGAAGAAGGAGAGGTAGAGGGAGTAGGAGCTAAAATAAATTTTGAGAAATGGAAGGGTGCTTTTTGGGAAAGGGCAGTATCAGTATGGGCCACCTTTGCATGGCCCTGTACAGCAACCCACCGGCATGGTTACTCCAACGCTTCTTCGGAAAATGACACGTACTTGCAACAATTTCCGATAATGCCACCGGCGGCAGAGGCGGCCTCGAGGCGCTGTTCCGGTCTCGCCTCAATGGCGTGAGTTCTATTGGAGATCTGCGGGTGGTTTTGTAATTTCTAGAACGTTCGGGGGTATATTGGGATGTGGATGCGCCAAAGTCTCGCATTTAATGTGGGCCGAGTAGAGTGGAGAATGAGGCGATTTATGATGGCATTTAATGGGGTATTTAATTTGGCTGTTAGTTTCAAACAGCAACTACTGTTGGACAGCAAATGACCAGTTGACACGTAATATGAGACCGTGTAATGGTTAGGGTGGTGCGGAGAAGTATGGGAGTGACGTAGGGATCACGGGTTAGGATACGGGGAGTCGCGTCATCCGATCACAGATCTTGCATGCGATCGATCATCGTGCTATGTTCGCACGCCAAGTGGGAGCGGATCAGCTGGATGGTACATAACAGGCATCAGCAGCAGCGCCTGAACCCTCCAATAGTTACGTGTCACTGTTGGCTATGTAAAGAAAGTCACTGTTGGCTATGTAAAGAAAAGAAGCCATCCTACGTGGGCTCATTATGAAGGAGACCTCAGGCCCACAAGAAGTGTGACAACTGATGGGCAATCCTTTTTGGCCTACATCAGCACCTTTTTCTGAAGCCAGACGAGAAGAAGGTTGATAGCATCCTCTGGTCCTCTCATGGCCGTCCATCTGCTAATATTGAATCATCAATATCATCAATATGCTTTGGAACCTGCAGGATTAGACTCTCCTTGTTGGATTTGTAGTGATACAACATGGCTTAATGCCAGGGCCGGCCCGATCAATTTTGAAGGCCTAGGCAAATAAATCAAATGAGGCCTTTAAGTATTTACTAATTATAATTAATAAAAAAATTAAATTAATTAAATATGATATAATTATTTAAAAATCATCCTTCTAGCTTTTTAGGCTGCGAAAGTATTGAGTAAATTTTTATATTCAAGTTTAGCTAATATATCTTTTTTAATAGATAACATAGCTAATCCATTTAATCTTTCTTGTGATATGATTGATCGCAAGTAAGATTTTATCAGCTTCTTTTGAAAAGCTTCTTTTTGCAGAAACAACCGTTACATGTATTATCAACAATATACTATACACGATAGAGGTATTCGGAAAACAATCTACTTTTTTGATATAGTTCAAGATTTGAATTGGATTGTTATTTTCTGATGGCAAAACTTTTTTTAAAAGGTTAGTTCATGATATAAATCCAAGCCATCAATAGTAAAGTTATAAATTAACTAGAGGACAAAATTTATGGACAAATGTCCATATCAAGTCCCAAGAATTTTTTTGCCAACCGTACATGCATTTTCCAAATTCCAAGTGGGGTAACTAAGGGGCTTTTTAATCGGGCCTAACAGCTATCTTTACATTAATTAGAAGGTTTGGGGGCCTGACGGTTTGGTTTGAAACCTAATAAAACATGAATTCAATAACTTGGTTTTTTTAATACATATATAGACCCTAAATTCTTAATTAGCAATAAAGCATGAATTCAATAACATAGATTTTTTAATATATAAATTCAAATTTATTAATAAACATATAATTTGGGGGCTCACTTTCAAGTGGGGGCCCTAGGCAGCCGCCTAAGCTGCCTAGGGGTTGGGCCAGCCCTGCTTAATGCAGGCATTTTTTGCACCGCCCAAATATATATTTTTTGGACTAGACATAGTTATGTACTTATGTGATGGCTCTAATCACTTAACCCAAAAGCTTTTGAAAATTTTATTATATTAATATAATTTTGCCAATCACGTATCATATTGAGGATTTTAGGTTCAGTGATCGGAGTCATTGACATCGTGATATTAGAGCACCCTTATGATTAAATATTCATATAAAAACGTCATGCATGTTGCATTGTTATCGCTTGGAAGTTAATCTCCATGTGCTTATGTAGCAAAGCCATTTTCTTTCTACAAGATCTCATGTGGTTGACTTGTTACTTTTGACTTTAGAGATAACGATTCGGTCCACGAGTAGAGTTTGGGTTAGCCAGAGATAACAAATCTTGACCCATAAAGTCCAATTTGAGGCTGACTCGTTTAATAAATATGGCAAATTTGCTAACCCATAACTGAACACAAGCGAGTCGACCCGACCTGCTTAGTCATGCCGACCTATAGTTTTTCCACTTTAGTTTAAGGGTTGTTTGGTTGCTAAGAAGTGAGCTGAAGTGGAGTAACTTTTTTGAAAGTGACTTCACTGGAGTGAGCTTATGTAGCAAAGTCATTTTCTTTCTACAAGATCTCATGTCGTTGATTTGTTACTTTTGATTTTAGAGATAACAATTCGGTCCACGAGTAGAGTTTGGGTTAGCCAGAGATAACAAATCTTGACCTATAAAGTCCATTTCCAGGGCGACTCGTTTAATAAATATGGTAAATTTGCTAACCCATGACTGAACACAAGCGAGTCGACCCGACCCGCTTAATCAGGCCGACCTATAGTTTTTCCACTATAGTTAAGGTCTAACTAGGTCAGAAGTCGGGTCATGAATCACGAGTTAAGTTGACTCAGTATTTTCTCTTTAGTTTACAATTTACATGTTTAAACGGGCCCAAGTTAGGTCACTGGTCATCTCGGTTCAACCGAATTATTTGGCTCAACCAACCGATCCACTTATTAACGGGTCTCTAATAAGTTGACCCATTTTCAACCCGAACTTGAAAGAATCGTGATATTCACACCGGCCTAGTCAGCCGGTGTGTTACACCGATCCCATGTGGCATCAATTATAAGCTTAAAAGACTGAAGCCACATCCATTTTACCCATTTCACTGCTGCTGGTCTCCCGAGCCAGAGAAGAAGAAGCGCATCTTCTCTCCCCTCCGGCACTTGGCGACGAGAACGGCCTGGTTCGCCCCCTTCCCCTCCCCTGCCCTCCCCACCGCACAGACAGACGTCGCCTCTCCCATCGGAGTCGTTGGCGACGCTCTCTTCTCACGCTGTCACCGAGGACTCCAGACAGTCGGTCCTCTTCAACACCGGCGACCCCGTCTCTCTCTCGCGCTGTCGGATCTTCTATCGACCTCGCCATCAACCCCTATTCATGGGCAGCCGATGCCCTAACCAACGTTTCGAGGGTTACGAGTGGGAACAGTAGGGCATCATCACCTCATCGGACGAGGACGAGCACGTAAGGTCAGTCAGTAGCATTTCGTGTCCTGATTTTTGAGGCAAATCCTCAACGGAATTCCTGCCGCCCTTCTCTCCCTCTCTAAGAACGGACTCTTATATGATTTTTCGAGGAATTTTTCATCAAAAGTGCGTTCCCTGAACCGACCGTATTTGGTTTTATAAGTTTATTGAAATAGAATTGAGCACATGTTCATGCCTCATCATTGTCACATTCTATTTTCAAGGTTTGAAAGATCGAACAAAATATAGTGTAAGTTAAATTTGAGGTTTTCTTCGCCTTTTCGAATGTACAAGAAATAATAGCTGGTTGACATGGTTGTTTTTGTGTGAATGGCTTGTTTAGCGTTCCGGCAATTTTTGAAGGTTTTAAAGATGGGAAAAAAACTGTCTTATGCATTACTGTTGCCCTAGTTCTAATAAAAGCCTTTGTTATTAGTGAGTGAACACATGAATTTTGATCATGGGTTTGGTCTCATACTCATGCATATGTACTTTGGGTATAATTTAGAGCTGATACTTCATTATTGGAGAGAAAAAAGAGAGAAAGCCAAATGTAAGTTAAGTTTCTATGTATTTGCTTTGCATTGGTCAACTTGTAGACACACATAAGCTAAGAATTCAGACATCTACACATGTTTATGCGTGATAAATGTCATTTGTACACATGGAACACATGTAATCACCAGAGGTTATGCGTTTCAATTATTGAAATAGGCAGATAACTTTTGTTATTTACACATATGAATCCTTTCATTTACGCACTTCCGTGTGAACCATTCCCGTTTTGAGTAATGAGAAGTGTAGGTGGGTCTTTTGCCTCTGAAGGGTTAAGGACATCAACGTAAATTAAATTCACAGTGTTGCCAGTGAGGTGGAAGATTTAATGTAAATTTTCAAAATTTAGGCATTGTCTAGTTGTCTAATTTTAGTACAATTCTACAGTGATTGAAAGCACTCTATATTTAGTGATTGTTTATTATACTACGTCCCGTTGATAAAGAGCTTTAAAAAGATAGATATGGATTTTGACTTGAAAAAGAGTTCCACTCCATGAAGAGGTCTATAACACCGTCATTGCGGTTAAGAAATACGTTCCCGGCCAGTCAAGTGGGGATTTGTGGAAGGTAGTGCTGATTTATTCCTATGATAGAAGCATTATGAATGTGTCTGATGGTGCGTTGGATTCTTTGAATTTTATGTTCCCCTTTTCCATACTGATGAAGACCTTCACTAATATTTGGGATTCGTATGCTATAATGGCACATCTAAAACATTCTCGGGCAGTCGATCGGAGATTTGTGTAAGGTAGAGCTTATTTCTTTCTACGATAGAAGCAGTATGAAGTGGGAAAGTGGCATGGATTTATTGAGTTTTTTTGTTCCCCTTGTTCATACTCATTTAGGTCCTTCACTAATATTTGAGATCGTTATGGTAATGCTTCTATTAAGACTAGTTTGGATAAATAATTTTAGGCTTTGTACTGAGAATTTATGTTTTAAAATGAAATCCATTGTTGGATAAACATGGATTAATTTTGATTATTGATTGTGGTCTATATTGTGATGCGTTTCACAAATTGGAGGTAGGCGCTAGAATTAATGTTGCTTTTGGACTTTATGCTTTATGTAACATCATAAGCTGATATTTTCTACTGCTCGCAAGACATGTAAACATGAGTAGCCGTGGCAAAGAAGCGTGTCATGATACTGATGATCCGAGTGTCGAGCATCATGCGATCTCCGAGTATCCCGAGCAGCCGAAGGCCAGATTGATTTTTAGTACTGCTGACGAGGTAAAAAAATATTGGAGAAATTACGCAAAGCGTGTGGGTTTTGCCGTATCGAAAAGAAGTAAAAATGATGTTGATGGAGATACAAAGTACATGACATTTGTATGTACACGTGAGGGGAAAGCAAGATCTGTGGCGAAGAATATTATTAGGCCACAAGGGACATGTAAGATAGGCTGCCAGGCACGATTGTCTGCCAGCAGATGTGTGGATGGATCATGGAAGATTGGCACAGTCATCCTGGAACACAATCACCCGTTGAGCCTGGCTAAGTCTAGGTTTTTTACAACAAACCGAGATATGAGTTGAAGTGTAAGGCGGCGTCTAGAGCTAAATGATCAATCCGGCATCCCGATGTATAGAAGCTACAATTCGTTTGTAGTTGAAGCCGGCGGTTACGAGAACATTCCCTTTGGAGAAAGGGATTGCAGAAATCACATTACTATAGCTAGACGCCTACGATTGGGCGAAGGTGATGCAGATGCAGTTCTTACTTATTTCAGACGCATGCAAGCGAGATATCCGTCTTTCTACTATGACATAGATGTTGACGAGGATAGTAGACTGAGAAATATATTATGGGTGGATGCACGGAGCAGAGCAGCATGTAAGTATTTTGGAGATGTAATCACATTTGACACGACATACCTGACAAACAAATATGATATGCCCTTTGCTCTATTTGTCGGCGTAAACCATCACGGGCAGTCTATATTGTTGGGATGTGGCCTATTGTCCAATGAAGACGCGAAGACGTTTGCGTGGCTTTTCAAGAGTTGGACAGAGTGTATGAACGTCGCCCCTGTAGCCCTTATTACTGATCAAGATAGGGCAATGATGAATGCTGTTGCAGTGGTTTGGCAGGAAACGAAACACCGGTATTGCTTATGGCACATACTGAAGAAAGTGCCCGAGAAGCTAGGAGGTTATGGTGCATACAAAGCTATAAGGCATAAGCTTTTAGCAGTAGTTTATGATTCTCTAACCCCGGAGGGTTTTGATGAAGAATGGAATAAAATGATTGCTGCATTCGCTCTCCATGACAACTGTTGGTTGGCATACTTATACGAGGACAAGAAGGTGGGTTCTATCATACGTTAAGCATGTATTTTGGGCTGGGATGTCCACGACCCAACGAAGCGAGAGTATGAATGCGTTTTTTGACGGGTATGTGAATTCAAAAACTAGTCTAAAGCAATTTGTGGAGCAATATGACAATGCACTCAAGAGCAAGGTGGAGAAGGAGGCTCAAGCAGAATTTCAGAACTTCAATCAACGCATTCCATGCATTAGTGCCTATCCTTTCGAGAAGCAATTCCAAGAGGTGTACATGAACGCAAAGTTTAGAGAGTTCCAAGAAGAACTTGGAGGTGTAATGCAATGCACTGTTGCATTGACACTAGTTGATGGGTTCAGATCTAATTATACTGTGAAGGAGGTCTCCTTTGACGAAGAAGAATATGAAGTGACCCGTGTTTTTCCTGTTGTATTTGAGTCGGCAAATAGAAAGGTTTTTTGCATGTGTCGCTTGTTCGAACACCGAGGTATCTTGTCGCGCCCCGACCCGCGTAGGCCCAACCGGGCCGGGCGACGCGAACCGGAACCTAACCTACTGCGGAAAATTTGGCGAGGTTTCCCTCTAATCGTAGTGGTTAACCGAACAAGTCATAGTCATCCTGTATTAAATACAACAATTATAAAGCTCAACACACAAAGCTGGAATATAGTACAAATCCTCAAACAGGGAATGTTATATAAAATCGCTCCCGTAGGAGACTATCTAACCAAAGGTGTACACAGACAGACCATAGCTCCTCAAGCTCCGCCAGACGCCGCCACGTCACCGAACACCTGCCCGGTAGGGGCGACCGAAAAAGAGCTCAAATCGCCGGATTTCAAAAGGGTTTCAAGGAAGAAGGTTCGTCTGCTTTATAGGCAAACGAACCGACCTATGAAGGATCGATCCTTCCCCAAGGGAGGATCGATCTCTCCATGACGATCACACTTGACTTTCTGGCACAAGAGGATCGATCTCTTAGCTAGAGAGGATCGATCCTTTTTGTGCTGAAAGCTAAACTTAGGCTAGAATTTAAGCCTAAGTCCGGATCTTTCGATCCCGGGTTCCACTAGCCATTCTAAGCAAACATTACCACAAACATGGTCAGTGTGTGTACAAACGCGAGTGTGGAACTAGCCGACAAGGTGCAATTTACCAAAGTGCCCTTGCGGTCCACAGCGAGCCACAGGAGGGGAGGGACGGGTCCTCACATATCTTATGTCGACACGCCATTGTCGTTCTTAAAGAAGCAGGGGTATATAAGCTTGATGGTACATATATTTTAGATCGATGGCGAAGCGACATTGCCCGACACTACATCAAAATGAAGGTTGGTTGCACCGGATTGAGTGTAAGTTCAACTGCGAATAGGGTTGATTGGTTAAATAACGAGTGGTATGAGGTTGTTGAGATCGCATCTGAATCAGATGTTGATTCGAAGATGGTTGTGGCTTGCTTGCATGAGTTGAAGAGCAAGTTGCATATCAATAATACCTCAGGAGGACGCCCTCCGCCCATCCCCGATGATATGCTTGTGGGTGCTGAGAATGTCATAGATGGACGAACTGCAGCGGAGGCGATGGGTACGATCTACAAGAGCCCTATACCAGTGACCCGGAAGGGTCGTCCGCGGACTAAGAGGCTACAATCAACGGTGGAGAAGGCTGTCAACATATTAAGGCAAAGGGATCAGAAGCAAAAGGTACTATATGTATATTATGAAAAGAATTAACATATTAACTTGCATGTGGAAAGTAACGAGTAAACTCTAATTGTCATGCAGGAGCAGTTAACGTGCTTGGGCCCGGTCCCAAAGCAAGGCAACAAAATCAACGCTAATGGGGATTCTAATGTTGAAGAACATATAGAACAGGTTGTGCATTGTACACAAGAAAGAGTAAATGTGGCGCAATTCATTGAATTCATTTGCTCAATTGACCTTCAAATACGTACTTTCATTAGTATACGTACTTTCATTATTATTTTTCCTTTACGGAGGCATCATGCTGGTGGGAATAGGTTCATATGGTTAAGAAGATGGACACACTAGGCATAAATGCGGTACCAACCGCATACATGCACAAGCACGACTTCATGGGCACGAATATCTTTATGAGTATTAGAAACATCATTCGTTTATTTATTACAAACCTTTATTGATTTTCTAATCAATTTCGACGTGTCTTGTGTTGCAGATGGGAATGTGAGCAGAACCTGCGAGGACCTGTTTAGTCAAGTATGTTAGGCCGAACTTGAACTACATTAACCCCCTTCGTGGGCTTGTTGAAGATGATCGGTAGCCTTTCCCTGTGTGCCGATGTTTTTGTGTGATTGTATCTATGTTATTGTACTAATTTTTGAATTTGTTTTTGGCAGATTATTCTGCATTTACCCTTGCTTCCGGAGTTGTACATGTATACAATTTGATACACAATAAACAACGAGCTATGAAGAGGTTGGCATGCATACATGTGAATAGCTGTGAAATCATAATCTATGTATTTTTTCACTTTTGCAGTTGTGGCTTGTGGGGATAATGTTGTATTTGACGATGTGCCAATGTTTGTGTGGCTTATTTTGGGGCACAAAGTTTGCTCGGGGACAATGTTCACCCATTATCTTTATTTGTCGAGAATGTTGTAAGGTTGTCTCAGGTTAACCCTCGGTACAGGGTGGATTTTGTCAAAATTTTATACATAAAGGACGATTGTTCATATGCTATTGTACGATTGTGTCATGTTATTATGCGATTGTGTTTATGGTATTCTACGATTGTTTCTATGGTATAGTGTGATTGTGTCTATGTTATTGTGTGATTGTGCTAATATGATTGTGCGATTGTGTTTATGGTATACGGCGATTCTTAATATGGTATTGTGCGATTGTGCCATGTTATTCTGCGATTGTGTTTATAGTATTCGACGATTGTCCCTATGGTATTGTGCGATTGTTCTTATGTTTAGTCAGCGATTGTGCCTATGTTTAGTCAGCGAATGTACCTCTGGTATTGTGCGATTGTACCTATGGTATAGTGCGATTGTGCCCATGGTTTTGTGCGATTGTGCCTATGGTGTTCGATTGGTCATGGTTGAGATTTGTGTACCTATGGTAGTGCGATTGTGCCTATGGTATAGTGCGATTGTGCCTATGGTATAGTGCGATTGTACCTATGGTGTTCGAATGTACCTATGGTAATGCAATTGTGCCTATGTTATAGTGCGATTATGCCTATGGTATAGTGCGATTGTGCCTATGGTTGTGTGCGATTGTATCTATGGTATAGTGCGATTGTGGCTATGATATAGTGCGATTGTTCCTATCGTTGAGATTTTACCTATAGTAAGGATGTTGTGCCTATGGTTGTGTGCGATTGTACCTATGGTATAGTGCGATTGTGGCTAGGGTATAGTGCGATTGTGCCTATGGTGTTCGATTGTTCCTATGGTTGAGATTGTCCCTATGGTAGTGCGATTGTGCCTATGGTATAGTGCGATTGTGCCTATGGTTTTGTGCGATTGTGCCTATGGTAAAGCGCGATTGTGCCTATGGTAAAGCGCGATTGTGCCTATGGTACAGCGCGATTGTGCCTATGGTACAGTGCGATTGTGCCTATGATACAGTGCGAGAATAACTTCACTATAGTACATATAGACAATTTCTCCAAACATTCAGCATGACTCCATTCAATTTGAATTCGAATACAAGCAAAGAAGCCTCAACGCACTTCATTCACATACTTAGCCACATGCAGCAATTAGTATGTTTGATTCTTCACTGGTGCCACATTGCAACGGTCTATCAACTATCAACCGTTGCATCTCTTAGGTTTATGATCTGAAGGTCATAAACTAACTCATTTACAGCTCAGTGAAATACCTCAGTGCTTAACTACCTGCCAACCAAAAACCATCATCTCATTCACATAAGACACTTGCAGTTGCACTGGTGTAATGGAAGCTATAATCTGATATCTATTAGGCAGCGTCATCAAACTGACTCGTTGGATGCAAGGGTGCCTTTTTATTGCTAAATTTTACTAGCAACAGAGAAGTAGAAAGAATCACTTGTACATCAATGTATTGCTAGTTTGCTACCCAACCAAGTGATACATGCCATTAAGACGACTGAATTATAACCGTGATACATACGCTAAACAAAATGAAAACATAAGTCAGCCGTACATTGTTGATCGAAGACGTGTTACTAAGCTAATCTAAAACCCACAAGCTATGTTGTCAAGACCTGCCGCCAAAATCAAAAATTAGGTCCATCTTCACATTGTAAGGATGTTGATTGACATCCTTAGCCGGACGTGCTTGTCCGATGAGGCATCAACTCATTCCCATCCTTATCATTGATGCGCATAATAACCTATGAATTATAGACCACATTACATAAGCTATGAACATATTAGGTTCATAAACATGTACGAAGAAAACAGTAGGGATGATAGGCAACAAGTACCTTAGGCGGTATGAGGTAATAGTTCCTACACGAGCACCTTTTGCCAACATCATCAACCATGCCTGAAATCAGTTGACTGAAAAAAAAAACTCAAGAAAGTTAATTGAGAATAAGGAACGTGAAGAGTAACAAACTCATTATTTGACAATGTCCCAATCAATAATAGTTGCGAGTTCTGATACTCACTGACTGTGGGAAGGTCGCCGAGTTCAGTGAAAGCCCGTCCTCAGCAACTACCATCCTTTCAATCCACAATAGCCACAGTTGAAATTTACCAGATCTAAACTGACTCGTTGAGATGAATTAAAGACACAACAAAGGGTATAACACCTTACCGGGAACCCAAATGGAAATTGTCTTACGATCTGGAAATATGCCTTCCACTAAATCACCAATGGTCGTCTCACTCGTTAGGTCCCCCAACCCCCCCCCCCTCCCTTGTATTTGAGTCGGCGTCTATATCGAACACCGACAACCGAAGGCACGCCCTCCCCACATCGCCGACACACCACAGAATAGTGAGATCCCGAGCTTGAAGATGATCGGTAATATTTCTCCCGGCTCAGAGAAAATGCAAATAGACGAAAGGGAATCACATTGGAAAGGAGGAACCTCGAAGACAAGAACATGAAGAAGGGAGGATGAGTGGCTTCGGTTTTGGTTTGATATAAGAAGAACGTCCCCTCCAGCCCTCATCATCGCCTAAAAATTGTACAGGGGAAAATAGCTTTCTGCCAGATACTTGCTCATCAAGCCATGTGACTATTGGAAAACATTAACTATTTGCACGTGACGCGGGTCTGTGTGCTGCCACTTCAATTTGAATTGCAGGATTTAAAGCTTCAACGGGACAGCTATAGAGATTGGATGTTGTGAGTGGTGCTGATGAGATGTATAAAGATGCATGCTTTTGATGTATAAAGATGCTACTGTCATGTACCTTAAAGATGCTGGTCTCACTCGCTGGAGAACAGGACCAGCTCATCTGAGATAATGGCTATGATGTGAAAAGTCACAAGAGAGGTATAAAGATGCATGCCATGATGTGATTTAAAGCTAGTTTGGCTGTATGTTATAAAGATGCTGTCTCACTCGTTGGAGAACAGGACCAGCTCATCTGAGATAATGGCTATAATGTGAAAAGTCACAAGAAAGGTATAAAGATGCATGCCATGATGTGATTTAAAGCTTAGGCAGTATGTTATAAAGATGCTTTGTTATCGCTGGAGAACAGGACTAGCTCATCTGAGATAATGGCTGTGATGTGAAAAGTCACAAGAGAGGTATAAAGATGCATGTCATGATGTGATTTAAAGCTTAGGCGGTATGTTATAATGGGATGTTGTCAGTGGTCACAAGAGAGGTATAAAGATGCATGCTCCTGATGTGATTTAAAGCTTCTGTCATGTACCTTAAAGATGCTTTGTTATCGCTGGAGAACAGGACCAGCTCATCTGAGATAATGGGATGTTGTGAGTGGTCACAAGAGATGTATAAAGATGCATGCTCGTGATGTGATTATTTGCTTCTGTCATGTTATGAAGATGCTTTGTTATCAATGGAGAACAGGATAGCTATTCTATATACCAGCTCATCTGAGATGCTTTGCAAAAGATGTATAAAGATGCGTGCCAGTGATACGATTTATACCTATAATGCAACTATTGCAGATGCCTTTTTATTGTTAGTGGAGAATAATTTGTCGTGGCTGAATCATGACAATGTGGTCTTAAAATCCCATCCCGTGACTTCACTGGTGATTAAAAAAATGACCAGCGGCACGCTGCTTGACTGGTCACACATGATACAATAGGGTAGATCCACCACGGCCTTGTATAAAGAGTTGTAACACATTACATTCCTTGCCTCAGTTGAGCTACAAGCTATGTTTTTCAGAGGCCGTTTTCAAATGTATCTATGTATCTCTAGTCGTCTCACTCATTAGGTCCCTCACATGCCGGGCATAATGTGGAAGGAAATTATGAAGAAGCTAAGAGTGAGACGACTAGTGACATGGTACAATTTGTGCAAAGGAGCCGCTGTCAAAGAGACAAAGTTAATGAGGTATAATATTCAATCCAAGCACCTTCATCCCAACCTTATATTAAGATTCTAGCTATCAAGTACTAGTTTGGCTTTATGGGTTCATGATACTGAATATTGGTATTGATTCCTTTTATAATATGGACATCTATTGTTCAGTAAGCAAATTCGTTGTGAAAACCCATTTTTATTATAGCCTCTTTGACAACATATGGAGCAGGATATCTCGTAGCGAGATATCGCTGAAGTCATTTGAACCACAGACGGATCCATCCTATAAGGTGATGGAATTTAACATCAAAGCCCAAATTTAACGGCGATGTCCAAACGAGCTTCTTCAACAACAACCATAATGTGTCGTGGCTTCTGCACTGCAAGACATGGATATGTATGAGAATATATGGTATGCTCATGTCCAAGAATAAATTATTTTGCGCATTTTATTTTCACAACGCTTTTTATAAAGCCTTTTGGCAATTTAATAATCACAAGCTATTTTCCGACTCACCGTGCTGAAGAAGACCGTTAAGTTGCATGACGACCGACCTAAGCCGAGCTTCTACCGGCCGCTGAATCATCACTCATCTCTGCTGCAAAACCCATCCGAAGGCATACTGACTCATTTAAACACAGTTAATCGATTTAAAGGCATCATTTCAAAGTGAAACCCAACAAGAACATACCACGGATGTTGAGAGTGCTTGACGCCGAGAAGTTGGATCGAAAAATTCGCCAACCCATCATTTCAAGCCGGCCCGTCTCACTCATTACATCCCTCATCATCGCCTCCTTTGGTTTTATGTTCATCATCATAGAGAACCCTAGCCTCCGTGGGAGCATCTTCATGTCGAAGGTCGACGAGCGGCGCGTTTCGTCCTCAACCAAGTTGCTTCTTCTCCGTCGTTGGAAAACGGCCACCTTCTTGATGTAGGATCAGCGAGGTCCTCAGCCCCAGGGCCTCCACTCTCTCCCACCTCCACTTCCTCCACCGCCACCTCTGAAAGAATGCCCGATCGACTGGAAAAGGTACTTTCGCCCAGCTCGAGGCGTCGATGGATCTTCTCCGTCGCTGACAGACTTGTACCTTACCAGTGCAGGATTGGCGAGGTCCTCACCCCCAGGGCCTGCTCTCCCCCACCTCCACCTCCAACTTAAACCTCTGACCTGTAGAAGGCCGTTCCAGTGTATCTATCGTAATGACAGCTGGGGACGGTGGACTCTCCCAACAACATGTCAGTGGTTTTGAGAGAGGTGAGATAGCTACGGGCACAAGCTTATGAAGCAGAACTGAGATAGCTGTGGGCGGTGAATTTTTTCCCCCCAAAATGGACCCATGCCATGATCTTAAGTCTATACCAAGCCTTTTATAGAGTTCAGGACAGAGGACTCTGCTAACAATTTATTTTTTTACCAACGGGTTTTACTAACGTGGCACACTAATATGACATACTAACATACCCCATCTCAGCTTCATGGGCACGGTTGGATTAGAATGTACTGCTGAAGATTGGGTATTGCACTGGGAATCCCAAGGACATAACTGTACAGGGGTTTCTGAACCCCACTTTAAGAACACAGGTTCTCTTAATCCACATCAAATACATTACCAACTCATGGTTTTTTTTCATAAGACTCCCCTTCTTATTAAAAAAATTGCTTTCCTTTCATCTCGTATGCAGTCAAAACCTTTTTAATAACATCACTGCCAGTAAACTCTAATGCTAAATTTTTGGCTTATTTTGTAATGCTAAATTTTTGGCTTATTTTCCATCCTATAAGCGAAGTTTGACATCACCGCCAGTAAACTCTAATACATAATTTTCCATCCAAAATAACACCCAACAAAAAGAGAATTGACAGTGTTGTTCATAACCCAAAAATGCAATATTCACCACTGCTTGAGATCATGAAGTACATGGTTTTTGGTTACAATGTGCTGATGATGATGCTTTCGAAAGGACAATACATGATCAACCTTTTCTACAGAGCAGCAAAGAAAAATGCATCGCACAGTATTCAAAAAAAAACACACTGAATTACCTAGTCTCTGGAGCAAAGACGTGCTCAATGGCAGTTGCAACAAGAGATGCAAGCTGCCCCATGAGGAGATCATCAAATGATCTTACACTACCACTTCTTGAGACTCTTGGAAAGATTAAGTTCGACAACTCATTTACACTTTTGTAACTAACACTTCCTTCTTCAGTTTCTATTTTTCCATATGTACAAGGACCTGCTGAAATATCTACAAGATCTTCCATAATTACAAAGTAGTGTTGTACATTATCTTCAATTTTGTGGTATGGAGCGGCTGTGAAACTGGAAACTTTACATCAAGAGGGTATAATCTGCTACTCAATATCTTTGACAGCATCCTGCACAATAGAACAAGATATCTGAGTTTGGGATACTATTATAGCCACGCGATATAGGAAAATCGATCCCATTAACACATGCAGCAATTAACTCAAAAGTATGTTCAGCAAATATGTAGACAAATCCTTAAACGACGCATATAGTGCAAGGGTTTCGTCCAATAACACAACATGTTAAAAATGTAATATTCGCAAGAAGGAAATATAAGTATAGCACCTAGTGAAACCGTCTGAAGTTGGCGGCAGGAATAAGTGCGATAAATGGTAGATAGTGAAGTTGGTATTAAATTCCATGCATGATAGAAATGGTGCAAGGCAGCTAAATATTACCTGTGCAAGCCGTGTGACATAAACTGCAGCCAAGGCCGTAGCTAAGAGGCCCAATCCTAAAGTCAGCAGTTGACCATTTCCTCCTGGTAAGCCAACTTCTGACTCCTCTTGCTGCACGAAAAGGAAACTTAAGTGCTGAGACCACTCAGATCATCATTTTTCGGCAGGAAGGAGTAAAAGCTTCCAATACAAGCTTGAATCAATGAATTAAGCTCGCTTACTATACAATTCGGCTTGTTGAAACTTTAGCTTCAAATAAAATGATGATATTATATTATCATTAAACAACCGAAACAAGTGATTCACATATGTCATTTCAAAGGCGGAAAAAAAGCCTGTAGTAGAAGCATGCCAGCAACTATCTGAAACTTCAACAGGTAACGAAAACAATTATGGAGTCACATATGAAGGCCAAAAGGCAACTCACTATGATGCCTCGGCCAAATGCACCTGCAATTACATAGGCCCATGTCCCTGGGAGCATACCCAACCAACTAAACGTAGCCACAAGGTCAAATATTCCTTAAAAGAAAGGCATTCCTACATATCCAGTAGGTGTCTGAAACAGAACAAGTGAAACTGCCGTCCCCTCAGCTTTTCCTACTGACTGGAAATTCAAAATGAACTATCAACTGACCTTCCCAAGGCATACCGAAGTCAAGCCATACAGGTAATTCCCAAGAGAAAATGGAAGTAGTGGGCTCAAGCGTAGGAGGATCACAACTCTGAAGCCATTTTCTCCGATGGCTTTGTCAATCGTCAAACATTTCTTGTTTCCTTCAACCAATTTAAGAATACGTTCACGCGCAAAATATCTAGCAATAAGGAAAGCCACACTGGCAGCTACCTAAAGGAAAAAACCAAAGCACAATGAGACTACAGGTAATCATCAAACTGACTCAAAATCATCATGATGAAACCATTCCTCAATCAGCTACTTACTGTTCCACAGATGGAAACAATGATGGTGCCTGTCAAGCTACCAAACAAAAGGCCGGCTGACATTGTTAACGGGATAGCTGGAATTGCAAGAATCTACAACATAATGAGTCACTATGAATTAGAGCACGAACAATAATATCAACAGTTTTAAGAAAAGGCATGCTCTGAATGATAGTTTTAACAAATAACTTTATCATCCAAGGTTAATCGAACAGTATTCAAAGAAACAGTTTCAAATGCAAAATTGAACATCTCAATATATACCTATAATGTGCCAGAAGGGCATACATAACATCCCCTTGTTGTCTTCCTAAAGTAACATTCAAAGCAGTATGGACAATTTGAGATCACTAGGAATCCATGTAGTGTGAAGCAACTAGAACCTATATTGATTCCATGCAAACATAAATTTCATAGTTTCTAAACCCCAATCCATTTCATTGAAGTCAAAGCTGCAAATGCGTACCTCTGAAACATCTCAAAAATGAACCGTATCAATCATAGGTACCATAAAAGGCGAAAAATTTGTATGGCAGTAGTTTGAAGCAATATTCAGTCCTTTATTCCAACCAAAACAAGAATAGGAGCAGTGAATTAACAAAGAAGTTTAAAATTTACCTTGTCAAAATTTACAACAAATATAGCTGGAGGAACAGGCCTGCCCATTTCAACTGCAGAATATCCACCACTTTCCATGTCGAAGATGAATGAGTATAATTTGTGGAAAGTTGACTCCACTATAGTTGCATCTACCTGAAAAAGAGGGACCGCTCGTCCATATTCGCTGCCAAAATGTGACAGTCAGATTGCTCAGACACCCCTTAGCCTACTCAGGACTTTATCAATGTTATTTGGGAAAGGTAGCAAACATATAACAACATCGTGCAATGACACCGTTAATAATTAACTAGTCCCAGCAGGAACCATGGCATCCTTCACTGTCTTTGTGTGGCTATCAATTCCTGCTGCCCGCCCGCCTACAATTGGATCAGAAAACCAATTAGAAAAGAATGGAACGCGCCAAAAGTCTCTAAAGTACAAAGTACCTACCTTCCTAAATTATTTTGCGCTACAACGTATGCATACACAGCTAACATACCTAACTATGGCATGAACAAAATTCACAAAATAGAATTTATGTTCCTCCATATAGCCAAAATCTTGATGCTTGGGCCTAAGGTCACTACAATGCGCACAACTTAGATCTTATGCTTCATAAACATGTACGAAGTACCTATACTAGCCAAATGGGAATTTCTCACCAATATTTCAAAATTTGGGAGAAGTTGCTTAAATTGATAGTAGACATCGGAAAACAATACTTAATAAATGCTCCACATAAGGGAAGAAGAGGCGGGAAGCTACAATTGCAATACTCACGGCTTCACAAGAAGTTCTAAATCACCAATCAATAAAGAAATTAGGCCACTGATTTTTGTTTTGACAGATATTTTTGTTCCATATGGGATAACAATCAAAAGTAAGTAAGGAAATATTCACCAACGCATAGCAACAAAGGCAGACACAACATTGAATTCATTGGAGCATACAGTGTATCAAAATTAGTATGTTTGACTAATACACACCTTCATTGCATGATTTCCGAAATCGACCTCATCTTCTCAGCCTCTCCTCTTTGTTGTCGGTTCTGACCGTCAACTATTACTTCGAGAGCCAGTTTTGTCCTCAAATATCGCATATCTCCACTTTTGAAATTCAATGGTTCATTTTTGTGCAGTCGCCCCATGAACTCCATGATAAACATACCGCAATCCAAACTGCAAGTCCAAATGACCACATAGTACCAAATAGCATGAAAGAAATCATTACATTGCACGGGTTTTAGTAATTGTCTTACGATCTACTTTGTTGGGGACCATCGGCTTTGGATAACGCCCAGTTGCTCACACCATACAACACCTCATGGCTGTCACGGATGTAGTCACGCACCCAACATGCCTACACCGAACATACAGAACTACAATTATGCAAGGACGAAGACACAACATAAACATGTACCTATCATATACATCACATACGCACCATAGCATTGGCGCCCATCGAGAACGCATCACCTTTTATGGAGGAGTAATGGAATATAGCTTTTTCCTCTAAGTTCACGTATAGTAAATGCCAGTGGTTATTCGTGACAAGAGGAATAAACCACAACCGTTTATTCTCTATCCCCCCTTCGGTGAGAAAATCCCTTAAAACAGCACCGCATAAACTCGCATCATCATTAATCACAGACCTCTGCAAGACTCGTACGTAGTGCCATCTCTGTCATTTAATTTACTGTATGTGTAATCAAGATCAAATTCATAGTTTCTAAACTTAACTCACATGGAGATATGTCGATGAGAAACACGCGGAAACATAGTCCTGTGGCGCAGCGAGCTGACGCTCTGCATACATCTTCATCCGCGCGTCAACCACATCATCTACGATCTCCCCCGTTCCCAGGAGTTCAAGGATGTGTTGAGCATGCACATGTAAGCTTGGACCTTCCCACACTACATCAGTGCGGCTGAAATTGAAATAACAAACACTCATCAATCACGTCATAATGTGGAATCACATTTGAATATTAACCACGTCTAAAATACCTTGTTATAGCCTCTAGGAAGGTGACAATGATCTCCCTATGGGCAGCATCAAAGTTCCTCACGCCCTTCATTGAAGCTTTGCACTTAGCCACCTATCAACCGAGACACTGGTTAAATACATTGACCCATGTAACGATTACATGAATAATACTTTATAGGGATCGTATACCTGCCGAACAGACACATATGTGTCTTCCATGCGGGCGAGGCCATGATCATCTGAATCCAGGTCGTAAATTGCATCGTCTACCTCCTGGACGACCACCTTTCCAGCTCTCCGATGCCTACAGTACACCAAACTGTTTCCGCTACCTCGACCTCCCTCCTTCGTGTTCTGCACTTCTAAACCCTTTTCTCCACCACGGCCTTCATCTTTCAAATTCGACACCGCTAGCGACAATCTTTCATTCTCAGCCCTTAGTGATGTCAACTCAGCTTCGTGGCTTGCTTGCATTTTCATAGTCACTTCTTCAAGCCTCTCCAACGCCCTATGATGCCCCTCAGAAATGCTCATCAGCCTGGCGATTTCCGAGGCCTAATTGATCCATGAATAATGAATGAGAACATCATATAATTCATTTATATGAGAAGGTACGATTCGGTTTGATGTAAAATACATGGATTTGTGTACCTTGGGCTCGTTAGGCATGCTGTGCGAAGTAGAAGGCCCAGCACCATACGTGTCCCCGGCTACGGGAACACGACCCTGGAGGGTGGCTACTTGTTGTAGTCATGAGGTTTCTTCAGCGGTGGGAGTCAGTGAGCTTGCCACCTACGTAGAAAGGGCCGTTAGACACATATTAAACTAAATTTTACAAGCATATGCATAAGACAGAGTTTTAGATCATGTATTCTACATTCTCTATCGACATCATCGCATTTGCTTTCCCCAAAGTCTTCTCTCTATTCCTTTTCGTACCAGCCCATTTCAACATTCTGGGGAATGCGGCTGCCACGGGATTTCTCCTACAACCGGCGGTGTGCTCATAATACAATAACTGCATTGTCAACGAATAAGAATTCACTTTCGTATTTTGTCAACTAGGAGGGCTTATTGATTTCAAAATGAGTGGATTGCATACCAGAAGTACGATGGCGCATCCGTTTAGGAGTATGTCTCTTGGCCTCCCTGAGACACGAGCACCCTCAAGAGCTCTCTTACGCTTTCTCAGCTCAGGCACCATCAAGGACAAGCAGAAGATCAACATCCGATGAACGGCGCCACTCCAATCATAGAGCCATGTACCGTCAAGGTCATTTAAGTATAAAGCCAGCTCAGGCGGGCATGTGTAGTCGCTCCTAGGGAACAGTACGGTCGACAGTACGAACAAAATGAAGAAGCGTATTGTATCCTCCACATATACGGGTCGATCGTCCCTGGCGAGCCTCTCAATCAACTGGCCCAATTCTTGTCTTGTCAATATTTTCTCCTCAGCTACATGCCGCCTAACCCATCGCGGGTACACCACCTTCTCTTTCTCCTGTCTATGTCCCGGCTCCGTACTCGAATAAAAAATAATCGGCTACCCGGATGACGGAAGACCGAGGATAAGCCCACATTCATAGGGCGTAAACTCCACTAGTCTTAGACCCAGCTGGAAGAAGGAATCATGCTGCCACCCTTGCAGGATATCCTCGAGCAGCACTCTATCCTGATCCATACTAGGAATGTCAAAAAAGGCCCGAAAGGGCGTCCGCGCAACATACTCTCGGTGTTTGTCTTCTATATACCCTTTTTCGATCAACTGCGCAACTGCTGCGACATAACATTGGCTACTAGGTCTGATAGGGTGGTAGATAGGTGCAGCCATGCCTGCGAGACAGTGGAAAACCATTACATTAAAAAAATAAGGGTGTAGTGCGAATATACTATTGAAGATTTCTAAACATATGCTTCAGAAAGTACGATTGCATTTTATGCGAATGTGGTGTAATGTGTTGTTCAAAAGTACGACAGAGCATAGTGCGAATATACTATTGAAGAATTCCAAACATATGCTTATGAAAGTACGATTGCATTTTATGCGAATGTGGTGTTCAAAAGTACGACAGAGCACAAGGTGTGTAGCCACATCACATAACAAATGTAGTGCGAATGAACCATTTCTTATTTGCAAACAATAGCTTAACAAACAACGATGGCATTTTATGCGAATGTAACGTTGCAAAGTATTGGTGGGGAGTGTGCGTAGGCATGTAACAGTAATAAAACTCTATTGCATGTCTCCCTTTCATACATTATATTACACAAATTAAGAGCAAAGGAAAAAAATTAACACGAGACAAGGTAGACAAAGCAATTGACAAAAGACAACATTTTCAAAAGAAAGCACTATAAGCACCTGCACATTCATTCAGCATAAATATATCAGGCTACATTTGAGTTCGTTATAGTACAAGACAAGATTGCCGTCACAAAATCCGGGGACAGAGTCTAGCATGGTCGTATTACATGATAGCGGCCAAGGCAATCTCATTGTGCTATTGTCAGTACACCAATTTCAGTTACAAGAAGATTTTTACAAAAATTGTTGTCACCGTGCCTAAATAATAACCCAAATGACAATGCGCAATTCGCACATCTGGCCACGCATCACTTCCACTTGAAGGCCCACTGTGTCCTCCGTTACTCCGCTGGCGCTAGACCGTGCACCCAACAATAGACCAGTAGATGATGTAGGAGTATACGATGAACTTGAGAATGAGGGTTGTTGAAGTACGACATCTACCCACCTCTAGAATCCACACCCATTTCGACTAGTGTCCGACCCCGGATTTTTCTCGGTGCGGGAGACTCATCGCACGGCGTTTAGCCCGCACTTACACTTTAGCTGAATGGACCGGGGCGATGCGGACGATAACGCATGTGACATCCCTCACTTTATTACATCAGCAATACAGAAATTATTCGCAATGAGCATAACACTCATTTGCACATGTCAACTACAATAATAAATGCCTTCGGGAAATGAATATGAAATTTAAATTAAGTGGGCCATACAGTTTCGATTTCTTGACTTTGAGCTTTTTTCACATAACTTTTTTCACTTCCTAAATACTTCAATGTATATTCCATATCTCATCCAGATGTGATAACTACAAGTAAACCCTAAACTGTATCCTCAGATAAATTTGGCTATACATTTTAGCAACTATACATGTAAGTAATTTGATTGGTAACTGAATCAAATTTCACTTTACAAATTAAGGAAATAGATAATCACAACAATAACTAGACTAGCATGTAAAGCAAGATATTTTACAACTTTTGCAGGAGAAACAAGCATGTATTGTTTCATGGGAGAAGTAAACCTAAAACAACATATGCAGCTAACAATTCCTTGTTTTCGTTCCATCAATTTCTAGTACTTACCCTCCCCCTAAAAGCCTTTTTCGACGATTACAATGGTACAAACATGCCTCACAAGGATTTTAAGAAAATAAGAGGATCAAATATCAAAACATAGCAATTCACAACTTTTGTAAAGTTAGCACAAAGCTTTTCCTTGCGATCTCCTTTCCCAAAGCAATAGGAGCCATCCAAAATATGTCGTAATTTGACGGATTCCCTTACATTATTGGTTCCTTCTCCTTTAGTGGCAGCAAGAACCTTCTACTATTGTTAACAATAACAATATTTCTTTCAAATGATACCATCGAAATATATAATATGGATGGAAGCAATTATCATCACTTCGCAGACTCATGTAACCTTCATCAACAATTTTAACAATGTTGCCAGATAATGACTATCAATTATTGTGTGTGAAAGCTACAATGGGCATTAAAAAAATTTTAGATCGATGGTTGCTGGTTAGTCACTGAAGCTTTTTTAGACCTTATTCAAGCAAACACTAAAGAGCATTGTGTTCTCAAAGAATAAGGGGGCGAAATTTGACTCACAGTCGAACCCAATCCGGTCACTGGTATGCACTAGAGCCCAAAAGTTGACGAGGACCACCGGCTGTGAGATCAATGAGGAGGAGGACGCCGGCCGCGAGATCGGTGAGGAGGAGGACCACCGGCCATGAGATCGATGAGGAGGAGGACGCCGGCCGCGAGATCGATGAGGAGGACGCCGGCTGCGAGATCGATGAGGAGGACGACGCCGGGCGCGAGATCGGTGAGGAGGAGGACCACCGGCCGCGAGATCGATGAGGAGGACGACGCCGGGCGCGAGATCGGTGAGGAGGAGGACCACCGGCCGCGAGATCGATGAGGAGGAGGACGCCGGCCGCGAGATCGATGAGGAGGAGGACGCCGGCTGCGAGATCGATGAGGAGGACGACGCCGGTTGCGAGATCGGTGAGGAGGAGGACCACCGGCCGCGAGATCGATGAGGAGGAGGACGCCGGCCGCGAGATCGATGAGGACGAGGAGGACCGGACGTGAGATCGATGAGGAGGAGGAGGACGGGCGCGAGATCGATGAGGAGGAGGATCACTACCAGTGAGATCGGAAGAGTAATGGTTTGAGATCGATGAGGAGGAGGACGATTGTATCAGAGAGATCGGGAGTGATCTCTCTCTCCGGAGTCGGGAGTGAAGGAAGAGCCGAGAGAGTTCTCCATAGGGCATTTAAACCTTCATGCCACCTAGGATGTGAAATTTACAATTCTACCCTGCCACATCGGATCTCCAGTCAGCCGGTGCGAGAAACATTATTGAACTTGAAAACCCTTTCTGGTCGGGTGGGGTGGGCCGCGCGGGTTACAACCCGATTTACCATCCTAGTTTCCTCCCACCGAAAAAGGGCAAAAAAAATCCCCACGTTTAGCCCGCAAGCCGCCCCCCCCCCCCCCCCCCCCCCGCCCCCAAACACGTGACTTATACTAGCATCACAATGCCATCCAATCCATCTCAACCGTCTAAATATTATTTTCTGAATCCCAAAGCACAATCACGCGATAGCATCCGCTCTTGAACACGAAGCCCACCCACGCGTCCGATCTAATCCAAGCTAAAACAATGGCCTTCGTTCCACTACTCCCTCGCGCTGCAATATACTATCCAGCACCCCAACAAAATACCAAATCCCCTGCACCGCTGGAAGCCCAATCCGCCCCTCGTCCTCATCGCCGTCTTATCCTGTTCGGGCGTCTCATCATACCGCCTTCTCGTCCTCGATTACACGCAGCGGGAGACATGAGAGAGAAAACCCATCGAGAACTCCATCTCCGTCCATCTTTACGCTTCTAAACCCCAAGAATCCACTTCCACTTCGTAGATCTCCCGATCTAGGGTTTCCACTTCTAAGCCGATGCCCTAGAATTCACTAGGTTTTCGATCTCGTAGTTCTTGGGCTGTCGTTTCGGGGAAGAAGGTCGTAATCGGGATTGAAGAAAGCTGGAGCAGCTAAAGACGATCGGGCGGGAGCTCGCCATGGGCTCCCAGGGCGGGTGGGGGCAGTCCAAGGAGTTCCTCGACCTCGTGAAGTCGATCGGCGAGGCAAGGTCCAAGGCCGAGGAGGACCGGATCATTCTCGGCGAGATCGAGTCGCTTAAGCGCCGGATCGCCGAGCCCGACGTCCCGCGCCGCCGCATGAAGGAGTACATCATCCGCCTCGTCTATATCGAGATGCTTGGCCACGATGCCTCGTTCGGGTACATCCACGCCGTCAAGATGACCCACGACGACAGCCTCGCGCTCAAGCGGACTGGTTACCTAGCCATCACGCTTTTCTTGAACGAGGACCACGATCTTATAATTCTAATCGTGAATACCATACAAAAGGATCTGAGATCGGATAATTATTTGGTGGTGTCCGCGGCATTGACGGCGGTGTGTAGGTTGATTAATGAGGAGACGATACCGGCAGTGCTGCCGCAAGTGGTGGAATTGATTGGGCACCCTAAGGAGTCGGTGAGGAAGAAGGCAGTAATGGCGCTGCATCGGTTTCACCAGCGCTCCCCGGCGTCGGTGGCACACCTGATCTCTAATTTCCGGAAGGTATGGATGCAATGCATTTACCAGTTTTGGGCTTATAATGTATATGAAGTTCTTGTTTCTGTTGGGTTCAATACAATGGCAGAATGTTCTGAAGATGACATAGTATAGAAGATTATTTGCTTCCCACTGTATTAAAAAATGCTAGAGTGGGCCACCTAAAAGATGATAGGGGATTGCATTTCTTTGACAGGTCGATTTAGGGCCTCCTAAGTTATTTGCAGTATGCACTTACAGGGATCACAAGGCATCTGCCTGGTTATACCAGTTCAATTCCCTGACATTATTCTTCTTTATTTCATGTACTTCTTGTACAATTCAAAGCATCTATCGCCATAGACTGCGCTGATTCTATTTATAAAGTTGCAATTGAAGCAGTGAGGCTATTGGAATAGGAAAAAGGCATTGGATTCTGGAGCAGAGAGTTGGAAGAAATATAGAAAATTAGAAAATTTCCCTTGTGTTAGTGAAAGAGGGGAAGTTAACATTACTGCTTACTGAGTGAAAAGTTTGAAGTACTGCAGGACAAGGAAGATTTTGCAAAATCCAAGGAGATAATTTTTTTTGCTTAAACTTGGAAAATACATAGTTCACTTGATTTGTTGGTTTCTGCAATTAAAATGTTATCGAGATATGCTGGTCTTAGATTTATCTTAACTGGGAATAAGTCGATACTATGTAAGAGAAGAGTTGTCTCAGATTATTTGTAGGCTATTGTGAAATGACATTGGATGGTAGGAAATGACGAGCCTTTGTGATGCTGAGGTGGCTAAAGGCAAGTTTATTTGGAGGTAGGCTGGTGAATTATGCAAGATAGAAACACATATTTGCTTGAAATCATCAAGAAGCTGAAAGATATACTGGAGGTTGGTCATGTGGGTGATAAATGAATAAACAAAAGTTCGACACAAGGACTCCATACCTGCTTGAAACCAAATCTTAAGTCAAGTTGTGGAAGTAAGGAACAAGTAGCTGTCAATGAAATAATGGCTACATAGTGGAAGCAAGAAGGAAACCATGTTCAAACAAACATTTTAAGGGAGTGTATCTGGTGCAAGAAAACCACATACCAAGTGGTATTCTTTCTGCTTTTTTGCATCCTTTGGGTTATCTATTTGTTCAAATTGTACATATTAATGCTATTTAATTTGCGCATGAACGCGAACTTATGTAGTCTTCGAAATGTAGTTGGACCTGAAAGTTTATTTGTCTTCTCTCACAAGTAGTCTCACCTCAGGACAATAAGTTATACTAGCTTTAGCAACTTGAACAATCATTGGCAATCCTTTTGTTACTTTTATTTACATAGCCGGCCCCATCGATAGGAGTTAATTGAAATTTCCTCCACTCATAAGTGACAATATATTTAGTGAAAGCAACAAGAGAAGGATAACTAGAAGGGATACTAAGACATAATTAAGTGCTCTAACCCTGTAGCTGCATCCAACTATAGGGACAAGAATTGCGACCTCATCCATTTAGGAAGGCCAGGAAGTCAAGAACTAAGACCAGAAAGAGCATCGATTGGTGGTTGGAACAGCTCGTAAAGTCCAACCACTTCGCCTACTTCATTGCTTTCACTTTGTATTTTAACACGCCTCATCTCTTGTTGAACCAAACATAGCAATAGCCTTGAGGAGGTTTGAGGATGGGCTTGTGCTATTAAAGCGGCATTACTGTGAGCATTTTTTGAGAGTATGAACTTCACGGGCATTAGCCAGAATTTTGTGTTCTCCAGTGACTTCTCCTTCGAGTCAGGATGAATAAAAGAAGCAAGCTTTTTCCGCAAGATGCTTTTGCCAAGAAATATATCCTAAACTTTAGGACCATTTTGAGGAGGAAGGACTGGATAATTCATGATGTCAGTGTAGGAATGAGCCATAATTTTACTAGAGAAGACCAATAATTGAGGAGCAAGACTTGTCGATTACCTGTAGACCTCTGGCACTATTTATACACATCAACAATATAGGCACAATCTAATGCAAAGTTTGTAAGAATCATGTACAAAGCTTAGCAAGTTTCCCAAAACATAATACGCATATTGAAGACACTCTTTAAGCACAAGGATTACTGTGTCGATGGCAGCCGGTCAGACAATCCTGACCGCCTAGGCATGTGGTTGGCACATATTTGCATGAACTAGCATGGAGTTGTAATGTTCTAAAACGGGTAATACTGAGACACATATATGGAGGTTTTTTTGGCCCTTTTGGGTGGATTTAGTGTTGTTTGGGCAAGCATGATTGAAAATAATTGGTTTTAATCATCAAATATAGTAAACTATTATTTGAACTAGCAATATTTTAAAACATTATGTTGGACCCAAGAATTGCCGAGCCGACTGAAAACCTTGGTGCTAGCCGGCAAATCTTGAGCCGGTGGCCTAATTCCCTCTCTCTCCCTCTCTTGTCTCACCTTGCCGACCGACACATCAGTCGGCACTGCCGTTGTCAGCAGCACATGCTGGTGCCGGCCAAGTCCGGCTCGGCTCATGCCTCTGGCACAACCATCCTTGGTTGGACCATTAAAATTCCATTGCGGTCCATGCGGGCTTGTGTTGGTCGGCACCAAAGCACAAATCCATGTGCCAATGCCGACCAGAGTGTCGGTGACGGTGTGGCCTACCGACAAACTGGGCTTAAGCTATGCTTTACTTCAACATAATATCGTGGAAAGCAGATATAAAGCATAGCTTGGGCTTGAAGGAGAAATAACATTGTTTTGTACAGCTTATTTCTAACATGGAAACAATGGTGGCATTCTACAATATCCAGATGCTGTTCGGTCCATTAATTGAGATCTATACAATATCATCGAACAGCCAACAATAGAGTATTAGGAAAGACATCATTCCATCTCAAGAAAAAGTTTAACTTGTTCTGTATATGAGAGTAGGAAATGAAGTGATGAAGTGCATGTCCATATGAGGGTGCGGCAGTGTTCTAACATTTGTTTCTTATTAGCTATCTTTAATTATTTACTGCTGATAACTTGTCATTGATATTTATTCTGTTTACATCAAGGAACATGGCACCTTAGTGTAGGCCATTATTTCCAATTGGACTGTTATAAAAACTGATTCCTTTAATGTTGATGACCTCTCATCGTGATCTAGAAAAAGTTGGTATTTGTATTTTATGCATTCTCTTATGTTTGTTTCTCTTGTAGTACGAAGAGAATTAATAAACCAAGATCAAGTTTGGCATTCTTTTTTGCTGTCTTCAACATTATCATGCTACTGTAATGGTTTGTTCAATTGCTTGAAATTGCAGAGGCTTTGCGATAATGATCCCGGAGTAATGGGTGCAACACTTTGTCCTCTTTTTGATCTTATTGCGACAGATGTGACCTCCTACAAAGATTTGGTAATGAGTTTTGTTAGCATTCTTAAGCAAGTTGCTGAAAGAAGGCTTCCAAAAACTTATGATTACCATCAGATGCCAGCTCCATTCATTCAGGTAGATCTAGGCTTACATATAACTTTGCTTGTTCTGAATAATAGTCTCATCAGTGAGTGATCTATTATCTGTGAGTTATTCAATGGTGCTTCGGCAAGTCTTTTCCTTTGTATTAAGCACGTGTTGAGTTCAGATATTCTCCAATGAACCTCATTGGCTTGTAAATATCAAGTCTTTGGCTGTAGAAATGATTCTTCTGTATCGATCTACAGGCATAACGCCTGCCATAAGATGTTATAAGCTCTTTTGGAAACTCAAGTGGATAGAATGTGTTTTATGATTAGAACAGGTTTTAAAACAAACATGTTGATGTTTTTCTGTTTTTTGCTCTGTTTTTGCAGATAAAGTTGCTAAAAATACTCGCATTGCTGGGTAGTGGCGATAAGCAAGCAAGTGAAAATATGTATACAGTCCTGGGTGATATTTTCAGGAAGTGTGAAACATCTAGCAACATTGGAAATGCTATAGTATATGAATGTATATGTTGTGTTTCATCCATCCATCCCAATCCCAAGTTGCTGGATGCTGCTGCAGATGCAACTTCCAAATTTCTTAAGGTCTTTTTGCTACTAAAACTCTTGCTAATTGGCGGTTTCAGAATGATTACTCTGTAATATATGTGTTTTTTTTTGCTCTGGTTGACATTGAACTATCTCTGCACAGACTGACAGCCATAACCTTAAGTACTTGGGCATTGATGCTCTTGGTCGACTACTAAAGATACACCCAGAGATAGCCGAGGAACACCAGCTGGCTGTTATTGATTGTCTAGAGGTAAGAGGAATTTTGTCCCTTTAGAAACATATTCTCATGCATGCTGAACATGCAAAACTCATTTAAGTTCCATATTTTCCTCAATAGTTCTTCGTTGATGAGTTACTTCTGCTATCTAAATCTAGTTATGTGATGGTCACGTATGGAGCAAAATTTTACAAGCAAAATAAACCCACAATGAAGTTGTACTGGTCATATGTTTGATCCTGGTACTGAGATAGCTGTCATTGTTTGGATGGGTCCCAATTTCTCCTTCTATGTGCCTGACCTTTACCAATGCATAGGGAAAGCACTTGAATGGTCTTTCCTTCCATATGGCTTTGTTAATGTTCTATACATATCAAGTATAATTTTGATATTAAGCCTATTCCTTTCATATGAGCGCTTGGGCTTTGAGTTTGGGGTTTATGTGGTAAGCGCATAAATTGGGTCGAATATGTGAATGAGTTTTGTAACGTTATAACTGTTTAAACTATTTTCCAGTATTTTGAGCAACGGCCGTTGTAGCAACCCTCATTTTGAAATAGCAAAGAATTTGAGTAATTATTTCAGCATCAAGATCATTGGATTAGGATTGAATTAAGAAGAGAGATCATGGATTTTAGACATTAGAGGAGGAAGGAGGATATCTCCATGGGAAAGCATGAGGTGTGAAGAGGAAAGAATGATGTGTCTAAGAGAAAGGATGAGGTGTCAAGATAAGGGATGAGGTGTTAAAAGTGGAGCATGAGGCGTCAAATGACTTGAAGGAGTAGGTGTCAACAGTAGGGACATGTGTCACCATTGAAAGGAAGGGTGCACAGATTGGCGACACATGTCTATGCTTTTAGGAGGAGGAAAATACTATTTAAGGAAGGGATTGAGGGCATATCAGGAACTAGAGAAGAGAGAAATGAAGAGAAGAGGATGAGAAAGCTGAAAATGAGATGAGAAAGAAGGAAAAGAGAAGAAGACTGTTTCAAGTAGAAGTCAACGGCTAGAAAGATTTAGGTGAGTAATGAGATTCTTGAAAGTATCTTTCCTACCTTGTTTCATTAAGGGCATGTTTGGTTGCTCAGGACTGGGTGGAGTGGAGTTATTTTCTTGAGTGCAGACTCTTGCAAAGTGAACTCATGTGAAGTGGCAAGTCAGTTTTTGTTGTTTGGTTGGTGCTGGAGTGGAGACTGAGTTGGCTGACTTCTGAGCTTTCTGCTGTTTGGTTGGTGCTGGAGTGAGTCTAAGTTGATAGACTTTTGGACTTTCTAATGTTTGGTTGGCGTGGAAAGTGAGGATATGATCACCCCGACTAGGGGGTGGTGAGTTTAAACTCTTAAAAAACAAATGATCTCATCATTCATAGAAATGTTTTAGTTGGAAGGATATTTATTGAATTCCATTATCTAAATAAAACAAAACAAAAACATGTATAAAAATGGGACAATTAGATTGTTATTTCCAAACAAAACAAAATAAGGAGCTCCGTAGTCAGATTTCAATAAACGTGAATTATATAATCGAGGAGTAGACTAGGCTTCTTATGCTTAGACTAGTGAGACCAAGGCATGCACTTGTTTTTTTTGTTTCTTGTTTCTTTTTCCCCATGACTAGTTTGCTCTAACCGATGTTGTAACAAAATTCTTATCTGTGAAGACGAAGCATTCGAGTAGCCTAAAATTATATAGCTTCAGAGTTCATGAAGTGCAAAGAAGCTGAGAAGAAATATAGCTAAATACTCCAACTTTAGCTTGATCAAATATATTGAAAGCTGCTCATCCTTCAAACAACATCGAACACAACTCAATGGACTAATTATAAAAAACAGAATCAAACTATCATGAGACCATTGAATCATTTCATCAAACACTTGAAATCCACTACAGAAATAGTAACACACAATCCAGACAACCATTATGATCGAAGAAATGGGTCTCGAGATGGGATCATAAACAACCTTGAACTATTCATCCAACTGCTTCAACTCAGCCTTGAGCTGTTCCATCTTAAGGCCCATCGACCTCTACAGCGCCGACCGGTCCTTCTCTGACAACCTCGCGAGCAACCTGTCGAACAAACATAGCACTTCTTTGACCGCCTCTCGTGCGCACTCCGCCTCCTCGTCCACCTCTTTGCCATAGTCAATGCTAGGCTTCCTGGAGCTCAAACCGCGATCATGGTAGTGCTCCAATGACAGTTTGACGAATTGGGTACCGAGGATTTGGGGTTCTAGCGTTGCCAGGGCCGCCCCCCCCCCCCCCCCCCCCCCCCTCGTTCCGCCACTGGAGAGAAGACGGCATCAAAAGAGAGGGAGGCGACTGGGACCAACCTGTAGTGGAGAGCAGCCGAGCCGGAGCGTTGATGGAGAGAGGGAGGCTATTGGCTATTTGGGACCAAGCACGCCGGTGGAGAGCACTGAGCTGGAGCGTTGATGGAGCGAGGCATGCCAGTGGAGAGCACCGAGCTGGAGCGTCGATGGAGCGAGACACGCATGTGGAGAGCACCAAGCCGGAGGGTTGATGGATCGAGGGAGGCGATCTGGGACCAAGCACGCCGGTGGAGCACCGTGGAGAGCGAGAGAGATGATCGGAGAGAGCCGCCAACGGAGAGGACATGGGGGGGTGTGGAGAAACCCGATAGTTTTCGAACTGACGGGACTAAATCGATCGAGTGGGGGGAGACGGTGGGTATTAATTTAGTCACCCCACTCCACTCCACCGACTTTGGGTCTTTTTTCTCCATAGTCAAACGACTGAGTAGAGGGCTTTTTAGGAGTGTAGTCTCTCCACTCCCTCCAGTTAAGGGTCCAACCAAACAACCTCAAGTGGAGAGAGTGCTGCTAGTCCACCCACTCCACCCCCGCTCCTTTGCAACCAAACACCCCCTAAGAAGCATCTCATATCACATGGAGCCTTTGATTAAAGATCATTCTAATGAATGCATGTATGAAGTTTTGTTGCATTTGCTAGTCATTTCATGAGAATTTTGATATGTATACATATGTCGATTGTTTAAAGGTATGTTATACTCGGGAGGTCCTGGATCAGGGGACTTGAAATATCCGATTTAGTTATATGCTATATGATGAGGGAGACATCCTTTGCGATCTCGTGTTGTTTTGATTCACCATGTGGATGGATTTAGTATATGATATGTAGCTACGGGTAATCCCGTTTAGCCTAGGATTGAGCACATTCAATTTAATTCATCTTGCATGGATTTTCTATGAAGCATGCCATTGTTCATGATCATGCATTTATTAATTGATTCCTAATGCAGCATGGTAGAGTTGTGATTCAAGACCCCAATACTCGCTAGGTTAGTTAAGCTCATTTAGCAAAAGGCGGTGGCAAGATCATCTTGCATGGATTGCCGTCCCGGTGGCACGCGCCGTGCCGGTAGCATGCGGCACGGTACGTGCCGCCGGCACGCCCCCGTGCCATTCTTGTTTTTCTTCCTCCTCCTCCTTCTACTCCTACTTCTTCTTCTTCTTGGCATGGTACGGGGGGTTTCGATGCCGCTAACCTCCTGGCACGGTACGTGCCGGGCGCGGCACGGCAATCCATGGATGTAAGTATATTTAGACCGGTAGTAGCCTTGCTACTGGCCGGTCACGACCTCGTAAGAGAAGAAGATGAAATTCGTGTCGTGACACCTGTGCTCTGTGTATTCATTCAAGTTGTGTGTTAATCACCTAGTCTTGTTTCGTAATGTGCTGCGCTTTCGGATAAAGAATCAATAGGGAAGCGAAGTACTGAGATAGACGTAGAGATTAAGCATCAAGGATCAATCTCCTTTCTCGTAATGCAACCACTCCTATCTCTCAATCTTTCATTAAAGATCAATCTTGAAGAGGAAAAAGCCTAGTAGTAGCAAGAGGAAACTAGGGCGCAATCACTCTTATCTCACAAATTCTAAAGTACTTCTGATATTACAAGTGATAATCAAAACTTATTTACAGACCCTTTATTTAGGGTGTACAAATAAACAAGCTCAAACTTACTTCAAACAAGAAAGTTCTGACTTAGATACATCCTACAGTTCAAAGGCCTCAGAATATAGTTTGAACCCATATGTGATTCCCAAGGCTGTTTTAACGCGTTGTTCGACCTCTTCAATTCCTTGTGTGACTCCTCATGTGAAAGATAATTGAACAAACTCGCCCCTCAGGACTCATCAGAACTTCTTTGAACTCGGATGTCGCCTTCAAAATTTGGATGCCATCATCAAGGTCTGATGATGTCTTTCATACTCCGCTACTACCATCGAAGCCGGAATTGCATCTTTCTTATGCAGAACTAAGTAACACATAAAATAATGTTCTTTCTGGCTTAAATGTCGCTAGTTGCCGCCGATCAATGCACCTTTTCTGGTCTGGCCTTAACTTACCGAATGTTGATATTAAGGGTAGGGCTTTTGATCAAGTAAGATGAAAAAGAACAGGAGGTGCTTGTAAACCCAATATGGTTTTAATTCCCACCCAACAGAGAAGAATGCATGGGCTGCGTGTCTATTATGTGTCTAAGGTGTTGGTGCTTGAGTAAAAACTAAAAGAAAGAGGATGCGCTGGGTGGTTGGTAAATGTTGGACATATCTCCACAGCATGTCTGATGAGTATCAATGTCTGTAAAGTGGCCGGCAGTCCGCTGCTACAGGTGTTCGGGCTTCCCAGGTTAAAGTGTATCTAAGTTGATTTGCCATGACTACATAATCAAATAGTGGACCAGTAGAGCAATCGTCTATGCATGTATTCTCGGGAAGGCTAATAATTGAGCTTGGTGAGACAAACAACATAGTAGACAACTTACTGTTGGCTAGGACAGATCCAATTTTTCTAGCTTTGTAGAACTCTAGTTGTTGTTTGCAAAAACATATGGACATGTTGAAGACTGTGCAGAAATAAGATGTAACAATGGTTTTGCATAAAATTTCTATGCAATACAATCTTGATGGAGTGTGCGGCTTTTGCAGGATCCAGATGATACTCTAAAGCGAAAGACCTTTGAATTACTTTATAAGATGACAAAGTCCACAAACGTGGAAGTAATAGTTGATCGCATGATAGATTACATGATAAGCATCAGTGACAGTCACTACAAAACAGAAATAGCATCTCGATGTGTTGAACTAGCAGAACAATTTGCTCCAAGCAACCATTGGTTTATCCAGGTACCTACCAGTACCATCGGTGCTTTTTTTTGGCTGCATATATTCTTGATAAGCCTTATGCTAAAAAACTTTCACAACCTCTAACAAGTTCAGTTTTACAGACCATGAATAAGGTCTTTGAGCATGCAGGTGATCTCGTAAATGTGAGGGTGGCACATAATTTAATGAGGCTAATTGCTGAAGGATTTGGAGAGGATGATGAAGGTGCTGATAGTCAACTGAGATCCTCAGCGGTATGCAGTTATGCTGCACTTCAATCCTGGTCCTATTGTGGAAGAAAAATGAGTGATATGCCCTAGAATCTGCATCATTGCTGGAAATTTAAAAGATGGAATAGTAATGTTTGCCTCTAGCATTTGCTGGGCTCCTGGTATTTTTGTTGCAGTACTTCAGAGTGATCCAGTTTTTGACTGAATTTTGCTATCCTTGTATTCATTGCATCTTCTCCTTGTCTTTCTTTGTGTATTGCTTCTAGTTTGTTGTTCTGCTTATATTCGAGTACTGAACATGGTTTAATTGCAATCTAGAAAAGCTGTTAACTTCTTTAGGGTTACTCCTTTGAGTATTGGATCGTATGAATATAATTGCTTTAGGTTGATTTAAAAAGCATCATAGCTGCCTAATGTTTTTTTCTTCCCCCCCAAAAACCTTGCAATAATCTCAGCCACTTCTTTCTTCTTGTTTGGTTGCTCGCCTTTCTCCTGCTTAACTAATTCCCTTGCTGCTGCCTCAAATGGTTACATCTGTGTAGTTAGAACACTCTGACACCCTGTTACTTTTGTTTGAAATCTTAGTCTGCAATAAAGTCATGCGCTGGTCGGTAAAGGGAATGTTTGAACGAGATAAATGACAAGATGAGTTTGGAGGCAGATGTGTTTGATACATGCTTCATCATTGTGTTGAGAGTTTGCCCATTATGTGGGCTGGACTTCCAACTATGATATTTGTTTTTTGCCCAATAAGTGCTTCAATATCTGAAGGTTATGGGATTGGTTATTTAGATGCAACAGTTGCACTGCCCTATGCTAACACGCATGCCAAAGTATGAAATCCTGAGGAAGCCTAGAACTTGTCCAGATAGTGTGTGTGTGTGGGTGCGCGCGCATAGTTAGGTATCGTGATTATTTGCAACATCCTATCCAAGAATGATTATTTGCAACATCCTATCCAAGAAGAGTGTAAGATCTCACTAGCAAAGTAATTGGTTGGCATGTCATAATCATATGTACTTAACTAACTTTATGCATTTGAATACAGCTTCCGTAATTTCATATTCTTCCGAAAACTAGCTTTGAAAGAAGATAAGAGTGGCAGAAGAGTACATTTGGATTGTAACAGACATTTATTTTATTGAATTAGGCATGAGGTGCTAGTATATAAAAGGTTCGAGTGATGCATAATGCCTGCTTCATATGCAATATTCTTTCTTGAACTGATATGTGCTTTGGATATACCTGACAAAAGGTGATGAAGCTAAGTCACTTTTGTTGGAGCATGGATCCAAACATGGTACTGAACAAGATTGAAGTATTATTAGCCAAGAATAAACCTTTTTAGTTCATGGAAAATCTGCCAATTAAAACCAGAGAGCAACTGCTAAGTGCATTGTTTTCAATTTATGAAATTGAACCACGTTGCAAAGCTTAAGATCTTTGCTTTGAAATTTCGAGACCCATACAGTTTACCCTAAAACTTTCTCTGGGGATCTAACAAGGTTCCTAACATTATTTATTTTGACCTAATTGTTTACCAAGAGACCTTTGTGTGCCTGTCCTTGAGAATTAATGAAGTTTTACTGTGGTAGCTTGAGCTAGAAATTGAATGATGATTACTAGGTTCAGTAACCTGTTAATGTTGCTGAAGACCATAACATATGTGAAGGGCTTGAATGATGCTTAAATAAATCCTGAAAAAACTTATATAGGGTGTCTGCTATTAGTATATTAAATGTGACACAGTAATTTATGTCAGATTTAGACTCTCATGCCTTGATTTGTCTTGGCTGTTTACAACCCTAGTTTCTTGCCCATGTTGGCGTTATGGACAAGGATGAGCAATTATGAAACGCCAGAAGGACTTAATCTTTAGCTAAAGCTGGTTTGCTGAGAAGGTAGATATAGAAGACTATTCACCAATTTAAGATTGAGAATGCTATTGAGACTTAGCTGTACAATTTGGATTGGTGAACGAGATGCATCCTTCTTCTTGCAGCGTGGAGGCATCTATTCCTCGATCCTCCATCTCGATTATTGATGTATGACTTGCATTTAAATCTTGGCTTTGGGCATGTGATGAACATGAACATAAATCAATGTTTGCATAATTGATAACTTTAATGCTGTTATGCTTCGATGGTTTTATTTGTTAGGTAGTTTATGTCTATTGTAAGTCCATGTAAGGCATGGACAGGTCTGTTAGGAAACTTGATCCTTGTAGTCTATTTTGATACTGTGATCACAATTTCTTTTTTTCCTCATGATGCCGTGAAGCTTCTAAATTTTTTCTCATGCAGGTGGATTCATATTTGCGCATTATTGGAGAGCCAAAGCTTCCATCTGTGTTTCTACAAGTACTTAAATCTGTTTTCTTTAGGTTTATCTTTGTGATTCATTGTACTGTGCCTTGGCTCCGAGCTTTACATTTCTTCACATATTTATCTCTACAATGCTAAAGTGCAGGTCATCTGTTGGGTACTGGGGGAATATGGAACCACGGATGGCAAGTATTCTGCTTCCCATATAATTGGAAAGTTATGTGATGCTGCCGAGGCTCATCCAAGTGATGACACTGTCAAGGTGCAGTTTTTTGTCCTATATGTCTTACTGGATGTGTCATTATTATATTTTTTCTATTTCAGAAATCTTGTTTTGTGTTAAACTTGTAGCTTTTCTGCCTGACACCCTTTCATCTGCTGATTTGGCTTGATAGATTCTGCATGTCAATTAACTTCACATTATTCACAGGGATTCTGGATGTGACCATCTTGCTGTCATATATATTCAGAATGAAAACACCATTCATCCTCAATAATTGTATCATTACATCAGTTCATTAGGGTTATATTTCTCCTTTACCTGAGAAATATCGAGGACTTTTGATTCCCACTGGAATCTGCTTGTGCATGTCAATTAACTTCACATTATTCACAGGGATTCTGGATGTGACCATCTTGCTGTCATATATATTCAGAATGAAAACACCATTCATCCTCAATAATTGTATCATTACATCAGTTCATTAGGGTTATATTTCTCCTTTACCTGAGAAATATCGAGGACTTTTGATTCCCACTGGAATCTGCTTGCTAATTGTCGCCTTTTGATTCATTAATCCCAGCTTTTGGATGTCTCCGGTACTGTTAGTATATTCTTTCACATGTCTGCTTTGATTTAACAGGTTCTCCAGTACTGTTAGTAATGCTATTATGCATTTCACCATAATAATCTATGTCAAAAACTAAAATTTAGTGTGAAATTTTGACAGATCTTTAGTATTTTGTGTTTGCTATCAATCTCTCTGCTGTGTCAACCTTTGAAGTATTAGAATCCGGTTGCTTATTTTGCATCCTTGTAATTTTGGTAATCATTCTCTATCATTCCTTTTTAAAAAAATAAATGGATTTAAATGCTATCACTACTACGGGTTTCATGTAAGTTTCATGCATTATCTGATTGTAAGTTTTGCACAACTTACAAGCAGAAGACGTTGACTGTGGCGAAGCATGTTGCAGAAGAATGGTTGTAGCACTCTCGAAAGATTTACGTAAGCTAAGACATGTTGAAAGTTGAGTGTGGCTAAGCAGACTTTCATAATGGGTACGAGTTTCAGTCATCAGGCCGAATAAATCTATAATGTGCATGTTACAGAAGAAAGGCTGCTCACACTCTTGCATTAAATTTTTGGCTACATTCCTATGCTGATGATGACTTTTTTTTCACATAAATAAACAATTCTAGTGAAAGCTATTACACTAATACGCAAGTCCAATGTGTTCATGTTTGCCAGATCTACAAAGGAGCTCAAAGAAATCTGAGTGCACTGAATTTGCAGTCTAGTGTTCATTAGGGCATTAGAGACTAAACAATGGTTCTTGCTTGTGAAAACCTTAATTGTATATAGATTGAGCAGCTAAAGACAGGTTTCTTTCAAAAATAGTGCAGCCTTGTTTCAACTATTTAAGTTTGTTATGATCAACCCCTACATTTCTTCAAGAAGGAAGAATCTGGACGAAGAGGGTAGATATTCTTCACTATAGGAATTCCATTTGTCTCTGAGGTGTATAGCACCGACAAGAGGCAAATGCTGGAATTCAAAATATCCTTGGGGATATCTGCATGCAAGTAAACGGGTAAACGCATAATGGCTTAAGACTGATCTCATGCACATGCTCATAAGTAGTAATACTGTCAAATATGGCAATATCATGGGTTTTGAACCTTTTCTTTCACTGTTTCCTTCTTTCATCCGTCATATATTGGTAGGTTTCTGCATTCATTTCACAGTTTCATCCCTTCATCCGTCATTTATTTGATTGACCTTTATGTCTTCATCAATTCTGATTCTGTGCTTTTTTGTCTATAGGCATATGCAATTACTGCCATCATGAAAATATGTGCCTTTGAAGTTGCTGCTGGAAGGAAAGTGGAAATGTTGCCCGAGGTAACTTCTTTTCACAATAAACTTGTTATTTGTTAGTTATTGTATGTTTGATGATTTTGTTTTGTCATTAGAAGACGTCAAAACTATCATAGGGCATGTTTTTCCAAAAAGTGACCTTTTTTTGTTGATTTTCAAGTTTTATGTTAGTCGGAATCCAACACTGACTACATTTGTTTGGTTTATGGACAAAAAATGAAGTGGATATTGGATGCCAAACTTCGCTATGAGTTAAAGAAGAAAACCTATTGTCTTCTCCCTGAGCTGCTGTTGATCTACTGCGTCCTTTCTCTCTATTACTCCAGTTTTTCCAACTGGGTATGCTTTTTCTCCCACTCGTTGACACTATCCTTTGCCCCTCTCTATCCAACCCACCCTACCCTAAAACCCTTGTGCGGCATGCCTCAAAAGCTCTCTTCATGCCGGCATTTGGTAAGTCCCCTACCGCATAAGTCATGGCACATGCAAACATTTCAGCTTGCACCACAAATTCTGCTTATCTCTTCGCTGCTCAAGAGAAAATTCAACATATTAGTTTGTAAGCCTGATATTGGTTACAGAGATGAATACCATTAAGCTAACTCAAACAGAAATGGATTATTTTTTTAGTACATCCAAGTGCTCAGACGCTGATACATGAAAGTTTGAGATCTATCTGAAATTGGGATCTGAAATGTTTAGTGGGAAGACTTTAATGTGTTGAACAAGAAGAGGAGAACGTAAAAGCTTTCAAAAGAATAGATTAATAGCATTTGGCTCTAGGTTTTGGACTCTCTCTCCTTAAGTATTACACTCTAATTTTGCACTGTTGAATGTACAAGATTTTTTAAGTTTTAACCATTTTGAACAATGTTGGATTGGCATTATTTTCCATTGATGCTCACCTGTTTAGTGTTTTCGTGCAAATGTTGCTTACATGTGCATTTTATACTGCAGTGTCAGTCCCTAGTTGATGAATTATCAGCATCACATTCTACAGACTTGCAGCAACGAGCATATGAGCTACAGGCTTTGTTAGGCTTAGACGCTCATGCTGTTGAAAGTGTGATGCCACCAGATGCAAGCTGTGAAGACATTGAGGTTGATACTGAACCATTATGTAACTACAAATTATTGTTTGGTACTGTTATTATCAACTTTTCTTCTAGGGAGATTGCTTTTTGTTTTTGCCTTTGTATTTCGTACCTGATGCAGGCATATTTCTGGTTAACCACAGTATAGTGAAACGGATTTTATACTGTATTTTGTAACATGTCATGTTCTAGATGTTTATACAGCTCAGGCAATAGGGAGATTGCTTTTTGTTTTTGCCTTTGTATTTCGTACCTGATGCAGGCATATTTCTAGCTAATCACAATTCGGTGAAATGGATTTTAAACTGTATTTTGTAAGATGTCATGTTCTAGATGTTTATACAGCTTAGGCAATAAGTGGTCTAAGCGGATAGACCATGTAGTTATTACCATTTCTATTCTGATAAAGGTTTTTAGCTGTAGCTCTTTAAATTTTTATGTGATGCCTGCTGTATAAGGGAAAGCCATTGTTGAAGCATCTTTTAGGAAGCTCTTCACTTGGCTTAAAATATTTTCTACCTTAATCTGTGTTGATCGTCCATATTCTTCTTTTCCCCAAGTTCTTGAGTGTGTTGAGGCTGACTATTATATTGCAAAGTGTTTTTTGTCCTCAGCTAATGAGGGTTGGCACGTAAGCCAGTATCACGAAGGGTATTGATGCAGTGAACCTGTCATTTAGCCCTAATTAGGTTGGCTAACTAGATTAAAAAATAAAATCGTCCTCTCCTTTTGCTTAGGTTCTCTTTAATCCCTCTTGTGTTAATTATAAACCTTTGGACTAGTTGATGAAAGTATGCAGTTGGGTTGGTTGGATGGAGATTGCGATTGAGGATTGACTAGAGAGGTGGGGGTGGGAACAAATCAAGCCGTGACATTATTAAAGTTAGTGAATCCTCGAAGGTGGGAGGTGGTGACTTTGAGGATGGTATGGTGACCTCAAGGATCTAAAAGGGTTAATTGTTGAGGAAATGGATGTGATAGTGTGCAATGATGGCCGAGAAGATGGAGGGTGATCTGAGGTGGCGATGGTGACATTAGTTTTGTGAAGGTTTTTTGAGGGAGTATTCCTTGTATCTCTTAGCAGGCACTCTGGTAGGGAACTGAGCTTTTAGGGCTTTATAAAGTACTGGGCTGAAGAAAAGGTTTTACATTAAAATAAATAGTTATAAGTAAGGGGTTATGACGAGTAATTGAAAAGGCTTGCTTGGATTGTAAGTGGTGGATTACTATGGGGTACTGGGTGCATGTAGAAGACTAGACCTAGTTGGTAACTTTATATGGTCTGTGCCCATTGTCATTATGAGCAAGCTGATTTGTTTCTTTCAGTAAGTAAATTTTTAGGTTAAGCTGCAAAAAATATTTTTATGAGCACCATGTTTTCTCTTACGATTCCTATGTTCTATGCCTATTTCATGTATTTAGTCCTGTAATAATGTGATGTCTCATTTTAGCTCGCCTGTTTGCTGATATCATATGTTCTACTTGCAGATCGATAAAAGCCTCTCATTTCTAAGCAGCTTTGTGCAGCAGTCCTTAGAAAAGGGTGCCAGGCCCTATGCACCTGATAGTGAATGTTCTGGAATGTTCGACATTGGCAACTTTAGAAGTCGAGACCAGCATGATACTCCGAGTCATGCTCTGAAATTTGAGGCATATGAGCTCCCAAAACCTGCACCTTCAATGAATATTCCCTCAAGCTCTGCTGCACCGTCATCTGATCTAGTTCCATTGCCTCAGTCAGCTTATGCTAGTGAAACTCAACAACCTACCAAGATGGTGTCTCATCCAGAGGCCTTGTCTGCAGACATGAGTCTTAAGCTTCGCCTCGACGGCGTTCAGAAAAAGTGGGGAAAACCTACCTTTTCATCCCCTGCTGCACCTAGCAGCTCAACTTCGACCCAGAGTACAGCAAACGGAGTGCATGTTGATGGTCCAGGTCCATTGGTTTCCCAGACACGAGATACCTCTTATGTTTCACGAAAACAGCATCAGGCTGAAGTTTCAGCTGAGAAGCAGAGATTAGCTGCTTCGCTGTTTGGATCATCTAAGAACGACAAGAGACCATCATCAGCTCATAAGACGGTTAAGGGAAGCCATGCAAACATGGAAAAGCCAGTGGCAACGAAAGCTGTCGAACTTCCCAAGGAGAAGACTCCTCTGCCGCCGCCCCCTGATTTGCTTGATTTGGGTGAGCCAACTACAATAAACGCTCCGTCCGATGATCCTTTCCAGCAGTTGGAAGGGCTTCTTGGTCCAAGTACAGCCTCATCACCCCCTGATTCAGCTGCAGCTAGTGGTACTAAGGCACCTGATCTCATGGCACTCTACATGGATGCACCACCCACAGCAGCAAGCAGCGATTCTGTAAGTGCTGCAGTAACAGATGTATATGGTGTTAATAGGAATTCCCATGGTCCAACAGTGGCCCCAACCATAAAGAAGGGCCCAAATCCCCAGGACTCATTGGAGAAGGATGCACTTGCCAGGCAGATGGGTGTCACACCATCAGGGACAAACCCTAACCTATTCAGGGATTTGCTGGGGTGATGGCAACTACTAGGCTGATTCTTCAATCTGGAAATGGTACTTGACCTGAAATCTGTATCATTCTTGCTACCATGGTTACAATTTTACAAGCGGGTAGACTATGAGTTGATTTACTGGGTTGATGGATAGAGTTTCTCGAGGACAAAGCTGGACGATGAGTTATTTAAGAGAGGCAGGTGTTGAGTGTGGGCTGTTGAGTTTTTTCTTGTAATTTTTTTTCTGGATAACATTCTGGTGTCGCGATCCTTATGCTGTCTGTGTAGACAAACTGTACAATCTCTGTGAAGAGTAGGGGCTTCATTCAACTCGACAAGGCCCCAAATGGATATAAGAGCTAAAATCACGCCTAAATCATCACCATGTAAGCTTTATTCTTTTCCCTGTCATTGAAATAAGTTTTACTGGCCAAGTCCTTAAACATGTTACAGCTTCATCTGGCTTTATATGGCTGTGCCTATTTTGTGAAATTGAGCCTTTGAATTGAGGTGATACAGATATGGGAAGCCTACCTCGTGCTGCAAAATATGTTTTCCCTGTTCAGTTGGGTGTCCTCTTCCCAGCTTGAATGTGAAGAGGCCCAATCCTGGCGATTAAAAATCTTGGTGGTGTTAAGTTTTTTTTTTGGTGTGTGGAAAGGTATTTAAGATGGTTCATGTCTAGTATGATCCTAAAAGCATCCTTGGTACTCTGTCAAACTGATACAATGCGTGGTCTATCCCACCATCTTTGCTAGCAGCACTAATTAGAGGTTTCTCAAATGAGGCCAAGCGTATTGGACGTCTGCTGAGAACACTATGTATATATTGAGGAAGATGATAGATTCTACATCAAAATTTTTGGGAAAACCTTCGTATGTTTTAGCTGTGAATTTCTTTCGGGATACGGTTGCCACATCTATGTTTTGCTTTCCCAACAAGATTAAATAACGAGATTTTTTTTAATCATATCTCAAATGATATCAAACCATCGGACTCGTTTGGTACGGGGTTAACTTTATTTTGAGTTAAGGGATTTTATTTCACGTTTTGGAAATAACTTTGTAACGATTACTTAGAATAAGGGAAAAGTAGAGTGAAGATTGTGAATAACTTTGTAATGATTACTTGAAATAAGGGAAATTGTGTTTGGGATTAGAAAGTGAAATAAGTAGTGGATTCAGAAATATTTCAAGAATATTCCCCTCCTTAACCCGGGTTAAAAGGTTATTCTCGAAATTTATTCCCGTACCAAACCAGGGAGGGGTCAAGGAAATTTAACGAAATATTACATATGATGTGGCGATTCATCCAACAAAAAGTTTTTAAAAAGTTGACTTGTCATTTTAATAGTGGAGTTTGGCCAAGCAGACATGGTGTCAAGCTTTTATTGAATATTTTCTCGTATTACTATAATAAATTAATTTGGAGATTCTTAAACATAAGAGAGGGAGAGCATAAGAGAGGGAGAGTTGAATGGATTTAACTGCGGTGTTAATGAAGAATCTGTTAACTATTGTCAATTTCTTGCATATTATATGCTGAAATCTTGTCAGCTGTAGAATTGTTCAGCTATTAATTTAACAATAAGTTGGTTTTAACCTACAAAAGACTTATCCTATAGATATTTTAGGTCATAGGATACCATGCCTATGGGATCAAAACGTCATACCTAAGGCAAAATATTAATCGAACAATAAAGGGGGTGTTCTTTAGGTCATATCAATATTTTAAGTCATTCCATCATACCTAGAGTCAGGATTTGCTACTGATTGGATACGGAGCTAAATTCAAGCCGAGTGAGGCTGAGCCGACAGGGATCAAAACCAACATTTTGGGTGACGGAATCCCCAATTTACTCAATCTCTCTCTCTCCCTCTCGCGCGCTATGACTCCATCCATCGCCGCCCGCATTAGGAGGAGATGGGAGGTGACAAGAGAGAGTGTGAATTTAGGGATTCCGTCGCCCAAAACGTTGGTTTTGATCCCTGCTGGCTCAGCCTCAATCGGCTTGAATTTGGCTCGGTATCTAGTTAGCAGCTTATTAACGAGTTGGCATCATCCACACACCATTGGATGAGATTCAAGGAATGCTGACCCTGGGTATGACGATATTACCTAACATTAATATGACCTAAATAGCACCATGGCAAAGAGTTTTTTATATTTTAAATTCATTTTACTTTCGAATTTACAAAACCGGTTCATTTTTTTCTTTGTTTACATCTCCATCATAAGCCAAGACTTATTTTTTAGGACACAAATACCCTTCCTCCATTGCCAACCTCTGCCATGCATCGCCTGCAACTTTGCAAGGACAACAGCTAAATAGAACACATTAATTTAGCTTCGCCATGGAGTATTAGCACCTCCTACTCCTCATCAACAAACTCCTCCAATTCCAATCCTCTCTCTTACCACGTATACTACTACTCTTGATGCTAACCTCCTCGTTACTTATACTTCCCGCAGATGGTGGTACTGGTGCTTCACTTTTGAGATCCCATAGGAAGGTTCTTCTCCATTGGAAATCCTCTCTCAAAAGCCAAAGCTAACAACCCCACTTTGGCCACCCACTTAGAGTAAAATAATAAGAAAAATGTTATGAGTATCGAGACTTTTCCGGGTTCAATGCGTCCTTCGACGAGATCTTCGAACCAGTGATCCGCCGACGTGTTCTTGAAGAGATGTTGGAAGTCCGGCGACAGTGCGGCCACTCAGTAGCCTCTCTCCGTCAAGGGTTTTAGGAGAAGGTTTCTGGCGGGAGAGTCCATCACGTCGGCGACAGCGCGGCCCTCGACCTCGCCCTCGCCGTCAACCTCGCCCTCGGCCTCTCTCTCTCTCGGGCTCCCATGCACGCCACCCGCGCTCCCACGCATGCCACCCTCGACGTCACCGTCGATCTCACCCTCGGCCTCTCTCTCCACCCGAGGTGCGGCGCATGGATCGCTGGGCGGGCGACGCATGGATCGTTGAGCGCGCGGGTGGCATGCATGAAGAGAGAGGAGGCGACGGAGTGAGAGAGTATGTCGCCTCCTCTCTCTTCATGCATGCCACGGAGTGAGAGAGTACTCCGTGGCATGCATGAAGAGGAAGAGAGAGTACATACTCTCTCACTCCGTGGCATGCATGCCATGGAGTACTCTCTCACTCCAGCGATCCATGCGCCGCACCTCGGGTGGAGAGAGAGAGACCGAGGGCGAGGTCGAGGGTGGCATGCATGGGAGCCTGGGAGCGCGGGCGGCGTGCATGGGAGCGAGGTCGATGGAGAGGTCGACGGCGAGGGCGAGGAGCCAGGCGAGCCCATGGCGGCGGGGACCAGACGCCGAACCCGTAGGCCTTCGACGTCAACTTCGTCAACAACATGGAGATGATATACCAGAACATCACCAAGTCCGGCTTCGGCACTGCCGTCTCCGGCTCCGACGCCAACAACACTGTCTATGGCCTCGGCTAGTGCTTCGAGTACGTCTCCTCCACCAACTGCCAGCTCTGCTACGGTGAAAGCCTTGGATGATGTCACATTTATAAGGGTAAAAAGGTCCAAGAAAATGGATTTTGACCTCGATTGTAAACGGAAAGCGGATTGCCCCGAAATTGTAAAATCAAAAGATGATTGGATTTAAAATGTAAAAAACTTCCTTGGCAAGGGACAATAATAGTTTTGCTATGAAAAAACTATGGAAGTGGGGAAAAAAAAGAAATAGTTGAAAAACAAATGTCTGAGCCCGGGTTCGAACCGGGGACCTCTAGTGTGTGAGACTAGCGTGATAACCGACTACACCACCCAGACGCCTCATTGTCTATGACCTGGGCGCCTAATTATTGTATATATCGTGCAAGAAGGAGCTCTATCCACTTTTGGTTGCTAATCTGAGCAACCAGATTAGCTCATAGACTTATTAGTGAATGCACTCCAATCACTTGTATTGTTTGGTTTGATAAAATGTAGAATAACATGCATGATGGTATCAATCACACGTTAAAAATCCTTCACTTGTAATTTAATAATGTTTAGAGTCGAGTGAGTGAAGTGACTTTGTTTCATCCCATCCTAAGCAACTAGACAGCCCCGGAAGAGAACCGCAACACAAAGCTGCAATGGCTTTGTTCAATCCTAGCTAGCTAACCCTCAGCTATGGGCAAAAATTTTATGTATCAAATTCATTATATTTTTTATTTTATAACTGAGGGTCATTTTGTGTGTATATTACAATTACAAAAACATGTTATTTTAGTCATGAATTATTAACTATAAGTCAGAATTCTCGACCAGTAAGTTCGGAGTTCATATGTAAATAATATGTTTTGTAATGAAAACACAACGATCCTAAATTATAAGAACAAAAATAAAATAGATTTAAGATACATATTTCTCCAGGTCTATCTGTTGATACATCATTAGTAAAGCTAGTGATAGCACTAGCAGCCTCGGTGCCAATAATGTGAAGAGTGATTTGGTTGGTGTGCCGTCTCCATAGGTTCCCCCCCCCCCCCCCCATCCTTAACGGGCGTCATTGGTGCTTTGATAACCCAATAACCGGAACGAAGCCTACCATTACCACATATCCTTCCTCTAATATCGGATGCGGATTCTGACCCGACCCGTTACACAGCTTTACTCTCGGTTGTGTTCCCATGTGTACAGCACTATAAAAGAAGGATCCACTCATGCCTTTATCTCCATATACTCTCTCAGCCCTTGAGAAGTTATAAGTTTGAGAGGAGGAAATGGCCAAGCTACATTACTTGTATTGGCAAATTATTGCCGCCATCTTGCTTGCCATCAATGTTCTTGCACTCCTGCCGGCTGTGTCAGAGTCTGCCGCCGTTTATAACCGGCTACAGGCGCGGCCGGAGCTGTGCAACGGGACGATAGCGGAGTGCGAAGCGGAGCAGGTGGAGATGGTGATGGACTCGGAGACGCACCGGCGTTTCCTGCAGCAGGGCATCGGATACCGCCCGCTGGACCGCAACCGGCCTGTCTGCCCGCCGGGCAGCAGGGGCCAGCCTTATGGCAAATGCACCACGCCCAACGGCAACCACCCGAACCGTGGCTGCCACACCTATGACGGCTGCCGCGTAGGCAGCTGAATCATCACGTACGTTAATGTTCTAATAAGTCCGTCCTAGTAGATGTTTGTGTCATGTATAATGGAATGATTGTTGGCTTGATCGCTCACTGTGATTTATCAATGCATTTGGTGAAATAAAGAATGATCTAGAGCCAACTCAACCTTGACTCGTGAGTCATGAGTTGGGCTCATAATCAATATATCTTCAATTGTGTCCGATTAGCTTCTCACTTTGTATAACCAGCAAGACCCTCCTTGGTTCCCAACTGGCATTCGTAACACGCTAGTTTGGCCATATCATATGGTAAACGATAGGACTACGTACATTCGAGCATTCTTTTTAAGGGGATGTTTGGTTGTAGTGGAAAAGCCGGTGAAATGGTGGAATGGAAATGTTTTCACCATTCCACCCAGATTCCTTATGTTTGGTTGGGATGGAAAACGGTGGACACATTTCCACCATTCCACCCAAAAGCCCACATTCCACCCAAATGTTTCCACCCAAAATACTGGTGGAAACATTAAAACCGGGTGGAATGGGAACTTAAACCCATTCCACCTTTTATTTCCTCCCCCAGCCTGACACTCTATCGTTCTCCTCGATGCTCTCCTCTCTCGCCTAGGGTTTGCTCTTTCTCCCGTGGGTGGCTGCTCTCTTAAAAAGAATGATGATGTTGGTTTTATCTACGTCGGTTTGTTGAAGGGCAATGATGATGACATGTTTATGTATTGTGATTTGGCAATGATGATTTATCTATGTCGGTTGGCCTTGAGTTTGGATGCCCTCTTGTAGGCAACCCTCTTGTTGGCTGCCCTCTTGTTGGCTGCCCTCTTGTAGGCAACCCTTTTGTTTTATCTATGCCGGTATGTTGAGGGCAATGATGATGACATGTTTATATTGTTTTTTTGAAATCTTTGGCGATGATGATGTTGGTTTTATCTACGTCGGTTTGTTGAAGGGCAATGATGATGACATGTTTATGTATTGTGATTTGGCAATGATGATTTATCTATGTCGGTTGGCCTTGAGTTTGGATGCCCTCTCGTAGGCAGCCCTCTTGCTGGCCTATGATGAAATTAGCTGCGGCTATGGAGTTTGGATGCCCTCTCGTAGGCAACCCTATTCTGTTCTGAGGCTATGCTTGCTTTGATTTTTTCGTATTCTTTGGAACCTATGGTTTCGTATTGATTTTGTTGCACGGGAGATGAGGCACAAGGGAAGTGATGAGGCACGGCCTATGATGATATTAAGCTGAGACTTTTGTTATCCAATTCAAAGTATTGAGTCCAGATTGAAACAAGTGAGGAGAACAAAGCTGAAGACCTTGTAATTTGAAAGTTCAGAAATATATTGTATATTTGTTTTTAAATTTGTAATTGTAAAATGACACAATTTGGGTTGTTAATGTTGTTATACAAAGATTGAGTATTCCTTAAATTTGTACAGGGTCCACAACTTATAAATACAAAGGAAATGCTGTCCATTTTTTTTTTTTTGCAACAGCCAAATTCTTATAAATACTCAGTTTAAAAATTTAAAACATAGCACTTGGAGTCTCAATTTGCCAACAGCCAAATTCTTACAATTTCAATCTATCAATCTAAAAGCAACTTAAACATTAAAAACTGCCATAAGTAAACATTACTCTACGGAATAAGAAATAGACGACGAGGTCGGATGGTTTCTTCGCGATAAACTCGTATCTCGCGAATAAGGAAGAGTCGGCGTCGGAGCTCGTCAACCACAGTCGGAGCTAAAATGTGTTCATCAAAACGCGATGGTGGCTCAATCACTGAGGATTCTGGACGGCGGCATCGACGCAGTATCCGGTTCGTATTAGCACGTTGGTGGAGGAGGAGACGATGTCGGATGGCCTCTTCTTCTAGGGCAAGACGACAATCTTCTTCTTCCTCTTCCAAGGCAATGAGTGTCTCTTCATCTAGCCGCCTTACCATCTGTAAGAAAAATAAGAAATATATGAGTGGGGAGAGGAAGGGTTGATGCAGACACATGAACTAATGAAGGGTGCTATAATTTATAAAGGTTTGGAGCTCGTGTGGAAAAGACCATAATGCCCTTAAAACTAGCCATTTTATAGCTGTTGATATGGACAATTTCGTGATTTCAAAAAAATTACCATAATGCCCTTAAAACTAGCCGTTTTATAGCTGTTGAGGTGGACGATTTCGTCATTTCGAAAAATTCCACCATCCTTTCCACTGCAACCAAACAGAATTAATTGATTCCCACCCACTTTCCACCATCATTTCCACTGCAACCAAACAGAAGGAAACAGTTTCCATCCTGCTTTCCCACCCTCATTCCACAACAACCAAACAGACTTAAAACCCACAATTTTCCATTCCACCAGCTTTTCATTCCTCCAGGTTTCCTCTCCACTTTCCATTCCTCCAGCCCTCTTTGCAACCAAACATGCCCTGAGTATGAATGCTAAAATGGTGGTACAATATCAGATGCCTGGCCTGTCAATTATGTCAATGGATGCAGTACTATATATGGCTGTAATGAGCGAGCAACCGAACCGAGACTGTGAAATGTGAATGGGTTGGTTGGGTAACGGTGTGTGTCCGTATGAGTGACGGAATGAGACCAAGATGAGTGACCCGCCTTAATGGGCCGAAACGGCGCCTTCAATACCCAGTAACCCAATCGATAGACAACTACTTACGTGGTACCAGACACTTTGTCGGATGAGGATCCAGACCCTACCTGTCGGAATTGGACTCGGCCCATTCCCCCAATACTGACAATTCTACTTCACATGTTTGCATGAGCATCTGCAACCTCTCAGTGATTGCACCCACCAATGAGCTCTTATCTGATAAATATCTTACAGACTCCTCTGTCCTCAAAAAACTTATAATATATATATACTAGTACTCGTCCGTGCCACTGGCACGGTTTTTATTTTCCATGATTTTTTATTTTTCCTTTTTGTTAAATGCTTACTGATAGTGGAAATGATATATATTATTTTCCCTCATAGTGATTCGAGGGAGTTTTTACGTGATACTTCATGATTCTCAGGGGCGGACCCAGCCTTTCGAGTAAGGGGGGCATGAGGGAGGAAGGGTAAGGGCGGTAGGGCCTCATCGGGGTGCCCAGGGGCACTGGGGTGGGGGGTGTGGGGCACACGGGAGGTTAAGTTAATAAAAAAAAAAAATTCAGGGGAGGCCTAGGCCCCCTGGTTTGTGAATAGGTCCGCCCCTGATGATACTAAGACTAATCTCATTCAACTTTAAATGTTTAAGCTGATTATTAGTGTAACTGTTAAATCTCAATAAACTGTAGAGCAAGTTTAAAAATGATATTACGGAACTACTCCACTTGTATAATAAAAGGAGTAAACTTTAACATACCAAATAATAATAAAAATTGATGAATTCAAAATGAACAAAGTAAACTTCCGATAGTAGTTAGTTGAGAACAAAGATAGTAATATTGTATTCATTAATTCTTTTGTTTATCAAAAAAATTCAGCAAAACCTCCACTGTACGAAGAGCTAAATTAGACAATTATACAACAAAAATCAAATACAAAAATTATTCAGTTAAAATGGACGAACATTGTCCCCAGAGCAAACCTTTACCTTGTTCGCACAAACCACGCAAACATAAACACATACAACTAAATGATACTGCACTTGCTAGTAACACACCAACCATACACCATCATTTACAAAGAAAATATATACATTGAAACCAATTGAGAAAATACAGGTTATCTACATTTATACAAAAAAAAAAGAGAAGCCATGAGGCCTAAATTGGCATCTTCATCTTCGTTTCAGCTTCCACCGTAGTGACCGTTGACATGAATTCCACATTAGCATAGGAAACTTGTTCACCTTGGTTTGCTATCTTGCCATGGTTACCTTTACTTGCAGCTCTTCACAGGCCCTAGGGGGAGGACCTTTATATTCTAAACCAAAAAATTGTATTAGACCACATAGAGCACTTTTTCATTCAATTTATCAAGATTGTTCTTGCATTTGAAACAAAGCATCAAAGTCAGAGAGTAATTTAATTTAAGAATCAAAATTATGGAATAAAATTAGATTAGAAACTTACGTCAATATTTTTCAAGAAATATGCAAGAACTCTGGATAGAATGAATCAAAATTAGGTTGTAAAATTCGATTAGAAACTTACGCAATATTTTTCAAGGAATATGCAAGACCTCTGGATAAACTATATTTATCATTGTGTTTGGGTCAGCGTCATTAGTGAGAATGCTAATACGGTTTGCTGAGGTACATCTGGAGAACGCAACGTACAGCTGACCATGACTGAACATTGTTAAATCATTGTTAGTCATATTCACCTAATAAATTTATGCAAAATGCACAAATTTTATTATTTGAAGATAAGTTTAACTAAAAATAATTATCGTAGACGTTGCTTGGACAATAAGATGATTATAAATTGTTTTATGATAACATCTTAATATCTCGTCGGATATTCATATGAACATTTAAAAACCAATTTTTATCCCAACGTTTTGTGGAACAATACTCAACATTTCGTCGAGTAACTCATTGCTCAAATTGTTAGGAAAGCTTTGCATTTCTATGATTTAATAAAGCTGTGGATAGTAAAGATTGATATGAATGAAACTTATTACACATAGCATTGCACAGTATTGAATAAGGGAGTAAAGCTAAGAAACGAAAAGAAATGAAATTAAACAATATAAAACCCCATCCAAATTTTGAATCTATTAGGTTGGCATCCTATATTTGTCTTGGCTACGTATTGACATGAGTTAAAAGAGTTCAATATAAAACCACATCCATAGTATGAATTTGAATAAGCTATTGCTAAGTTACAAATTCCATGTATTTTATCCATACACATTTAATAAAAACAGAGAGGAAAGAATAGGACAATAATGCTAAATACTTATGGAAAACAAATCTTTGATAATATTTTTAACTTTGTCAATCAATAAACAGGCCATCTAATGCTCAGTAAATCTTTTTCACTATGCATAGTTTCGCAATATATATACATCTCAAAAAATCAAGCCTATCCACAACTGCAACTCCAGATCAAATTTCCAATTAACAAAAACCAATGACTGGCTATAGTGATAACTGTATTCCAGCATACTGAGAAGCAGTTTGATATGCATAGCAGAAATATAATGCTCAGCGACTTCACTATAACAAAAGGCATAAAAGATGAAAAGACCTAGTAATATGAAGCCATTAAGAGGATTTAGGTCAATTTTGATCAACTAAGAAGCACCTAGTATATGTTTGGCCTTTGTCCATTTGTCCATGACCTACTAATATGTAGCAAGAACATGCTTTGGTAACTTTGCCTGTGGCTTTAACACTAATTAATGAAGTGCATAATTTTTGTGATTAACTCACCAAAGTTGCTGGAGAAACAGAAACAAATCCCTAGATGATATGCAAATGGTCTTCAAATAACTAAAACCTCCGGCAGCAAGGAGAAGAATAAGAGATGAGATCCAAACGACTCGAGCAATCCAAGAACAGAGGAGGAACTCAAACCTCCGGCAGACCAAAAAAACAGAGGAAAGGAAGCATTCGCAAAAAAACAAAGATCTAAATCACCGGAGCAAGAGAGAAGAGAAGGCTCAACTCATCAAACAAAAGGAAAATAAGGAAAGCATGAGTCTTTGACTTAGTGGAGTAAGAGTACAAAGCAGAGAGTTTGGCTCCATCACCAAGAATTCCGAAAAAATGCTAAGTAAATCAGATAGCAAATGGTCTTCAAATGACTAAAACCTCCGGCAGCAAGGAGAAGAATAAGAGATGAGATCCAAACGACTCGAGCAATCCAAGAACAGAGGAGGAACTCAAACCTCCGGCATGCCAAAAAAACAGAGGAAAGGAAGAATTGGAGAAAACCCAAAGATCTACATCACCGGAGCAAGAGAGAAGAGAAGTGCATCACAAAGCTCCTAGGCTAGCAAGCATCAAAGCAAAGCCTACCTCCAGTCGTTCGAGAGCACCTCCTCCAGTCGCCGTCGCACTCAAGCGCGCAGCGCGCAGTCCCTCAATAGCCGTCGTCCCTCTCTCTCTGTTCGCGACCTCCTCCGGCCACGGTCGTCGCCGGCGATCTCTCCTCTAGACGCGGTCTCCCTCTCTTACCCAATCGTGTCGCCGCTCACCTCTATCGATCTCTCTCGCAGCCGTGCCCTAACGGGAGAAAAGGCTAACTAAAGGGGTTTTAAATGCCGGGAAGAGGGAGGGCGACCCAGGACTTGGCGAGAGGGGACGGAGGAGGGTTAGGCTGTCGATCGGGTTTAGGGTTAGCAGCGAAGAATGGAGGGAGAAGGAAAGAGGATGCTCGGGACGGCGTTCCGGCGAGAGGTTGACTGAGAGAGCGCCGGGAAGAGGGAGGACGACGGGAGCTCGGAGAAGGGGTGGAGGAAGGTACTCTGGGGATGAGAAGCGAGAGATCGGCTGGTGAGGGGAAGGAGGGATATCGGGGAAAGCTTAGGAGGGATATCGGGATATCGGGGAAAGCTTAGGAAAATATAGTTATAAGTATCTTATAAACTATTAAGTATATTATTATTATTAACTATCTTATACTAATCTCATGACTTATGTTTATAAGAACACTAGTACTCAGGGGCACAGTTTTTAGTTATTCTTAATATAAAATTTTAACAAACTCCTTATAGTTTGTCTGGTTAGACGGCTGTGTTGACTCGTAGGTGGTTCAGGGTTCAAAAGTTGGTTATAGCTTTTTGTTCACTGCCACCATAAAACATAGTCAATAAAATATAAAATATTATAAGTCTAACTTAGGATATATAAAATAAATAAAATATAAATATAAGTCTTTGCATATTGCATAAGATAATATTAATAGAACTTAAGTTGATATGAATTAATGCAGGTTTATATAAAGCAAACTTAGAGAATATATATAAAGAAACTTAGGGAATATGAATTAATACAGGTTAACCGTTATTGCTCCTTATAAGGTTGATATATATATATATATAAGGTTGGTTATAGCTTTTTGTTCACTGCCACCATAAAACATAGTCAATAAAATATAAAATATTATAAGTCTAACTTAGGATATATAAAATAAATAAAATATAAATATAAGTCTTTGCATATTACATAAGATAATATTAATAGAACTTAAGTTGATATGAATTAATGCAGGTTTATATAAAACAAACTTAGAGAATATATATAAAGAAACTTAGGGGATATGAATTAATACAGGTTAACCATTATTGCTCCTTATAAGGTTGATATATATATATATATATATAAGGATGTATATTTAAAACAAACTTAAAGAATATGATAAAAATATTCTCAGTTAACTTAGGAAAATATACATATAAATAAATTAATAGGAGGGAAATGGTTGTAACTGTTATTACTCCTTATAAGGTTAATATAGACTATACATCACTCCAGTATTCTTTGAAAAAAAAATATCCAACCTTTTAAGCGTAGATTTGTCTCGAGATATGTTTAGACTAGATTAAATCCAAAACTATTAAACAACCTAGTTTAAAATCCAAAACATAAATAGATAACATAAAATAAATAACAAAATTAAAGAAATAGGGAACTGTACGCCTCCCTTATGTCTCCGACGGTAGCCTTCTCTGTCCGGCGATGGTGATAGGACACTATTGGTGCCCCGCGCGAGAGCGAGAGAGAGAGAGAGAGAGAGAGAGATTGGAAGGAAGAAGAAGGGCCGGGCGCCACCCAATTCATGTCAGCTTCTCTCCCTGTTAAGCACGTCCGTAGATGAGAAGGATCAATTCGTTTTTTTTTTTTAATGAGATTCTCGTTGATCTCTCTTTGATCGAAGCGGGGGAAAGGTTCAATAGTTAAAGCAATCAATAGAAGGAATTATTGTAGAAGAGAAAGCAATTAAAAGAAGGATCCTTCGCTTTTGGTTACCAGAATTCTCGTAGATCTCTCTTTCATCGGAGAGGGGAAAATATTCAATAATCAAAGCAATTAAGAGAAGGAATTATTGTAGAGGAGAAAGCAATTACGAGAAGGATCCTTCGCTTTTGGTTATTGGAATTCTTATAGATCTCTATTTGATTGGAGAGGGGGAACAGTTCAATAGATAAGTTCCGTGGAAGATAAAGCAATTAAACGAACATCTTATATTTTGATTCTATTATCTATTTTAGTTTTGGATTTGAAAACTAAGTTGTTTAATGGTTTTGAGTTTAATCTAGCGTAATCATATCTCGAGGCAAGTCTACGCTTAAAAAGTTGGGTATTCTTTTACCAAAAAAAATACTCGAGTGGTGTCTAGTGCAACTCTCTCTCTCTATATATATATATATATAAGATCATGTGCATTCTATCAGATGGCTGAGAATGCATGATCCAAGTTATGTCGGATATATCAGGCAATCGAGATGAAACAACGTGAAAGTTAGTAGTGGAGGTGGTGATTAGCCATGTCATGTGACATGGGTGGCCCACATAGTATATATTATCAATCGGATGAGAATGCCCGATCCAAATTACGCCCGGATATATCAGGCAATCGAGATGAAACAACGTGAAAGTAAGTAGTGGAGGTGGTGGTTAGCCGTGCCAGGTGACACGGGGGGCCCACAGGTGCATTCTATCAGATAGCTGAGGATGCCTGATTCAAGTTATGCCCGGACATATCAGACAATCGAAATGAAACAACGTGGAAGTGATTACTTAGGATAATTTTAGATTAATTTAGATTCTATTTAAAGCATAGTCTAGATTTACTTTAAGTTCTCTTTACTGTCATTCCATTTAATATAGTTTAATTAAACTTATCATCTTTTTCATTTAAATAAACACCTCTATTCGAACATTATTTGAAGATGTTTGAACCTTATCACGTCTTTGATTTTAATATTAAGATTAAGTTTGACCATTGCCGGTCTACGGTAAAATTTTCACGTCAACACACTGATAGGAACTGAATTGCCCTGTTAAGAATCAAAGATAAAATGCCTCTGTTGATGGCCGAGGAGACCCCAAACCTTCCAATCTATGGCTGGAAGAACCCCTACTATTATTACTGATAAAAAAACTCCAACAAGGAAGACAGTAGCCTCTCCAAAACCTAACCCTAGACTTCACAACTCTTGCTTAAATAGAACTCTGCTCCTACTCCTTGCCGCACGATTCCGACGGACCCCAAACCCACATGATTCCTACACCTCACCCATAGTAATACGACTCAACCATAGTAATTAAACTAATACTTATAACTCCTACTCAACCCAACATACTCATAACTCCTATTGATACTTAGGATTTGGCTTCTTTGCTCGACCAGATCTCCCGGCTCTATCACACACCGTACACGGAGTGACCGATCATTCATATATAGCATCCGATCAGTGTTATGTATCTTAGAGCATATATAGTCCAAGACATCAAATAAGCGACTGAGAAGGGACAACCAAGGCAGCAATGACAATAATTGACACCAACAATAAAAAGACAGTTGGACGAAGACACTGATGATGATTGATGGGGAATGAGAACATGCAACATGCAGTAGGCCATCCCATGGATATAGACGACGGCGCTGAAAATGCATAACAAATATACGTATATACTCAGAAGGTATGTGTCGTTAAATACGCATATAAAACCACATTACATGCATACAACTGCTTTAGACGTGTAAACCCATGCCAAAACATAACATCAAATAAACACGTATAAATAGACATAACACGCGTAAAATGGACATAACACGTGTAAAAATGGACATAACACGCGTATAAATGGAAATAACACTCGTATAAATGGACATAACACGCGTATAAATGGACATAACACGTGTAAACAAAGACATAACACGCGTATAAATGGACATAGCACGCGTATAAATGGACATAACACGTGTAAACCCATGCGAAAACATAACATCAAATAAACGCGTATAAAAGGACATAACATGCGTATAAAAAGAAACATCAAATAAATTCGTTAACCGACACGTGTGAGGACGTATTTTTTTATTGTTTTTAGTCTTTGCACTACCGAGTAGAAACGCGCCACGTGTGTAATAATGTTTTTGTACACACGCATTGTCATTTATATGCGTGCCTGTTCAGATTTCTACGCGTGCAATGACACGTGTGTGAGCTACTAATACACGCAAAATCATGTAGACCTCGTACACGTTCATAAATTTTGTACACGCGCGTATCTAATTTATACGCGTGAAAACAAGTTTAGACACGTATGTAGAATTTTATACACACGCATCTTATTATTATACCCGCGCTTTTATAACTTACCCCCTTGGCCTCCGGTGGGAGTCCGTTAATCGTCATCACTTCCACCAGTTGTGCTCATTATTCGTCACCGCTTGGACATGGTTCTCATTGCCTTGCATGTGTGGAGAGCTCTCTCCGGTGAACTATTTTGGCTAAGGTAGAGAAGTGGAGGCAGTGGAAAGGGAGGAGAGATGAAAGAATAATGAAGAAGAGTGGAGAGGGAGAAGAGAGGATGGTGGGAGGGGCCATGGCCAGCGGGAGGAGTCATGGCCGGCGGGAGGGAGGAAGAGGGTTGGGGAAGAAGACACATCCCGTCGCATTAAATGCGACGGGAGAGGTTTTTTTTTTAAAGCAAAGTCTGACACATGCATTAAATGGGGTAATGAGAGAAACGGATGCATGTATGGCCATCCATGGCATGGGAGGGGAGGGGTAAAATCGGGATTTCTGAGGTTTGGGGTCCTCTGTTGCAAAGAAACATTGGATGGGGTCTGAAGGTGCCAAATCTAAACACTGGGGGTCCAAATTAGCAAAAAAATCAAATACTAGACGTGATTTCACTAATCTCGAGACACAGTACAACTCAAGTTCGGTTAGAAATTAATTTATGTTGATGATCAACTCGAGCCAACCGAGTTCGATCCGAGCTAGGAAATAATAAGGTCACTTGATGCAGGGAACAAAACATGCCATTAAGAACTAAGAAGCACAAAGGCTTTCTTGGGTTCGAGCCGATTAGCAACCTAATGAGCTTAGATAACGCAAACAGCAGAACTTTGTGTTGTGGATAGAGTTCATTAGTCTTTATTTTATTTTTAAAATTGTTACAACCAATAATTGTAACAATTTGTAGGTGAGATTATTTTGACTAGGCTAAAAAAAAACCTATTTGATATGAACGCGCAAGCAACCGAGACTCTGAGTGCATAATGGCGTTTGTCGAAGCGATGGTCCGAGTGAGACCAAGATGAGTGGCCCGCCCTTAACGGCCCAATAACCCAATCCATATCCAACTTTTCCAGGCCCCGTGTCCAAACTTTGTGGAGGTTGACGTGTTACCAGACACTATGACGGATGCGGATCCAGACCCGACCAAGTGGACTTGGAATCGGCCCATTCCCGAATACTGACATAACTCTTCTTCACATGTGTGCAGGACCAGCTGGTATCTGCGACCTCTCACTGATTGGCGCCCTTCATTGAGGTCTTATCTTATAATTACCTTAAATACTCCTCAGTCCTCACAAAGCTTGCAAACATAGTTTTCATACCAGAACAGAGACCAAAGAGGGAATCAGAGAGAGAGAGAGAGAGAAGAGGGAATCAGAGAGAGAGAGAGAGAGAGAGAGAGAGAGAGAGAGAGAGAGAGAGAGAGAGGAGGGAGAGGGAGGGAGGAAGGGAGGGGGCGGGGGGAATAAGAGGGATGAAGAAGCTACATTGCTTGTATTGTAACATGGCTGTCATATTTCTTGTCATCAATGTTGTGGCAATCCTGCCAGTGCCGGTGGGCGGCTACATCACACCCGGCGCTCTCAATCCTAACCGACCGGTCTGCAACGGCGGCAGGGGCCAGCCTTATGACAAGTGCTCCACGCCCAACGGCAACACGGGGGGCCGTGTCTGCAGTCCCTATAAGGGCTGTCCCAGCTGAATTATGTTGTTCTAATAAGTAAACTCCTAGATGGATGTTTGCGTGTCAATATCATGTATAATGGATTGATTGTTTTGATTGCTAAGTGTGATTTATCAAAATATTGTCTGAATTCTGCATATATAGGCAGCAACTGAATCTTTTTTTCTCCATTATATATGATCTTGTTCCAACTCCTATATGTATGTTTGGGTGTCTTATATATAAATGGAAAGCTTGTTGGCTTGATTTCTAAGTGCATGTGGATTTGTCAAGACCAAAGTTTGGCTTCTGAAGGTGGTGAAATTAAGAATGATCTGATCAACAATATTGATCTATAGAGATGAGGTGATGACGTACTGTTAGTCTTATAAGGGAGGGGTTTCAACTTTGGGTACACGGAGTGTCGACTGATCATTCATAGCATCTGAGGTTATGTATTCTGAGCATATATGGTCCAAGACATTAAATAGGTGACAGAGAAGGAACAACTTAATTTAAAGCCAGTAATGACAATAATTTACAGCAACAATAAGACACTGATCATTGATGGAGAATGCAACACTAAATTACGTACGGGTTATTAGGGTCACATGCAACACCAACCATAGTCCCAACCGTACGGGCCAAACGGTAATTCCCAAGTGTAGTTTATGAAGGATCTCAGCAGCGATTGAGAGATGTAATGCTTCATTGTATCATTCTTAATTACTTGAGAATCTACCTTTTTATGTTACGTACGTTATATAGCATCTGATCAGTCTCATCATGTATTATTCTGAGCATATATAGTCCAAGACCTCAAATAGGTGACAGAGAAGGAACAACTTAATTTAAAGCCAGCAAATGACAGCAACGATAAGACAGTTAGTTAGTTGGTCGAAGAAGACACTGATGATTGAAGGAGAGTGATCAGGAGGACATGCATGCAGCACTACTAAATACTAATTCACTTATTAGTAGTTTATCAGGGTCACATGCGTACACCAACCACAGTCCACGGTATTTGGCAGGACTACCCCGATCGACCTCACTCACGGAGTCACGGACATCGACGTGGCAACGGACTGCAGCCTAGTGCCACATGATGTTGATATCACTGGTTTTTTTTTTTTTTTTTTTTTAATTATTAGATAAGTCAAAAAGGCTGAGTTACAAAAAGGAAGAGAAGAAAGGGTAGACAGGGCAACAGAGAGAAGATCAGCTGGTAGCAGCTGACCACCGTGCCCAACGCGCCACCTCGTGCGCGAAAGAGTTAAGTTCACGAGGAATATGGAGAAAACATGCGATTACAGATTGCGAAGTAACCCACCAGATCGCACGCAAAACCCCCTCGAGCTCACGCGGCCAGTCAAGCCGGCCATTGATGAATCCCACAGCTAGCAGAGAGTCAGACTCCACTACCAGACCGCTCAAGCCACGACGTCGAGCCTCCACCAGTCCCCCGCTTATAGCCAAGAGCTCTACCTCGACGACCGATCCGGCGCTGCTTCGGGCTCCCCACGTCCACGCCGGAGTGGTCCCACCTTCCAAGAAGCACGCCGCCCCTAGACCCGCGATCTCATTGCACATGGCCGCGTCTGTGCGTAGCGTGAGCGCTGGGAGGCGCATATCAGCCGACACAATGGGCCTCTTGCAAGCCCCCTTGGCCGCCCTAAATTCTTTCACCTGTCTTGAAATCACCCGGGCCAGCTGATCCGGGGGTAATCGTGTATTTTCAAAAATGACCGCGTTGCGCTCCTTCCACAACCACCAAATAGTGTAGGCGACAATGGACTTCCACTCACCGTGAAAACTCCTCCCCGTGGTTGATAAGAGCTGCCAACAATCTTCCACAGAACCTGGAGCCACCCTGCCAGTTGCAATGATGTGCCAAACGCCCATGGCATAGGGGCACTCAAAGAAAATGTGATCCAAGGTTTCATGGGCAAGCCCGCATCTCACGCATATTGGATCAAGAGCAGCTCGGACATGCCAAAGCCAAGAAGCCGTAGGGATCTTTCCATGGAACACCTTCCACAAGAAAAAGAGAACCCTGGGCCCTGCTGGACTCTTCCACATGTTGATCCAACCAGCGCAAGCTTCCTCGCCGATCCAGGGATGAGACCTCTCGGTGATGATAGAGGAATAAATGGAGGATGAGGAGATCAAACCGCAGCTGTTGTAAGCCCAAGCAACACGATCCACGCCCACCTCCCTGATTGGGTTGATTTGTAGGATTACAGACTTGAGCTCAGGAGAGAATAGACGTGAGAGCTTCACAACGTCCCAACACCCGGTTTCAAGAATCAATTCTCCAACGAGACGATTCCCCCAACTCAACTCTTGATGGAAGGGAGTGGGAGAGAGGGATAACGGAAGATTAAGGATCCATAGGTCTTCGAGGATTCTAACCTGGTTGTGGACACAGGGGTCCAACGCAGACCAGGATGGATAGCTCTGGCTGCGCGGCATGTCCGCTTCCAGTGAATGGAGCTCCTAGAAGATGGAGATCCCAGTGGCAAGTAACCCTCCCATTTGTATTTGGAGCGTGTGAGGCGGGCCCAGATGGAGTTTGGCTGAAGGAGAAGATCAGCCGCTCGCTTTCTTCGAAGCGACTGTTGCCAAGACTGGAACTTGCGAAGCCCCAGGCCGCCTTCCTCCTTTGGCTTACACACAAAGTCCCATGAGACTCGACACGAAGAATGCTTACCTCCCCAAAGGAAAGTCCGCGCGATGAACTCCAAGGACTTGGTCACAGACACTGGCACCTCCGTAGCAAAGAAAGTGTAGGTTGGGGTTGCTTGGAGCACAGATTAGATGAGCGTGGTCCTTCCGGCGCCTGAGAGTTTCAGACCCTTCCAGCTGTTGAGCTTTGATTGGAAAGTTTCGATGAGGTCGTTGAAAGCCGAGGCTTTGAGCTTCCCTCCATCGACAGGGACACCCAGGTACTTGAGCACGTCCCTAGTTTCAGACACACGTAGAACTCGACAGATGCTGCGGCACTGATCGTCTTCAACACACGGAGAGAACCGGACGGTTGTCTTGAGGGGGTTCATCTCCAGGCCCGACAACTGGTGAAACTTCTTCAAGACAGCAGCAACACGAGCTGCCTCCTCCGTCGACGCCTTAGTAATTAAAAGGCAGTCATCCGCGAATAGAAGGTGGGAGTAGACCTCCGGAGCAGCGTAGAATTTAACACCCCGAAGCCCGCCTCGGCCCTTGATCAGTCGCGAGAGAGACTCCTGCACCAACAGAAAAAGGTAAGGCGAGAGTGGGTCTCCTTGGCGGAGACCCCTTGAGGAAGAGAAATGCCCACACACCCGGCCATTAACAATGATACAGAAGGAAGGCGAAGAGATACACCCGAATATCCAATCCAGCCATCTAGGAGGGAACCGCATCTCCACCATGACTCGCTTGAGGAAACTCCACCTTATGCTGTCGTAAGCCGATCTAACATCGACCTTGATCGCCATCAGAGGACGGGTTCGAGGAGCACGATGGAGGGAGTGAAGCAGCTCTTGGGAAGATGCGATGTTGTCGAAGATGTTGCGGCCGGGAATGTACGCTGACTGCTCAGGACCCACGAGCTCGTCCATAACATCTCGGAGGCGACGGGCCATAATAGAACTGATGATTTTGTAGCACACGTTGCACAGACTAATGGGCCGGTAGTCCTTCACACGTCGAGGGTTTTCAATTTTGGGGATGAGGGAGACAAAAGTCTCGTTCCAATGGGGGGGGAGCCTCGCGGTGCAGAAGAAGCTCTGGATCAGGGAAATCAGATCATGGCCAAGGACGCTCCAAAACTTCAAGAAGAACTCCACCGGTAGCCCGTCGGGTCCAGCACATCTACCAGAACCCATTTCCTTCAGAGCTCCAAGCTCAGCACACCTGGCATCGGCGAGTTGCGGCAATTCAGGGAGATGCAGATCCAGATCCTCTTCTTCAACCTCAGACCACAGCCGTTGAAAGTGCTCCACCACAGCATTAGCAATAGCAGCATGCTCAGTCAACACTGCACCAGAGTCGTCAACCAGCTCAGCCACTTTCGATCGGTGTCGCCGCGACGAAGCCATGTCGTGGAACCAAGCCGTGTTGCGATCCCCATCAAGGACCCATTTCTGCCTGAACCGCCTAGAGATGAAGTCTTCTTGTCGTAGTAGATTCGCTGTGTACTTGTTCTCGATGCATCGCAGTTCAGCTTCTTCCACGTCTGAGAGGGCTCCCATGGCTTCCTTCTCGTACAAGACACCAAGAAGACTCTCAGCTCTAGCACCCATGTTGAACAGGTCAGCCTCATCTCTTCTGTTCCACAACTTGACTGCGTCCTTGATCTCCTTCAACCGCCCAGTAAAGGTGAATTGATGGGAGCCGAGACGAACTCTGCTCCACGCCCGGCGCACCAAGGAGGCAAACTCTGGCTCAGCCAGCCAGAAATTCTCAAGGCGGAAAGGAGAGGGGCCAGGAGGGCGAGGGTCAGCATTCGAAGAGAGAAGAAGCGGGTTGTGGTCGAAGGAGTAGCGGGGGTAGGTGCTTGATCCAGGCCGCGGGGAAGAGAGCCTTCCACCCTTCATTGCAAATACCCCGATCCAACCGCTCCAAGATTCTTGCCCTCCCCTGCCTCTTGTTGGACCAAGTGTAGGTCTGACCAACAAAACCCATGTCCATGAGATTGTTAGAAGAGAGGAAACCCAGAAAATCCCGCACACCCCGGCTGAGGCGAAAGGGCCGCCCCCCTCTTTTCTCCACTGGAGATAAAATAGTGTTGAAGTCGCCAATGATGATATGAGCACAACCCCCCTGACTAGCTCGGGAAAGCTCCGCCCACAACGTCCGCCGCTCACCGCACTTCCTCGCAGCATATACAGTGGATATACGCCATTGGCAAGACAAGGAGCTGGTAATCACTCCGTGGACGGCTTGCCGGGAGGAATGAACAAAAGAGACCAAACCTACATCACGCTTCCAAGCCACCAGAATCCCGCCCTTCCGCCCATCACGGGGAACAAGAAAAAGATCCCAGTACCGGCCAAGCTGGTTCCTAATACCAGGCAAATCAAGAAGGGAAAGGCCCACCTCTTGCAGGAGCAAGAGATCAGGCGCAAGCCGGGTGATCAGTCTTCGACAAACACGAGAGAGTTTGTGAAGTCCAGAGCCGCGGCAGTTCCATGACAGAACCTTCATCGATCACAGTTGACGTGCGCACCAGCGGGTGCGGGGAGAACACCTTGCACCGCCAAATGCAAGGCACCAAGAGCTGACTCAGCGACATCGTCGTCATTTTCAGACGCAGTGTCCCAGTTATCCTCCTCTCCAGCGGTGTTAAGCGAAGGTGAGGGAATGAGAGAGGCGAGAAGAGATTCAAGGCCAAGGAGATGGAAAGCCTCAAGGGGGGTGGATGAGACCACAGGCACAGCATCCTCACGCCTCTGAGGCACCTCAACAGAACCACCTTCAGGGGGAAGGGGGAAAGGAGAGGAGGAAGGGGCCTCATCTTCTCTCCACTGATGGCCCTCGGGGGTGATGCCATCTAGGGAAGGGTGGAGGGACAAGGCTGCCTGTGGCCCGCCCGAGGTGGGTGAGTTAGGCAGAGGGGAGAGAGGCCTGACACACCCTGGGGAAGGATGAGGTGACATGACCTCTATCGCAGTGGGGTTGGGTGGATGAGCTTCCACTGAAGAGTCATTGTCAGCGACGGACGGGGAGAGAAGTTCCTCGACCACAGTACCTGCTAACGTGGCATCATCCTGGAACACTTCAAGCTCTACAGTGGGAAGGCCCGAGCTCGAGATCTGGTCCACATTGATGGGCGGAGGTGATGTGCCACCAAAACCAGCTAAGTCTCCCGAAGTGGGGCACACTACGAGGCACTCAGGCGGCGGGGCATAAATGCAAGGCTGCTCCTCATAAATGCAGGAGGGCAAGACTGGTTGCTCTTCATTAATGCAACAGGACGAGGCATTAAGGCAAGGCTGCACAAAAGTACTAATAGCATCACACCCAACAGCTGGCTCTTGATATGCCTCAGCTGAAGCAAAATTTGAATTTGAAACCTGCTGGTTAGCCGCAGGGTCAAAGCCCAAACCCGGGGCTACCACAAGCGGGCCCATGACCGCTGGAGTTTGACCATACACAACAACGTTGACCTCCTGATTCCGTCGTCTCCTTCGCACCCGGCGGCGGCGCCTAGGGTTGGCTAGAACAGCCAGAGGAGGCACTCCAAGCCCCTCAGCCGGTAGATCAGGAGCAACCGCAGTTTCTGTTTGGACTGGTGCGCAGGAATGGCCAAGGCAGCCATAGCCACTACAGACCTCCAAACCTTCATAGACAAAATGTTGAAAAAATGCGGCATCGATACCCTTGCGCTTAATCCAAATCCCCTCTTTCATCGGCTTGTCCAAGCGAACTTGGATGCAGACACGCGCGAACCTGCAGCGAGAGGCAGAAGCAGAGGATGCAGCAACCCTCAAGGGCTTGCCAATGGTGCCAGCTATTTGCAATAGGCGGCCCTCCCAGAAATGATCGACGAGAAGCCCAGGGAACTTAACCCAGACTGCGCGAAAAAGGAGAGTTTGTTCCCGAGGCCGGAAGTCGTCCTGCCAACAGAAAACAGTAAGGTTCCGGCCACCCAACCGCCAGGGGCCTCTAGAGACAGCCCTGAGCCAGTCCTCCGCCGTCTTGAAACGGACTACGAATAGTCCGTCGTACACATCTGCTACAAGTGTAGGTTTGAAAGCAGCCCAAAGCCAGTCCACTCGACGCCGAAACTCATCCAGGCGCATTTTGCCATCAATCTTGACATAAGCTGCATGCTCCCAGCAACTTCTACTGCGCACCAGGTCGTCCTCCTCTAACTCCAAAGTATCTCCTTTCATGCATGGCCGAGAGACCGCAGGATCACGTGGTGGGTGTGGGACAACTTCATCAATCAAAGTGCCAGCAACGTGGGTACGAGGTGAGGAAGCTGCCTCCGCCTGAGGTCCCACCAGATGAGCCACCTCGCCAGCCGCCCTGGGATCCACACCATGGACCCCCAAGATCTGTTGGAAAAGGAGATTCTGCATGGGTAGTTGGGGGGAGTAAAGGATGTTTTGTTGAAAAGAGTGGGGGTTGGGGTGAAGTAAATGAGGACGGCCCAAATACTAGACGTGATTTCACTAATCTCGAGACACAGTTGGTGTCTTGAACGACCGACATGCCATGGTAGTGTGTTAACCAGAGTTCTAAGGACCAGATCACTCCTTTGGAAAATTATTATGGATATTAACATATGTGCCTTTTAAAAACTTATGAAAGAATATATAATCTTTATATTCTTTCATATTATATATATACTAGGTGGTGGGCCCGTGCCACCTGGCACGGCTAACTGTCCGCCCCCACCATTTCTATTATAATTTACGCCACATCAACTCACTATCCTTTATTTTTCTTTATTTAATTACAATTTTATGTCATGTGTATGCCATGTGTATATAAGTTTATGACTCAGATGATGAGTCATAAAAGTAACTACCCTTGGATCTTCTAGTACTCACCTGTGCCCCTGGCACAGTTTTTAGTTATTGTTAATATAAAATTTTAACAAACTCTCTGTAGTTTGTCTGGTTAGACGGCTGTGTTGACCCGTAGGTGGTCCAGGGTTCGAATGTTGGTCATAGCTTTTGGTTCACTGCCACCATAAAACATAGCCAATAAAATATTATAAGTCTAACTTAGGGTATATAAAATAAATATAAGTATTTGGATATTGCATAAGATAATATTAATAGAACTTAGGTTGATATGAATTAATGCATGTTTATATAAAGCAAACTTAGAGAATATATATAAAGAAACTTAGGGGATATGAATTAATGCAGGTTAACCGTTATTGCTCCTTATTAGGTTGATTCCTGTAATTATCAATAAAAATCCAAACAATATCTCTTCATTCTAACACCGTTTAAAATGCTCTATAAAATAATCATTTTACCATCATCCTAATAAACATGAATACATGGCATTTTAATGGTATGAGGGCCAAGAGGTATGGTTTGAATTTTGTTGATGTTTGCATGGGTATATATATATAGTGTGTGAGGGCCATGTTGGAATTTTCTTAATTGGGTTTCCATTAATTGTTAGTTGATTTGTTTTTATTAAAACCGGGTTGAATACAAGATCCAATGAGATAGGCTCGATAAGCCCACTGTTGTTAAGTGATCAAATTAATGGGCTTGAGCACACCGCGTTTTGTTTATGATGTGGTTGAGACGGCTAAGTGTAGGCCTAATTCTAGTTCAGCTAGAGTTCTACTAGAGTTTCAGTTCTAGTTGAATTCAGTGTTTGTCTTTGATGAGAGGACTCACTGGATGTCTATAAATAGGCTAGGTCCCCTCTCCACTCCTTATGTTGTTTCTGGCTTGTCCCATTGAGAGCCGTCCTGTTGAGAAGAGAAGGAGAGGAAGACCTAGACCTCTGAAGCTCTTTGGGATCTTCATGGCGATCAACACATGTATGTTTTATTTCAGTTAATCATGGTATTCTAATATTCATATACGAGATCCTGGAAATTATCTTACATGTGGTATCAGAGCCGTCGTATATGGATTTAGAATCCATAATATTCTCGATCCTTAAAACTTTAATTTATGAGTAAAGTGCACGCCTATTGATTGTTTTTCGCATGACGTAATCAATAGAGTGAGTTTTGCATTTTTTCCGGAATTTTAGAAGTTTTCTTTTTATTTTTTCGGATTTAAAATGCATTACTTAATGTATAATACACATTATAATAATGTGAAAAAAGGGGTTTTGGGGTTTGAGGTTGGCCGTCGGCCAACCATCGGATCGGTGGTCTCCGACCACCAAATCCGCGCCCCAACACCGTCGGAGCCTCTTCTCCGGCCGATCCGACGGTGGAGGACGGCGCTCGGTGGGAGCGGCGGCGATCAAGGCCGCCTCTTTCCTCTCGGGCCGTTTCTCTCTTTCCCTCTCCGTTGATTTCGCTGCCGAAACCCCCTCCGGCTTCGTTTCTCTTCTTCTCCGGCAACCACGACGACGGAGGAGGACGGCGCGGCGGATCCCGGCGGCACCCCGGCCGCCCTTCTCTGTCTCGCACGCCCGATCCCAGCCTACCGCGGACGGAGGCTTCTTCTCCGCCCGCTCTGATGGAGGACGGCGCTCAGTGGGAGTCCTCCGGGAGCTACGGCGATCAAGGTCGCCCCCCTCCTTCTTCTCCGGCCACGGCGACGATGGAGTTCGGCGCCCTCGAGGTCTGCCGTCTCCCTTTTCTCTCTCTTTCTCGCGTTGTCTCTCTTCGTCTCTCTTGGAGCTTCATCATCGCGACCTCCCCGGCTTCGCCAGCCTCTTCTCCGGCATCGGGAGTCCTCGACGACGGCGTTTTAGATCCAGTTTTGGCCGGATCGGGGCGCAGCCGGTCGGAGCGGCGTAGTGTGGCGACGGCGAAACCCTAAGGCTGCGTTTGGTTGCATGACGGGAGAGGGAGAGGTAGAGGGAGAAGGAGTGGGAGAGGGAGAGGAATGGTAAGGAATGGGATTGCCCTCGCTAATGTTTGGTATGACCATAGGAGAGGGAGAGGGAAAGACGTTGCTTTTGTTTGGTATGTCCAAATTAAGATGGGAAAGGAATGGAATGCTATTGAAGTTACTAATATACCCCTTGTTATATTATAACGTATTTTGTGATCTTTTTAGAACCGAGGGGTGTTTAAGTAATATGATAAGTGTTGACCAAAAAGGTGGGAGAGGAAAGGGGATTCCTCCCAATTTTGAGAGGAGTCCTCTCTCCTCCCATGGCAGGAGAGCTCGGGAGAGGGAGTCCCCTCTCCCGCGCTTAAATACCAACCAAACGCAACAGAGGGAGTCACGACTCCCCCTCTCCCATTCCCTCTCCCGTGGTCAAAGCGGCAACCAAACGCAGCCTAAGTTTCGCTCGTCTCGCCTGATCGGAGAGGATGAGGGATTAACGGGTTCGGGTCCACTTAGAATCCGACCCGAACCCATTAGTTTTAACTTAAACCCGGTTGTATACATATGTTGCAGTTTTGCATAAAAGCCCCTGAATTATTGCTATTCGCAAGTTTTACATACTGCTCTATTCGTTGAATATAGACTGTTGCAGTAACTTGTTTAAGTCCTTTTAGGGGCTTGTTTGTGACAGCCTTACTTAAATTGCTATATTTATGTCATTTTCTATCTGATTTGATCATGGTTAGAGTCATTGGACTCCTTGAACTGAGAGGAACATCATGGATATGTTTCTCATGTGAAATTAGCTAATGTTAAAAGATTAATTTAGCTTTCGCTGATTGTTTATAAGCTTATATTTAAAGTGCAAATTTTGTTTTAAGGTGCATGTTGTTTAGTACCTCATTTGTTGTCATAAGCATACATATTGTTTAGTATGCATGTTGTTATGGGCAATATTGTATGTATATCCCGGTTTAAGGAAGTTTCCATGAGCCAAGGTTGATGGTTGCCACCAAAGTGATTTATTAACCGAAACTTATGGATATTTTCTTATCCTTTTGTTACGGGATGCTCTGAGTTATGGTATGCAATTGCCTGCCCAAAGGGGGCGGTTGTGTATTATAATTTTAGAGTTATGAAGTTTCAGTTAGAGGTACATTAGTTAAGAGGGCCTGTCTGCCCAAAGGGGATAGGTTTCTCGAAACTTAGTGTATTCTCATTAATGAACTTTATGGAAGAGAGGACCTATAACATGCAACATTCTCTGCCCAAAGGGAAGACTGTTGTGATGTATTGGACTCTCTTATGGAAATATATCATTTGGTTATTGGATATATTTTAGTCATTGTCCAAATTGATTGACATATTGCACTCTCGTTGTCTGAACTGGCTTCTCTATTTGTGATCTTATGAAGTGTCAGTCAGAGATATGCTAGTTTAGAGGGTCTGTCTGCCCAAAGGGGATAGGTTTCTCGAAAACTTGGTCTATTCTCATAGATGAACTTCATGAAAGAGAGAACCTATAACATGCTGCATTCTCTGCCCAAAGGGGAGATTGTGGTGATGTATTGGACTCTTTTCCTGAAATATCATTCGGAGACCGTATATTTCAGTATTTGAAATGATTGCCTTTGTTACATTCACATTTGAATATCTTTTACTAAGCATAATGATGATGTTCGCATTGATGTCATGACTGATTCTGATTATAATAATGTGAAGCAAAATTGTTGAATTTGTTATGAAATTATTGATATATGTATAAACATGGCTTTGCAAGTTAGTAAAACTTGTAAGTTATTTATGAGAGCACCCCTAACAGGCTGACTTGACTGCGAGATGATAAAGATCTATCTAACATGCTTTGCATGATTGTTGTGAAAAAGATCTAATTTTTGAACATCTCATGAGTAGTCAAGCCTTTTACGAAAAATGCCAAAGAGTTTGTTGCGGTAAGGCGTAGATTCAGTGTCTAATAAAACTTGAGCTGTGAGCCTAAAGGGTGTACTGTCAGTTATATGTATGACGGTGTTTTTTTTTTTTTGGCAAATCTTGAAAACGGCTCATGTTTAGACCATTGGCACGTTTTTAGCATTGTTATGCATCATCACTTTATTGTTGATCATATCTTGAGTTGTTTAGCTTTTGAGTTTAGCCAACTCAAAAAAAAACTGCCTACAATAGCCAAACTAAGTCTTGGGATGTGAATTTTTCTCATTTTTATGTGCCCTAATGGAAGTTAAACTTCATATTGAAAGGGAGTGTAACTATTTTGCTTGTAATCCTATCTAAAATCTTTTTCCATCATAAGGATGGGGAGAATTTAGATAGTCTAAGTTTTTTTTTGCTCCGAAATCTTGTCGGGACTTCAAGAAAGATGGTACTGGTCAGACTCATAACAAGGGAGGTCCTAAAGCTGCCAATTAGAAAGATGTCAAATGTTTCTTCCGTAAGAAGAGAGGTCATAAGAGACGCGAGTGCACCGGATTCAAGTTTTGGTTAGAAAAGTAAATATAGAAGGTAACACACTTGCCCATGGTTGCTATGAATCCAATTTGATTAATGTCCCATTATATTCTTGATGGATTGATAGTGGGACTACTATTCATGTTGCAATGATTTTTTATGAGATTCACTGGCAAACGGAGGCAAGTGATGGTGAAGCCAAACTTAGAGTTGGAGATGATATTTAAGTCCAAGTAGAGTTCATAGGCACAATTAGCTTAAATCTAATGGCATATTATGAGCTTGTTTAGAAAACACCTTTCATGTATTGTCATTTAGACAAAATTCGATTTCTTCCTTTGCTTGATAGATCTGAATATTGTGTCAATTTACATACTGGTAAGTTCTAGTTATATTTGAACTCTCAGATTGTTGGTCACTGTGTGCTATCTAATTAGCTTATATAATTTATATTTGGCATGTTACCTTAAATATTGATAATGTTGTGTCTAAAAGACCTCTAATTAGAGAAAAGTCTTCTAAATTATGTCATATTTGTTTGAGTCATATTTCTAGGGAGAGGATTGAAAGATTGGTTAGAAATGATATTCTACCACCTCTTGTTTTTGGAGACCTAGATTTATGTGTTGACTGTATTAGAGGTAAATTGACCAAAACTTAGATGAAAGGTGCAGCTCGCAGTGTAGACCTCTTGGAAACAATTCAACTGACATCTATGGATCTCATTTGTGTACTTTGTATTTTATTACATTTAGTAATGAGTTCTCTCGTTATGGTTGTGAGTGTTATGGCAGGCATGATATTTCAAGGCAGCATGAAGGACTGTTTGCCAAATACTTGCGTGAATGTGGGATTGTTGCCTAACATACCATGCTTGAAAGTCCTTAGCATAATCATTTTGTTGTAAGCTGGTTGGAAAGCCCAGTTTGAACCACTTTTATGTCCGGGGTTGTCCTGCAGTGGTTATAATCGGTCTTATGAGCATTAGTTGTTTCTTCATTGCCTATCTAAATCATTCTAAAGTATATATGTTTTATTTTACCTGTGGCACTAGAGTAGTTCAATTCTTGACAATGAGATTCATAGAGGTTGATATTGCTAATATATGTTATCCTCAATTAGCAAATGAGCATGACCTGAATGATTCTATCTCCATTCCTTTTGCATGTTTCATAAGAGAAAATTCCTGGAGTTTTATTGCAATAATTAACCAACGGTCCAGAAGTGGTGTCAACAATTATAAATTCTGAAATAAAATTCTATATCAACATGGCATGTATAGCAACCCCCATAACAAAATGTCAACTCAACATATATAGATAAAGAAGTTGAAAGACTGCTCTATCCTCTCCAACATATGGTTTTCAATTGCCAATACTAAATTGGTTAAGTATGCGGTCTATATAAGACTTTTAGGAAAAACCAATAATACACAGGATGCATCAAGGTCTTTCCTGTCAAAGATATATATGTATGGGTCTCACAAATCAAGCTCAATAATTAAATCCAATCAATATGTCAACATGGAGGACAAGAAAGATAAAGTTCCTCCCACCGATCTAAAAACATATATCCTATATGCACTTATCCAAACAATTGAAATAGCCACTAGATCAACCATTGCCACCCAATGAAAATTGTATTGAGTCTCACTGCTACTAAGATCATAATGATTCAAAAGAATATGTAGCAACAACATGTGAGAAATTTTTATTCTAGTAAAAGTCTAGTGATCTCTCATCTAACCAAAAGTTAGATTGAATGCTAGCGACTGTACCATAGGTTATATATAACAAACTGTACCTATGTCAAAGTTATTCTTCCCATGAATAAAACATAGTATCCATCTGAAATACATCCTTTTCTGTCTCTTAGATCTTCTAACATCTATATGCGGAACAAGTTATGAAGTCCAAGAGACTCGAGTAGAATAAGGCAGAACTAAATCCGGAATAATTTGAATCAATTATAGATATAGAGGCACAATGTTGGAAAGAGATAGAATATTCTCTTATGAAACATGCAAAAGGAATAGAGATAGAATCATTCAGGTCATGCTCATTTGCTAATTGAGGATAACATATATTAGCAATATCTACCTCTATGAATCCCATTGTCAAGAATTGAACTAGTCTTGCGCCATAGGTAAGACAAAACAAATATACTTTAGAATGATTTAGATAGGCAATGAAAAAACAACTAATGCTCATAAGACCGATTATAACCACTGCAGGACAACCCCGGACATAAAAGTGGTTCAAACTGGGCTTTCCTACCAGCCTACAGCTGAATGCTTATGTTAAGGACTTCCAAGCATGGTATGCTAGGCAACAATCCCACATTCATGCAAGTATTTGGCAAACAGTCCTTCATGCTTCCTGGAAATATCATGCATGCCATAATACTCACCACCATAACGAGAGAACTCATTACTATATGTAATAAAATATTTATTACTATACAGAGTACACGAATGAGATCTATAGATGTCAGTTGAATCGTTTCCAAGAGGTCTACACTGCGAGCTGCACCTTTCATCTAAGTTTTGGTCAATTTACCTCTAATACAGTCAACACGTAAATCTAGGTCTCCAAAAACAAGAGGTGGTAGAATATCATTTCTAACCAATCTTTCAATCCTCTCCCTAGAAATATGACTCAAACGAATATGACATAATTTACAAGACTTTTGTCTAATTAGAGGTCTATTAGACACAACATTATCAATATTTAAGGTAACATGCCAAACATAAACTATATAAGATAATTAGATAGCACATAGTGACCAACAATCTGAGAGTTCAAATATAACTAGACCTTACCATTATCAAAAATTGACACAATATTCAGATCTATCAAGCAGGGAAGAAGAAATCAAAATTTGTCTAAGTGACAATGCATGAAATGTGTTTTCTAAAGAAGCTCAAAACGTGTCATCAGATTTAAGCTGTGCCTTTGAACTCTACTTGGACTTAAATATCATCTCCAACTCTAAGTTTGGCTTCACCATCACTTGCCTCCGTTTGTCAGTGAATCTCATAAGAAAACATTGCAACATGAATAGTAGTCCCACTATCAATCCATCAAGAATTTAATGGTACATTAATCAAATTGGATTCATAGCAACCGTAGGCAAGTGTGTTACCTTCTATATTTCCTTTTCTAACAAAAACTTGAATCCGGTGCGCTCGCGTCTCTTATGACCTCTCTTCCTATGGAAGAAACATTTGACATTTTTCTAATTGGCAGCTTTAGGACCTCCCATGTTATGAGTCTGACCAGTACCATCTTTCTTAAAGTCCCGACAACATTTCGGAGCAAAAAGGCTTTGACTATCTAAATTCTCCCCATCCTTATGATGGAAAATGATTTTAGATTGGAGTACAAGCAAAATAGTTACACTCCCTTTCAATATGGAGTTTAACTTCCATTAGGGCACGCATAAATGAGAAAAATTCACATCCCGAGACTCAGTTTGGCTATTGTAGGCAGTTTTGAGTTGGCTAAACTCAAAAGCTAAACAGCTCAAGATATGATCAACAATAAAGTGATGATGCATAACAATGCTAAAGACGTGCCAATGGTCTAAACATGAGCGGTATTTCAAGATATGCCAAAAAAGACTGTCATACATATAACTGACAGTTCACCCATTAGGCTCATAGCTCAAGTTTTATTAGACACTGAATCTATGGCTTACCGCAACAAACTCTTTGGCTTTTTTCGTCATAGGCTTGACTACTCATGAGATGTTCAAAAATAGATCTTTTTCACAACAATCATGCAAAGTATGTTAGATAGATCTTTATCATCTCGCAGTCAAGTCATCCTGTTAGGGGTGCTCTCATAAATAACTTACAAGTTTTACTAACTTGCAAGGCTATGTTTATACATATATCAATAATTTCAGAACAAATTCAACAATTTTGCTTCACATTATTATAATCAGAACCAGTCATGACATCAATGCGAACATCATCCTTATGCTTAGTAAAAGATATTCAAATATGAATGCAACAAAGGCAATCATTTCAAACACTGAAATATACGGTCTCCTAATGATATTTCATGAAAAGAGTCCAATACATCACCACAATCTCCCCTTTGGGCAGAGAATGCAGCATGCTATAGGTTCTCTCTTTCATGAAGTTCATCTATGAGAATAGACCAAGTTTTCGAGAAACCTATCCCCTTTGGGCAGACAGGCCCTCTAAACTAGCATATCTCTGACTGACACTTCATAAGATGACAAATAGAGAAGCCAGTTCAGACAACGAGAGTGCAATATGTCAATCAATCTGGGCAATGACTAAAATATATCCAATAACCAAATGATATATTTCTATAAGAGAGTCCAATACATCACAACAGTCTCCCCTTTGGGCAGAGAATGTTGCATGTTATAGGTCCTCCCTTCCATAAAGTTCATTAATGAGAATACACTAAGTTTCCAGAAACCTATCCCCTTTGAGCAGACAGGCCCTCTTAACTAATGTACCTCTAACTGAAACTTCATAACTCTAAAATTATAATACACAACCGCCCCCTTTGGGCAGACAATTGCATACCATAACTCAGAGCATCCCGTAACAAAAGGATAAGAAAATATCCATAAGTTTCGGTTAATAGACCACTTTGGTGGAAACCATCAACCTTGGCTCATGGAAACTTCCTTAAACCGGGATATACATACAATATTGTCCATAACAACATGCATACTAAACAATATGTATGCTTACGACAACAAATGAGGTACTAAACAACATGCACCTCAAAACAAAATTTACACTTTAAATATAAGCTTATAAACAATCAGCGAAAGCTAAATCAATCTTTTAACATTAGCTAATTTCACATGAGAAACATATCCATGATGTTCCTCTCAGTTCAAGGAGTCCAATGACTCTGACCATGATCAAATCAGATAGAAAATGACGTAAATATAGCAATTTAAGTAAAGCTGTCACAAACAGGCCCCTAAAAGGACTTAAATGCAATTTCAGAAACTTCAGGAAAAGTTAGCTAAAAGCTGTCAATAAAGCACTAACCAGAAAGTTGTAAATATCAATAGTGCAAGGGCTTTTATGCAAAAACTGCAGCACATATGTAACCGGGTTTGTTAAAGCTAGTGGGTTCGGGTCGGATTCTAAGTGGACCCGAACCCGTTAATCCTCATCCCCTCCGTTCATGCGGGACGAGCGAAACTTAGGGTTTCGCCGCCGCCGCCGCCGCTGCAACCGGCTGCGCCCCGATCCGGCCAAGGACGGATCTGAATCGCCGCTCGGCCCCGACGCCAGAGAAAAGGCCGGTGAGGACACGACGGCGAAGGTCTGAGACAGAGGGAGAGAGAGCGCGGGAGAGAGAGACCGCGGGACCTCGAGAGCTCCGCACCGCCCCCCGCACGCCGATCTCCGTCGTCGCCGTCGCCGGAGACGCCGCGACGATGTTGGGGCCGGATTGGGTGGCCGACAGCCACCAAGCAATGGAGTTGGCCGGCAACCAACCTCTGACCCAAAAAAAAAAACTCCAAAAGAGAGGAGGCGGAGGTGCCGCCGGGATCCGCCGCTCCGTCCTCCGACGATTGAGCTGCTGGAGACGACGGCCCTCAGGTGGTGTTGGGCGCGGATTGGGTGGTCGGAGACCACCAATCTCGATGGGGTTGGCCGGCGGCCAACCTCAAACCCAAAAAAAAAAAACTCTCTTTTATTATTATGTACATCTCGAATCCGGAAAATTAAAAAGAAAAACTCCTTAAATTCCGGAAAAATTAAAATCTCACCTATTGATTAACATAATGCGGAAAACAACCAATAGGTATGCCCATAACTTGTAGATCAAAGATTTAAGGATCAAACACAAAAAAAATATTAAGGATTCTAAATCCATATACGACTGCTCTTGATACCACATGTAAGATAATTTCCAGGATCTCGTATATGAATATTAGAATACCATGATTAACTAAAATAAAACATATCTGTGTTGATCGCCATGAAGATCCCAAAGAACTTCAGAGGTCTAGGTCTTCCTCTCCTTCTCCTCTTTCCAATACGACGGCTCTCGATGGGACAAGCCAGAAACAAGGAGTGGAGAGGGGACCTAGCCTATTTATAGACATCCAGTAAGTCCTCCCATCAAGGACAAACACTGAATCCAATTAGGCCTACACTTAGCCGTCTCAACCACATCATAAATAATACGTGGTGTGCTCAAACCCATTAATTTGATCACTTAACAATAGTGGACTTATCGAGCCTATCTCATTGGATCTTGTATTCAGACCGGTTTTAATCAAACCAAATCAACTAACAATTAATGAAAACCCTATTAAGAAAATTCCAACACCATATTCTTCTTTTCCCCAAGTTCTTGAGTGTGTTGAGGCTGACTATAATATTGCAAAGTGTTATTTATCCTCAGTTAATGAGGGTTGGCACGTGAGCCAGTATCACGAAGGGTATTGATGCAGTGAACCTGTCATTTAGCCCTAATTAGGTTGGCTAACTAAATTAAAAAATAAAATCATCCTCTCATTTTGCTTAGGTTGTTCTCTTTAATCCCTCTTGTGTTAATTAATTATAAGCCTTTGGCTAGTTGATTAAAGTATGCAGGTGGGTTGCTTGGATGGAGATTGCGATTGAGGATTGACTAGAGAGGTGGGGGTGGGAACAAATCAAGCCGTGACATTATTAAAGTTAGTGAATCCTCGAAGGTGGGAGGTGGTGACTTTGAGGACGGTATGATGACCAAGGGTCTACACGGGTTAATTGTTGAGGAAATGGATGTGATAGTGTGCAATGATGGCCGAGAAGATGGAGGGTGATCTGAGGTGGCGATGGTTGTTGGGAAAATCCCTGAGAGATGTCATCGAGAGACGTCGACGAGAAGCGACGAGGACGCACGGCGTTGGACAAACAAAGGTGCAGGAAAACAAAGGATCGATCCTTTGCTTGGAAATGATCGATCCTCTTAGTCTGGATCTCATGACAGAGAGCTATGTTGCAAATGATCGATCTTATGTCCAATAAGGATCGATCCTTCGCCGACGTTTTTCCCATGACAGAGAGCACGGGTTTGGATGATCGATCCTCATCCTCAAGAGGATCGATCATCGTCGGGGTGATCTATTCCACGGAATGAAAGGATCGATCCTTTCATTCAAGAAGATCGATCCTTTGCGGCATCCGGGCTAAAATCAATGGTCCAGATTAATCCGAGTGTGGGTTAATTAGTGGATATAAGTAGGGTTGGTGTGTACCCTAATGTGGAGAATGTAGGTTCTCATATGAGAGGCCTAGAGAGAGGTCTTAGGGCTTGAGAGAAAGCAAAGATAGAGAGAGTTCTCTGTAGTTCTTCGTAGAAGAAGAAAGAAGGCCTTGATATCAGAAACCCTAGAGAGAGGTCTGGGGGGCTTGATAGAAAGTTGGGCATTCTAGAGTGAATGTATATGGGAGGGTTGAGAGAGATTTATATGTGAGAGTTGAGAGATCAAGTCTTGTAAATCTCCTCATATATTGAAGTTTTCTCTCTTCCCGTGGTTTTTCCTTCGCGGTAATTTGCCGAAAGGTTTTCCACATTAAATTCTGGTGTCTCCTTTCATTGTTCTATTTTGATGCTTTCCCATCTTGGTTTCATCCCCGCCGAATTCCTAACAAGTGGTATCAGGAGCCATGTTCATTGGTTTAACAGTTCATGATGGCGGGGAAGGCCTCAGCTTCTCGTTTCGAGGTTAAGTGATACGATGGGAGAAGCAACTTCGGCTTGTGGTAGCAACGGGTGAAGGATATCCTGGTGCAGCAGGGTCTCTACAAGGCTTTGAAGGGAAAGAAGCCCAAGTCCGTGACGGCCGATGGCTGGGAGGAAATCGAGATGAAGGCGGTGAGCACCATCAGGCTCTACCTAGCGGATGAGGTCATGTACAACGTCATCAATGAGGACACGACTGTAGGGCTGTGGTCAAGGTTAGAGAGTTTGTTCATGACCAAATCTCTGACGAACAAGCTGTTCCTGAAACAACAGATGCACACCTTGAGGATGAAGGAAGGTTCAGATCTGATACAACACCTGAACACCTTCAATAGGATTATCACACAGTTGCTGAGCGTGGAGGTTACAGTGGATGATGAAGACAAGGCCCTCCTCCTTTTGGCGTCTCTTCCACCTTCCTACGAGCACCTGGTGACTACATTACTTTATGAGAAGGAGTCCCTAGAGACAGAGGAAGTCACGGCGGCCCTGCTCTCCAATGCCTTGAGAAAGAGGTCAACAGATGAGCCTGTCTCAGAGGCACATGTGGTAGAGAGGAAGCGCTCGTATGGGAAGGATGACAGGATCAAAGGAAAGACAGTTACTTACTACTACTGCGGGAAGGAAGACCACATCAAGCGGCGATGCAGGAAGTACAAGGATGATCTTGCTAATGGGAAGGTCAAGGAGGATGATGAGAAAAGCAACAACGTAGTGACACTCGACAGCGACGTGTGTGTCATTACGGGGGAGCTTCCGTACTAGAGGTACGATGGGGGTTCCGATCGATCGAAGTGATCGGAAAGGCCGAGTCATGCGGTATGATAGCTCGTATGGTGGCACAACAGAGTGTATGAAGGCCGAATCATGCGGTGTAATGGCTCGAATAGGTGGCACGACAGAGTGTATGGAGGTCCGAGTCTTGATTGCGACATCAAGAGTTCGATGGGGTCGATGGGGTCGATGGGGTCGATGGGGTCGATGGAGTCTTCAAGAGTCATGAGGCGCAATGACTTGAAGAAGCGCAGCACAAGGAGAGTGCAATGTCCGAGCTAGTAAGAGCTCGACGGGGTTCTGGTCTCTCATGAGTCGGGAGGGGGAGCTTGTTGGGAAAATCCGTCCCCATGAGAGACGTCATCGAGAGACATAGAGACGTCGACGAGAAGCGACGAGGACGCGCGGCGTTGGAAAAACAAAGGTGCAGGAAGACAAAGGATCGATCCTTTGCTTGGAAAGGATTGATCCTCTTAGTCCGGATATCATGACAGAGAGCTATGTTGAAAAGGATCGATCTTATGCCCTATAAGGATCGATCCTTTGCAGACGTTTTTCCCATGACAGAGAGCACGGGTTTGGATGAGGATCGATCATCGTTGGGGCGGTCTATTCCACAGAATGAAAGGATCGATCCTTTCATTCAAGAAGATCAATCCTTTGCGGCATCCGGGCTAAAATCAATGGTCCAGATTAATCCGAGTGTGGGTAAATTAGTGGATATAAATAGGGTTGGTGTGTAACCCTAATGTGGAGAACGTAGGTTCTCATATGGGAGGCCTAGAGAGAAGTCTTAGGGCTTGAGAGAAAGCAAAGATAGAAAGAGTTCTCTGTAGTTCTTCGTAGAAGAAGAAAGAAGGCCTTGATATCAGAAACCCTAGAGAGAGGTCGGGGGGGCTTGATAGAAAATTGGGCATTTTAGAGTGAATGTATATGAGAGGGTTGAGATAGATTTATATGTGAGAGTTGAGAGATCAAGTCTTGTAAATCTCCTCATATATTGAAGTTTTCTCTCTTCCCGTGGTTTTTCCTTCGCGGTAATTTGCCGGAAGGTTTTCCACGTTAAATTCTGATGTCTTCTTTCATTGTTCTATTTTGATGCTTTCCCATCTTGGTTTCATCCCCGCCAAATACCTAACAATGGTGACATTAGTTTTGTGAAGGGTTTTTGAGGGAGTATTCCTTGTATCTCTTAGCAGGCACTCTGGTTGGGAACAGAGCTTTTAGGGCTTTATAAAGCATTGGGCTGAAGAAAAGGTTTTACATTAAAATAAATAGTTATAAGTAAGGGGTTATGACGAGTAATTGAAAAGGCTTGGTTGGATTGTAAGTGGTGGATTACTATGGGGTACTGGATGCATGTAGAAGACTATACCTAGTTGGTAACTTTATATGGTCTGTGCCCATTGTCATTATGAGCAAGCTGATTTGTTTCTTTCAGTAAGTAAATTTTTAGGTTAAGCTGCAAAAAATATTTTTATGAGCACCATGTTTTCTCTTACGATTCCTATGTTCTATGCCTATTTCATGTATTTAGTCCTGTAATAATGTGATGGCTCATTTTTGCTCGCCTGTTTGCTGATATCATATGTTCTACTTGCAGATCGATAAAAGCCTCTCGTTTCTAAGCAGCTTTGTGCAGCAGTCCTTAGAAAAGGGTGCCAGGCCCTATGCACCTGACCTGATAGTGAATGTTCTGGAATGTTCGACATTGGCAACTTTAGAAGTCGAGACCAGCATGATACTCCGAGTCATGCTCTGAAATTTGAGGCATATGAGCTCCCAAAACCTGCACCTTCAGTGAATATTCCCTCAAGCTCTGCTGCACCGTCATCTGATGTAGTTCCATTGCCTCAGTCAGCTTATGCTAGTGAAACTCAACAACCTACCAAGATGGTGTCTCATCCATCCAGAGGCCTTGTCTGCAGACATGAGTCTTAAGCTTCGCCCCGACGGTGTTCAGAAAAAGTGGGGAAAACCTACCTTCTCATCCCCTGCTACACCTAGCAGCTCAACTTCGACCCAGAGTACAGCAAACGGAGTTTCAGCTGAGAAGCAGAGATTAGCTGCTTCGCTGTTTGGATCATCTAAGAACGACAAGAGACCATCATCAGCTCATAAGACGGTTAAGGGAAGCCATGCAAACATGGAAAAGCCAGTGGATATAAGAGCTAAAATCACGCCTAAATCATCACCATGTAAGCTTTATTCTTTTCCCTGTCATTGAAATAAGTTTTACTGGCCAAGTCCTCGAACATGTTACAGCTTCATCTGGCTTTATATGGCTGTGCCTATTTTGTGAAATTGAGCCTTTGAATTGAGGTGATACAGATATGGGAAGTCTACCTCGTGCTGCAAAATATGTTTTCCCTGTTCAGTTGGGTGTCCTCTTCCCAGCTTCAATGTGACTGTCATGTTATTGATTAGGTAAATAGGGCTCAATCCTGGCGATTAAAAATCTTGGCGTTGTTAAGTTTTTTTTTTTGGTGTGTGGAAAGGTATTTAAGATGGTTCATGTCTAGTATGATACTTAAAGCATCCTTGGTACTCTGTCAAACTGATACAATGCGTGGTCTATATATCCACCATCTTTCCTAGCAGTACTAATTAGAGGTTTCTCAAATTAGGCCAAGCGTATTGGACGTCTGCTGAGAACACTATGTATATATTGAGGAAGATGATAGATTCTAGATCAAAATTTTTGGGAAAAACTTCGTGTGTTTTAACCGTGAATTTCTTTTGGGATACGGTTGCCAATGCCACATCTATGTTTTGCTTCCTAACAAGATTAAATAAAGAGATTTTTTTTAATCAGATCTCAAATGATATCAAACCCTCAAGGAAATTTAACGAAGAGTGCTGATTTATGCACAAGCTGACGTGACATGTGTATTACACATGCCACGATCAGTAGTGAAAGTACCGACTCTTTCATCTATTCCATCGGTAGTGGGATACTCATACATTCAATCGGTAGCCAAGTATGCCTCCTATCGGTAGACAAGTACCGATATCTTCATCTATCCTATCAGTAGTAGGCTACCGATAGGATAGATGAAAGAATCTGTACTTGGCTACCGATAGGTGGTATGTGCATTACACATGTCATCTGTCCATGTGCACGAATCTTTATTCTTCGACGAAATATTACATATGACGTGGCAATTCAACCAACAAATTTTTTTAAAAAAAGCTAACGTGTCATTTCATTAGTGGAGTTCTGCACGGCTGACATGGTGTCAAGCTTTTATTGAATATTTTCTTGTATTACTATAGGAAATTAATTTGGAGATTCTTAAGCATAAGAGAGGGAGAGTTGAATGGATTTAACTGCAGTGTTAATGAAGAATATGTTAACTATTGCCAATTTCTTGCATATTATCTGCTGAAATCTTGTCAGTTGTAGAATTGTTCAGCTATTAATCGAACAATAAGTTGGTTTTAACCTACAAAAGATTTGATTCTATAGATATTTTAGATCATAGGATACCATGCCTATGCGATCAAAACTGTACGAGAGATTTGGAGGATTGAAGACCTTCCTTGTCTTTATTCACATATGGGTGATGAATTTATACATAAAGAATTCCTATACAAAGTAACTAGAGATAAAAGGTAACAAGATACAAAGATAACCTATATACCATCTCTACCTAATATAGGAGATTCATTAGCAGCTGGATGCTTGGTGGACGTGAGCTGTTTGCATGATTGCTGCTCTTGAATAGGTAACGTAATACCCCCCCTCAAGCGTAAGGGGGCAGCGACTACCTGTAGCTTGGCAAGAAGATAAGAAAACCGATATGTGGAAAGACCCTTGGTAAAGATATCTGCCAGCTGGTCATGGGTCGAGATAAATTGTAGCTTGATGAACCCTTTTGAGATTTGATCACGAATGAAGTGATGATCGATGTCTATGTGCTTAGATCTGTTATGGAGTACAGGGTTGTTTGCCAAATATGTAGCACTTATATTGTCACAGAACAACATCGGTGGTCCATCAAGGGAGAGCTGAAGATCTCGAAGAAGAAGTTGAATCCAAACGGCTTCAGTTGTTGCACTAGCTAATGATCGATATTCAGCTTCTGTGCTTGACCGAGAGACGGCGGTTTGTTTCTTGGCAGACCACGCGATGAGATTGGAACCAAGAAAACCACAGAAGCCCGAAGTAGATTTACAATCATTCGGATCGCCGGCCCAATCAGCATCCGAATACAAAGAAAGGGTAAATCGTGAAGAAGTACTATAGAAAAGTCCACGATTTATTGTGCCCTTGAGATAGCGGAGGATTCGCTTGACGGCTGCAAGATGAGTGCTCCTCGGATCATGCATATACTGGCACACTTGATTGACTGCATGGGAGAGATCTGATCGAGTGAGAGTTAAATACTGAAGAGCGCCGACCAAGCTGCGATAAAGGGTAACGTTAGGAAGCGGGTCGCCATCATCTTTAGAGAGTTGGGTGCGAGCGACGAATGGAGTCGGACTGGGTTTGGATTCCAACATGTTTGCTTTCTCCAGTAACTCCATAGCATACTTCTGCTGATTTAAATGTAGGCCGTGAGGTGTCCATTGAGCTTCAATACCAAGGAAGTAATGAAGATATCCAAGATCCTTAAGATCAAAATCTGTAGCGAGAGAGTTAATGACCGTCCGAATATGATGAGAATCGTTTCCAGTGACAAGGATGTCATCAACATAGATAAGAAATATGGTGAGGCATTGAGGAGAGCGATACACGAACATGGACGAATCAGTCGAGCTAGAGTGAAACCCATAACGTACAAGTGCAGTACTCAGCTTGTGAAACCAGGCTCTAGGCGCCTGTTTGAGACCGTAGAGAGCCTTATGTAGACGACAAACATGAGAAGGATAATCTTTATCTATAAATCCAGGTGGCTGCTTCATGTAAACAACCTCAGATAAGTCACCATGAAGGAACGCGTTTTTGACGTCAAGTTGACGAACCTCCCAGCGCTTGGAGACGGCAAGACTAAGAACCAAACGAATGGTGGTGGGTTTGACAACGGGAGAGAAAGTTTCCTCATAGTCCAACCCATATTGTTGGGTATAACCCTTGGCGACTAGTCTGGCTTTGAAACGTTCAATGGAGCCATCGGCGTTCCTCTTGATTCGAAAAACCCATTTGGACCCAACAATATTAAGATATGGAGTTACAGGGACCAAAGACCATGTGCGATTCTTGAGTAGAGCATTAAATTCAGTGAGCATGGCTTCCCTCCAGTGTGGATGCTTGGAGGCTTCTGTGTATGAAGTGGGTTCTGAGTATTCCAAGGCATCAGTGATAGCGTTGCATAATGGAGGTGGGTGACGAGCTTGAAGTAAATAGAGGAAGCGGGAAGGTGGAGGTGGGAGAGAGCCATCTTTGGCTCGTATGATCATAGGGTGGGATGGGATGGCTTGGGTGGTATGAGAGTCAACAGTTGTTGAGGATGAGGAGTTTGGTGTGGGAGGTGAGAGGGTATGTGGGGCAGTGGAGTTAAGGTCATGAGAAGGGATGGGTGTAGGACGTAGTGGAGATGAATGGGGATCTGCATGAGGGTGAGGTGGTGGGTGAGGTGTTAAGGTAGTGGAAGGAGAGGGAGGATGTGCATGAGGTATAGGTGGCGGGTTAAGGAGGGGTGGTGGTAAAGGAGGGGGTGGATGAGATGGTTGGTGAGTAAGGTGGTCAGACCGGTCATTAGTAGTAGGTGTGCTCGTCTGTTGTAGACCTGCAAATGGAAAGCAGGACTCATTAAAAGTAACATGTCTGGACGTGATAATGCGATCAGTGGACCTGTCCAGGCATAAATAACCATGCTGATTGGTAGGATAGCCAATGAAAACACAAGCTTTGGACCTCGGCTCAAGCTTGGAGGAGTTAAGAGGGCGGGTCCATGGGAAGCATTGACACCCGAAGACCTTCAGAAAAGAGTAGTCAGGTGTTTTATGAAGAAGGACCTCGAATGGAGAACGGTGACGAAGCACAGGTGTAGGCATTCTGTTTATAAGATATGCCGCCGTCTGAAAAGCAAGGTGCTAGTATCTCGTGGGAACAGAGCTTTGAAGCAGTAGGGTGAGACCGGTCTCCACAAGATGACGGTGTTTGCGCTTTGGAACCCCATTCTGTTCTGGTGTATGGGGACAACTCTTACGATGCTGGATGCCATGATGAGCAAGATACGAGGAAAATTGATGATTAACAAACTCACCACCGTTATCCGAATGAAAATTAGCAATTGAACACTCAAATTGATTTTCAACTAAACGTTTGAATGAAACGAAAACAGAGAACACATCAGATTTCTGAAACATTGGAAAGAGCCAAGTAAACCGAGAAAATGAGTCAATAAAGAGGACAAAATAACGATGCCCAAGAGAGGAGGTGACGGGTGCAGGACCCCAGACATCGGAGTAGACAACTTCAAGAGGCCGACTAGCAGAGGTAGCAGCATGCAGGAACGGAAGCTTGTGAGCCTTGCCAAGTGGACAGACCTCACAAAAGGAAGGCTTGGAGGAAGATGTTGGAATGGAAGCACCAGTTAAGATTTGATGTAGAACCGGGGATGACGGATGGCCAAGCCGGCGATGCCAAAGGTCTGAAGATACTTGAGCAAAAAGACAATGAAGACGAGACGATGATGCAGGATCAAGCTGGTACAAGTTGCCTTTATTCTGACCCTTGGCCAAAATCTATTGTGTCTTGCAATCCTTCACCAAAAAACCCCATGAGTAGAACTCAAAAAAGACATTATGATCTTTAGTGAATTGAGAAACAGAGAGAAGATTTTTGGTGATAGAGGGAACATGAAGAACTTTGGGAAGTAGAAAGGAAGAGGAGTTGGTAAAGAAACGGAGACTACCAATATTTTGGATGGGAACTGCATTACCATCCCCAACATAAATGTGGTCGGCTCCATTGTAAGGTGATGAGGTTACAAAATCACTGGCATCGGCGGTGACATGCGCGGTGGCACCGGAATCTGGATACCAGTTCGGATCATGAGCAGTATGAATAGCGACAGAATAGACCTGATGAGAAGGTCTAAATGCTTGATTCATACGGTGAGGACAACTCCATGCTAGGTGGCCAAATTCATTGCAGATCTGACAAATCATCGGTGGATGAGATCCAATAATGCCAGGCTGAGAAGAGGGGGAAGGTGTGTAGCCACGTGGAGCAGGAGGAACGTAACCACGCGGAGCATAGTACGATGGGCGAGAATTGTTGTTGTTGTGAAATCGATTTTTGTTGCTGGGAGGACGAGTAGAGGATGGGCGAGACTGGGAGGCGATAAGAGCAGTACCCGTAGAGCTCTTAGATTGAAAGTGTGCCAACTGAGATTAATGACTTAGAAGAAGACTGTAGAGCTCCTCAATCGATTTCTTCTGGCCCTGAGCAGTGATAGCAGTAACGAACTTAAGGTAGTCATCCGAGAGGCCGCCGAGAATATAATGAAAAAGCTCCGAATCGTTGACAGGTTGGTTGATGAAGGCTAGGCGATCCGCAATGGATTTAATCTTCTGAAAGTAGTCAGAGATAGAAGAGTCACCTTTGATAGTGTCCTTGAGAAGGCGACGAAGGTGAAGTTCTTGTGCAGATGTTTCGGCGGAGAACATGCGCTCAAGTGTTGTCCAGAGTAGGTGAGAGGTTGTAGAACGAATCACCGAGGGAAGAAGAGACTCAAATATAGTAGCAAGGATCCAGCTCATGAGGTGCTGATCAACACGAAACCATTGGGTGTAGGTGGTATTAACCGAACCGTCGGACAACTTCTTGGGAGGAGAAGAAATGGAGCCGTCCAAATAACCTGTGAGATCCTGGCTATGGAAGACTGGTAAGAGAGTGCCGCGCCATATGAGATAGTTTTCCCTCGTGAGCTTGACATGGGTAAAATGAATATGAGGGAGAGAGGGAAGTTGGAAGGAAGTCTCCGTATGAGATGGAGTGGTGGGGGAAGAAGCTGAAGATGCCATTAGAGAGGACACATGTGAGGATCGTACAATCTGATACCATGTACGAGAGATTTGGAGGATTGAAGACCTTCCTTGTCTTTATTCACATATGGGTCATGAATTTATACATAAAGAATTCATATACAAAGTTACTAGAAATAAAAGGTAACAAGATACAAAGATAACCTATATACCATCTCTACCTAATATAGGAGATTCATTATCAGCTGGATGCTTGGTGGACGTGAGTTGTTTGCATGATTGCTGCTCTTGAATAGGTAACGTAATAAAAACGTCATACCTAGGGCAAAATATTAATCGAACAATAAAGGAGGTGCTTTTTAGGTCATATCAATATTTTAGGACTTACAACCATATCTTGGGTCATGATTTGTTGAATCCCATCCAAGGGCGTGGATGATGACAACTCGTTAACAAGCTGCTAACTGGATACCGAGCCAAATTCAAGCCGATTGAGGCTGAGCCGGCAAAGATCAAAACCAACATTTTGGGCGATGGAATCCCTAAATTCACTCTCCCTCCCTCTCTCCACTTTTGGTTGCTAATCTGAGCAACCAGATTAGTTCAAATTGTTGGCTGTTTTGGTTCGCTTTAGATGAAAAGTGCACTAGACTTATTAGTGAATGCACTCCAATCACTTTTGTTGTTTGGTTTGATAAAATGTAGAATAACATGCATGATGGTATCAATCACACGTTAAAAATCCTCCAAAATAATAATGTTCAGAACAGATTGAGTGAAGTGACTTTGTTCCATCCAATCCTAAGCAACTAGGAAGAGAACCGCAGCTCAAAGCTGCAATGCCTTTGTTCAATCCTAGCCAGCTAACCCTCAGCTCTGGGCAACATTTTATATGTATCAAAGTCATTATATTTTTTATTTTATAACTGAGGGTCATTTTGTGTGTATATTACAATTACAAAACATGTTATTTTAGTCATGAATTCTTACCTATAAGTCAGAAATCTCGACCTGTAAGTTCGAGTTCATATGTAAATAATATGTTTTGTAATGAAAACACATAACGATCCTATTAGAACATAAATCATGCTTGATCGGCGAAAGGACAAAAAGTGTCAAAATGATTTAACATCAAGAATCATGAGATTGTGATTTAGTTCTACTCCTTTGAAACGAACAGAGGTGTTGAAGCTCTTGAGATTGGATGATGAAATGGAAATGAAGTGGAAAATGGAAATGGGAAATTGAAGATGATAAACTATGATTGAACTATGGTAAATATACTCCTATGAATGATAGATCTACTGCTATGAATAGAATTATGGTAGCACTACTCCCAAGAAATTATTGTAATATTACTCATATGGAAGAAATTATTGTAGCACTACTCCTAAAAATGAAGGACTGGTTGCAAGAATTAAAATGAATAAAATCTTCATTAAGATAAATAAAGCTACATTCATAAATATAAAAGCTACATAGAAAAGCTGGTTTGTTTTGATGGTCGAGGCCCTTTTTTCTTCATCTTCTTGGCCTTTTATAGAGCTTCTGGTAACTACCTTGAAACCACTTTGAAACCACCCGAACTGCTCACTACAACTGTTAGAAACTGAATCTGAAATCGTCATAAATGCATAACTGGGCGATATCTTCAGCTATTTACGAAACTGTCATCAGATAAAGCGTCTTGTCTTCCACTGTGATTTGGCCAATGATAACCTTGGAATTTGATAAAACCTGAACATGAAAGTTGTAGGTCTTCGAATTCTCTTTCCATCGGTCCAAAAATCAACTCATTTAGACATCGTATGAGAAAGTTATCGCCAAAATGGTCGAAACACATCGATGTCTTATTAAAATAATCAGCCAAAATATGGCCGATGGAATTTTGCCGATTGGGAAATGGACGATGACATCGGCTATCTTTTGGACGATAACATTTAGATTATCGGCCATTATTTACTATTTTACCACTGGACACTTTGATCGCCGGTTTGATACAGTAAACGATGAAATCTGAAGATCTCTTCAACAGTAAAGGTGTAGATCTTTTCGTTCTCTTTCCCATGGTTCAAGAATCGTTCACTTTGGATACTTGATGTAAAAGTTATGGCCAAAATACTTCAGCTGTGTCAACATTGAAGTATCTTTTGGCCGATTGGTAATATTTACGAAATTACCATTGATCTTATTAATCGCCCGAATGGTTATATTTATGACTAACAAATCCTAAATTATAAGATCTAAAATAAAATAAATTTAAGATACAGATTTCTCCAGGTCCGTTGATCATCATTAGTAAAGCTAGTGATAGCACTAGCAGCCTCGGTGCCAATAATGTGATGAGTGAGTGGGTTGGTGTGCCGTCTCCATAGGCCCCCCCATCCTTAACGGGCGTCATTGGTGCTTTGATAACCCAATAACCCGAACGAAGCCTACCATTACCACATATCCTTCCTTTAATATCGGATGCGGATTCTTACCCGACCTGTTACACAGCTTTACTCTCGGTTGTGTTCCCATGTGTACATCACTATGAAAGAAGGATCCATGGTCCCTCCACTCATTAGTTGTACGTTCCACCCATGCCTTTATCTCCATATACTCTCTCAGTCCTTAGAGAAGTTCCAAGTTTGAGAGGAGGAAATGGCCAAGCTACATTACTTGTATTGGCAAATTATTGCCGCCATCTTGCTTGCCATCAATGTTCTTGCACTCCTGCCGGCTGTGTCAGAGTCTGCCGCCGTTTATAACCGGCTACAGGCGCGGCCGGAGCTGTGCAACGGGACGATAGCGGAGTGCGAAGCGGAGCAGGTGGAGATGGTGATGGACTCGGAGACGCACCGGCGTTTCCTGCAGCAGCGGACCCGGAGCATCGATTACGGCGTGCTGGGCCCCGACCGGCCTGTCTGCCGGGGCGGCAGGGGCCAGCCTTATGCCAATTGCGCCACGCGCAACGGCAACCCCCCGAGCCGTGGCTGCCACACCTATGACGGCTGCCGCGTAGGCAGCTGAATCATCACGTACGTTAATGTTCTAATAAGTCCGTCCTAGTAGATGTTTGTGTCATGTATAATGGAATGATTGTTGGCTTGATCGCTCACTGTGATTTATCAATGCATTTGGTGAAATAAAGAATGATCTAGAGCCAACTCAACTCAACCTTGACTCGAGAGTCATGAGTTGGGCTCATAATCAATATATCTTCAATTGTGTCCGATTAGCTTCTCACTTTGTATAACCAGCAAGACCCTCCTCGGTTCCCAAGTGGCATTCGTAACACGCTAGTTTGGCCATTTCACATGATACATTATCGGACTACATGATATGCCTGGCCTGTCAATAATGTCAATGGATGCAGTGCTAGGGCTGTAAATGAGCGAGCAACCGAGACCGTGAGTGGGTTGGTTGGGTAACGGTGTGTGCCTGTACGAGTGACGTGGTGAGTCCAAGGATGATTGAGCCACCCTTAACAGGCCGAAATAGCGCTCCAACACCCAACAACCCAAATACCCAAATACCCGATCGATATCCAACCACGTGATACCAGACTCTTCGTCGAATGCGGATCCAGACCCGACCCATTGGAATTGGATTGGGCCTTTATTTTCGACGGCCGACATAATTCTTGAAGTATAAGCAACTAACTCTCACTGATTGTACCGTCCACTGAGCTCATCTTATAATTATACTAGGTGATCCCCTCATATCACATAGCACGATAACCATAACCTCCCACTAATTAATCATCATCTCTCTCTTAAACACCCAATAACCGTCACATTTAATGTAATTTTATTTTAATCGTATGATATATTCAGACTTAATTAGATCTTATATAATAGATCATATACTCCTCAATCGCCACAAAGCTTGCTAAAATAGTTGTCATATATGTGTAAGTATACCGTACCGAGTAGAGGCCAAAAGGGAAAAGAAGAGAGCTGTAGAGGCTATACATTGCTTGTATTGGAACATTGCTGTCACGTTTCTTGTCGTGATCAATGTTGTTGCAATTTTGCCGCCGGCGCATACCTTTTGATGGCATCTTGATCTCATCTCAAACAGAATAAATGGATATAATAGGGGTGACAATCTGGGTCATGACCCGTGAACCCGACCCGAAATAAACGGGTTTGGGTTTGATATAAACGGGTTCGGGTCATAAACGGGTCGGGTCGGGTTGACCCGCGAGTTAGGCGGGTCAACCCGTTAACCCGTACCCACTAGTTACCCAGCCATCTACCCACTTTCCTTACCCAGCCACTACTCTTACCCAGCCACCTACCCTTAGTAAGGCTCTCACCTTCTCCTCCACTCCTCTCTACACCCCCCCGGCCGCCCGATCTCCCTCTCCCTCCGGGCCTCCGCTCCTCTCACCCTCTCCACCTCCTCCCTTGCCTCTCTGCTCCCCTCCTCTCCACGGCCTCCGCCTCCGCCCGGACCGCCCCCCACTCCCTCCCGTCGCCTCCACGGCCTCCTCCACGCCCCCCACTCCTTCCCGTCGCCTCCACGGCCCCCACTCCTTCCTGTCCTCCACGGCCTCCGCCTCCGGCCCCCACTCCTTCCCGTCCTCCACGGCCTCCGCCCCCCAAGGCACTCCTTCCCATCGCCGTCCTCCACGGCCTCCGCGAGGTCACCTCAGCGCCGACTACGTCCACGAAGCTCCACTGCCATCCAGATTCGTCCAGATCCGGCTGCTTCCTCGCCTCTACGACTCAGATCCGGCTGTTTCCCAGCCAGATCCGGCTGTTACCCAGCCAAATCCGGCCAGATCCGGCTGTTTCCGGCCCGATCTGGCTGTTTCCCGTCCAGATCCGACAAGATTTGGCTAGATCCGGCCAAATTCGGCTGTTTTCGGCCAGATCTGGCCAGATCCGGCTGTTTCCCGGCCAGTTTGTAATTAGTTGTAATTTAATTGTAATTTGATATGATTGCTTGTATGGTTGTAACTTGTAACTATTGAGGATGTATTTTGATCAGATTGTAATTAGTTGTAATTTGATATGTTTAATTGTTGTTAAACGGGTCGATCTGACCTGACCCGACCCGACCCATTTAATAAACTGGTTAGACGGGTCGGGTCGGGTTGACCCGTTTATAAACGGGTCGGGTTCGGGTTGATAAACCGGACCCGTTTATTAAACGGGTCGGGTTCGGGTTGGGTGTTTTGTTAAACGGGTCAGTGTATGACTCGACCCGAACCCGACTCGTGAACTCGAATTGCCACACCTAGGATATAGAGAGAATAGAAGGTGGAAGATTATAAAAGAAGATGGATGAACTCGTCGCGATGGCTGAGGATTACCCTTGATCCAATTAATGGCTGGACAACCATCTTTTAACTCTCTTGATAAAAAAGACAACTTCTATTCATCAAAAGCTTGAGAACTACAATAAAAGACTCACGCCTATTTAAAGCAAACCCAGATCTCCTAATAGTACTTCTAATAGATCGAACGGCCAAGATCTCCTGATGGGTGGCAATACTAATGAAATAATAAGCAACAGAGAGATACGTGACATGTATCTCACGGACTCTTGAGCCGTCACCCACTCCTCATGGGCGGTCCCCGCTGCCCCCACTCACGCAATTAACTCCTCCATCGTTTGATTGCGAGTTAAGAACCGGGTTAAGGGGGGTTAAGCTTTTAACCCCTGTTTGATTGGGGGTTAAGAGGAATAGAATTAAGCCAGTTAGGGGTAAAAAAATAAAGATAAGAAATGGGATAGACTTAACCCACTTTTGGTGTTTGGCTTAGAAACAATGGTAAGTTAGTGGGTTAAGCTTGGGATAAGGGTAAAAATTATAAAGTATATAAAATATATAATATTATAATAATGGGTAACATAGTCGGTTAAGATTATAATATTAAAATTAATTATTAAGCTAATTAAAATGTTTGTACGTAAAATGTATAAAATATATAATATTGCATCAATGCATCTCCATGCGACCCACTTATATTAATATAATAATAATATTTTAATATTTATGATTAAAATAATATAAAATAATGTTTGTACACATTAGTGCATCCCCATGCAGACCCACTTATATTAATATAATAATAATAATTTAATATTTATTATTAACATAAATATATAATTTTTTTTGCATGATGTAGACCAATCATGATATGAAATGTGGCATGTGGACCCACTTATATTAATATTTTATTATAATAATATATTAATAATATTATTTAATACAGTACGCATATATAAAAAAATATTATGCGTGCGCAAAAGTTTTTATACGCTCATAAAACGCATAAAAAAATGTTTATGGGCTCACAAAAATATTTACACGTAGAAAAACAAGCAAGCATAAAAAATGTTACTTCGCATGTAAACATTTTTATACCATCATAAAAATATTTTCATGTATTTTTAGAAGCACATAAAAAAGTCTAAGAGCGTAAAAACTTTTTCCTTTGCATAGTGTATTAAATAATATCAATAACATATTATTATAATAAAATATTAATATATGTGGGTCCCACATGCCACGTGTTATACCATGATTGGTTCACAACATGTAAAAAAGATATTATTTTATCATTCTTTGTATATTGACATCATTAAAATAATATTAGAATATATTTAATGGATGTAAATGAGAGAGATAAGCATAACCCAATTTTTGGGTTTAACCCCTCTTTGGTGTGGGAATAACCCTGTTTGGTGTGGGAATAAGGTGGGAATAACCCCCTTATTCCCATACTTATCCCCAAACATCTTTTCTTATTCCAGGTAATCATTATCCATTTATTCCCATTCCACCTACCACCACCACTCTACTTTTTCTTATTCAAAGTAATCATTACTACTTTATTCCCACTTTTCCTAACCTCAAAATCCCTTATTCCCACTTTTCTTATTCCCATACCAAACAGCCAACCCCTCTAACCCTGTTTGGTACACCCAAACAGGGCTTTATCCCCACTCGAGATAAGATTTATCCTGGGATTCCTAATCCCAGGATTAGAGGGGGTTTTTTGCAAAAACCCCCTTGCCACCTACCCCATCTACTTTCCACCTCATCAATTCCTATTCTTATCCTACCTTTTTCATCTAATATTATTAATTTACTTTACACCTCACCAATCCAAAATTAAATTAATAATATAAATTAATAATAGAAAAGTAAGTTCATTGATGTGTATAAATTAATATAATATAAATTAATAATAGAAAAGGTAGCTCATTGATGTATATAAATTAATGATATAAATTAATATAAATTAAATTAATAATATAAATTAATAATAGAAAAGGTAGCTCATTGATGTGTATAAATTAATGATATAAATTAATATAAATTAAATTAATAAGATAAATTAATAATAGAAAAGGTAGCTCATTGATGTATATAAATTAATGATATAAATTAATATAAATTAAATTAATAATAGAAAAGGTAGCTCATTGATGTGTATAAATTAATAATATAAAAGGTAGCTCATTGATGTGTATAAATTAATGATATAAATTAATATAAATTAAATTAATAAGATAAATTAATAATAGAAAAGATAGCTCATTGATGTATATAAATTAATGATATAAATTAATATAAATTAAATTAATAATAGAAAAGGTAGCTCATTGATATGTATAAATTAATAATATAAAAGGTAGCTCATTGATGTGTATAAATTAATAATATAAAAGGTAGCTCATTGATGTGTATAAATTAATGATATAAATTAATATAAATTAAATTAATAAGATGAATTAATAATAGAAAAGGTAGCTCATTGATGTGTATAAATTAATTATTATATTTATAATAAAAATAAAACATATTATATTAATGTAAGTGGAGGTCACGTGTTCGTCGTCAAAGGCCACGGTGGGGTGACAAATAATTGGGTGTTGATATGAGAGGGATTAGCAGGAGGAGGCGTCGAAAAAGACGAGTGGGGTGGTAATATTATATTTTAATTAATATAATATGTATTATCATATTATTAAGTAATTTATTAAAGCCAGGGTGAATATTTATGCATTATCATATTATTAATTAAAGTACCAATATTATTAATTTACTTTCCACCTCACCAATCCCTATTCCTATTCCACCTTTTTCATCCAATATTATTCATTTATTACTTTCCACCTCACCAATCCCAAGTAATCATTATATCCTTATCCCCGCTTTTTCAACCAAACACCAAGGTGGGATAAATTTTATCTCACAACTTATCCCGGGTTACTAATCCCTATCCCCTCTAATCCCGGGATAGTCTATCCTGCAACCAAACGCAGCCATAGCGTTTGGGGATAACAATTGGGTTAAGGGGGTTATCCCGCTTAACACTGTTTCTTACCCCCGTTGCCAAACTTAAGAATGGGGTTAAACTTCCGTCTCTCATTTACACCCATCACATCTATTCTAATATTATTTTGATGATGCCAATATATAAAAAAATGATAAAATAATATATTTTTTACATGATGTGGACCAATCATGGTATAACACGTGGCATGTAGGACCCACATATATTAAAATTTTATTATAATAATATGTTATTGATATTATATAATACACTACGCATAGGAAATTGTTTTTACGCGCTTAGACTTTTTTATACGCTTTTAAAAATAATTGCAAATATTTTTATGATGGTATAAAAATGTTTATGTGCTTAGTAACATTTTTTGTGCATGTTTGTTTTTCTACGTGCAAATATTTTTGTGAGCCCATAAACATTTTTGTATGCGTTTTTATGATCGTATAAAAACTTTTGCGTACGCATAATATTTTTTTTATATGCGTAGTGTATTAAATAATATTATTCATATGTTATTATAATAAAATATTCATATAAGTGGGTCCACATGCCACATGTCATATCATGATTGGTCTACATCATGCAAAAATTATTTTTTATATTATTTTAATAATAAATATTAAGATATTATTATATTAATATAAGTGTGTCCGCATGGGGATGCATTGATGTGTATGATCATGCTATGCCATGTAATGATACGATTCTTCTTCGCGTCCGCCGTAGGTGGAGGCCATGTGTACGTCGCTGGCGGTCACAGCGCGGGAAAGAACAACCTCAACACTGCCAAACCATACGACCCGATGGAGGATGGACGGGCATCGTTGCCAACGATTGCGGAGGAGCGGGCGTCTGTCGGAGATGGCAAAATAAGCGGGCGTTGATAGGAGAGGGATTCGTCGGTGAAGACGTCGAACATGACTGGTGGGGTGGTAATATTATATTTTATTATAATATATTTTTACTCTATTTTATGTAATAATATAACAGTATAAATTTTATATGGTTCAACATACAAATACAAAAAACTTAAAACTTAATAGTGAAGTAGAGAAAGATGGGTTAGTCAGTGTTTTAAGGATTGATTGCAACCAAAATTGGTTGTGGGAGTGGTACTGAAGTCGACTGTCAGCGTGCGTTGACTAAAAAATAGAGCCATTGAAGAGTTGTATATTATATATTTTATACACTTTACATACAAACATTTGAATTAACTTAATAATTAATTTAAATATTATAATTTTAACCCACTATTATAATATTATATATTTTATACACTTTACGAAGATAAATTTGAATTAATTTAATAGTTAATTCAAATATTATAATCTTAACCCATTGGCTTTCCCACTATTATAATACTATATATTTTATACACTTTACAATTCTTATACTTATCCCAAACTTAACCCACTAGTGTACCCCTGTTTCTGAGCCAAACGCTAAAAGTGAGTTAAGTTTATCCATATTTCTTATCTCCACTTTTTTACTCCTAACCCCCATTAAATCTATTCCCATGACTCGAACCAAACCGGGGCTAATAGTATAAAATCAATCTTAAACTCCTAACTGACTCCAAACATTAAAAGTAAACACGACCTCGATCCTAATCAGACTCTAACTTGACCTCCTATTGATGCTTCGGATTAGGACTCGACCACTAGATATGATCGTCGACTCCTATAACCTGCAGGCGTCGGAGGAGCCATGCATCGGGACGATAGCAGGGTGCCGAGCTAAAGAAGTGGAGATGCTGATGGACTCCGAGGCGCACCGGAGGTTCCTGCAGCAAACCTCCAACGTCATCGGTTACAACCCATGCACTGAACAACGCCAACAAGCCCGTCTGCAGCTGCGGCCGCGGCTTTTCATACACATGCTGTACCAAATCCAACGGCAACAGGGCGGGCCGTGGCTGCAGTCCCTATTACGGATGTCCCAGCTAGGCAATGCCGCAATGGTATGACCCAAACAGCTCCCTCCTCGTATATAAGGGATGTTTTAGCGCATTGCATCGTGCTGATCATATGATCGATCACATGATCAAACATGGGACTATACATATAAGAGAATTTGCTTATTGTCGATTATGATACATCACAAGTGTCTAACCTGTCATTAATATCACTTGATGCAGGTAGGGCTTTTGAACACGAGCGAGCCGAGTGCAGCTCAAGTTCGGCTAGAAATTTATGTGGATGATCAGCAAGAGCTCGGCTCGCCTAGGAAGTAAGGTCACAAAACATGTCATTAAGAAGCACAAAGGCTTTCTTGGGCTCAAGCCCGTTAGGAACCAAGCGATCTTAGGTGGAGCTCATCTTGCAGACCTTTTGATGTAGGACACATCAGAAGAAGAGGAGGAAGAGAGGTGAAGCTTTAAGAAAGAGAGAAGAAGCTTTGAGAGGGAGAGAGGAAGCTAAGAGAAGAGGAGAAAGAAGACAAGAAGGAGGCAGCAATCAGCAGCTTTCATCATTAATCCTCAATATCCCCAAATAGAAGCTAGGGTTTTCCTTTTATAGGAGAAGGGAACCGACTCAACCAGTTAAGTACAAATAGACTCAAACTCGAATAACACCTAAACTCGATCACAATATTATAATGACTCAACGCTAAATAAGCAAAACTAACTCAAAAACAACTCTGACTGAGCAACAATCAAAATATGAACATGTTGGACTCATCTGCTAAGGAATTGGGATTGATCTGGATCTGATGTCCGTATCAACTCCCCTGGGGTGAAAAGAACTCGACTCCGTCGAGTATGATGTAACATGGGTCTGATAGTGCTCTAGAAGTCCGAGTCGACCTGTAAGAACTGAGTCCGCTCCAAGAAACCAAAGATCTTACTATACTCACCACTAATAGAAACTATCCAATTATTCAAAATTGCATCAAAATACTCTTATTTTGTGGGTGGAAGAGGTAAGGATGTAGGATGAGGCACATGCTCAAGTGGTGGCTCAATAAAGGGATCGTCAAAGGTGAAGGATGAGACTCGATAAACGATGAGATCAAGGAGACATGTTAAAGCTTTTGTAGGGCTTAGATTGTAGTATGGCAAAATGAAGAAATCGAAGGAATATATTCTAGTATCATGCAACACTTTAGATGGCCGAATACTATAATCCTGCAATTTGAGAGAAAATCTCATCACATAGTTCCCAATTTGAAATTCATTCAAATGCCCATGAGAAATATTCTGCAACTCATATTCAAGGTGATTTGTGTGAGTATCCTTACTAATCTCTGAATGCAAATTATGAATGTAATGTGTACATGCATGAATAGAGAAATTCCTAGGTATGAGATCGAGATGTTTTCTAATATTGTAACCATGCATGACTTCTGATAGACACATCCCGATAAACCTGCTAATTATGATGCAACATGCAAACTGATGCAGGAGAAGCATAGAATCCCAAATATGTGAACTGTCACCCATAAGAAATATTAGAAAGTTACCAAGATTTATATTCACAACTGCCATTTGGTTGTTTATATCGGTAGTAGAATACTTACAATTTGTGTTTATGTGATGCCACATGGTTCTCCAAAAATAGGTCATGAAACAAACGTGCCAATCGAACAAGATAGCTTTTGAAAGGTTAAGCAATGTGAAGGGTTTTGGAAGACTGTATATCTCTTTTAACACGATATTATCAAACTGATGTGGGCTGATGATTTGAAGACTCTCATACTTGAACAGATCATTTACTTTATTCATAGTAAGTTCTAAGGGTTGTGAAAGGTCACAACTAAAGACATTCATAGAGTTATTGGATTCGGTTTGTGGGGATGGCCTACTATATCTTCCGATGTTAGAATCTGTCTCAGACTCATCATCGATGTCATTAATGTCATCGAGATTGGGCTCGTAAACTAGTTCCTCGATGATTTTCAGGTCATTGGTTGCGACATGACCAAAGCTATGGCATTTGTAACATTGAATCCTAGAACCTTGCTTAGAGGGTGACTCTAATAATGTTTTGTCCTTTTGGCTTGGGCCAGCGGTGGGAGGGGTTTTAGTTGAAGTGGCACTCCCAGGTAGTCTAGTTCCTAAAGGTTGAGAATGTCTTGTGAAAGTGGTCCTAGACATGCGTTCAAATTGTTTAACAATGATGTAAGCATGATTTAGGGTGGTGACACCTCGACCAATAAGTTCCCTTTTTAGCTCATCCTTGAGACCAAGTCGAAACCTATTTAGAGAGATCCTCTCATTTTCAATGATATCACATCGCAACATTAAGTCCTCAAACTGTGCGATATAATATGCTACTGGGCGGTTACCTTGCCTAATATTGTTCCATTGATCTATCAATTCATCCTGATAATTTGCAGGAAGGTAATTTTCTTTAAACTTGGCTTTCATTTCATCCCAGTGAACTATGGGTGGCTGGTGTCTCCTACGCGCGAGCAATTCAGTGTTGTGCCAAAAGACCTTTGCTTGCCCAACAAGCTTCATTTGAACAAACCTAACCTTTCGATCATCAGACATGTTGACCCACTCAAAGAAATGCTCCATTTCATGCAGCCAATCACTAAAACTTCTAGGGTCACGACAACCATCAAAGATAGGGGCCTCGATTGGGAAACCTAACCTCACCTGCTCATTAAAATCACAACATTGCCTAGGCTTACGGTGTTGGAAGATGTAAGGGCGGATTGGGACAGAGTCATTTTGAAAATTTTGCCCATGAGCATATTCTTGACATCTTAAGTTAGCATGGAAGACACAACCATCACGCTTGCTATGTCCATTTGCAACTCGACCTAACCTAGTGTTGATTTGATCACCCTTTTGAGTCAAGTCTTGGACACTTGTTTGCATCTCTCGGAGAGCCTTCATTAAAGTTTCCATGGTTGGGTTCACATCTAGTTGGGATTTTGGAGAAGGCATGGCACAATAGCTATGAATGTGTATGCAATGAAATGCACGTGATGAAATGAGCCTATAATGCTATGACATCAAACTCCTAATAAGATCAAATATGCATGAAAATGATACCAGAGATCACCAAAAATAATTTCAGCAAATAAAATTGAATATAAGGGGAAGATTATCTTGGCAGAAGAACTCAAATTGAAAGCTATGTAATTGTTGCAAGCCAATAGTATTAGGAGTTCAAAAATGTCACACAAGTATATATGAGGTAGGTGTAGAACTAAGGTGTTTAGACCTTGCTTTGCTTTGGGTTTTGGATCAACGCTTTCAAAGAGTAGGTACTTCAAAGGGTAGGTAGCCCACACTCAGAGTAATGGATGTAACTTTAAATAAGCAGAATAGATCTAAAAGCAATGAAATTAGCCTGACGTTTAATTCACTTGGATTGGATCCGTGGTGTCCTGAATGGGCTAAGTTAACCTGAATTTGGCCTGAATCCACTCTGTTCTGGGCTGGTAGCTTTTGTCAGATCTGAATCTCTGCTGGGCTTGTGTCTGTTCTGTTCTGAATCAGACCCTGCAGATTGGGCTGGGTTGTTTCTGATCTGGAACTGAGCTTGAGTTGGTCCAGTCTGTTTTGATTGGATGTGGTTCGACCAGATTTAATGGCTCAAATCAGATAAAATCTGATTGGATGAGGGATCGGATCAGACCTGGGTTGATTCGATTGGATCAGATTTGGCTTGATTCGATTGGATCCACTTAGATGGAAAAAATCAATCCCACCCTGTGAAAAGTGGATTGTGATATCTCCCGACTTTGGCCGGACGGAGAGGACGGCGGAGGACACCGGCGCGGCTGGAGTCGCCGTTGCTTGAAGAGATGCGCGGCGAGCGAGAGTGCTGGCTGCGGGCGACGGTGTTCGGCGAAGGAGCCGGCGAAGGACGTTGTCACAGAAGAGATTGGCGCCGGAGAAGATAGTTGTTGGTGTCGATCCGGGCCGGATGTGAAGGCGGAGGGCGACGAATGCCGGCGGCAAGGATGGAGAATAAAGCTTGGACGGCGGTAATGGAAGAGAAGCGTCGACTCCGAGGCGGAGAAGGTGGATCTGCAGTCGATGAGGCCGAAATCACTACTTGTATACGACGTTGGTGGACCGAGCGGTGATGGTAATGATGGTCGGAGGTGTTGGATGGCGAAGGAGGCGATGTCGGAGGGTGGTGGAAGCGTATATCCGGCTGGGGAGGGTGGAGATCTGGCGCCGATCCGCAGGCTCCGAGCCAAGGAACGTCGCTGCTGGCCGCGATGGCGGACCGACGGTGCGTGGGGAGATCACCGTGATGGTGGTAGTGGTGGTGCCGATCACTGCCGGAGACGGAGAAGACAGGGGAAAGGGAAACAAAAACAGAGCAAAAGGGATGGAGAAGGAGAACAGGGAAAAGAAAGAGAAAGGGAAGGAGAAGAGAACAGGGGCAGCTTCCGGTTTTTTTTTTCTTTTCTTTTTTTCTTCTTTTTTTTTGTTTTTTTTTTGTTTTTTGGGATGAAACTAGGGCAAGTTTTATTTTCACATACTAATACAGTAGAAAAACTCACGGAAGGGCGGATGGTGAAGAAGACCCGGAGGATGGTTGATGCAGGAGCAGGGGTTCATTGAGATGGACCGATCACCAAGTAGAAACATAGGCGACCTGGCTTTGATACCAAAGTTGATGTAGGACACATCAGAAGAAGAGGAGGAAGAGAGGTGAAGCTTTAAGAAAGAGAGAAGAAGCTTTGAGAGGGAGAGAAGAAGCTAGGAGAAGAGGAGGAAGAAGACAAGAAGGAGGCAGCAATCAGCAGCTTTCATCATTAATCATCAATATCCCCAAATAGAACCTAGGGTTTCCCTTTTATAGGAGAAGGGAACCGACTCAACCAGTTAAGTACAAATAGACTCAAACTCGAATAACACCTAAACTCGATCACAATATTAAAATGACTCAATGCTAAATAAGCAAAACTAACTCAAAAACAACTCTGACTGAGCAACAATCAAAATATGAACAGGTTGGACTCATCTGCTAAGGAATTGGGATTGATCTGGATCTGATGTCCGCATCACCTTTGTATTGATTGTTGAGGATCAAGTTCATTAATCTTTATTTTCTTTTCGGTTCTAATTAGCTATTACGCACTAATAATTGTAACAATTTGTAGGTGAGATTATTTTGACTAGGCTAGAAAATAAATAAATAAATAAATAAAAGGGTAAAGTACCTTTTGGTACCCTCAATTTTACATAATGCGTAATCTAGTAGCATGTAAAATAAAAACATACCACCTACTACCCTAAGGCCCTGTTTGGCAGCCGGCTTCTAACGGGGGTGGAGGCCAATGAGGCCTCGTTTGGAGGCTTATATTTGGGGTGGACCCGGGGCGTGTAACAAGGGTGGAGAGCTAACGAGGGTGTGTTAACGACGTCGCCAAACAGGATCTAAGGTTTTGAAACCATTCGATTTGGTCCAAACCTCAGACGTTCGTTATGCTCTCCAGCTCCCATCACGTACGTGATCTCACTTGACCTGGCTTTAACCCATTTCCTCCAAACTCTAATGGCTATTAAAGGTTAAAATACATTTTGGTATTCTTAATTTTGCATAATGCGCAATCTAATACATATTATCAAAACCTTTGGGTATAAAAGATATATTTTTATTTTACATTATATTAGATTGCGCATTATGTACAATTGAGGGTAAAAGAAAAGGTATTTTACCATAAATAAAAAAGCCCGTTTGATATTCAACACTCAAGCAACCGAGATTGTGAGTGGGTAAAGGTGCTTTGTCCATGCGGCTACGCGAGTGAGCCCAAGATGAGTGACCGAGTGAGACGCCTTTAACGGGCCTAAGAAAATGGCGCTCTAATACCCAATAACCCAATCCAAATCCGACTTTTCCAGGCCCTGTGTCCAAACTTTGTGGTGGTTCACGTGTCACCACTCACCAGACACTTTATCGGATGCGGATCCAGACCCGACCGATTGGATTTGGAATCGCCCCATTCCCGAATACTGACATAATTCTTCTTCACATGTGTGCATAGCTATCTGCGACCTCTCAACTGATTGGCACCCTCCACAGCTCCACTGAGGTCTTATCTTATAATTATCTTATATACTCCTCAGTCCTCACAAAGCTTGCAAACATAGTTTTCATACCGGAAAAGAGGGCAAAGAGGATATTAGAGAGAGAGAGAGAGGAAAATAAGAGGGATGGAGAAGCTACATTGCTTGTATTGGAACATGGCTGTCGTCTTTCTAGTCATCAATGTTGTTGCAATCCACCTGCCAGCGTCGGAGGCGGCCGCCGGAGCATACCTGCCGGCGTCGGAGAAGCCATGCAACGGGACGATAGCGGTGTGCCGAGCTGAAGAATTGGAGATGCTGATGGACTCCGAGACGCACCGGAGGTTCCTGCAGCAAACCTACATCGGTTACAAGGCAGTGAACTACGCCAACAGGGCTGTCTGCAACAGCCCCCGCGGCTCTTCATACGCATGTACCGGACGCAACGGCAACCCTCCGAGCCATGGCTGCAGTCCCCATTACGGCTGTCCCAGCTAGCTGATCAATTATATATGTTGTTCTAAGAAGTAATTAGTACTCCGAGATGGATGTTTGCGTGTCAATATCATGTATAATGGATTGATTGTTTTGATTGCTAAGTGTGATTTATCAAAATATTGTCTGAATTCTGCATATATAGGCAGCAACTGAATCTTTTTTTCTCCATTATATATGATCTTGTTCCAACTCCAATATGTATGTTTGGGTGTCTTATATATAAATGGAAAGCTTGTTGGCTTGATTTCTAAGTGCATGTGGATTTGTCAAGACCAAAGTTAGGCTTCTGAAGGTGGTGAAATTAAGAATGATCTGATCAACAATATTGATCTATAGAGATGAGGTGATGACGTACTGTTAGTCTTATAAGGGAGGGGTTTCAACTTTGGGTACACGGAGTGTCGACCGATCATTCATAGCATCTGAGGTTATGTATTCTGAGCATATATGGTCCAAGACATTAAATAGGTGACAGAGAAGGAACAATTTAATTTATTTAAACAGATAATTGTCACTTGGTCTTATTGGGAGAACTTATTTGCTCTGTGGTCCTCTTACCAAGTCGTTTAGCCATTTAGTCTTATTTTTAACATCTGTAAATTTTAGTTTCTAAACTACCCTTCTATCATCCTTAATCCCTTCCAGCTCCGGCTCATCTTCCCAAAGTCCCCGGCGAACCACTGACAGCATCAGGATGGGAAAAGAGAACGAGGTCGGACGGTCGGTTGGTGATGGGGAGGTCAGAAGGTCGTCGGAGGTCGTGATGGGGATCGGGTGGATGTTGGGGGTGATGGGGATGGGGATTGGAGGTGGGGATGGGGGTGGCGATAGAGATCGGATGAGATGGTGATGGGCTTGGCGGCGACCTCGTCATGGATACGACCGGATCGGTTGGCATCGCGAAGAAGAGGAGACAACGCGACAGGATCGAACGGCGGCGAGCTGGGATGGAGCTCGAAGGATGGGATGGAGCTCAAAGCTCGGAGGATAGGACCGACGACGTGCTTGGCGATGGGCTTGGCGGCGACCTCGCGTTGGATCCGACGGGATCGGATGGCATCGCGAAGAAGAGGAGGCGACGCGACGGGATCGGCCGATCGGCGACTGACGGCGAGCGGTCGGGATCGGGATCGGCGAGCTCGGGACGGCAATGTCGGGACGGCAACGGCGAGATCGGGTCGGCGATGGCGGGATGGAGCCGGAATGGATCCGCGGCGAGCTGGGATGGAGGTGGGTCGGCGAGATCGCCACCAAACCCATCACCACCTCGTCCAATCTCCATGACATCGATGTCAGGACGTCGACGGCGAGATCGGGACGGCGACGGCGGGAGATCGGGATGACGACATCGGGATTGATCCGAGGCGAGCTGGGATGGAGGTGGGACGGCTTGGATTTTATATTTGGAAAAATCCAAATAAGAAAAAGCTAGGGTAGACCTATAGAGAAAATGATAAAAATAGGGGAAAAAAGATAGGAAAAATGGTAGGATAATTATTGTTTAGTATCTTTGGAAAATTGAGAAGTAACTATCATTTTTTTTCAAATTAAAAAGTAATTATCATATTTTCCTAATATTGAAAGGTAACTATCAACAATTTTTAGATTTTTTTTGCATATATTTCCGCAAATCGAAAAGTAATTAGAAATATTGGAAAGTAACTACAGATATTGAAAAGTAACTACCAACATTTTTTTAGCTGATTTTTGCACAAATTTTCCCAAAATTGAAAAGTGACTATGAATATTGGAATGTAATTACAAATACTGAAAAGTGACTACAAATATTGAAAAGTAACAACAACATTTTTTTAGATTATTTTTACACATATTTCCCCAAAATTGAAAATTGACCACAAATATTGGAAAGTAACTACAAATATTGAAAAGTAACTACCATCCTTATTTAAGCTGATTTTTACACATATTTTCTCAAAATTCAAAAATGACTACAAATATTGGAATGTAATTATAAAAATACTGAAAAGTAATTACAAATATTGAAAAGTGAATTCCCTACAAAAATTGGAAAAAGTAACCACCGTGGAAAGTAACTACCAATTAAGTCAGTCATACTTTTTTGAAAAGTAACTACCGTGAAGAAGGGCCCCCAAAATTTTTCTTCATTTATCCTTTATTTTTCTTATTTTAGTTTATTTTTTTTTCACATATTATTGGTGAAAAGTAACCACCGTCTTCATTTATCCTTTATTTTTTCTTATTTTAGTTGAATTTTTTCGCATATTTTTGGTGAAAAGTAACCACCGTGGAAAGTTGCTACCGCGAAAAGTAACTACCGCGGAAAGCAAGTATGATAGAAACTAAAGTTATTTGTCATTTTCAAAAATGCAAAATGTAATTCCCCTACCAATTTTCTTGATTTTCCCATAGTTTCCTTATTTTAACTAATTTTTTGCACTTATTTTTTCTGAAAAGTGACTGCCGTGGAAAATAACTAGGGTTAATAACATTTTACTCCCCTTTAGTTTGACAATATGTCAATTTACTCCCTATAGTTTAAAACGTGACAAAACGAACCCTTAATTTACCAATATGGTCATTTGTGACCCAACTGTCTAACTCCGTCAGGCCGCTGACGGCAAACCGGCTAATAGGTTCAGTCAATTGGCTAATAGGTTCGTTTGACCGATTTTGACTTTTTGGGAGAAAAAGTTAGGGAGAGAGAGAGAGGAAGATGATGTCACCTGCCTACGTCATCCACCTGGTCGAGCTCACCAAGCACGTCACCACCGCCATGCTCTACCATCAGTGGCAGGACGACGACGGCGGCGGCCGCTGTGGACA
>OY986969.1:3623039-3687039 GCA_963920575.1 Narthecium ossifragum | reverse complement strand
GCGACGGCGATAGCTGGAGGCGGTGGAGCGGATCGGGAGAGAGATCGGGGTGGAGTGGAGAGAGATATCGGGGTGGGTTAGGACGCGATAGGGGTTAAGTTAGGAGGGGTTTGATCCTGGCCGTCCGACTAGGATCCTGGTTTTCCCCCTAAAATTCCTCTCTCTATATATATACTAGGTGGGCCCCCTGCCACCTGGCAGGGTAACCATCAGGTTAATGGGTGATTTAGTTATAAAAATCAAATTTAATAAATGGATTAGTATGGATACTATATAAGGTTGATTGTATTAGATTAGTATACGATAACTATAGGATAAATATAATTAAATAAATTTAATCAATCTTATAAGGGTGGTTATTATGCATAACCGTTTTTGCTCCTTATAAGGTTGATAAGTTTGTATATTTAAAACTAATCTCCTAGCTTATGATTATAAGGATGTATATTTAAAACTAACCTAGGGAAGATGATAAAAATATATAAAGTCAACTTAGGAAAATATACATGTAAATAAACTAATAGGAGGTAAACGGTTGTAACCATTTTTGCTCCTTATAAGGTTGATATATATATATATATATATATATATATATATATATATATACTAGTACTCACCCGTGCCCCTGGCACGGTTTTGCAGTTCTCTTATTAATAAATCATTAAAATGTATAAAAAAATATTGATAATATAAGACCGCATAGAGTACTTCTTTCTCGGCATTACGATGGACAGTTCTTTTTCAGCATCACACAGTCCACTTCCGCAGCTTCAACGATGGATATAATTATTAGTGTGAGTCCATGTCACTTTTGTATCTCCAATCAATATTTCATAAAAATGATTCATAAAATTATAACAATATGTGACCATGAACTTTTGGAATTCAATAAGTTTCATTAACAACAATATCATTACTAATTCTTGGATAACATCCAAATGAATCACTATTTACAGAAAACCTTAGCAATGCGATAAATATGCTTATATTTTAATTATGTAATTGCCAATAGCAATCATTCTCTATTAATATAGAAAAGGATCAAACTTGTAATAGTGAATGGTGATGAAGATTTGGTCACTACCCTGTATATCGAACGGATGAAAACTACAATATTTTGATTAATTGTGAGCACAAACGTAGCAAATTTAATGTAGGAGATTACACGCATTTAGTTTGAACCTGCTTTAGGAGCAAGGATGACAACTACAAAGAAAAACACAATCTCTACGTGATCAGCATTGTATTCCAATAAATCAACTAAGTTAAAAGGAGAGTCTTGCTATTCTCATGTGATATACAATATATTAAAATAAAAATAAAAACAAAAACAAAATTAAACAAAAGAGATAAAAAATCACAATTTTCCCCATTTCTTCTCTCCTCCGTTGTCTTCTTCTTTTCTATTCTTTTCTCTTCTTTTCTCTTCTTCTTCCCCTCTTCCTTCCTCCTCCTCGCCGCCGGCAAAGCCCATCGTTTTGAAGCCTTCCTTCTCCGGCGAAGTCCAACTCAGTGATGCCTCCACTTCCCCGCTCCGGTGACGACGCATCAACACAGTTCGCTCCACTTCCCCGTCCGCGACGCCGGAGGTCGGTGAGATCGGGGGGATCGGAGGTCGGCTGAGGAGATCAGGGAGGTCGGGAGGTCGGAGGTCCCAACGCCGGCGGAGAAGCTCGGAATCGCGACAGAGGTACCCTACCTCTGGATTGTGCGAGAGCTCCTCCTCCAGTCCCGGTCATAGTCGTCGTCGCCGTCACATTTACCGTCCCCGTCACAATCACCGTCTCCTCCGGTAGCCGTGGCCCCTCTCTCTGTGGTCGCGACCTCCTCCGGCCACGGTCTCTGACGGCTCTGAGAGGAATGGGTGAAAGATCGGTGAAAGATCTTTTCTCTCTCTCGATTTTCTCTCGATCTCTTCTCTCTCTCGATTCCTCACCTCTATTTTCTCTATTGAGTCACCTGCTGGACGCCTCTGAGAGGAATGGGTGAAAGATCGGAACGGCCGGAGGGGTGAAGAGCGGGGAGGTTAGGGGTGAAACGGGTTTAGGCTTAGCAGCGAATTATGGAGGGAGAAGGAGAGAGGAAGGTCGAGACGGCGTTCCGGCCAGAGGTTGACTGAGAGAGCGCCGGCAAGAGGGAGGACGACGGGAGCTCAGAGAATCAGGGAGGGAGAAGGGGCGGAGGAAGGAACCCTGGGGGATGAGAAGCGAGCGATCGGCTGCGAGAGGGGAAGGAGGGATATCGGGGAAGATACGGGGGGAAGCTTAGGTTATAAACTTTATAATAAGTATCTTATAAGTTAAAGTATGTATATTTAAAACTTATCTATGTTTATAAGATGTATATTTAAAACTAACCTAGGGAATATGATAAAAATATACAAACTTAACTTAGGAAAATATATATGTAAACGAACTAATATGAGGTAAACGGTTGTAACCGTTATTGCTCCTTAAAAGGTTTATATATATATATATATTGTTGAGTTTGTCTCAAAACTCTTTCTCAGCAGAGTCTGAAGACCACGGTCGACCGTGGACTCTTGACGGTCAACCGCGGGTTGTCACGGACGATCGGGGCATCGTCCGCAGCATCAATCGTTTTGTCTCAAGGTTCTGACGGTCGACCGCCACATCAACCGTGGCATCGACCGTCAGCCTCTGTCAAGCAAATCCCTTCTCAGGGTCGATGCGAGGATCGACCGCGGGCGTATGATGGACTCGTGCCAATGGACCGTTCAAGCATGACGGTCGACCGTAGGAACTTGACGGTCGACCGTGGAAGCATGACGGTCGACCGTGGGAACCTGACGGTCGACCGTGGATGCCCGATGCTGAAGACCGTTTTATTTTAGGCAACTATACTTAACGGGTTTTATTATATTTGTTTTAGTATAAATCCGTTAAGGTCCTATTGGATCGTAGTGGTCTATATATATAAGCCCTAGACATGAGATTAGGGTTAAGGTTTTATTATTCTTCATACTTTGAGAGAAGTTTTGTAAGTTCTCTGTTTTCTCTTTCCTGAAGAAAACAGAGACGAAGAACTTGGCTGTATTCTTGGTGATTTTTCATAGTGGATTTCTCCTCTCCTCCCGTGGTTTTTTACCTTCTATTTTGAAGGGTTTTTTCACGTTAAATCCGTGTGTCATTACTTTCTTCTCTTCTTCGTTTTCTTCTCATCTTCGTCTGTCACTTGTTTTTCCATCCAAATCACCTGTCAATTGACGATCTACTTGGGTTTAATCCTAACATATATATATATATGGCCAAAATAATCATTCTGCGATAAAATGCTCTATAGAATAATCATTCTACGATAAGCTTAAGGTGGAGTTGTTGCCTGTTTTGGATTGCAGTTTGGTGACCGCAAGCAACCAGAGTTCGAACAAGGATAATGGGAGTGCACAGATAGATCGAACAAGGATGGAGTGCCTTCCGTTTGTGCCACATACATTGGAGTTGTCAGATACCAGCACATCATTCTGTTCAAGGAAGAGTGCCTTGTTCTCGAGAATGGGTGATGAAGTGGATGAAATCAGTCCATGCCATTTGAATCTCACACTGGCATCTACTTCGATGCAAGTGGAAACGAATCAGTACATGGGCAGTATAACAAATTCGAGGATCGAGAGGGGAGGAATAATTCGGAAAGAGAAGAGGATTTTTAGTAGGCTTGTTGGGAAGAATCGTGATACTCCAGTTGATTCAGATGATGTTGCAAAGGTGGCATATGGTGGTAGCAATCAAGCGCCGGCAGCTCCACAAGGACGAGTGAATGATGTCTTCTGGGAGCAGTTCTTGACTGAAAGGCCAGGTTCATCGGACACAGAAGAGGCAAGCTCAAATTTGAGGACGAGCCCTTCTGACGAGCAGCAGGAAGACAGAAAGTCTGAGAGTGGCAGCGTATGGAAGAGTACAAGTGGTATGGAAGAGCTTTCTCTCTAACGTACAAAGATGTAGCTTTGCATGGTTGGCATCAATCCATGGGCTGTATGTAAGCTGACACGTCTTGAAATGTGTCGCTATGTAAATAAAAAAAGGTCAAAATAATTTATCGAACTACTAAATAACTACAACGTAGTTAATGGGAGTACGGGTCAATTTATCAGGGAATTAGAGGGTCGAATTGACGTACAAGATATAAACTCAACAATAGGGATGTTATTTGGGTTTCAAGTATTTTTAACTAACGTAATCTAGCAACTAATATGCGAGAGTTTATCAAGAAAGAGAGACCTAGGGAATTCCAAATCCGAAATAGGGTTGAGATATATTCTCTAGAAATCAACATGAATAACATCTATTGAGACAACTAGCATCAAAGGTCGATGAGCGTAGGATTAATATCGCTCACCGCTAATTTTGCACTATTGAATGTACAAGAATTTTTAAGTTTTAACCATTTTGAACAATGTTGGATTGGCATTATTTTCCAATGATGCTCACCTGTTTAGTGTTTTCGTGCAAATGTTGCTTACATGTGCATTTTATACTGCAGTGTCAGTCCCTAGTTGATGAATTATCAGCGTCACATTCTTTTGTTTTTTTGTTTTTTCGTTTTTTTTTTTGCTAAAATTGAGCCAAAAGGCTAGGTGTTGCAACATCTAACTTAAATTACACCAATCGGTGAATTACATCACCATCAACCCCTGCCTAGCACGACGTGCAAGATCGTCCGCCACCGCATTCGCTTCTCGTGGTACAAACATAATAACTACTCTCTCCAACAATGCAATTATACTCCAAATTTTTCAAAGGATGGGTTTCATACCTACAATGCAAACCTCTCTCCCATTTATGGAATTTATGGAATCGACAGTGTTTGTGGAATCTGTCTCAATAATGACATCCCTAATCCCACGCGCAACAATTTCTTTCAACGCAAACCTCTCTCATTTTGCCTTTGTATTTCGTACCTGATGCAGGCATATTTCTGGTTAACCACAGTATAAAGCACTGGGCTGAAGAAAAGGTTTTACATTAAAATAAATAGTTATAAGTAAGGGGTTATGACGAGTAATTGAAAAGGCTTGGTTGGATTGTAAGTGGTGGATTACTATGGGGTACTGGATGCATGTAGAAGACTAGACCTAGTTGATAACTTTATATGGTCTGTGCCCATTGTCGTTATGAGCAAGCTGATTTGTTTCTTTCAGTAAGTAAATTTTTAGGTTAAGCTGCAAAAAATATTTTTATGACCACCATGTTTTCTCTTACGATTCCTATGTTTCTATGCCTATTTCACGTATTTAGTCCTGTAATAATGTGATGGATCATTTTAGCTCGCCTGTTTGCTGATATCATATGTTCTACTTGCAGATCGATAAAAGCCTCTCATTTCTAAGCAGCTTTGTGCAGCAGTCCTTAGAAAAGGGTGCCAGGCCCTATGCACCTGATAGTGAATGTTCTGGAATGTTCGACATTGGCAACTTTAGAAGTCGAGACCAGCATGATACTCCGAGTCATGCTCTCAAATTTGAGGCGTATGAGCTCCCAAAACCTGCACCTTCAGTGAATATTCCCACAAGCTCTGCTGCATCGTCATCTGATCTAGTTCCATTGCCTCAGTCAGCTTATGCTAGTGAAACTCAACAACCTACCAAGATGGTGTCTCATCCATCCAGAGGCCTTGTCTGCAGACATGAGTCTTAAGCTTTGCCTCGACGGTGTTCAGAAAAAGTGGGGAAAACCTACCTTTTCATCCCCTGCTGCACCTAGCAGCTCAACTTCGACCCAGAGTACAATGCGTGGTCTATCCACCGTCTTTGCTAGCAGTACTAATTAGAGGTTTCTCAAATTAGGCCAAGCGTATTGGACGTCTGCTGAGAACACTGTATATATTGAGGAAGATGATAGATTCTACATCAAAATTAATTTTTGGGAAAAACTTCGTATGTTTTAGCTGTGAATTTCTTTTGGGATACCGTTGCCAATGCCACATCTATGTTTTGCTTCCTAACAAGATTAAATAAAGAGATTTTTTTTAATCAGATCTCAAATGATATCAAACCCTCAAGGAAATTTAACGAAGAGTGCTGATTTGTGCACAAGCTGACGTGACATGTGTATTACACATACCACGATCGGTAGTCAAAGTACCGACTCTTTCATTTATTTCATCGGTAATGGGATATCGATACACTCAATCGGTAGCCAAATATGCCTCGTATCGGTAGACAAGTACCGATATGTTCATCTATCCAATCGGTAGTGGGCTACCGATAGGATAGATGAAAGAATCTGTACTTGGCTACCGATAGGTGGTATGTGCATTACACATGCCACCTGTCCATATGCACGAATCTTTATTCTTTAACGAAATATTACATATGATGTGGCAATTCATCCAACAAAAAGTTTTTAAAAAGCTAACGTGTCATTTTGTTGGGGGATCTGAGGGGTCCCGGCGATGCCGGAGATACGCCAGATAATGACGGGATGTCGCAGCGGAAGAGAAACAACCAAACCACGAAGAAAAGGAAAAAGTGGAGACAATGATTTACGTGGAAAAACTTACCAGCAACAACTGAAAGGAAAAACACCACGGGCAGCAGAGGAAATCTTCACTATGAGAGAGAGATTACAAAGCCCAAACCCTAGCAGAGACAAAGAGATCTCTCTCTAGAGTTGCCTGCTCTCACACCTCTCATACACCTCTCAACCACACAAAAGAAACCCTAGAAGCACTCTATTTATAGCCTCCAATAAACACAAAATCCGGATTAGATCTGAGCCGTCGGATTTGCCCATCCAATAGGAAAGAATCGATCCCACTCAAGTGAAAGATCGATCCTAGTATGCTTGAGATCGATGAATTCCAAAATCCCTAGGAGGATCGATCCTACTATATAGAAGCGATCGATCCGTCCCTCAAAATCTCAGCATCCTGAAGAGGATCGATTTTCGGATCGATCCTACATCGACCTTTACAAACAAGTGCTCTCTGTCTCTTTTGTTTACCAAGTAGGATCGATCTTTCTTGGAAAGATGGATCGATCCACTGATAAATTGCAAAGAGAGATCGATCCTTCTCTTAAAGAAGGATCGATCCTATTGAAGGTCCAAGAGGGGGGGTGAATTAGACTCTTTTCGAAAATCTAGATTAATGGAAAAATCAGGAAGGAGAGAGCTAACACCTTAAATGCTTGTAGATGAAATGAAAACTAAGCAAGATAGCATGCAAGAATAATAGCAATGAAGGTTAGAGAGATGGCACCGATTTTATAGCGGTTCGACCCAATTCTTGGTCTACGTCCACTTCTCTCAAGGCTCCCCTTGAGGTTCCACTACTTGCAAATCCTTTACAAGCTTTTCCTCCAAGCTTCCTGGTGCTTGGTGACCTTACACTCACAGCCACTTGCTGTTGAATAACTCTTAAAGTACCTCTTCACACTTGAAGAAGGTTTACAAAGGTTGTAGCTCAAAAGAGAATAAGTAGAAAACTTTTCTAAAACTTGCTCAAATGATCTCAATAATAATGATAAAAGTTGTGGCAAGTTTACATCAATGACCTACTTATATCTGGGCTTCAACCAGCTCAACAATGAGCTCCAACGGCTAGTTTTTTACTCTGCGCGTTGCTGGCGGTCGATCCATGCATCGTCCGTCATGTATAAAAAAACTCAGCCTTTTGATCAACGGTCGATCCATGTATCGTCCGTCACGCCTCACGGTCGACCGAGACATCGACCATCACATCGTCCGTGAGCCTCTGTTAAGAGAATCGCTTCTCAAGGTCGATGCTCGGATCGACCGTCGCTTCTTCACTTCTCTTCATAAATGTGTCACGGTCGATCGCCGCATCGACCGTCGCATCGTCAGTCATGCTCTGTTGAGAAAATGGCTTCCCACGGTCGATGCACCGAACGACCGTCGCTTCTTCACTTCTCTTCATAAATGCGTCACGGTCGACCGCCGCATCGACCGTCGCATCGTCCATCAGGCTCTGTTAAGAAAATGGCTTCCCACGGTCGATGCACCGATCGACCGTGAGCCAACAATGCATATTTCCAAGTATGGTGCAACCAACGTGCAACCTCACGGTCGATCCATGGATCGACCGTCACATTCCCACGGTCGATCCATGCATCGACCGTCAGTACAAAAATGACTTAAATATTGAATTTAAGATTTCTGATTAAAATGGGTAATAAATATTAAACATATATTTTTATCATTTAATGTATATTGGTATCATCAAAACAAGGTTAGGATCAAGACCTACTGCTGCCGTCATCCTCATGGGAGGAAAAGTCAACACATTTTATTAGTGGAGTTTGGCACGGCTGACATGGTGTCAAGCTTTTATTGAATATTTTCTTGTATTACTATAAGAAATTAATTTGGAGATTCTTAAGCATAAGAGAGGGAGAGTTGAATGGATTTAACTGGGGTGTTAATGAAGAATCTGTTAACTATTGCCAATTTCTTGCATATTATTTGCTGAAATCTTGTCAGTTTTAGAATCGTTCAGCTATTAATCGAACAATAAGTTGGTTTTAACCTACAAAAGATTTGATTCTATAGATATTTTAGGTCATAGGATACCATGCCTATGCGATCAAAACGTCATACCTAGGGCAAAATATTAATCGAACAATAAAGGGGGTGCTTTTTAGGTCATATCAATATTTTAGGACTTCTAGTCATATCTAGGGTCATGATTTGTTGAATCCCATCCAAGGGCGTCGATGATGACAACTCGTTAATAAGCTGCCAACTGGATACCGAGCCAAATTCAAGTCGATTGAGGATGAGGAGGCAGGGATCAAAACCAACATTTTGGGCGATGGAATCCCTAAATTCTCTCTCTCTCTCTCCCTCCCCCTCTCCCCCCTCCACTTTTGGTTGCTAATCTGAGCAACCAGATTAGTCCAAATTGTTGGCTGTTTTGGTTCGCTTTAGATGAAAAGTGCACTAGACTTATTAGTGAATGCACTCCAATCACTTGTGTTGTTTGGTTTGATAAAATGTAGAATAACATGCATGATGGTATCAATCACACGTTAAAAATCCTCCAAAATAATAATGTTCAGAATCGATTGAGTGAAGTGACTTTGTTCCATCCAATCCTAAGCAACTAGGAAGAGAACCGCAGCTCAAAGCTGCAATGGCTTTGTTCAATCCTAGCTAGCTAACCCTCAACTCTGGGCAAAATTTTATATGTATCAAATTCATTATATTTTTTATTTTATAAGTGAGGGTCATTTTGTGTGTATATTACAATTACAAAACATGTTATTTTAGTCATGAATTCTTACCTATAAGTCAGAATTCTCGACCTGTGACTGTGAGTTCGTGAGTTCATATGTAAATAATATGTTTTGTAATGAAAACACATAACGATTCTAAATTATAAGATCAAAAATAAAATAAATTTAAGATACAGATTTCTCCAGGTCTATCGGTTGATACATCATTAGTAAAGCTAGTGATAGCACAAGCAGCCTCGGTGCCAATAATGTGATGAGTGAGTGGGTTGGTGTGCCGTCTCCATAGGCTTTGATAACCCAATAACCCATCCTTAACGGGCGTCATTGGTGCTTTGATAACCCAATAACCCGAACGAAGCCTACCATTACCACATATCCTTCCTCTAATATCGGATGCGGATTCTGACCCGACCCGTTACACAGCTTAACTATCGGTTGTGTTCCCATGTGTACAGCACTATGAAAGAAGGATCCATGGTCCCTCCACTCATTAGTTGCACGTTCCACCCATGCCTTTATCTCCATATACTCTCTCAGTCCTTAGAGAAGTTCTAAGTTTGAGAGGAGGAAATGGCCAAGCTACATTACTTGTATTGGCAAATTATTGCCGCCACCTTGCTTGCCATCAATGTTCTTGCACTCCTGCCGGCTGTGTCAGAGTCTGCCGCCGTTTATAACCGGCTACAGGCGCGGCCGGAGCTGTGCAACGGGACGATAGCGGGGTGCGAAGCGGAGCAGGTGGAGATGGTGATGGACTCGGAGACGCACTGGCGGTTCCTGAAGCACCGGACCCGGAGCATCGATTACGGCGTGCTGGTCCCCGACCGGCCTGTCTGCCGGGGCGGCAGGGGCCAGCCTTATGCCAATTGCGCCACGCGCAACCGCAACCCTCCGAGCCGTGGCTGCCACGCCTATGACGGCTGCCGCGTAAGCAGCTGAATCATCACGTACGCTGTTCTAATAAGTCCGTCCTAGTTGACAAGAATGGTTTGAGATGAAAACCACTGCTTGATTATGCAAGTGGTGATGTTTTGTATTTATAAGCTGAGCAAATACAATAGTGGTAACTTCACAGTTGTACAAATCAATCACAGATTCTATGTAAAGCAATATACAATCAATTGATTGATTCTTCAATCCATTTATAGCAGAGGATCTCTGTTTGCCTTCTGGAGAGTCCTGTTAGCTGTTTAGATTCCTAACACCCCCCGGCAAGCCAAGCGTGGAAGCAATTTGCACGTGAAGCTTGGATCGGAAGAAGGTGAACATCGAGCGAGAGAGACTTTTAGTGAAAATATCGGCAACTTGCAAGTTGGAAGGCACATGACGAACACGAAGAATACCAGCTGCAGCAAGTTCTCGAACAAAATGATAGTCCAAGTCTATATGCTTGGAACGTTTGTGGGAGACTGGATTCAAGGTCATGAAAATGGCACTCTTGTTGTCACATAGCAAGGTTGGAGGACCCGACAGGGAGACATGCAAGTCACGCATTAGATGAATGAGCCATTTGACTTCTGCGGCAGCAAGTGCTAAGGCTCGATATTCCGATTCACAACTAGATCGAGAAACAGTTGACTGTTTCTTAGCACTCCTTGATACGAGATTTCCTCCGAGATAGACAGCATAACCAGAAGTTGAGCGACGCGTGTCAGGACAACCGGCCCAGTCAGAGTCGGAGTAAGCTAATAAGTTTAAGGTACGGCTTGGTGAGAAGAACAAGCCAAAATGCAGAGTGCCTTTAACATATCGAAGAATGCGCTTAATAGCTTGAAAATGATCCTCTGAGGGGGCATGCATGTACTGACAGACCGAGTTGACAGCATGAGATAGATCAGGTCACGTGATGGTCAAATACTGAAGTGCCCCAGCAAGAGATCGATAATATGTAGGATCAGCATATGGTGGACCGCTGCTAGAGAGATGATGAGCAACAACCATAGGCGTGCTAAACGGCTTGCTGTCTAGAAGTTTTGCACGACACAGGAGGTCATGTGCATATTTGGTTTGACTAAGGATTAAACCATTGTCGCTGCGGTGCACTTCTAGGCCCAAAAAATAATTTAAGGATCCAAGATCCTTCATAGAAAACTCTTTGCCAAGTTGAGCAATAAACCGATCAAGAAGCGATGTGTTATTGCTGGTGACAACAATATCGTCTACATAGAGTAGTAAATAGATAAGTCCTTGCGACTTGGAGAACACAAACAAGGATGAATCAGCCCTGCAACAAAGGAAACCAGTTTGAAAAAGATAGGTGCTGAAGCGATGAAACCAGGCTCGAGGGGCCTGTTTTAAGCCATAAATAGCCTTCCTTAAGCGACAAACATGACTAGATAAGGTGGGATGCACATAACCCGGGGGTTGCTTCATATAAACCTCTTCTTGAAGAACACCGTGGAGGAAGGCGTTCTTGACATCAAGTTGGCGAAGAGGCCAATTGTTGGAAACAGCTAGTGACAGTACAATCCGGACAGTAGAAGCCCTGACGACGGGGCTAAAAGTCTCATGGAAGTCGAGGCCGGGAAGTTGGGAGTACCCTTTCGCGACCAAACGCGCTTTTAGACGATCAACTGTTCCATCAGAGAGAAACTTGGTGCGAAAAACCCAACGAGAGCCAATAACATTTTTATTTATTGGGCGAGGGACAAGATCCCAAGTATGATTTTGAGTTAATGCACAAATTTCCTCATCCATTGCTGCAATCCAGCCTGGGTGTTTACTCGCAGATTTGAATCCTTTTGGCTCCTTCATAGTCAACAAGGAATGGAACAAAGGTGAAGAAGGGAGTTCACAAAGACGATTAGTGTGAACTTTAGGCTTGAAGGTTCCTGTTTTGCTGCGAGTGACCATTGGATGCGAGGCTAAGTTTGTTGCTGAACTAGAGTTAGCAACAGTGACATCCGAAGGAGGAACAACGAGCAAAGAAGAAGCATGAGGAGTTGCTGATGCCGACGCTAATGGAAGCGGTACAGCTGGGCGCAGACATGGCTGGAATAGTGCCTACAACAGAAGCTGGAGGAGTGGGCTCCTCGAGTGCACAAGGAAGGCATGCCGAAGGTTGAGTAGTAGCAGCCAAAGGAGCAGGAGATATACCTGAAGATGAAGAAGCACTAGAACTGGACATGTTCATGTTAGACATAGGCTCAACAAAAGAAATATACTCCATGGAAGACAAGGCGGTGGAGTTAGTTTGCCCAGCATATGGATAGGTGTGCTCATAAAATTTAACATGACGAGAAATGTAGATTTTGTTGGTGCGACGATCAAGGCACCGGAAGCCTTTGTGAGAAGTGCTATAACCAAGAAATATACATGGGAGACTGCGAGGAGCAAATTTATGAGAAGCATAATCTCGTAGAAAAGGAAAACAGAGGCAGCCAAAAGGTCTGAAAATTGCATAGGTGGGAAGCTTACCGTACAAAACCTCATATGGCGAGAGACCATCCAGGACAGGTGTGGGCAAACGATTGATCGTGAAAGCTGCAGTGCTAAAAGCTGCAGTGCTGAAAGCTTCCATCCAAAGGCTTAACGGAGCATGAGCATGAAACAACATAGAGAGACCGGTCTCAGTAATATGACGATGCTTTCTTTCGGCACGTCCATTTTGGGAAGGAGTATAGGGGGACGACATTTGATGGTGAATGCCTGATTGAGCCAAATGAGATGTGAATTTATTACTGGTGAACTCGGCACCACCGTCGCTTTGGAAGATTTTAATTTTAGAGGAAAATTGATTCTCAACAAATGCTTGAAATTGCAAAAATATAGCATAAAAATCGGCTTTGGATTTTAAGGGATAAAACCAGGTAAAGCGCGAGTGATCGTCAATAAAAATGACATAGTAACGAAAACCCATCATAGAGGTAACAGGAGTCGGTCCCCACAAATCACAATGTATTAGACCCAAAATAGCAGAGGAGCGTTGTGCATTAGGTAGATAAGGAAGGCGATGGCTTTGGGCTAGTTGACAGCTTGAACATATTGAAGGATTGGGTAAAATAGAGGTAAGAGACAAGCAACCTTTTTTATTAAGTAAGGCAATAACACGATGAGCTACATGGCCGAGTCGGGCATGCCAAATATCATAGGAAGCTCGTAAGTTATTACGCTGAAAAATGGAAAGGAAAGCCTCATGTCCTTGCTTTAGCACATACAGACCATCAACACACCGACTGGTTGCCACCACCGTTCCCGTTATGAGGTCCTGAATGGTAAAACCAGAGTCAATAAAGGAAATGGAAAGCGGAAAATCAGATGTTAACTTGCTGATGGAGAGGAGATTTTTTGTGAGTTGAGGTACAACAAGAACATCTAAGAGACGTAACGAAGAAGTAGGGGAAAGAGAACCAGTATGAGTAATCGGAAGAGAAGCTCCGTTGCCGACAACTACTTTATCCTTACCATTATATGGTTCAACCTTGTCCAATTGATCAGCATTAGGGGTCATATGCGCTTCTGCGCCAGTATCCGTGTATCAGTCCAAAGCAGAAGGTTCATTAATGGAGCAATTTGCAAAGGCTTCAGCAACATTGGCAGAAACATCGGGTCGTACATATTGTTCACTGCAAGTAGATGCATAATGACCCTCATTGCGGCAGATTTGACAGCGAGGCCGATAGGAGGACTGATTGTTATGATGCTTGCTGCGATTCTGACCTCGACCGCCGCGGCCACCACGTCCACCGCCACGATGAGGTTTACTCCCACGACTGAAAGCAGACTGACTGGAATTGTAGTTGGCGGTGAAGGCAGAAACATGACCAGCAGGTTGTTCTAGAGACTTGACAAAAATATCATAACTTTCAGCTTTAGGAATAAGATCTTTAAAGCTTGGTAGTGGAGATAAGGAAAGCTGCGTTGTGGAGAACGAAGAGAACTTCGCACCGAGGCCACGCAGGTACCAATGAACTTTGTCGGTTTCATCAACAGGGCGACCCATTGCAGCAAGTTGATCACAAAGAGACTTAAAAGCCCGTGAAAACTCACCAATAGTGCGAGAGCCTTTCTTCATAAGCTGAAGATCATCCTTGAGACGGAGTTCACGAGTCTTGGACTTGTGGCTGAAGGAGGTCTCAAGAGCAGACCAAAACATCACGAGATGAAGTTAAGCCAAAAACCTCAGACATCGCTTCCTCGGTTAAAGAAGATAGAAGTAAACTAAGAACAAGTTGGTCGTTCTGCTTCCATTCAAGAATCTTGGGGTTAGGAGCACAGACACCATTCTCTGTTAGGCTAGCAGGAGGCATGGCATAAGAGCCATCCACATAGCCATAAAGGCCCTGAGATTGCAGCAGCGGAATGACTTGGCTTCGCCAAAGAAGAAAGTTGGTCGAAGCAAGCTTAATTGAGAGTAGGTGAACCATTGTGTTGAAGGTGAGAGGAGAAGAAGAAAAGTTGCTACTAGAGGCCATGGATCGATGGAGATTAATCCGTAGAAGCCTCTGATACCATGACAAGAATGGTTTGAGATGAAAACCACTGCTTGATTATGCAAGTTGTGATGTTTTGTATTTATAAGCAGAGCAAATACAATAGTGGTAACTTCACAGTTGTACAAATCAATCACAGATTCTATGTAAAACTATATACAATCAATTGATTGATTCTTCAATCCATTTATAGCAGAGGATCTCTGTTTGCCTTCGGGAGAGTCCTGTGAGCTGTTTAGATTCCTAACACTAGTAGATAAACTGTGTCATGTATAATGGAATGATTGTTGGCTTGATCGCTCACTGTGATTTATCAATGCATTTGGTGAAATAAAGAATGATCTAGAGCCAACTCAACCTTGACTCGAGAGTCATGAGTTGGGCTCATAATCAATATATCTTCAATTGTGTCCGATTAGCTTCTCACTTTGTATAACCAGCAAGACCCCCCTCGGTTCCCAAGTGGCATTCGTAACACGCTAGTTTGGCCATTTCACATGATACATTACCGGACTACATGATATGCCTGGCCTGTCAATAATGTCAATGGATGCAGTGCTAGGGCTGTAAATGAGCGAGCAACCGAGACCGTGAGTGGGTTGGTTGGGTAACGGTGTGTGCCTGTACGAGTGACGTGGTGAGTCCAAGGATGATTGAGCCACCCTTAACAGGCCGAAATGGCGCTCCAGCGCCCAACAACCCAAATACCCAAATACCCAAATACCCAAATACCCGATCGATATCCAACCACGTAATATCAGACTCTTCGTCGAATGCGGATCCAGACCCGACCCATTGGAATTGGATTGGGCCTTTATTTTCCACGGCCGACATAATTCTTGAAGTATAAGCAACTAACTCTCACTGATTGTACCGTCCACTGAGCTCATCTTATAATTATACTAGGTGATCCCCTCATATCACATAGCACGATAATCATAACCTCTCACTAATTAATCATCATCTCTCTCTTAAACAGCCAATAACCGTCACATTTAATGTAATTTTATTTTAATCATATGATATATTCAGACTTAATTAGATCTTATATAATAGATCATATACTCCTCAATCCCCGCAAAGCTTGCTAAAATAGTTGTCATATATGTGTAAGTATACCGTACCGAGGAGAGGCCAAAAGGGAAAAGAAGGAGCTGTAGAGGCTATACATTGCTTGTATTGGAACATTGCTGTCACGTTTCTTTGTCGTGATCAATGTTGTTGCAATCTTGCCGCCGGCGCATACCTCTTGATGGTATCTTTATCTCATGTCAGACAGAATAAATGGATATAGAGCCAATAGAAGGTGGAAGATTATAAAAGAAGATGGGTGAACTCCTCGCTTGCTTGATGGCTGAGGATTACCATTGATCCAATTAATGGCTGGACAATCATCTTTTAACTCTCTTGATAAAAAAGAGAACTTCTATTCATCAAAAGCTTGAGAACTACAATAAAAGACTCACGCCTATTTAAAGCAAACCCAGATCTCCTGATAGTACTTCTAATAGATCGAACAGCCAAGATCTCCTGATGGGTGGCAATACTAATGAAATAATAAGCAACAGAGAGATACGTGACATGTATCTCACGGACTCTTGAGCCGTCACCCACACCTCTTGGGCGGTCCCCGCTGCCCCCACTCACGCAATTAACTCCTAAGCCATCGTTTGATTGCGAGTTAAGAACCGGGTCAAGGGGGTTAAGCTTTTGGGGTTAAGGGGTTAAAGCTTTTAACCCTTGTTTGGTTCGGGGTTAAGAGGAATAGAGTTAAGCGGGTTAGGGGTAAAAAAATGGGGATAAGAAATGGAGTAGACTTAACCCACTTTTGATGTTTGGCTTACAAACAATAGTAAGTTAGTGGGTTAAGCTTGAGATAAGGGTAAAAATTATAAAGTGTATAGAATATATAATATTATAATAATGAGTAACATAGTGGGTTAAGATTATAATATTAAAATTAATTATTAAGCTAATTAAAATGTTTGTACGTAAAATGTATAAAATATATAATATTGCATCAATGCATCTCCATGCGACCCACTTATATTAATATAATATTAATATTTTATTATAATAACATATGAACAATATTATTTAATACAGTACGCATATAAAAAAAATATTATGCGTGCGCAAAAGTTTTTATACACTCATAAAACGCATAAAAAAATGTTTATGGGCTCACACAAATATTTACATGTAAAAAAACAAACATGCATAAAATATGTTACTTCGCACGTAAACATTTTTATACCATCAGAAAAATATTTTCATGTATTTTTAGAAGCGCATAAAAAAGTCTAAGGGCGTAAAAACTTTTTCCTATGCGTAGTGTATTAAATAATATCAATAACATTTTTATTATAATAAAATATTAATATATGTGGGTCCCACATGCCACGTGTTATATCATGATTGGTTCACATCATGTAAAAAATATATTATTTTTATCATTCTTTGTATATTGACATCATTAAAATAATATTAGAATATATTCGATGGGTGTAAATGAGAGAGAGAAGCATAACCCCATTTTCAGGTTTAACCCCTCTTAACCCCAAAAGCTTAACCCCATAGCGTTTGGGGATAAGAATCTAATCTCGTTTCTTAACCCCGTTGCCAAACTTAAGAATGGGGTTAAACTTCCCTCTCTCATTTACACCCATCACATCAATTCTAATATTATTTTGATGATGCCAATATATAAAAAAATGATAAAATAATTTTTTTTTTACATGATGTGGACCAATCATGGTATAACACGTGTCATGTGGGACCCACATATATTAAAATTTTATTATAATAATATGTTATTGCTATTATTTCATACACTACGCATATGAAATTGGTTTTACTCGCTTAGACTTTTTTATACGCTTCTAAAAATAATTGCCAATATTTTTATGATGGTATAAAAATGTTTATGTGCTTAGTAACATTTTTTGTGCATGTTTGTTTTTCTATGTGCAAATATTTTTGTGAGCCCATAAATATTTTTGTATGCGTTTTTATGAGCGTATAAAAACTTTTGCGCACGCATAATTTTTTTCCCCATATGCGTAGTGTAATAAATAATATTATTCATATGTTATTATAATAAAATATTAATATAAGTGGGTCCACATGCCACATGTCATATCATGGTTGGTCTACATCATGTAAAAATTATTTTTTATTATTTTAATAATAAAATATTAAGATATTATTATATTAATATAAGTGGGTCCGCATGGGGATGCATTGATGTGTATGATCATGCTATGCCATGTAACGATACGATTCTTCTTCACGTCCGCCGTAGGTGGAGGCCATGTGTACGTCGCTGGCGGTCACGGCGCGGGAAAGAACGGCCTCAACACCGCCGAGCCATACGACCCGATGGAGGACGGACGGGCATCGTTGCCAACGACGGCGGAAGAGCGGGCGCATGCCGGAGATAACAAATAAGTGGGCGTTGATAGGAGAGGGATTCGTCGGTGAAGACGTCGAACATGACAGGTGGGGTGGTAATATTATATTTTATTATAATATATTTTTACTCTATTTTATGTAATAATATAACAGTATAAATTTTATATGGTTCAACGTACAAATACAAAAAGCTTAAAAACTTAATAGTGAAGTAGAGAAAGATGGGTTAGTCGGTGTTTTAAGGATTGATTGCAACCAAAATTGGTTGTGGGAGTGGTGCTGAAGTCGACTGTCAGCGTGCGTTGACTAAAAAATAGAGCCATTGAAGAGTTGTATATTATATATTTTATACACTTTACGTACAAACATTTGAATTAACTTAATAATTAATTCAAATATTATAATCTTAACCCACTATTATAATATTATATATTTTATACACTTTACGAATATACATTTGAATTAATTTAATAGTTAATTCAAATATTATAATCTTAACCCATTGGCTTTCCCACTATTATAATATTATATATTTTATACACTTTACAAGTCTTATACTTATCCCAAACTTAACCCACTAGTGTACCCATGTTTCTGAGGCAAACGCAAAAAGTGGGTTAAGTTTACCCATATTTCTTATCTCCACTTTTTACCCCTAGACCCCATTAAGCCTATTCCCCTGACCCGAACCAAACCGGGACTAATAGTATAAAATCAATCTTAAACTCCTAACTGACTCCAAACATTAAAAGTAAACACGACCTCGATCCTAATCAGACTCTAACTTGACCTCCTATTGATGCTTCGGATTAGGACTCGACCACTAGATATGATCGTCGACTCCTATAACCTGCAAGCGTCGGAGGAGCCATGCATCGGGACGATAGCGGGGTGCCGAGCTGAAGAAGTGGAGATGCTGATGGACTCCGAGACGCACCGGCGGTTTCTGCAGCAAACCTCCAACGTCATCGGTTACAACCCATGCACTGAACAACGCCAACAAGCCCGTCTGCAGCTGCGGTCGCGGCTTTTCATACCCATGTTGTACCAAATCCAACGGGAACATGGCGGGCTGTGGCTGCAGTCCCTATTACGGACGGACACGTAAACAAAAAGCAATGGTTAAATGGACGATAACTACATAAACTTATCGACCAGATGAAACCTATCGACCAAATGGACGATAACTATGTAATCTTATCGACCAGATAAAACCTATCGACCAAATGGACGATAGAATATATCGACCAAATGGACGATAGAATATATCGACCAAATGGACGATAGAATATTGACCAAATGGACGATATCGTCCATATGGCACCATCACTATGGACGATAATCGCCCAAAAGTCACAATTGGACATGTTACTTAATATCATCGTCCAAAAGCAATTAACACGTGTGCCAAATATGGTTAAAAAACACATGCATGTATGACGTGGACAAGAAACGATAAGTAAGCCAGCGTAATCGTGACGTATGCAACGAACGAGCATCGACCACGTGTACTCTCCAAACCAGACACGAACGTGGGAGAAGCTGTTATGGAGCAGTTCGCGCACGATCTCCTCCTTTTACGCCATCAACGCTCAAGGCGGGAGCAGTTATTTAGTTCCTAAGATAAATACCTTCTCTTCTCCACTGTAAACCCCCCGACAATCTGTAACCTGCTCTTAAAGCATGGCTTTCGTTTCTTATGTACCTGTAAGTTGATTAATGAAGCTTTCAGTTTGATTAATGGTTTTCTTTACTGCTTTCTTAGTATAATCTAGATAATGTAGTCGTTTTAATCGCTTCTTCCTTTTGTTTCTATTTTATAGTTCTAGATTAATGGATTTCTTTCCGTTTCCGCTTTCTGTCCGTTTCTGTTTCATAGTTTAATTAAGTTAATTTAGTTCTAGGTAAGATTAAATTAGTTTATTGATTACTGTTTCTTTTCTTTATGATCATAGGAGTGTTTTAAGATTAATTTAGGTTTAATTAGTCTCTTTTATTCTTGCTTTTCTTACAGCTTTCTTTACTGTTTTTCATTAGAATAAGTTAATTTTAGGAGTTTTACTGCTTTACTTAATTAATTCCGTAATCTTAGATAATTTAAAGCTTTTCTTAGGTTAATTTAGGATTAATCTTGATAATTAGATTATTTAATAAGGTCTAATCTAGATTTCTGACATCTCTGGTTCGTTAATTCGAAAGAGTAGAACTCAACTGCAATCATCTAATACTTAAGTGTGGAATAGAATTTTGACTTTGACTATTTGACCGGTCAACGGTTAGATTTCCTCTCTAACAGTATCCTTAATTTTGCATAATGCGTAATCTAATACATATTATCAAAACCTTAGGGTATAAAAGATATATTTTTATTTTACATGATATTAGATTGCGCATTATCTACAATTGAGGGTAAAAAAAAAAGTATTTTACCATAAATAAAAAAGCCCGTTTGATATCAACACTTAAGCAACCGAGACTGTGAGTGGGTAAAGGTGCTTGTCCATGCGGCTACGCGAGTGAGCCCGAGATGAGTGAGCCGCCTTTAACGGGCCTAAGAAAATGGCGCTGCAATACACAATAACCCAATCCAAATCCGACTTTTCCAGGCCCTGTGTCCAAACTGTGGTGGTTCACGTGTCACCAGACACTTTATCGGATGCGGATCCAGACCCGACCGATTGGATTTGGAATCGCCCCATTCCCGAATACTGACATAATTCTTCTTCACATGTGTGCATAGCTATCTGCGACCTCTCAACCGATTGGCACCCTCCACAGCTCCACTGAGGTCTTATCTTATAATTATCTTATATACTCCTCAGTCCTCACAAAGCTTGGAAACATTAGTTTTCATACCGGAAAAGAGGGCAAAGAGGATATTAGAGAGAGAGAGAGAGAGAGAGAGAGAGAGAGAGAGGAAAATAAGAGGGATGGAGAAGCTACATTGCTTGTATTGGAACATGGCTGTCGTCTTTCTAGTCATCAATGTTGTTGCAATCCACCTGCCAGCGTCGGAGGCGGCCGCCGGAGCATACCTTCCGGCGTCGGAGAAGCCATGCAACGGTACGATAGCGGTGTGCCGAGCTGAAGAATTGGAGATGCTGATGGACTCGGACACGCACCGGAGGTTCCTGCAGCGAACCTCCAACGTCATCGGTTACAAGCCACTGAACAACGCCAACAGGCCTGTCTGCAACGGCCCCCGTGGCATTCCATACGACGGATGTACCAACCCCAACGGCAACAAGCCGGGCCGTGTCTGCAGTTACATTTACCGCTGCAGACACTGAATTATGTTGTTCTAATAAGTAAACTCCTAGATGGATGTTTGCGTGTCAATATCATGTATAATGGATTGATTGTTTTGATTGCTAAGTGTGATTTATCAAAATATTGTCTGAATTCTGCATATATAGGCAGCAACTGAATCTTTTTTTCTCCATTATATGTGATCTTGTTCCAACTCCTATATGTATGCATGTTTGGGTGTCTTATATATAAATGGAAAGCTTGTTGGCTTGATTTCTAAGTGCATGTGGATTTGTCAAGACCAAAGTTAGGCTTCTGAAGGTGGTGAAATTAAGAATGATCTGATCAACAATATTGATCTATAGAGATGAAGTGATGACGTACTGTTAGTCTTATAAGGGAGGGGTTTCAACTTTGGGTACACCGAGTGTCGACCGATCATTCATAGCATCTGAGGTTATGTATTCTGAGCATATATGGTCCAAGACATTAAATAGGTGACAGAGAAGGAACAACTTAATTTAAAGCCAGTAATGACAATAATTGACAGCAACAATAAGACACTGACCATTGATGGAGAATGAGAACATGCAACACTAAATTACGGGTTATTAGGGTCACATGCAACACCAACCATACGGACCAAACGGTAATTCCCAAGTGTGGTTTCTGAAGGATCTCAGCAGCGATTGAGAGATGTAATGCTTCATTGTATCATTCTTAATTACTTGACAATCTACCTTTATGTTACGTACGTTATATAGCATCTGATCAGTGTCATGTATTATTCTGAGCATATATAGTCCAAGACGTCAAATAGGTGACAAAGAAGGGGCAATAAAGCCAGCAAATGACAGCAACAATAAGACAAGTTAGTTAGTTGGTCGAAGAAGACACTGATGATTGAAGGAGAGTGATCAGGAGGACATGCATGCAGCACTAGAATCCAGCCCGTTAGCAACCTACCGAATTGTTACAAGAAACGAGTACGGCGTCGCTTATTAGTTAGGCCCAAATACTAGACGTGATTTCACTAATCTCGAGACACAGTACAACTCAAGTTCGGCTAGAAAATAATTTATGTTGATGATCAACTCGAGCCAACCGAGTTCGATCCGAGCTAGAAAATAATAAGGTCACTTGATGCAGGGAACAAAACATGCCATTAAGAACTAAGAAGCACAAAGGCTTTCTTGGGTTCGAGCCGATTAGCAACCTAATGAGCTTAGATAACGCAAACAGCAGAACATTGTGTTGTGGATAGAGTTCATTAGTCTTTATTTTATTTTTGGTTCTTAGTTATTCCGCACCAATAATTGTAACAATTTGTAGGTGAGATTATTTTGACTAGGCTAAAAAAAAACCCATTTGATATGAACGCGCAAGCAACCGAGACTCTGAGTGCGTAATGGCGTTTGTCGAAGCGATGGTGCGAGTGAGACCAAGATGAGTGGCCCGCCCTTAACGGCCCAATAGCCCAATCCATATCCAACTTTTCCAGGCCCCGTGTCCAAACTTTGTGGAGGTTGACGTGTTACCAGACACTATGACGGATGCGGATCCAGACCCGACCAAGTGGACTTGGAATCGGCCCATTCCCGAATACTGACATAACTCTTCTTCACATGTGTGCAGGACCATCTGGTATCTGCGACCTCTCACTGATTGGCGCCCTTCATTGAGGTCTTATCTTATAATTACCTTAAATACTCCTCAGTCCTCATAAAGCTTGCAAACATAGTTTTCATACCAGAACAGAGGCCAAAGAGGGAATCAGAGAGAGAGAGAGAGAGAAGAGGGAATCAGAGAGAGAGAGAGAGAGAAGAGGGAATCAGAGAGAGAGAGAGAGAGAGAGAGAGAGAGAGAGAGAGAGGGAGCGAGAGGGAGGGAGGGAGGGAGGGAGGGGGCGGGGGGAATAAGAGGGATGGAGAAGCTACATTGCTTGTATTGTAACCTGGCTGTCATATTTCTTGTCATCAATGTTGTGGCAATCCTGCCAGTGTCGGAGGGCGCCTACATCTCAAACAACGCTCTAAATCAGAACCGAGCGGTCTGCAACGGCGGCCAGTTCAAGCCATACGCCATCTGCGGCAACCCCAACGGCAACCCTCCCAAGCGTCCCTGCTTGACCTATAACGGTTGTCCGTTCGGCAGTGCATGAATCTTCTAATTTCCTTAGCTAGGCTTCTGTATCATGGTTGGAAATATTATTGTTGGCTTAATTATCCGCGTGAAATTACTTCCCTAGTGTGGTTTCTGAAGGATCTCAAGCGGCGATTGAGAGATGTAATGCTTGATTGTATCATTCTCAATTACTTGAGAATCTACCTTTTATCTTACGTACGTTATATAGCATCTGATCAGTGTCATGTATTATTCTGAGCATAGTCCAAGACGTCAAATAGGTGACAAAGAAGGAGCAATAAAGCTAGCAAATGACAGCAACAATAAGACAAGTTAGCTGGTCGAAGACACTGATTGAAGGAGAGTGAGGACATGCATGCAGCACTACTAAATACTAATTCACTAGTAGTTTATCAGGGTCACATGCAACACCAACCACCATAGTTCCAAGATCCAACCACATCGGCCAAACAATATTACGCCGGACTATGGACATCCTATCCTACTATGAAGGGACGTTTTAGCCAACTTCACGTGATGTTGTATTATGTGATACCATACCACTGATTTAGTTATATCGTATATCGTATGATAGAATATCGAACCACTGGATGCAGTAGGGCCGAGTACAGCTCATGTTGGGACTCGAAATGGATACTGGTCAGGTCTAATTCGGCTCGAGCACAAGTCGAGCCAGCAAAAAAGATAACTTGACCCATTGAACCAAACAAGTCATTTTGGCCCAAAGGCTTTCCAGAATCCAGCCCGTTAGGATTCGAGTACAAGGTCGGTTATTAGTTTAAGCCCAGATACGATTTCACTGATCTCAAGGCATAGTTGGTGTCTTGAACAACCGACACGTCATGGTAGTGTGTTAACTAGAGTCCTCCTAGGAGGACCGGATCACTCCTCTAGTCCTGTAGTAGATGAGTTATTCCAGGAGACGGTGACTTACCGGCCGCACCGAAGACTAGCGAGAAGCCCATGGATTCCGGCGGCGGCGCAGCGGCCGGAGGTGGCGGTGGCCCTGCACCCTTTCTTCTCAAGACGTACGAGATGGTGGACGACTCGTCCACCGACGACATCGTCTCGTGGATCCCCTCGGGCACTAGCTTCGTCGTGTGGAACCCTCCCGACTTCGCTGCGCGCCTCCTCCCCACCTTCTTCAAGCACAACAACTTCTCCAGCTTCATACGACAGCTCAACACCTATGTACGCTTCGAGAACCGTGGTTTTGGTTTTGGTTAGGTTTTAGGATTAGGGTTTGTTGGTATCGATCTTGATCTCTTTGTGGGATTTTTTCTGATTAATTTTGCAGGGATTCAGGAAGGTTGATCCAGAGCGGTGGGAGTTCGCTAACGAGGAGTTCACTCGAGGCCAGAAGCACCTATTGAAGAACATCCATAGGAGGAAGCCGATCCATAGCCATAGCCTTCCCCCGGGGCTTCCTGATTCCGAGCGTACTGCGCTTGAGGAGGAGATCGATCGCCTCTCCCGCGAGAAGGCTGGCATCCAGGCGGATCTGTGTCGATCCCAGCAGCAATACCCCTTGACACGCGCCCGCATAGACACTGTGGAGGTCCGGGTGCGAAGCATGGAGCGGAGGCAGGAGAAGATGGTTTTTTTCCTGCAGAAAGCGCTCCAAAATCAGGACTTTTTGGAGAATTTGGTGAGAATGGCAGCTGATGACTCGGGGGAAGTGGATTTCTCGGTGATTCATAGGAAAAGGAGGCTCCCTGGGGCACTGGAGTGTCGCCAAGAAATCGTGGAGACTATTAGCTCTCCAAGGAATGAGATGGGGCAGGTTTTCCAGCGGGATTTCTGCGATAAACTGAAGCTGGAGTTGTCGCCTGTTTTGGATTGCAGTTTGGTGACCGCAAGCAACCAGAGTTCGAACAAGGATAATGGGAGTCCACAGATAGGTCGAACAAGGATGGGGTGCCTTCCGTTTGTGCCGCAGACATTGGAGTTGTCAGATACCAGCACATCATTCTGTTCAAGGAAGAGTGCCTTGTTCTCGAGAATGGGTGATGAAGTGGATGAAATCAGTCCATGCCATTTGAATCTCACACTAGCATCTACTTCGATGCAAGTGGAAACGAATCAGTACATGGGCAGGATAACAAATTCAGAGGATCGAGAGGGGAGGAGTAATTCGGAAAGAGAAGAGGATTTTAGTAGGCTTGTTGGGAAGAATCGTGATACTCCAGTTGATTCAGATGATGTTGCAAAGGCGGCACATGGTGGCAGGAATCAAGCGCCGGCAGCTCCACAAGGACGAGTGAATGATGTCTTCTGGGAGCAGTTCTTGACCGAAAGGCCAGGTTCATCGGACACCGAAGAGGCAAGCTCAAATTTGAGGACGAGCCCTTCTGACGAGCAGCAGGAAGAGAGAAAGCCTGAGAGTGACAGCGTATGGAAGAGTACAAGTGGTATGGACGAGCTTTCTCTCTAACATACAAAGATGTAGCTTTGGATGGTTGGCATCAATCCATGAGCTGTATGTAAGCTCACTTCACTTGCAAGTTTTGTGTTGTATATGTGGTCATGCTTTGAATGCCTCGCCTGTTATATTTTTAAGCACTATGTCAGAGCAATCTATAGATGTATGTGAATTAGATGCAAATACATACATTTTGGAGTTTATAATCACAAGTAGTAAATTAAAAAATACAATTTGATCATTTACTAGCGTCATGGTTTACCTTGATGCATTTTTTTCCTTGAAGAAATAGAGTAGCAAGCTTTCTTATCCTATTCGATCGCACCTCAACATTGTTTTGATAACAACTGTAAATCTTGAAAGTTGTTAATTCTAATGTTCACATGCAAGGTACATATAATGTGTAACATAGCACTTGGCAGAGCTTTCTCTTGGATCAAATAATGTTTCAAAGATGATCCATGGATGGTTTGTACGTGTAGTTCCTATCTACAAGCACATAGGGGAAGGCGAAGCATGCATTAAACTGATCTTGTATAACCAAAATCTTGTTACTCTTGTCTTGAGGATTTAGTAAAAGCTTATTCGAGTGCTTATTTGAGTGCTTTTAGAGGCTTAATGATAGTTTTCTAAGACATGAAGTGAGGATTGGTTATATGATCCGAGCAAAAAAAAAACCAAAACTTCAATTTACTGGGTGACTCAAATTTTAGATAGGCCTCATCTTTGTTCTTACGTGGATGGTTGACGTGTCGCTATAGGATTACAGACCTTTTTCTTGGATCCAAGAAGACTCAAATACTCAGACTGTAAAGTATTTTGCATTTGCATCCTCGCAAGTTCTCTGTGCAGCATAATGTTGCTTGTGGAATTATTTTCAGCTATGTTCATACTGTTTTATTATCTCCGTTGGCAAATAAGGCATGTTAAGGAGTTTGGTCTATATCTCTGTCACATGTCTGACATATGGGATTTAAAAGCTAGATGTCAGATCAAGAGTCGCAGGAGTCCTGGAAGTTGATAACCCAATTGTTCGACAAAGAACCACGAGTAGGGACGATGGTTAACCTATAGTTTGGATATGGTGTAACAGGACTCCTGTTCTGATCTTTTTCTTTTCAGAAAACTCAACATGAACCCTATAGCCCCATCGGCCATGTAGGTTATTTTTAAGAATAAAAATTTGTGTATATGGACACGTGTCATATACATTGCACGTGCCGTCGAATCGATAGTGATACCGATTCGATCATTGGTACATTCAAACGGTAGATTGATTGATCTGGTTCATCAGTTTTATTCTATCGATGGACTAGATCAATTAATCGGTATCTCACTACCGATTCGATGGCATTTGTAATGTACATGCTCTGACCATGTAAACAAATCATGACTATTTTTAAAAGCAGTCACCTTGACCCCTAAATGCCTGGATAAGATTAGGTGAACTGCCCACAACTCTTGCAGAATCGCTAGGTGACCCCTCAGGGTAACTGCGCTGCCAAGGTAACATCCAGATGACATGAGTTTGTATGTAATAAACTGCTGCAACTTGTCTTCACTAGTTTCACTTGGCTGTCTCAGGGTGCAAAGAACCCACCCCAGACTCATTAGAACCCTCATAAGCAAAGAAGCAGACGTATTTTCACATACAGCGTCAGTGGCAACAGGCAAACAACCACCATAACCCTTTCAGGGCTGCCTACATCTGCAATCTGTTCCTGAATTCCGAAAAGATAGGTCATAATATTTCTCACCCCCTTGACTATATATCTGAGACATATCACCATGCATGAACAGAGAGGCAAACTCAAAAGAGAGCAAGATGAATTTGGACTAGGGAGGATTGTCCAATGAATTAGATATTCTATCCATGTATGAGCTTTCTTATCCTGAGTTGTTGACCATACAACTCTGGTTGACAATGACAATGATACATGATTACTGCCCCTGATCAAGCGATCATAAAGGCTTTAATTCAGGCAAGGCAATACGAAACTTGCATCTGGCTTTACAGCGACGCATTTTAAAACAGGGATAATATAAAAGAGTAATCCCGATTGCTTATCCAAATTCTGACTACCATTCTCTGGAGATTGCTTCTCGGGAGGTTCACACGGTCTCCATATGGTAACCTTTCCCTCATCCATTAAAGATATACCCTTCTTGCACAGCTCGTCTCTTATCTTGTCAGATACTTCGAAATCCCTGTCCTTCCTTGCCTTGTCTCTGGCACTGATTTGCTCCAAAACTTGTTCTTCAGTGAGTCCTGCTCTCTTCAGCGCCTTATCTTTTAGTTGCTGCAAAATCTGCCATGAAAAGAAGGCATCTAAGTTATGAAACATTTCCTTCCCAAATAAGGTTAGAATCTCCTTTTTTTTCCTTAAGCCGGAAACCCTGGCTTAGGTATCCTGTAACACTTCCTTTCTACTCTTATTTTGAACCACTGCCCAACAAGCATCAAAGAGCTGGTAATGAGAGGGTGGGGAAGCCCTTGCTTGTGGAAAGGTTTAAAATATCTAGTTTACATGCTAGAAGTACCTCGGAGCAAGTAGCAGAAGACATTAGACCCAGAATCCCAAGAGCATCCTTGACCTCTTTCTCCAATGAGCTTAGAGTTGGAACCAGCAACTTATAGCAGTAATTTCTACCTTCCATAACACGAAATCTGCGGGGTTTCATCTTCTTAGATAAACAGAAACCCTACCACCTCCTCCAGCACTTATCATCCAACTTGCGCCCAGATAATTGACAATAATCAGGAAACTTGTCGACAGAGAAGTACACATCTCCATCAATAGTATAGGCACACCCATTCACCATCATCTGTCCGAATATACAAATAGCCAGAATAAGGAAATCTAAAAGTTCTCACACCAAGAATACAAAGGACACAATCCCATCCCATCCACCCTGATGCAGCTTCAAGAACAAAATAAAAAAAATGCAGGTCATGACAAAGAAATTGAGAGTCAAACCACATCACCAATTCCAATTCTAAGTCAGAATGAAAAGGTGGATCAGGTTGATAGCTGATAGCTTTTATAGTAATAAACCATGATGTCTCGGTCAAATTCAGTGTCATAAATAGAACAAAGGCTATAACTTTGGAACATGTTATAGTTAACAATGTAGTACATGCTAAATAAATGGCCTCAACAAATACTAACAGACCTTTTTAGTTTTAATTCTTTAGAAACTGACCATTATTCAACAACTTAGTTTTAGTTCTGTTGAATGATAGTAATATAAACTTCTACAAATCCAGGATGTTGTCTAATAAGTCGACCATTTATTAATGGTCGTTTCATATTTCAGAGGCAGGGAAAGTACCTTTGAAATCAAATCTATAATCTGATCCATGTGATCAGAAACAAGTGGTTCGTGGTTGGAGGAAGGCGATGAAGTTCAGCTATGTCGTATAGAAATTCTTTGCTAAATCTTCTGCTCAAGCTTAATGGCTCCTCCCCAGCTTCATTTGCTCTTTTGACTATCTGCATAATTCCAGGAACCAGAAAGGTGAGGTACAAATAAAAACACAAGTACAAACCAATGAAGATGCTCAATGTAAAGGCAAAAGATGGAGCCCGCAATATGAGGGAAATCTTGCTCCACGGCAATGAATAAAACTACAATGGAGATTGGCGAGAAGAGAATAGTGGTGGAGTCATACTCTAAATTCGCCGTGAATGTTCTCAAGGGCTACCGACCTTGGCCAATGAAGGTTGAGGGGGCTGTTAGGAGAATTTAGGTGGAAGTATTGAGTTTAGAATCTATCGTATTCTTATTCATCCCCCGCACTAGAAATTTGATTGCTGATGGGATTGCTATATATTGTAGAGTTGGTATGTCCTGTTTTGTTTGGAATCCTGGGGATGGTGTGTGGCCATATGTAGGATTGCCGAAGGTTACTGTATCCTTGTTTCCAAACCTTTCAGCCTCATCTAATCAAAAAAAAAAAAAAAAAAAAAAACTACAACGGAAATCTTGTTCCGCGGAAGTTAACAAGACAAGATATGGGAATGAGTAAAAGCACAATCTATTGTAACTAAAGAGCATATTTAATTTGGCAATATGTTCCTAATAACCAATCAGATATATATGAACGAAGCTTTTATATTTCATGAGAAAGTAAAAGTGATTAGAACATTGTAAATCAGTTTATTTGAACGATGCCAACTTTGACTGTTATTTAGTATGAGAAGTGAATGCACCTCATACATGAAACCTTTGTTATTTCTCTTTTCAATTAGCTGTCTAGTAGGAACAAGAAAAGTGCACCAACAAAAGAACTGACGAAGTCACTAACCATCACCTAATTAAACCATCAGCTCCATAATTGTTCAATGTGGTTTTCTTACCTTTGGTAGACCTATCTTCAAGTTCCATGCAGTAGATATCTTCATGCTAGTAAATAATCATTTCAGTCATTAAGATTCAAGAAGCTGGCAAGCATGGTCCTCTAAGGGATCAAGATAACAACGAATAAACAGTTCAGACAGGCTGCTAATGTAGGGAAAATTACGTTCTTTTGTGCGCTCAAGTTGGTGGACTTTACGTTTTTTGGACCAGAACTCAGCTTAATTTTTTAAGTAAACTTATTCTTTGAGCAAGACAATGTCACAAGTTACAAACGTATCCTAGAACATTCTGCTGGCAGCATCAAGACAATAATAGCTAAATATAGGACATGATTGTATCCCAGAATTACCTTGTCATCAATATCAGTGAAGTTGCGAACATAGGTAACTTTGTATCCCAGAATTTTAAGCAAACTGAAAGTTATTAACTTGAATCTCAGCCTTCATATTCCTACATGCATTACAAACAACATATGTATACATACATATGATCCACTTGAAAGATATAGCGTCGAGCCTCACCGGTGGAGAACGCTGAACATAGGCATCCGAGTTGTTTGAAACGGCTGTTCAACCTGGTTCAGAACCATTCTGGTCCGATGAACCAGCTCGGCCTATCCGATCCGATCCGAATCCAATTTGTAAAAGCCCGCTTTCCAGTTTGTTAATGCCACTGTGATCTTTCTTGCATTGCTCATAAGAGTATTCCCAACTACTTCCCAGTCCCTATCCCTACTTTCATGTGAGTTGGTGTCATTCTCTAATATAGGGAATCACTTTTTGACATTAGGTCCAAATCCACCCTCCACTCATCTCCTTCCTCCACCCTCGCAATCAACTGAAACCCCCATCTCTAGCTCGTTGACTCGCCTTGAAATGTGTCGTTAATTATATCAAAGGCGAGCAAAACAAATTTACCGAACAACTAGTTAACTACAACGTAGTTAATGGGAGTACGGGTCGAGTCCTCGGAGAATTGGATGGTTGAATTAGTAGATGCAATATAATCTCTACAATAGTTGGAAACAATTGGATCGATTTTAAAGTTGTTTAAACTAAAGTATTATAAAAGCAATTAAAACTAAGAAATTAAAGCTAAGAGATTTATCAAGAAAGAAGTCCCAGGGAATTCTAATCCGAATTAGGTTCTAAATATATTCTCTATGTATCAAGATGAATAACATCTAAGTGAGATGATCGAAATCGGGTATCGACGAGCGTAGGATTAGTATCGCTCGTTGCTAATGAGACGTCGGGTGAAGATCATCTCATCGCGCGAATTACAGGGTGAATTTCCATGATCGAGGCTTTAATCCGATCATAACTCAACAATCGCCGGCTTAAGGTCCTATTGCTGGCAAGGAATCAAGGCTTTGTATGATTAAGGTCTTGGATTGAGGTGGGTTTAATACCTCAATTCAATCCTCCATCTAAGTCAAGAATGGTAAGTAGGATAGCTTTGGCTTGGGCTGATTCTAGCACCTCAAAATCCTATCCTAAGGTCAAGAGTTGGCTATGGTTCTAGCATAACCTACTCTTTGAGAGATTTCAGCAAATATCTAGCATGCACCTAATTCTTAAGCAATTAAATGCAAATATAGATACTCAAACCATTCAAGAGTAGACTTTATTGAAGAAATAAGAAATGAATCCGAATTCATACAAAGAATACATCTCACAAATGTTATTACATCAAAGATTACAAGAGAAATCTAAAAGAAAGACCTAAGACATCATAGAATTCCCAAGGATGAGGAATTAGCTACTCATCTTGGTTGGACGATCCATGGGGGGAGAGGTTTCACCCATCTTCTCCATTGATGACCTTTTTGAGCCCTAAATCCTTAGGAATGAGAGGAGAAATCTCAAGAATATAGAGGAGGGAAGAAGGCTCTCAAGAGAGGGAACAAGAGGGAGAAAAAGATCCTCAAATTAGAGCCAAAACCCCTATTTATAGACCCCAAGTCGTGGATCCTCGGATTAGATCCGAGCCGTCCATTTATAACCGTCAGCGATCTTGGATCGATCCGAAGTAAGATTGGATCGATCCAAGATGAGCAAAAGATCATACCTTTCTGTGGAAAGGAAATATGGATCGATCCCATTTAAATGTGGATCGATCCAATTTGTACCCAAGAATAAGTGCTCTTGGGAAAAGAAATATGGATCGATCCCATGACGGTTTGGATCGATCCATTTGGTACCGAGCTCTCTAGGAAAAGATATTTGGATCGATCCATTAAGAATCCGGATCGATCCAACATTGGATAAAAAATATGGCCTTTTGGAAAAGGATCGGGATCGATCCAAAATGTTCTTGGATCGATCCAAATTGTCCTTGGATCGATCCAAATTGTCCGGATCGATCCGAATTAAGCTGAATCTGTATAATTGATGTCTTTTGGTTCGAAATCAATGCAACTCTCTTCGTAAGCTCTTGTACCTGAAACCATAAGAAAAGATATTAAAAATGCATTGCTTGAGAGCTAACAAAGCCCAGTTGAATGGGTTAATTATGTATATTTTGTGACTTATCACTCGTCACCACCTATTCCATCACCAGCGTGTCTCTACCTCCATTAATGCCGATGAGAACCCATCGTCACCACCTATCCCATCACCTACCTCCACTCATCTCCTTCCTCCAACCTCGGCCAGCATTTCACCCTCGCTGCCCAAGGTTGCCATCGCCTCCAGCAGAGACCTCAACCACTCCGATCTCGGTGATCATCAGCCCCTCCGGCGACAATCGTGCCGCCTCGAGCTCCGAGCACCAACCCATCTTCTCCGGAACCCATCGTCGTCGAGCTCCTCCAACCTCGACCAGCATTTCACCATCGCCACCCAAGATCGCCATCGGCTCCAGCAGGATTCCACGTGTCACACCCCGACCCAGAAAACCCATCCAAGCCGAGGCGTGAGGGGAAACCTACACTATTCATCTCCAGCTGGCGCGATACAATGCGGAATTATAGAAATACTTAAACAATTTACAACCCAGAGGTAAACAGAAATTCAATTTACGTAACATCAGTTGTACTATTCAATATTTGATACCGAGTCCTCCAAGGATAAATATAATACATAATTCCAAAAGTCCTCAAAAGGTTTACAACACATTTATCTATCAAAAAGTACAACAGGTAATCCTCCAGCAACCTCAAACGCCTCTGGATGAGCTCGCGCCGCCCAAGGGGAGTGCCGCCTCCAACACCGCAACAACCTGAAAGAGAAGGGACTGCATCGACCTGCATCACCGATGCAGCCCAGGTAGGAGTGAGCAACAAAGCTTGCTCAGTAGGGTTCTATGCTACGTCACTCACAAAGGAAAGGGAACACAACAGTGTCGCCTCCCACCTGAGTCTAAGGTATGTCTCGGGCCCCATAACCCATCGATGTCCCAAGGGCTCCTGTCAAGAACCTCTCTCTTGGTCACTCTACCAAGATCACCCTAAGCACTGACAGGGGAACAGTACCATGCAGGATCACCCTTACCCAACAGGGATGCCACTGCCTGGGGACCACGTCGGGAACACATCGATTACATCCTTAGCACACGGTCAGGGAAAGCGACACGACCTCTAAACCTCAAATAATATAATATTCCAGTCCGACTACCTAATAATCCTCGAATGATATCAACATGATCATTGACAACAATCACGTCCTAATCCTCGGCTACCCAAACCCCGGCCTTAGGGCCAGATCCGGGCTACCCGAGAACCCCGGATTAACGATCGAAACCATCGTCTACCACCTAGCCTGATGCTTCTAATGTAGACAGATGCATGCAATGCTCAAGCACAGAGATACAGGAATAGCAGCATGCAACAGTATGCCAAGACAACATACACGGGCTAGGCGAAGCGTCAAGCTTGCCGGAGGGTAAACATGCATAAAGCAGATAAAGGTTTAAACTACAATTATACAATATTATAACGACGCCCACGGACCGTTAGCAAGCAATTTCTACAACGGGGGCACAACCCCGGCCAACAGATAATAATCAACCACATTTAAGGCACACCCTCTGCCATTTAATTAGCTAAACATCCCAATGGGCACAACCCCCTTGGTTCAACCACAAGCTAAATATACATATAAATAAGCATGACATGTGATTAATTGCTAATTAAACAAGGATGATTTATACCTAATTAGACATGCCGAAAATCAAACAATTAATCATCTAAAAATAACCAATTAGAACATGCTAGCCATCGAGATCTCTAGGAATACCAATCACATGAATCACGAAGAATCAAACATGATAAAACATCGAAAATCCACAAAAAAACACTATTCAAGGCTCGCGACCTTGAAGAAGCTGATGATCGACCGTGAGAGTTTATTTTGCTGATTTTCGGGCTCACGGTCGACCGTGGAGACCGCGACGGTCGATCCACGGATCATCCGTGGCACTATTCATCAGCAACTCTGCTCTGACACAGTTTCGTATAAAAATCACCAAAACTCGTAGAAAAATAAGAAAAATATGAAATCAATTGAGTTTGAAAGTAGACTCACAGATCTACAACTCTTATCTCTCATAAAAATCCAAGATCATGCATGTACAAGCCGGAAAACTCGCCGCAAGCCGGCTGTTCTTCAAGAACAGCAGAAAACCGGAAATCCGAGATTTATCATGCATAAATCCTACTTAAATCTTAACCAAAGTTCATGAAACTTAAATCAGAGACTAAATTAAGCAACATGCATTCAACAACATAATTTCATCAAAATCTAACGGCTAGATTTAACTAAACCCATTAATTAACTCATGTAGGTAGAACACCTACCGGACTGCGCATTCCTCGGTTGATCCCTCGTAAACCAGCCACCAACGAGGCTCCACACCACACCAGGAGTCTTCCTCTCGTTGCCACGAATCCAACAAGCTTTCAAGCTCCCAAAAAGATGGTCGGAGGAGGGAGAACGGGAGTGGGAAAGGTGGCTGCCAGAACAGGGGAAACAGGGCACCGCGGGAAGAAGAAAGAAGGAAGGGAGAAAGGAGAAGGGAGAAGTGAAGGAGCGGAGCAGGGGGAAGGTCGGGAAGGTGGGGGAGAGGGTGAAGGAGAGGACCTCTCCTCTCCTGCTCTCCTGACAAAGGAGGACGAAGGAAGCTCACCTGCCCTACGCAGGTTCAACTGCTCTGCACAGTACCCGGATCGATCCAAGGCCAAAATGGATCGATCCAAGTAGGCTGTCGAGCGATCGATAGTTATCGAGCGATCGATAGCGGTCGAGCGATCGATAGCCGTCGAGCGATCGATAGCGGTCGAGCGATCGATAGCGGTCGAGCGATCGATAGTTATCGAGCGATCGATAGCGGTCGAGCGATCGATAGCCGTCGAGCGATCGATAGCGGTCGAGCGATTAATAGCGTTCGAGCGATCGATAGCGTTCGAGCGATCGATAGCCGTCGAGCGATCGATAGCGGTGACCGCTCACGGGCCGCCAGCTGCCCAAAAGTAGGCTTCTGCGTGCCCGAGCCGGGATCTTCCGATCCGGGCCCACCTAGCCATTCTAAACAAACACTAACACAAACAAGGTCAGTGTGTGCACACGCGGGTGTGAAACTGACCACCAGGGAGCATATTTACCAAAATGCCACTGGGGTCAAAAACAGCGATGCGATCAACCAATCGCATCCCAGGGCCAACCGAGCCAAACCACAAATCCAGACCCTCGACCTAACGCGGTCGGACCGGGTTGGAGGTACGGGTCCTCACACCACGACCTCAACCACTCCGATCCCGGAGATCATCGACGCCTTCGAAGACAACCACGCCGCCTCGAGCTCCGAGCACCGCGGCTAGCACCAACCCATCTTCTCCGGAACCCATCGTCGTCGAGCTCCTCCAACCTCAACCAACATTTCACCATCGTCGCCCAAGGTCACCATCACCTCCAATAGAGACCTCAACCACCCCGATCCCGATGATCATCGACACCTCCAGCGACAACCGAGCCGCCTCGAGCTCCGACCACCGTGGCTAGCCCCAACCCCCCCCCCCCCCCCCCCACCTCTTGGCGCGCCCATCGTGCGACGCCCTTCTTCCTTACTCGGCCTTATCCGTGACCTCCTCGGCCTCCCTCCTCATCATCAAAACCCTAACCCGAGCTCGGCTTGGGAGGTTGGTGAGGCGGGAGGGAGGGAGGCGAAGGAGTTGGGGTCTTGAGTGCTCGAGAGAAACGGTGGTGGTGCAGTAGTTGGTGATGTCGCCAGAAGTAATGGACTTGTCGGAGTTGATGGACGCTGATGAGATGTGGTGGCTGGTCGACTAGATGGAAAGGGGAATGATACATGGATAGAAAGGGGGGAGGAGAAAGAAAAAAATGTGGTTTATGCTGATATGGTTGAGGAGAGAGAACATAAAATAGTATTATTTTATGTTATAGGGAATGCTTTTTTATTCCCTAAATATAGGGAACGTAGTTGGTTTTAGAGAATGAGATATGAAATGACTATAGAGATAGGGAAAATGTTGGATAATATTTTTTAATCATATTCTTTAAATTTAAGGATATGAAATGAGATAGGGAATCCGTTAAGAATGCTCTAAGTACACGCTCTTTGGAATGTCCATGAGCGGACCCATGGCCTCAAATAAAAGGCTCCCATGAAAACCAATAACCATGGTACCTCCCATGTGATGAGCTGAGAAAGTAGGGACCAACTCAATGAAAGCCCCCGCACTAGTCACTAGAGTGGGTTGCTGCTCTCTTCCACCACTCCACAGTGCCCAGTAGGTGGGATAGCTGACACTCCATTAATACCCAACCCCCTGCCTGCATCCATTTGGCCACAACTCAAACCATTTGGGGCACAATGCATCACCATCCAGAGATGGGCAGCTCCAAAAGCAAGCTCATCAGCTCCTTGGCACTGCTCTCGCTCCTACTCCAGGCTCACCTCCTTGCGTGCCATGGAGCCATGTGGGAGGGCAGAGGGATGGTGGGAATGGAGATGGAGATGGAGATGGAGTCGGAGACGAGCCGGCGGCTGCTCTGGGCTACCCAGAAGAAGTACATAAGCTACGAGGCTCTCAGGGGCGACGCCGTGCCGTGCTCCCGGCCGGGAGCTCCGTATTACAATTGCCATGCACTGCCTAGAGCCGGTCAACCTTACAGTCGAGGTTGCAGTGAGATCAGTGGCTGCATCCAGTATGTGCATACTTAGTGAGTGTTTTGAAGGTTGAGCAGTAAGCGTGGAATTTGTGCTTATTTTTCTAATCCTTAGCTTGTTTTTGTGCTTGCATATATTAGTATTAGTGTGGAATAATTTGTTGAGATCTTTGTACGAATTGAGATTGTTGGTGGGCTATCCTTATCAGAGTGGAGTTGAATTGGTCATTGAGACTTTAGAAAGCTGGAGAACAGCTGTGTGGATTGAGAGAGGTTCCTAATTGCCTGCAGAAAGTTTGATGGCAATTGGGAAAGCACACTGTTTTCAAAACTACAGTGGCCCATGTTTTGTTTTGTATGGTTTAGGCCAACTTCCTGTGTAGAAAAGATACAGAGTGAGCAGATATGTTTCTATCCTTTTTAAATGTGGTTGGTAATCTCCAGAATCCAGATAGACAGATTGAATGGTTGGGTTTCAATTTTCTTTTCTTTTCAACAAATTTCTTATTATTAGAGGCAATAGCAATCGTTTTTTTTAATTAGTTGAGTCTCCTATCTTGACTTGACTTTGAGGGACTATTGTCCAACATAATGAATGTCTACTACTAGTTAGTGAGTTTATACACCACCTCTCACATTGAACATCAAGGCTCTATCCACATCCGTACCATGCGTCGTGCCGGCACTCGTGGTCTGCGTGGGTCTAAGTCACTATAATGTGTGGTAAGCCACAAAGACTTCCATCAAATAGTTATTATGGTGTGATCCAAATTACTTGAAAGAATCACACCGATCTGCTATGAGCTCTCGTATAGATGTCATGTTGCATGTCAAAGTTTATCTACTAAGTGTTTTTTTTTTTATGAATTGAGCTCAAAGAGCTAAACATTATTTACATCAACGAGTTAGAGCATCAGTCCCCCTCCTGTTGCCAAGCAAAACTGGTGCCATTAGCTTTGCAGCACTTTGCAACTCTGTCAGCTATGACATTAGAACATTTAGGAACATCTATGCATACGACACCAATATCAAATTCCAAACCTGCTCGGCAATATTCTCCATCTCTCTAGGCCAAATCTTGGTGCCCTCAAACACCTCCACCACATCACGAGTATATGATTCAATGATAATCTTGCTTTGTTGTCTCTCCCTGACCCAAAACAGGGCTTTCACAATTGCTATAGCCTCTGCTTCAAAACTATGTCTAGCCATTGCTACCTCTCCCTTGACCCAACAGCATCTTCCTAGGCCATCGTACTCTACTACCGCTACAGTTGCATCTCTTGTTACCACACCAAAAGAAGCATCAACCCTAAAAATCCAAAGATCATGAGTAGCATCCGTCGGCTTCACCTTCTTTCTCTTCTCTAAACAAATCAAGTATTCCTATGCTAACATCTTCACTCTATGTGCTAAGACCTCTGGTGTCTCCCCTTCACCATCAAAAACTCTCTGATTGCGATTCTTCCAAGCAACCCATAAGCCATAGCTCACAAAAGCTTTCAGTTTAAGCACTCCTGGTTGGCTAGAAGATCGAAAAATCGCCCCTAAAAGATGATCAGCATTCCAGCCACAATTGCCTACCCCCAGCTCCATCAGAAGGGTATTAATCAACTCCCTCGTATGTGGGCAATCAAACAGGGCATGCTTCACTGATTCAACTGTATCTCCACATTTAGGACAGCTCCTTTCTTATGTATAACAGAACCTCCATAGCATATCTCGAACTGGGAGCTTGCCTTTCACCGCTTTCCATAGAAATGATTCTTGGCCCAATTGGGAGTCTCCACAAGTTCTTCCAATTCACCTCTTCATCATAATTCCAGCTAGGTCTACACTTCTGGACTAACATATTGTAAGATGAGGACACTGTAACATGCCCTGCTCCATTGTATTCCCAAGTTACTTTGTCTAGTTGATTCCTCTGTATTGGTAAGGCCACAATGGCTCTAACACTGTAACATGCCATGCTCCATTGTATTCCCAGGTTACTTTGTCTAGTTGACTCTAGGAGCATTTGCTCAAGAGGCTGGTTGTAGAGTCTGATGCTCTCTATGCGATCAAGATCCTCAATGGTAATAGGCTTTGACCTAATGATGTAGAGGGGCTCATTAGAGAAATATGGGTATAAGTGTTGTCATTAGACTCTATTATTTTTATATACACACCGCGCTCATGTGTTAAGATAGTCCCGGTAGTGTAGAACTCGCCAACGGGGTTTTGAATGGATCTCCACGGAGAGTCCTAAGTTTTCTTTTAGAAGCATTAATGTAAGTTATGTAACCCCCTCGAGGTCAACTGATACAAAAAAATACCGAGATGCAGCTCTCAATGCATTTACATGTAACCTAGTTTAGCTCTTCACACTTCACACCTTACCTGGAGCCTATGATTTACCAAATGATATGCTAATTATGGGATCTATGCGAGAATAACCACACAGATATGCCCACAAAGCCAGGCAAGCAGCTTCATAAGGGATCACAGTTAGCTGCATAGGCAGTGCTCCCAACAGCTGATATGCATGAACAAAGATGACGCCAAATCGATCAGTAAAACATAGTTACTCTGAGCTAAAGATAACTGAAACCCATTACACCAAATATTATCTGGTCCTACGAACACCGCTCATAATCTTATTATCCATCCTGAACATACGCGCTCTTTGTTCATCAGAATGGAGAAAAAGCAAACAAAACAGCCTTGTTTAAGGGCAAATAAAATGCCAGCAAGCACAACAGACGCAAAAGGATTAAATAGGGATGCCATCTCGGTATTCAACTGTCACCATGATTCCTTATTGTTTCCTCTAATATCTCTCTTGACACCCTAGTACCTGTACTGAGCAGGCTTGTAGGGTCCCTCGATCGGAACACTGATGTAGTCGGCCTGGGAAGGAGTGAGCTTGGTTAGCCTGGCACCAAGTTTGCCAAGGTGAAGGGCAGCCACCTTCTCATCCAAGTGCTTGGGCAGCACATAAACCTTCTTCTCATACTTGCCGCTGGCCTTCTCTTTCCACAGTTCCAGCTGTGCTATCACCTGCAAACCATTTTTGTGTTTGTTAACGTGCATTTTGGAAGCAGTGTTATCAAAAACAAAGATAAGCACTTCAGCTATCAATTAAACTCATCTTCTTGCAATATGCCTTCATGTTCTAACTATTTAAATCATTTCAAAGATCAGCAATTATTCATAAGCACTGCATTCCAATGGATAATATCATACCTGGTTGGTGAAAGAGCACGACATGACAAAGCTGGGATGTCCAGTAGCGCATCCAAGGTTCATGAGACGACCCTCTGCAAGAACAATGACCCCAGACTTGGTCTCAGGGAAGACCCAGCGATCGGTTTGGGGCTTGATGGTGATGCGCTTGACACCTGGGTAGGTCTCAAGCCCATGCATGTCAATCTCATTGTCAAAGTGGCCAATGTTGCAAACAATTGCGTTGTTCTTCATCTTCCTCATGTGATCCACCATGATGATGTCCTTGTTTCCGGTGGTGGTGACGAAGATGTCAGCCTCGGACAACACATCCTCGAGGGTGAGGACATTGATACCCTCCATCAGGGCTTGGAGGGCACAGATGGGATCGATCTCAGTCACGATCACACGAGCTCCAGCCTGCTTGAGCGCAGCAGCACAGCCCTTGCCAACATCTCCATAGCCGCAGACCACGGCGACCTTGCCAGCAATCATAACATCTGTGGCCCTCATGAGGCCATCAGGAAGAGAGTGGCGGCACCCATAAAGGTTGTCAAACTGTTCAATTATTTGAAGGCAAAGTCAGCAATCATGGAAACACAGCAAACCCATTAGATATCTGAAGATAAAGATGAACTAACAGACATCGCAAGGGCTATCCAAGCAAGATTAGCATTTACATTGAGACAATTGTCGCCAACTAAATCCAGATTAAATTTAAACTGGCAGCGCTAAAAGTTAGCAGGTAAATGAAATCAAAATTACCACCACATATCAATCAGTTAAGCAGACTAAGTACCATTTGAACTACACATGTCTGACTGCTTTTTGGCACTTATCAGGAGACCAATCATAAACATGATAAAGACCAATCATAAGCATGATAAAAACATTTTGAAGAAATCATGTACGATATTTGAATGCATGATGATCTGATATTGGTTTTCATTTAGTGACAGCAAGTGCATAATTTAAACCTATGATATGCAGACCCTATGGCTGCTGTTTTTAACAGTGGAAAAAATTCAGGTAAGGTTTGTATGAGATGTTGGCAAGGGATGTGCTGCTGCACTCAAGCAGGCTTGGAGGGCACAGATGGGACCGATCTCAGTTACAATCACACAAGCTCCAGCCTGCTTGAGCACAGCAGCACAGCCCTGGCAAACCTCCATAGCCACAGACCACAGCGATCTTGCCAGTAATCATCACATCTATGGCCCTCACGAGGCCATGAGGAAGAGAGCGGTGACACCCACAAAGGTTGTCAAACAATTCATTTATTTAAGGCAAAGCCAGCAATCATGGAAACACAGGAAACCCATTAGACATCTGAAGAGACAGATGACCAGACAGACATGGCAAGGGCTATCCGAGAAAGATTAGCATTTACATTGGACACTGAACTGGCAGCATCAAAAGCTAGCAGGTAATTACATTCTAAATCATCACCAAATTTAAATCAGTTAAGCATATGAAAGTACCATGTGAAACTACACATATCTGAGTGCTTTTTGGTGCTCATCAGGTGACCAACCATAAGCATGATAAAAAAAACCTTGATAAGAAATCATTCCAGTACGATATTTGCATGCATGATCTGATATTGGTTTTCATAGTGACAGCAAGTGCATAATTTACAAAACCTATTACATGCATACCCTACGGCTCCTGTTTTTAACAACTAGAATCAATTTAAATAAGGCTCGTATCAGATCCGCTTGTGCAGCTAAATTAACAGAACTACTATGCAGATCCAGCATCAAAAACTCCAGATCTATTAACTAAATACCAGTAATCTAGCAAGAATATTCATTTAACATCAGAATCTAAGACCAGAAATATCAAACAAGTTCGTAACTATCAAATCAAATCAAGTAGTGATCTCTAATGCTTCATCCCATGTTGACATTTTCGTCAACTGGAGAATAATCAATAGTGTCCCACATAACTATTAAATCAAATCAAGTAGTGATCTCTAATGCTTCGTCTCATGTTGACATTTTCGTCAATTGGAGAATAATCAATAGCGTCCCACCTACACCCTATTTTGGATGTACTACACCCTTCCTTATCCCCTGAGAAACACGCACAAAAATGGCTCCCCACATTAAAAAGGATAGAGCACAACCTTTCTCAGCTTTATAATACCAACTAGAAAACTAATAAACACCATATAGTTTATATCATCAAAGCTAATTACTCCTACTCCAAATAAGGTATCTATAAGATCTACCAATTATTGATAACAGATCTCAAAGCAACTACCAAAAACTCAAGATCTACATGCACCAGATCCAGATCTCACATCCACCAAATCTTCAAATCTCAAAACTAAAGAAAAGAAGAAATTTCTCACCTTGCTCTTGGTGACAGAGTCATTGACGTTAATGGCGGGGAAGAGGAGGGTCCCAGTCTCCTGCATCTGGTACAACCTCTTCACACCAGTGGTGGTCTCCTCCGACACCCCAACGAGCCTGTCCCTCATCTTCCTATACTTTTTGGGATCCACCTTGAGGCTATCCCTGATCAACCCCAGAACGATCTGGAACTCGACGTTATCAGTGGAGTTGGGGTCCGGCACCTTCCCGGTCTTCTCAAACTCCTCCTCGGCCTTCACCCCCTCGTGGATCAGCAGCGTCGCGTCACCGCCATCGTCAACGATGAGGTCGGGCCCGCCGTCGGGACCCCACTCGAGGCACCGCTCGGTGCACCACCAGTACTCCTGGAGGGTCTCCCCCTTCCAGGCGAACACCGCGGCGGAGTCACGGGCGATGGCGGCGGCGGCGTGGTCCTGGGTGGAGAAGATGTTGCAGGAGCACCAGCGGACCTCGGCGCCGAGGGCGGTGAGGGTCTCGATGAGGACGGCGGTCTGGATGGTCATGTGGAGGGATCCGGAGATGCGGGCTCCCTTGAAGGGCTGGGAGGGGCCGAACTCGGAGCGGCAGGACATGAGCCCCGGCATCTCGACCTCGGCCAGCTCGATCTCGAGGCGGCCGAAGTCCGCCTGGGCGATGTCCTTGACCTTGTACTCGCGGCCGGACTTCGTCTTCTCCACGAGCAAAGCCATCGCTAGATCCAAGGAATGGAGATTGGATCTGAGAAAGGGGGGGGGAGAGGAGAGTGTGAGTCGAGAGGAAGGGGGCGGAGTGGGAGGTGTATAAGAAGGGAGCGAAGAGGCTGGATGGACGGTGAGGATTGGTTTCGTCACTTGGAGGCGGATCGAGGACCGTTGATTCGAGCGTGGATCTGGTAAGTGTGGATGGCCGAGGAATCCGGTGGGTGTGGGTGGGGGTGGGTGGGTGGGGGTGGGACACGAGTTTCCAATTAATTAATTTTAGGTTAATTATATTTTAGGAATTCTAAATATATCATAATTTTTATTACATACATCATAATGTTTTTAAAGAGTCGTGGGCGGCGGCTACGGGATGGTGATAGGGCTCAGACTCAGGCTCAGGCTCAGGCTCGGGTGGAGATAGCCGCCCGCCGCTGCGGGAGTCGTGTGAGAGTATTAGGACATGTTTCGTTTGGGTCTATTATTCTCATATTTATTCCTAAATATTATTTTTTATTTTAAATAATTATTATATATTTATTTATATTCTATTCTTTATTATCACCTGATTTTTTCTTATTTCAAATAATTATTATTACTTTATTTTTATTTTTTCTAACCTCAATATTCTTTATTTCCATTTTTTCTAACGCATATCAAACGAGACCTAATTTATAAGATGTTATTGTAAACATGACGAGTGTACATAGAACCAGCGGATTCTCATGATCTTGACTGATATGGTTTTTCAATCATGTGCTCCTTGAATCTTTGGATTGAAAGTATTTTCCACCTTACACCGTAAATTTGTCGAACTTGGTCTTTTATAAGATTGATTAGCCTTAAATGTTTGCTATAATTTATTAAAATAGGATTAATATCATATATTCTTTTAAAATATATTACACTAGGTGATGAGCCCGTGCTATCTGGCACGGCTAACTGTCCGCCCCCACTATCTCTATAATAACTTACGCCACATCAGCCCATTATTTCTGGATGGGGGGGCCAACCGATGCGGGGTGCATCGGCTAATCAACCGATGCACACCGCGAGCCGTTAGATCACGGGTGCGGGAATCACTGCATGATGTGATAAAAGAGGCAGGGATTCAACCGGATTATAACCGTAACCCGATATCCTATTAATCCGGAATCCTCCTTCCAAGCTTTGCTCTCTCGCCACTCTTACGACGGCCAATCCCTCTCCTCCTCGACAGCGCCACAGAGATCTCCTGACTCCCGTGCACCTCCTCCTACCTCTGCGGCAACTGCACCTCCGCCGTCGCGGCCCCCATCCCACCTTCCTCCCCAAGTCATCCTCCACCTCCGCCCTCATTGGCTGCGAGAACCCTAAATGCCACTGGATCCACTCCTCCCGCCTCGCCTCCTCAATTACCCATATGCTTCCAATTCCTCCCCTTGTCTCAAATTAGAAGTTCAAAATCCCAAAACATTAGGGCTTTGAACTGATGTGTGTATGATTGTTGATGAGAGGTCGATGGAGCGCGGCGACGAGGGGTCAATGGAGCGCAACGACGAGTGGCTGATGGAGCCCGACATGGATTCGACGGCCATATTGAATTGTGATTCGCTTGGTTGGAAAAATTCTATCAGTGATAGGTATGGTTTGAAGTTTTTCTTATCAGTTTCAATTAATAAAATTTTAAAGGACACAATTTTAGAGAAGAAGGAAACACAAGCATGATGTATGGTCTAGCCACAAGTCCTTAAAAGTAAGTATGATGCATGCTGAATAACATAGTGTTACCTTATTTTATAGCAATATTTATAGTCATATTGCTTAGTAGGAAATTACTGGAAAACAAGATGTATGCTGGCATTTTTTAAAGCTTAATCTTTGTTTGGTTTTTGCAGAAATCTTTCAAGTATAAATAGCCAAAATGACACTTCCACGAATAGTCCTTCAATGATGGATGAGGAGCAAGCTCGTATACCTAAAATCGGCCAACAGTGCCAACAGTTTGATGCATTACATGATGCCTTTGAGTTTTGGAAAGCTTATGGAGAAAAAATGGGTTTTGGTGTGAGGAAAGAACATAAAAATAAGAATAGAAAAACTGGAGTGGTGACCAATGCATTGTACGTCTGCTATAGGGAAGGTTTCAAGAGGACAAATAAAGAAGATATTGACATGATTCGCCACCGATCAGATGTGAGGACTGGTTGCAAAGTGAGGTTGAATGTGTTTCTTGACAAAGAGAGTGGAAAATACATAATTAAGGAATTTGTGCATGTACATAATCATGAGTTAGAGCCTTCCGAGACCACCCACATGCTAAGGTCACATAGAGAGCTTAATAGAGCTCATGCCTTGGCAATTGAGTTGGCTTGTGATTCGGGGATTACTCCTAAGGCAACACAAGAGTTAATGAGCAGGGAAGCTGGCGGTAGAGCTAAGCTCGGGTTTGTTATTGAAGATCAAAAAACTTACTTAAGATCAAGGAGAAAGAGAGACATGGTTCGTGGAGAGCTCGGGAGTATTTTGACATATTTTGAGAAGCAAAACATGATTGATCCTAAAAATTTTAATGCTCTACAGCTTGACAGTGAAGAGTTAGTCACTAACATATTTTGGACCGATGCCAAAATGGTTGCTGATTATGTTGCTTTTGGAGATGTGATGACTTTTGATACTACTTTTGGCACTAACAAAGAGTTTAGGCCATTAGGTGTATTTACGGGGTTTAACCATCACAGACAGATAGTGGTCTTTGGGGTAGCACTTTTATATGATGAGACTACAGAGTCATTTATGTGGCTTTTTGAGACTTTTGTTAATGCACATTGTGGTAAGAAGCCTCGTACTATCTTCACCGATCAAGATGCTGCTATGGCAAGTGCTTTGGGGGCAGTTTGGCCAGAGGTATATCATGGATTGTGCACTTGGCACATCAATCAGAATGGAGTCAAACATCTGAGCTGTTATATGAAGAATAATTCTCCATTTATGAAAGACTTCAAGAAGTGCATGTATGAATATGAGAATGAGGGTGAATTTGAAAATGAATGGCAAAAATTGCTTGAGAAGTACAATCTCAATGGGAATAGTTGGTTGACTCGTATATATTGTCTAAAAGAAAAATGGGCCAGGGCCTACATGAAAAGAGCATTTACATTAGGGGTTAGAAGCACACAGATGTGTGAAAGTTTCAATAGTGATTTGAAAAGTCACTTGAAAAGTGATATGAATATTGGTGACTTTTTTTACTCATTTTGATAGAGTGATAGAGCAAAAGAGGAACAATGAATTGGAGGCTGAATTTAGAATGAGACAAATAGTACCTTCATTTGGTTTCTCTAAGTCACCACTACTAAAGCAAACATCACAAAGGTACACGCCTAAATACTATGATCTTTTCAAAATTGAGCATGGTCTTGCCGATTTAGTTATAGTTAAATATGAGTGTAAAGAAACTCATGAATTTGTTGTTGCTCTACATGAGTCGGAGAAAGAATATAAGGTGCTTTGTGACTGTAGCAATGAAATGGTGACTTGTAGTTGCATGAAGTTTGAAACGGAGGGGATGTTATGTTGTCATGTTATTGGAGTATTTAGAAGACTTAATATTATGAAAATTCCAGAGAAATACATCTTGAATAGACTCACAAGGAAAGGGAGAAGTTATCATGTATTAGATGAAGAGAAGCCGAATTTGGAAGAAGATGCAAGGCATTGGGTCCGAAGAATTCAATCACAACTCTTAAGGTTAACATATCAAGCTTCAGTGAACAAAGATTCTCGTGCTTGCATGGAGATGATGGTAAATGAATGTGGTAGAAAGCTTGAAGACTCCATTATGAGAAAAGAAGTTGCTACGGAATTGGTCGTTGACGAAAATATTGAGAATCGAATGGAAAATATGAAGGGATTGAAAAAGAGAGAGGGTCGAAAGGGGAAGAGAAGATTGAAGCCTTTACACGAGATTCATCAAGGAAAAACGAAGAAAAACATGATAAATTTTAATTTTATATTACTCTAGATTATTATTAATTTATTTCTCATAGCTTACACTTTTGCTTTGTCTTTGTAGGATGATAGCTCAAGCCCTCATTTGAAAAGAAATGTCATTTGCTCGACCGAGACACCTTCTCAATCTTTAAGCCATGAACATGTTGATCATGTGTATAGAAACATTTTTATTTAACAAAAAAGACTTGAAAATTTGCTACTCATTTTTATTTAACTAAATCTAAAATTGCGTCTCATTTTTCCTACTATTATGAACATTATTTGGACAGCAAGCGTATTCTCACATGCAATTGGGTCCTACATATGTTATGCCCGAACAACAAGCAAATGCATATGAACAGCGGAATCCTTTCGGGGCATATGGACTGCTAGCTTTTCCTCATCTAGCACCTGCTCAACCTACAGGTGATGATTCTATTCCTCTAAACGACGATTCCAACTACCAATCTTAAATTCTCATACTTTTAGCACTACTAATATCGCATCATCTCCCTCATGTTTGTCTGTCTTCAGGCCATCATCAATTAGCAGCACATTTACAACCATTGGATTATTTATTGATGATTTATCAAATTCAACCTTCCCATTTACTTCAGCTGCAACAACACCACAACCTCCTAAATAGTCCATACTTCATACCAGTGATGCTTTTTGGATTTATTTGTTCTTCTCTATTTTTGTGATTGGTGTTTCTTTTTTGAGCACCAAAATCTCATGGTTATTAGGGTAGATGTAGAGTTTCTGATAGAGAGGATGATCCGTTTGTCATGATGGCAATGAAACCAGATTGTATCTATTTTGCACCCTCAAGGTTGTCAAACATTTTTTTGCAGTAATATGCACCCATGCATCTATTTATTGGGATGGAACCTCGAAATATGTTGCCTGGTACCTTTGTAAATCTTTTCATTCCACTCACAACTTGAGAATCTTGTCAGTGATGCACAATAAAAAACCAAGAAAGAACTAAAAGAAAGAATCCAATCATTGACAGAAAAATACCCTCCTCAATACTTGGATGTCATTTATTGCCAACCAGACTTTCAGTACATCAATATTTTTCATTTACATTGACTTCGGCAGAAACATTAATGAATTTGAAACTACATAAGGACTTAATAAAAGTACATCACAGTTTGTGTCTGATAGTTGCAAACACATCATTGTCGTGATCTTTGATCCCCTGAAAACTTAGCCAGCTCCAAGGCAGCATTCTGTTGCCAATTTGAAGAGGATTTTTGTTACACAATATATGCAAATATTGTATGCAAATGGCACAATTTGAATAATATTGTACACAATATTGTTACACAATATATGTAAATACAAAACACAGGACAACTGTTACACAATACATGCAAATACTGTACACAGTATATGCAAATACTGTATACAATCCATGTGCCAATTTGAAGAGGATTTTTGTGCTCCAAATACATGTGCCAGTTGTTACAACATATATGAAACATAGCACATTCATTTACACCAAAACCCAATTACAACATATCCGAAACATACAATTACATCATATCTGAAATATCCATGTAACCCAATTACAACATATCTGAAACATACATGTAACCCAATTTCCAAAACCCAATTCTCTCTCATCTTCCTTCCAGTAGCTAATCTCCTCATCAAGGAAACTGAAGATGTTACACTTATCAGCATTTTGCAATTTGGAGCGCGTCCCGGTTTTTGCCATCTTCGAAGCTGGGATCTACTGGCATCTTTCTGCAAAGTACCTTCAACAGAAGAACTCCAAAGCTATACACGTCACACTTCTCAGTCAATCGGCTGGAATATCCATTTTCTACAGGCAATAACAATCCACAACAATCCACAAGGAGTCAAATCAGAGTTCACACAAGCTATAATAACAACACTTATGACCAATCAGTGTAATTATACACAAATGAAGCCACAATACAAATGTAATTATACACAAATGAAGCCATTCATACACATAAACAGGGGAGTTGTTGAACAAGGGAATTATACACATGAACAAGGGGTTTCAAATTCATACTTGAGCCATTCATACACATGAATAGAGAGTTGCTGAATACTACATAAACTACAAAGATCACAATGAACTAATTCAATTTTGTTGGATAGCACAATCTCCTCCTACTAGATAGTGCATTCTCCTCTTAATGAAACAATCTTATGGAATGACACATGGCTTTCAGCAATCCAATTAATGGAGCAATTTTCTATGAAGCCAAAACCTAGAGTAAAAAAAAAAAACCTACAGCGCCGGGTGAGAGAAGGGGGAGACGAGAGGAGACTTACTCTGCTCTTCCTCTTCACTCTTTCGTCACATGCGCCGGCCTCGTTCCTCCTCACATGCGCCGTCGTTGGCTGGATACGAGGAGGAAGATGGTGGCGATGCCCTAGATCGGGATGAAAGGGGGCATCTGAGTGGATATCGAGCGGTGGTGGAGGCTAGAGGGCGGGGCGGGGATGGAGTCCAGAGAAGCTAGGGCAGTGGTGGAGGACAGGGCGTAGAGGCCGGAGGAGGGTGGGGCGAGGCCGGAGGAGGGCGATGGTGGAGGTCGGACTGCCAAAGGAGCTAGATCGCAATGGGCAGGTGGGAGGGTGGGAGATTCCGGATTTAATAGGATATCGGGTTACGGGTTATAATCCGGTTGAATCCCTGCCTCTTTTATCACATCACGCAGTGATTCCCGCACCCGTGATCTAACGGCTCGCGGTGTGCATCGGTTGATTAGCCGATGCACCCCGCATCGGTTGGCCCCCCGATCCATTATTTCTATAATAACTTATGCCACGTGTATGCCTCGTGTGTATAATGTTATGACTCAGATGATTAGTCATAAAAATAACTGTTATTCTATCTTATAAGATAGACTAGGTGGGCCCCTGCCACCTGGCAGGGTAACCATCAAGTTAATGGGTGATTCAGTTATAAAAACCGAATTTGATTAATGGATCAACCTTATATAAGGATGTATATTTAAAACTAACCTAGGGAATATGATAAAAATATACAAAGTTAACTTAAGAAAATATACATGTAAACAAACTAATATAAGGAAAACGGTTGTAACCGTTATTGCTCCTTATAAGATTGATAAGGATGTATATTTAAAACTAACATAGAAAATTATGATAACAATATACAAAGTTAACTTAAGAAAATATACATGTAAACAAATTAATAGGAGGAAAACGATTGTAACCGTTTTTACTCCTTATAAGGTTGATAATATTCTAAAACACACGGTGACAACTCGAGATTGAATAGACCATCCTTATCAACCTACCGTCGGTTCCTTTCCTTCTATGCTGGTCTTCTCCATAGCTTGACTTTGTTGGATGGATTTTAGATTTTCCACGCACCTTTTCCAGATTTTAGCTTGGAAACTAGTGTCATCGACGTGTCAATGGATGGTCAGTGAACCGCTTGAAATATGATTTGAATTTCAAATTTCTGATATGATATTACATTATATTATATCAACTTTATAATAATAAAAAAAGACCAAGGTTAATGATTGATAAGTTTTCATCTACATATGAAAATGCTTTTAATCCAAATATGAATAACGATTACGCCAGCACACCGAAAAACTGTGTCAGGAGCATACCTCGTTTGGTTAAGAGATAGATAACCTCGGATAACTTTTATTTCAGATTAAGAGGGGAATATTCCCTTTATCTCACATTTTATCCCCAAACATTCATTATAAAATTATCCACATTCCACCTACTACTCCTCTCTACTTTTTTCTTATCCCAAGTAATCATTATTATTTAACTCATGATAATTTTTATCTCCATATCAAACGAGGATGAATTCCCTTATATTAATATAGTAGTAGTCACAGTATCAGTCAGTAATAGTGAGTATATTTCCACTACATAGGCTTCATAAATAAATAAATATTAAGTTCATAATACTAGCTAGTCAATCTCATTTGTCAAGATCTTTGCTCCAATCTCAAGTAAAATCCACAATAAACTAACTTTGCTATCAAAGCAAGTTATTGCAGCTAATTGCCACCCCAATTTGCCTTGCTTTAGTTGTTTTAACATCCTTGTGTGACCCTGGCCCATGAATATAGGCTTTCATTAAAAAGAAGCACGAGTCACGTTGTTAATTCTAATGAGCCATATAAGAGCAAAGTGGTCTAGATTTGAGGACTACCTGTCGGCAAGCAAGTGAGACCAAAGCGCCGTTTGTTGAAACATAGGGTTCAAAATGAAAGAGAAAATATCATTTTGGTCCCCTCTAGTTTTAGGGTTTTTCATTTTAAGCCCTATGGGTACAATAATTTCATTTTAAACTCAAATTTAGTAACGGCCATTACGGACTTAACGCCAAACGGTCGTCTCGTCATTAGCCTCGCCGCCAGCTCATTCGCCGCCCCATTACAATCATAGTTGTCAAAGCAAGCATCCCATGCATAGACCAGCTGGGTGAAGAGCATGTTGACCACAGAGAGGGCCGGCGGGTGCTCGAGGATGCGCTGGAGGCGGAGCAGCGTCTTGGTTTGCAATGGAGAGAGTTGGGAAGAGCTTGCATGGGTGGCGGCGACAATCTACAGGAGAAGGCTACCAATATGAAGAGAGAGATTAGAGTAATGGCCTCTTGGGTCGCCTAAAAATCCCATCTTGGGTCGCCTAAGATCTCAGCTAGTCGAGAGAGATCTGGAGGTGGGGTGCCCGGGCAGCCTGGCGGTGGGAAGCCATAGGCGGCTAGAGGGAGATAAGTGAGGGAAGAGAGAGAACAGAATAAACCAGTTAACATTGGGTGAAAGCCAGTTTGACGTTAAGTCTGTAAAGACCGTTACTAAATTTGGGTTTAAAGTGAAATTATTGTAACCACATGGTCTGTTTTGTTACGTTTTGAAACCCATGGATTAAAATGAAATTATTACAATCATAGGGTTTAAAATGAAAACCCCTGAAACTAGAGGGGACTAAAATAATATTTTTCCAAAATGAATTACTAACGACCGTTAAATCAAGAAATGATCGTCAGTAATTTGGATTTTAAGTGAAATTATTGTAATTGCAAGGTCTATTTTATTATGTTTTGAAACACATGGTTTAAAATGAAAAATCCTAAAACTAGAGGGACCAAAATGATTTTTATCCTAATATTGAAGTACTGCCATAGTGTGCTCATTCTTGGGCCATAGTGTGTGAACATGGGGCCAGCGATAATGCGGAGAAGGAAGGAGGGTGGGTGAAGTTGGCATGAAGAGTTTTGGGGTTATGTGGATTGATGACAAATCACCATACAAAGACCTGAATGGAGAGCATAGGGGCCAATTACACATTTCTCATCACACTCACCGCTTGATCTAGACTTCAAAATAACTCCCTCTCCCATAAATAATAGAGAGAGGGAGCCATTAAAAAGGGATAGAGAATGGCTCACACTGATGGTTGGTGAAGCAATGGAAAATAGATGTTTTTAGGTGTGAGACACCTACCACATAACAATATAAGTTTTAATTTCTACGGTCTTTGTGGAGAGTGATGTTCTATTAATTAGCTACACCTACCGCATAACACTATTGTGATATACGTACCTAACTTCCATAGTCTTTGGAGAGTGATGTTTTATTTGTTTACATCCATGCTCGTTTTTCTTTTGAGTGTGGCTTCTGAATTCTTTTTTATGTGTTTGGTGGCTTCTCATCATCATTGTTAGTTTTTAGATAGGATTGTTTTATTGATAGAGAGAAGAGGAAAAAGTTTTTTTTTTTTTTTTAATGAGTAATTCAACCGACAAGGCTAATAGGAGATAGAAGTCTAACTACTTAAACAAAAAGGAAAAAACTTTCAGAACTTCACATCCAGAGCAAAGACTCATCTTTGATGTCGATGCCTAGCCTTCCCCAATCCAGACAAAGTAGATCGTTTCATTAACCCGGTCTCGTCGCACAGATTTGAAAATTGAGGTTAAAAATCACGCTGAAAGCCCACAAATATCAGCAAGATACACGGGCCATGAAGAAAAAGTTGGATACCCAATATGTTGGGCAGTTTTTAGTAATTAATTGTTAAGTGGACCAAGAGAAGAGCAAAGCATGCAAAAGCAATTATAACATAGCTTTGTGGACGGTGTTATGGTAAAACTTATGCTGGTGAGGGGGGGGGGCACTTCCAATATTAGAAAATAACAAGAGGTTCCGAATGCAAATATCACCAGAATTAACCTCTGTTAAAGCCCGTTTGAAAGTTTGAGCTGAAGGATATGACGTGGTAGAAGATTACATGAGTTAATAAGAAATAAGATAGGATGCTTTTGAAAGAGAAAAAGAGAAAAAAGAAATCTAGATCTAACAATGGTGTAGCACATAATCAACTCATGGGGTAGGTGACAAACAAAGACATCAAAGAAAGAGATCTTATCACATGTTTTTATCAATTGAGACCAATAATGGAGAAAAAGTGTGTGAGAGAGAGAGAGATAGAGAGAGAGAGAGAGTTGGTGAAGGGGTTGGTGAGTTGGACCCATTTGTACTCAATTTGGACCTCACCAACTCCAAAAGGTGACCCCATATCTGAAGCTCCCAATAGATTTGCCACCTTCAAAGAATACATTACATTACATGATAGTTGAGTCCATTATTATAAGACAAATGTGTAGTTAGGCAAGTCGGTGGCCAACCGCCAACGAATTAATGTTTGAGATAATCTAAATTATCTAATAATCTGAAGCCACTGTGTCTGCCTTTTTGGCTTGTACTTTTCACTCGGTCTAGATTGAGTTTTTTTTATTATTAATTGTAGTCAAAATTAAGAAATTTTGACTAAAGGCTTTTTTAGTTTTAGTCCATGGAAAAGCCAGGCAGAAAGTTACGTGTGAACAGGGGACGACTTTAATAGAAAAAATTTACTATAAAAGAAATTATATAAATAATTAATTAAAAAATTCAAAATAAGCATCTTATTATAGTACCATAGCTATAAAAGTAAACAATTACAATTGTTTCATCCGAGTTTTCATACTTTGATAGTATTGCATAATATCTTTATTAGGAACATCGTCAAAAATTTCTTTCTCTGAGCAATCAGTAAATTATTAGGGGGGTCAAATCTAATTTGGGAGGAGGGGCAATTAAATATTATATATATATATATATATTAGGTAGGTTTTTTTTTTTTTTTGCTAGGGGACGCCTGTCCCCCACCTCAATATGTGGATCCGCCAGTGCATATGAATAAATTTTGAACGCAATAGTTTTAAAAATTATCTTCAATTTCTATTTGACTTTTTTGTAGGCCAAAACACTGAAAAATATGTAATTGTTTGAAATTATTTACTTTTCTCCCCCTCCAAAACCTATTTTTCTTTTCTTCTTTTTTTTGCAACCAAACACAAAATTGAATATCTTGATACTCCAATATGTTTATGTTAGGTGGTAGATGTCTTGATTGTCTTACATGAAACCAAAATTGAATATCTTGGATTTCATATATTGTCAATTTTTTTGCCTGATGTGGTTTAGGAGTTGGAATCAATAAAGTGACTTAAGAACCTGACAAATAAAGAAATATATCTTAGATCGGGAGATCCACTACGGGTATTTGGTTATAGAAAATAAATAAACTCTCTCACAACCCAATTTTTTGGTTCGTTAGATTGTCGAATTAAAAGGGAAAAAATTATTCTTTCATGTCAACATTTGCTCATAAAAAGCTGTATTATTTTTTTCTACATTAGATAAACATTCATAAAACGTTTACTTTCCCTGTTCATAGTCAAACAAACAGCAGGAAAAAAGAGGATATATAGTAAAACAGCAGGAAAAAAGAGAGGAAATATAATAATTGATCTCAATCGTTGATTACGAATTCAACGGTTGAGATTCGCTGATGCCTCCGTCGCCTAAGATCCAATGAGTTGAACCCTAACGACACGTTTGGTTTGCACATGGAATGGGGAATGAAATGAGAATGAGAATGGAATGTCAATGATAATGAGATTAGGAATGTGAATGAAAATTGGAATGAAAATGATGTGACATTTTTGATTTGCATAAAGAATGTGATCAGTAATCATGCTTGGAGATGTTTGATACACAAAAATAAATGTGAAAATGAAATGAGAATATGATATAAATAACAAAGTTATATTATAATCGTAATTTCGTCAGGAATGAAATGAGAGATTCCGAGCTATTAGATGAGATAATCTCATTCCCAATTTATTAGGAATAAAACATTCCATTTCAAACTTTAATGTCTAATCAAACAACTGAATGAGATTTGACAATTCCATTTTCGACGGTTATGTCTAATCAAATATATCATAAAAATATTCTGATGCATGCATCTTCCTTAGGGGCTGTTTGGTTGCCTCGATCAATTGATGCGATGCCGCTCCAAACAACCCGATCAAGGTGTTTGATTAGCTACATTTGACAATACAATATAAGCTTATTTTATATTTGATTGATTTGTGCTATCACTTGACTTGATGATGAAATGTAATAAGGGATCATGTATGAGCAGAGACTGCGTCACATGAAACGTGCCGATTTGACTATTATACGTGATGCAACATGCGATACTGCTTGGTGGGATGTATATGGGTCAACCAAACACCGGTTCAGCTTATGGTTCCAGCGCCCTAAACTCTGAACCAATCCATTTGCCACTTTCCTAATATTAAAATTACTACAAACTTAAAGATCAAATACAAATCCCACAAACAACAAGCAGCAACAACCACCGTCTCTACCGTCACCACCCAAACCCCAACCCAACCCCCCCCAACCCCCCAACCCCAACCATGTGGACAAAATCCCCACCTTTCCCTATAAATCTCCACCCTTGCCTTCGGCCACACCGCCTCCGCTTCCTCTCCCCTCCTCTTCCCTCTCTCCTCCTCAGACCCACTCCACCAGATCTCAGATCCAACGCCCCTCCTCCCCTCCTCTTCTCCACCGCCGCCATGGATCCCGTCAACCAATGGGGCAACACCCCCCTGGCCACCGTCGACCCCGAGATCCACGACCTCATCGAGAAGGAGAAGCGCCGTCAGTGCCGCGGGATCGAGCTCATCGCCTCCGAGAACTTCACCTCCTTCGCCGTCATCGAGGCCCTCGGCAGCGCCCTCACCAACAAGTACTCCGAGGGCATGCCCGGTAACCGGTACTACGGCGGCAACGAGTTCATCGACGACATCGAGAACCTCTGCCGGGCCCGGGCTCTCGAGGCCTTCCACTTGGACGCCGCTAAATGGGGTGTCAATGTCCAGCCCTACTCCGGTAGCCCCGCGAACTTTGCGGCTTATACTGCTATCTTGAACCCCCATGATAGAATCATGGGTCTCGATCTCCCATCCGGTGGCCATCTCACTCATGGTTACTATACCTCCGGAGGGAAGAAGATATCGGCGACCTCGATATACTTTGAGAGCTTGCCGTATAAGGTGAGCTTAGCGACTGGGTACATCGACTATGATAAGCTGGAGGAGAAGGCCATGGATTTTAGGCCGAAGCTGATCATTTGCGGTGGTAGTGCGTACCCGAGGGACTGGGACTACGCGAGGTTCCGGGCGATTGCAGACAAGTGCGGCGCGATGCTGCTTTGTGATATGGCGCACATCAGTGGGCTTGTTGCTGCTCAGGTATGGATTGGATTTGAGTTTTGTGAGTTTTTAAAGTAGTTTGTTGAATTCTGTGATTTGGTTAGTGCTTTTTCTGAGTGGATCTAGTGAGGCTAGATGATTTTATATGAAAGTTGTGTTTTTTTTATTATTCTTAGTAGGTTTGAGTGATATGAATTTGGATCTGATTGGAATTCACGTGCTTCTAAAGTTCCTTGTAAGAATTCCATTAGATCCACGAAGAATTAGGAAGTTTCTTTAGTTCCATAGTGAGATCTGGAGTTTGGATGTTTTATTTGTCGATTTTGCTTACCCATCTGGTGGTAGAATTGTGAGTTTTTAACTTTTTGGCGTCAGATTTAACGCCCGGAAACTGTTTGAAGATATGCTTACGAGAGTGTATTTAGATCTTGACTGAAGGCTCGTAATTTAGTTCGTTGCTGGACTATATTGTTAGACTCGGATCTAAAATGAAGTCTGTGCTAACTTTTTCCTCATGCTTCTGTTCATCTGTTTATATTCACAATAACTGAATGCTGCAGTTCATTGCTTTTAGATTTAGATGTCCAAATGCCACCGTATGCGTTGAGGTCTAGAACTAATGGTGATACTCAAGTATTGTCATGCTGAATTCAGGTCTAAATGTGTTCAGCATGATTATCTGTACTAATAAAAAAGTTGGTGTCGTTGGCATGTGTTGTATCTTTGGCCAGCATGGTACATGCTGACACTTGATGCGGATTTCGTGCTGGTGGCATGAAGCTCTTCTAAACTAATACATGTACATGCATGGTCTTGGTAATTTACTGCCACAATATGTGTCGGTTCATGCTGGTATCTGCTGTTAGGCATGTCAATTACTATTAGTAGCTATAATTCACATATATTTGTTGATTTCTCTTTTTAATTTTGTTTCATGTAACCATCTTATGGTCTTTCTCTCTGGTGTAGGAAGCTAAGAACCCATTCGAATTCTGTGATTTGGTGACCACCACTACTCACAAGAGTCTTCGAGGACCGAGAGCTGGTATGATCTTCTACAGGAAGGGCCCCAAGCCTCCCAAGAAGGGCCAGCCTGAAGACGCTGTGTATGACTATGAAGACAAAGTCAACTTTGCTGTGTTCCCATCCCTCCAGGGTGGTCCTCACAATCACCAGATTGCTGCTTTGGCTGTGGCCTTGAAGCAGGTCATGACACCTGGATTCAAGGCCTATGCCAAGCAGGTGAAGGCTAATGCAGCCGCTCTTGGGGCCTATCTGATGGGCAAGGGATATAAGATTGTGACTGATGGGACTGAGAACCACCTTGTACTCTGGGATCTGCGACCTCTTGGCTTGACTGGTAATGATAATCATTTTTATTTATTTATGGAAATTGTTGTTTGTCTAATGATTTAGACATTGTCTGGTTGCATTATTAAGATGTTCATAAAATCATCTTCTGCCTTCATTACTGGTTTGTAGGAAACAAGGTTGAGAAGCTTTGTGATTTGTGCAACATCACAGTGAACAAGAATGCCGTTTTCGGAGACAGCAGTGCTTTGGCTCCTGGTGGTGTTCGAATTGGTATGAGCTACTTCCTTCTGCAGCATGTTTCTTTATAACATAGAGCTGAACATTTTAAGCACATTCCTAGTTGCGGTGGTATCTGGAGTTTTTTAGTTTCACTTGGTTGGGGCAGAGTTTCAGCCTGCCTTCCATCGAATATAAAAAACCTTAGAGCTGCCTAACCTGCTAACATCCCGGCGAAGAGTCATTATTTGTGTCACATCTTTGAATTCAAGAGAAGGCTTTCCTCTTATCTAAAAATTTATAGGCTTTGAAGTGATGGAGCAAGAGAAAGAAAGAAAACTATTTACTAATATAATCTAACTAGTAAGTCCCCCTGCCACATGGCAGGGTAACTACCCTCTCTCCTCACCTTCTCCAATAACTCCTCACTAACCCCCTCTCTCCCCCTCCACGTAGGCTCCACATAGGATAATTCTCTCCACATAGGCTTCACATAGGACAACGAAAGGTTAATTTATAACCATCTCTTTATATAAGGATTATATAAGGTAAGGTAAAAGCAGCTTAAGCCCTTCCTTCACACCCTACAAGCGCAATTGGTCGTATGTGCTTGCCATATTATATTCCCGGGGAAACTTTGTTAGGCTTCCTTCTTGGGACAGTGTAAATCCGATATCTTGTGTGGACTGGATTTTCTACTCCAACTAGACAGGAAGACAAAATGAGGATAATAGTTATAGTTTTATTCAACGTTTAACATTTATTAGCAAACTACTGATTACTTCATGATTTGCACGAAGACATTTATTTGCACTGCTGATCAAAGGACTTGTAATTTTTTTAAGCTTTATTAGTATCCTTAGCACTATGTGTGACGAGGTTCAGTGGTATTTTGAAGGACATTACGATAATAAGTCGTAAGCATTTTACAAAGGAATGTGGTTGCAATATGCACAAAAAAGTTGTCATAGTGTTGAATCTTTGAATCTTTCATAGATATATGGAACTTTTGTGCTTAAATAGAAGGCGGAATAAGGGTATGAATTGTAGTTTTTTATAGATATATGGAAGTTTTGGACGTAGAAGGCGAAATAAGGGTATGAATTGTAGTTTTTTATTACCAAATATCGAAAATGTCCTTAAATATGGTATATTGAGAATGTGATCAAGAATTATGAGAATCTTGATATGCTTCACATTCAAGATTATAATATTATAATAAATTTTTGAGTTAAGTTTATGTATTAGTGTGTAAACTATACAAAATTTATATTATTATATTCTTGCATAAAATAGAGCAAAGATATATTGTAATCTATTATATAAAGTAAGGTGGGATATGACGTGGCATTCGAGTCATAACCTGCCTTATTTATATTTATATATTTATATATATATATATATATATATATATATAGAGAGAGAGAGAGAGAGAGAGAGAGGAGGGGGGGGCTAGTGGGGGTGGGTGGTTACCCATCAGATGGCATGGGAGGCCCACCTAGTAAAGTATAATATATGCTTCGAGGTTTCCTATTTCTAGTAAGGACAAGAGTGTCGTGCATGTAATGTACCAAAATTAAATTAAAACATTCAAGCGATCTAATATACGTCTAATAATATTATATTATATAATTTTGTCCATAAAAATATTTTTTTTACTCTGGTGGGATAGAAATCAGGCTTGTATTTATTGGACATGGACAAGTTTTATTCTGAAACTTGGGGATGGCCCACCTTATCTCCCAATCGCTAACCCATTTCTGTCTGGGGATAAAGCATAGGGGGATAAGGGGTTATTCCCACCCTATTCCCAAATTCCCAAATCAAACGGGGCTTAAGAGTTTATTATTGGATGGCAATTGGTCAACCCTTTTTCTGGACTGATATTGCAGGTGCTCCTGCCATGACTTCAAGGGGTTTGGTTGAGAAAGACTTCGAGCAGATTGCTGAGTTCCTTCACCAAGCAGTAACCCTCACCCTTAGCATTCAGAAGGAACATGGGAAGCTCCTGAAGGACTTCAACAAGGGTCTCGTGAACAACAAGGACATCGAGAACCTCAAGGCAGCTGTTGAGAAGTTTTCAGCCTCATATGACATGCCCGGCTTCCTAATGTCTGAGATGAAGTACAAGGATTAGACCAAATACCCTAACCTCCTCTGAAGCTTTATGCGAAAACCCCTAATGTTCCAAGAGAAATGCTTTTGGATTTATTATATTCCTTTGCCTTTTTCTTTCTTTTGCTGGGCAATTTTCACCATCTGGGATCTTTCTGCAAAGATTTCCCTTGTTTGTCCCTGTAAGTTGCTTGCAAGCAATGTTTTTAATTCGAGTGTATGTTCCCGTGAAAAAATAAATTTATACCCTTGTCTTCCTTAGTTATGGAATATTTCTCTTAAGAGATGAAATCATAAGATTTTGCTTGCGCATCAGCTTTACATGCCTTATCCAATGCTTGGTGACTAGACATGCAAGTCTTTTCCTTTCAATTGGCCGTTGTTTTGTTCTTTAAAATGGATTCTTTCGTTCTTGTATGACTTTAGGAGTGCTTGTTCTTGGATTAATCCTATACTCATAGTGGTCTTAATAGCTACGCGTATTCACTGTCAACATCGCTGCCTTGTGTTTTGATCAAGTATTATTAGGGAATATTGTCACAATAGCTTCTAGTAAGATTTATTTTTTAAAACCGGGTAAAATAACATTTCAGGATTTTCTTTCTTGTTTACCTATGTGATCATCTTCTGCCAACTTCCAGTCATACCGCACTAGTATGAGATCGTGAAGTAAAACAGTCGTTTGCAACCTGGCAAGCTCTGCACCTGGGCACTCTCGTGGGCCACAGCCAAATGGTATAAAGTTGTTGGTCTTTAGCACTGCTGAGGAAGTCTGCGTATTAATGGAGAAAAAATATAATCGACAATGAGATATCGATTTATTAATATACATAATTGATAGTGAGATATCAATTATTTGATGTACATAATCAATCAGTAGTGAGATACTAATTAATTGATATACCTAATTAATTTATAGTGAGATATCGATTGATTAATATAATTAATGAGATCAAAGAGGTTATGATTATTATTATTATTGAGTTTGGCATGCTGAACTTACACATCGGGTGAATTCCATTTGCTTGTAATCATCCCACGTCAAAATTCCTACTTTCATAGACCTGACAACATGCACGTGCTCCTCCCGGAGAAATTTGGAAAAATTAAGGCCTTAAATATGAAAGTGAGATATTAAGCGGCAAATATCAAACATATATATTAGAAGAAGGGGAAAAGATAGCTAGCTAGCTGTCTAGCATGATGAAATATATGGTTAATGTTTTACGCACCCTCAATTGCTGAATCGCTTTTGGCATGGGCAGCCTTCAAGAAAATAGATCATGATCAGAGTTGTAGTTATCGCGGTTGTTTCATATAACCAGTGAACATGAAACTATGCAAGATATATATCGCCAATCTGCTCCGGTGATATATAGATCAGTGTTCTCAATGATCCAGCCGGGAACATCCAAAACTGAGATCACAGAGCCATCCTTCCAGCCAGGAGTCCATGCATGATATATAGAAGCTGCGAGGTCGGTCCTCAGCGTCTTTAATTCAAGAATGAGTTCCGGAGCCTTGCGGCATTCAAGAATCCGACCGCGATGGCCCGGCCCTATGTTGCTTGTGTGAATCTCCGACATCCAAGGCCATGTTGCCATGTTGGTCTTCCCCACCATTTCCACCTGCGGACGTGGAAATGCATTCTTTAGTAGCCGCAACTCGTTCTGCAGTAAGAACCGGTTCAGTTCTGCGTCCGCCGACACGATCGCTGGCTGTCCCAAAAATACTCGTTGAAATGACTGCCTTATTGTGACGGAATCGTCACTCGCGGAGACACAGAAGATGTTAAAGCTGTTTGTAGCCTATAAAGAATGTTCCGGCATGGTGCTTAATCTCGGCAAAATCAATTGTGAAGCTGTCTAGATCCCTGCGGGAGGATAGAAGGAAAAGATTTTGTAGAAGACTACGGGTGAGAGAGGAGATGGACACATGGAAATATCTTGGTGTTCCCATTGTAGGAGTAAGAGTTCGAGAAAGGGATTTTGGAAGCCTTGTGGAAAATGTGGCAGCCAAGTTAACTCAGTGGAATATTGTAAAATTGGCTTTCTCATGACGACTGGGCCTAGTAAAACATGTATTATAAGTAATCCCAATACATACTATGATGGCCACGAGTATCCCAAAGTTGGTGTTAAGGAAGATAGGGAGACTATATAGAGCCTTTCTCTGGGCCGAAAAGAGGTTCGGAGTTTCAGTGGTAAGGTGAGAGAGGGTATGTCAGGAAAAAGAAGATGGCGGTTTAGGACTAAAGGACCTAAAAACTTGACAAAAAGCTCTAACTTTGCGAAAAGTGGAGAAGATTCTTCCTAAAAGAACATCTCTCTAGAAGAATATGGTTCGTGTTAAATATAAGTGGAGGGGAGCGATGCCTTCAGAAGCCCCCTGCAAGAAGTCTTCACAGGCTTGGCGGAGTTTGTGTAAGATAAGTCCTCTGCGAAGTAAAATCAACATATTAAAGGATGGAAAAAGATTTCTGATCTCCCTCTTTGTATGAAGCCAACTCCTTTTAATATTAATGTTGTCAATACGTGCATGAAGGTTGGTAGGCTAATTAATAGGAAAGGATGATGGAGAGAGAATCTTTTAAAGGAAATCTTCCTTGAACCCACAACTTCAGCAGTAATGGCCATTCAAGTGGATGCTACGGTAGGTGAAGATAAATCGATGTGGAAATGAAACTTAGCTCCAACTTTGCCTATTTTATGCTTTATGGTAAGAAGAAAGCAGGAGAAATAGAATACGAGATCAGCTTCAGATGGAGAAACATATGGGCACGGGCCTTTTGAACCCCGGAATTAAGCTTTCTTGTGGAAACTAATGTATGAGAAGATGCCTACCCATCAAGCTCTAGGCAGAATAGGAGTATGTCCGGAGATCTCTTGTCCACGATATGGACAGGAAGATGAGTCTATAGAGCATATGTTTCTGAAATGCAGATTTGCGCATGAAGTGTGGAATTTAGTGTTAAAAAAAGATACGGAGATGATCCACAGTAGAAGATGGAGACAATGGAAAGAAGTGCTACAGGGTTCAGGAGCAGGAGACTAGCTTCAAGAAAGAAAGACAAAACTAGGATACACGTTATTGTAGATATGGAAATCAAGGAATAGAATGGTGCTTGAAGGCACTCAAGACATGCCGATGGAGCTGGC
>OY986969.1:3570142-3622839 GCA_963920575.1 Narthecium ossifragum | reverse complement strand
ATTAGAACTTTAGATATACAAGTTTATGAGGAACAACTGTTGGTTTTTCCATTATTGTATGATGGTGATGTTATTTTGTTTTATAGGTACTTGTTACTTGTTAAACATGTTGTTAAATAGAAGATTATGTGTTATTTTGTTAAACAGGTTGTTTACATGTTGTTAAACGGGTCAACTTGACCCGAACCCAACCCGACCCGTTTAATAAACGGGTCAGGCGGGTTGGGTCGGGTTGACCCGTTTAAAAGTAGGTCGGGTTCGGGTTGACAAAATTGACCCGTTTAGTAAATGGGTCGGTTCGGGTTGGGATTTTTGGTTGAGATATCGGGTCTCGACCCGACCCGAACCCAACCCATCGACCCGTATTGCCACCCCTAGCTCATGGTCGAACTGATTACCTGCAACTGCTGTTGATATTCCTACATGCTATAGCTAACCATCAATGTTCAATTTAATGCAAAAATTAGCTGATTTTGGCGACGAGCAACAAGCTTAATGAAACACCAACTTGAGGATATTTTTATCGTGTCGGACACAAATGAAGGAGGGAAATCAGAGGAATTATGCTAAGCTGAGAACCAAAGAAGCAGCTGGTCTGATTGAGAAGCATAGTCATGCTCTGTTCATGAATCATGCTGCCAGTGGACTTGAAAAGGATCATATGATTTTGAGCCCACACCTGCATATATAATTGAAACCAGTGTGAAAAAACTAGTTGCTTTTATAAGAAAAATTATTGTTGATAAAGTTTGTGAATCAGGGCTTTTATAAGAAAAAAGAAAACATTCTTCTTTATTTCAAGTTCTGTTTTCGGTTTATAATTCGTGAAATCTGTATGCCACTTGAAGGTTGCAGATGAAGACGAATTCCATGATCGATGCCGGTCTTTCTCGTAAGAAAGTTTTTAACAATATTCTGAAGGCATCATCAGAGTCATGTTCAGGTTGTATGCATCACAATAATTCACAGCTGATTAGTCATCCATCTTCAAGTTAATGACCTCTTTCTGCATCATTAATTCTTATTTATATATGTATCTTTTCGTCGTTTGTTCACGATTAATATTGATTGTTGCAGTCTGATCCTACCCCAGCAGATTAATTCAATACCAATACTATATATTTAGGTGTGAGGACCATTAGAGCCTATGGTGGCCATTTTCTTTGCAGGTCACTTTCATGAATGAGGCTTTTATGGATTTGCCTGGAAATAAACAGTAACTTACATAGAACATTTAAATTTTTTTTTAAGGGGTCGTTCTTTTCAGATGAGACCAACTCAACCTATTGTCCCACCCATAGAAAGTTCTTTGTATTTTCCATATTCTGTTTGGCCTAAAGTTTTTCTTGTATGTTTTTTCTAGGGTTTAATCTGTGGGTAGTGCTTATTCGTTGCAATTTTATTCATTTCTTTTCAATTGTTTGACCTGGGGTGAAGATGAAATTTGGAAAAATTAAGGTGACCAAAGTTGAACAAAGCCATCTCTGCAGTAATATTCAAAGTTTCAAAGGAAGCTATATGTTGTAAAAACTTGCAAGCATGGACTTGTTCAACTATAGAAGGAACACCTGGTCTTCCCTTCTAAGTTTCCATCAACTCTTCTCTTTCTTAAATCCAGAAACCTCCTCTCAAAACCATTGACAAGCCTTGAACACCATGGTCCTCTTCTTGATAAATTTTGTATTCTCTGTTCTTGGCTACATATTAGAGCTTGCAGTCTTTGTTATCTTCAGAGGTTTGGCTGCTGTTGTTGTTCTTGTGATCCAGTCCCTCCGGGCCACCGGCCTCGGCTTTAACAGCGTTCTGGAGAGCATCGCCGGACTGTTGAGAGGCGGCGCGGAGTACCTCCTGGAGCTTCTATGGGACGCAATTGTGACGATCGTCAAGAATGTTTTCGAGGTTCTTGTTGGCACGGCGACCGGGTCGGTTAACCTCACCACCTCGGCGGTGGTGGAGCTCGCTGAGAAGACGAAGGCGGGGCTGGAGATGCTGGCGGAGGTCTTCCCGGAGATGTTCGCGGATTCGTCGGAGATGGTAGGGAAGGTGATTTTGGACTTGTGGAATAACTACAAGGATGCAATAGGATACATCATCGAGAACTTACGATGATGGTAACTTGTTTGTAAGAGAAACCGTGCATATATGATCTCATAGCTGGTTAGGTGATGGAATTTTCTTAGTTCATAGAAAGCATTTCTTTAGATACATGTTTAACAGGTGATTGAATGATTATTGACAAGATTTTAATCTCATTACATTGTACATGTCAAATAGCCCAATTGTCTTAATAATTTGTATACTCATGTAATTAAGTGTTTGTTTTCCAAATAGTTTGATCATTTTACCTAGTAGTAATTAAGCCTTGAGTTTGACCATCGGCTTAATAATTATGAAGCCGCTGATGGTAAGAGAATGAATAAGTGTCTACATGTATAGGGGTATCCAACCGGTGTTGGAAGCAATATCCAGTCCGACCCTTGTAATTATCCGGAGTGGGGCGGGCCAGTGCCAGGCTCAATAGGCCTTCCACTCGGTCTGGCCTAGGTATGACCCTACCTGACTTACAGACCGGACTGTACCGGACCGGGCCGGGTCCATTTTTTTTTTAAAATTCCTTGTTTTTTAAAACCGTTGGAGAGGAGCCAGGCGCCGTTCCTCCACAGCTAGGTGAGGCGGATCTGGGAGTAGGAGCACTGGATTGCGGAGGCGGCGATCGAGGAGGGACTAAGTGCCAGGGATCGTGATAAGATGGTGATGATCCATCTTAGGTCCCAGGTCGATGCCATCCTCTGCTCCCGCCCGACCAGCCCTCCAGTTCCAACACTTTCCGACGACTCCGCTCCTCTCGACATCACCCTCGACGCTGATCGCTCTGAGTCCCTGCCTTCATCGGAACCCGACGAAGCCGCCCCTCTCAACTTCGTTTGCTCCAGTGAGGGTTGGTCGTGGGTTGCGAGCGGGTTGATCGGGTGGAGTCACAACATGAGCTCCTGCGAGTATTGATTGACATAGTGTGAGGGATTGGGGTGATGATGTGGATGATAGTGGAGTGGGGATTTGATCCAATGGATCGGGCCGGACGGGGTTTTTGACCAAGGGGCCCTGGCCTGGCCCTAAACCCGGATCAGTCCGGTCCAACGGGGCCAACACCCGAGTTGGATTGGGCTACAACCCTGGCGGGCTCGGGCCGGGCCATTTGGGCTTTTTGGACACCCCTATACATGCATGGAACATGTGTGTTTATAATTAATTACTAGAAAAGAACTATTGTAACATAGTTTTATTTAAGGTGCAATTTTGCTTGCTCCCCAAGTTATGAGTTTAAATTAATATGACTGGACTACAAAGATCAGGTAAAATCTGAGACTTGCCTAATTATAAGTCTAGGATCTAGAATTTTGAAACCAGTCTAACACATTTACCTCACAAATTTCTCTGAAGTGAAGCACGATTGGGAAATTGCCTAGAACTTGCCTACGTCATGTGCTTTGAGACCAGCGACTGTTTTTTTTTTTAATTAGTTAAACCCAACGGCTAAAATACAACCAAACTATTTTCCATGTCAACATGTTGAAAATAACCTTAAATGATTAATTTATTCTCAACTAGTCAATTAATTAGTTTTAAATGGGATTTAACATTGCCATTGGGGCATTTATGTCTCTTAATATTTTCCAACAAAATATTTTAAAGACTTTTTTTTTGGTGAAAAATAAACCCAGGAGAATTTTAACAATGAAAACCAATCAGGGAGGGGTCAAAATGGAAATATCAATAAGACGGGGGTCATTGGGATTTTGAGATTATGGTCGTGTAGGAACTAGCCTACTGGGGTTTTCTACAGTAGAATTATAAGCTAAGAGAATGTTTGAAAAAAAATCCATATCTACATATATATTTTTAGTGGGTAAACCCATGGCAAGCATAAAATCCTCGCTCGACCAGAACAAGGTTTCAGGCCGGGTTCGGACGGACGAGGGCAAGAAGGATGCCTAGAAAAGTCTGGACTCCGGATCCATGTTGGGCCTTGGGCCCTTGTGGATATCCAATGAGCACTGAGGATTGGTTTCCACCAATCCGCGGGATCTGAAATTCGGAATCCGCCCCGTGGATTTTGAAAACAGCGCCCGCTTCCCGAGCGGAAGCCAAAAATGGGTTCCGAGGCCGATCCAAACGCGCGGATCCCACGGACGGGATCCGCGCATCTCCCCCATCCCTTGGATCCCAATGGATCCAAGGCTGCCAAACACACCCTTATCGAATGTGGCAGGGATGCGATAGCCACCGATGACCATCTCCTTTCGTGTTCGAAACGTCGGAACCCAGCAAAACCACGCGCGGAACCTACCAAAACGGTTCACGTGATATTACGTGAGCAGAAATATCACGTGAGCGGAATATCGTCAACTAAGGAGAACGGTAACTGACGATAGACACTATATTGGTAAATTAAGGTACATGGGGTACCAAATTTGTAAATAGCAAAACTTATATATTAAATTTATAATTAACATATTTTACGGTTATCAACCTTATAAGGAGCAATAACGGTTAACCTGCATTAATTCATATCCCCTAAGTTTCTTTATATATATTCTCTAAGTTTGCTTGGCTATGTTTTATGGTGGCAGTGAACAAAGCTATGACCAATCTTCGAACCCTGGACCACCTACGGGTCAACACAGCCGTCTAATCAGACAAACTAGAAGGAGTTTGTTAAAATTTTATATTAACAATAACTAAAAACTGTGCCAGGGGCACATGTGAGTACTAGTCAAATATGAGATGTAGTCCGGGCGTTTGGTTGCTTGCATAAGTTAATGCAGTGCATTACATCTGCTAAAATAATACAGTGCATTGTATCTGCTAAAACATTACAGTGCATTGCATCTGCTAAAGCAATACAGCATCTGCTAATGCAATGCTGCATTAGCAAAAACAACCATTTTGGCTGCATTAGCTAATGCAGCCTTTGAGAACATTTTTGCATTAACTGATGCATGCATCAGCTAATGCAGTGACCAACCAAATACCGTTTTGCATGAGATAATGCAGTGGCCAATCAAACAGTGGTATAGACCAAAATGTTACATTAGCTCATGTATTCATCAGCTAATACAAACAACCAAACGTCCTAAATAAATGATCCAAATACAATTGACGTATGCGATGACCCAACCCTAAAGAGGGAACATCGCACACGTTTGTGATCTCGAAGTCGCCATTTGAACTCGCCTAATTAAAGTATCTTCTAAATAAAGAGTCCGCATTCGGGAACCACTCTAGCCATAGCCATGCCCGGGAAAATCATGCAAGCCGTCTGCTACGACGGTTACGGAGGCGGCGCCGCCGCCCTGAAAGTGAGCTTTTCATTCCGGCGTTGCCCATTTTATTAATCAGCATTCATCCGCTCTTTTCTCGCCCTTCTTGGTTCTCATTATTTGGAGTCTAGAAGAAGCCTTTTGGAAATGATAGGAGGTTCTACATTATCACTAGTTATTTTTATGTGGTAATGATAAGTGCTGTGCTTTTATGGTTGTGATCCCTTGGAACAGAGTCTTCCATGAGGGTCATAGTGTTGAGTTATTATTGGGACTTTCCAGGGTGATGGAAGTATGAATCTCTAGTAGGATCCTTGGATGTCTTAGTCATGCTATCAAATCTACACTTGTGATGTCGTTGTAGAAGCCCAAGTGCTCTTGTGGAAATTGGAATAAGATAACTTTTATGCTAGAAAGATGCTTAATTTTCCAGTGAAAATACGAGCCCATGAAGCAAGTCATTAGAAGGCTGATGTGGTTTATGATGTTTTAGAAAATGTGAAATTTCTTGAATTTATTGCGGAATTTTGATTCTAGTGCTGGCAATCCATGTAGTTGCTTTAGGTGGTTCTATTGCAAAGTGATTCTGTGTGTTTAAGGCTGATGTGGTTTAGGTGAAGTTATTCTGTCAACTAACTGACAAACCTCTCTGTATTCTCTTCTCGTGCAGCATGTTGAGGTTCCAGTCCCTACGCCAAAGAAAGGTGAAGTCCTGTTAAAGCTGGAAGCATCATCTATAAACCCAATAGATTGGAAACTTCAGAAAGGCATCCTTTGGCCGTTTTTGCGTCCAAAATTTCCTTTCATACCAGGTTTGTGTCCAGCTGAATTATATATGTGGACATGATGCCATTTGTTATAGTCTGGTTCAAGGTTCGATGTTGCAGTTTCAGCATCGGTTAGTCCCAATCCAAAGCGAAACATTTCAACATGTCAGTTTTTTGATGTTTCGGTAGTTTCAGATTTGCTTTCAATGGTTTTTGGTTGTCATATTTTTATAATCTAAAATGAAAATGAATAAAAGACTGGATATCTTTTTATCAAGATGGATATCCAATTGAATTATCGTAGAATTCATATGCTCCAAAATCCACTCAAGAATAAAAATTGTTACATAAAATTGGATGTAAAGCTATTTCTTTTTTTTTTTTTGCAATAGAAATCAATCAGATCTCATGTCCCATCACCTTTCCCAAAATTCATTGAAAATGTGGAATTTATCATCTCTGCTGTGTACACTCTCCATCCAATTGATCTGGTTCTAACTACTTCAGAACTGAAAGGCTCATGCTAAGCAAGGAGATGACTTTGTCAGGTCTCTATTTCTACATTTTCATCATGGAATTGATGGAGGCGGCTGCTAAAAATTGGTTTGCTGTAATGTAGAGTATGCCCATTTCAACGTTTACAGATACACTATGCTAATGAGGCATAGAGTACACGGGATGGGTTTTAGCTTGTATGTCTCTGTGAAATAACAAACGACTACACCAAAAGATGAATAAAAATACTTATCTAGATATTTTGTTGCTTTTAGGTGTGACATTTCTCATGGAATTTATGGAGTTTGGCTTGCTTTGATTCTTCTCAGCATTGGTTGGCTATTGTTTGTTGTATGAGTTTGTTATGAGGGTGAGCTGCCGAGTTGGCAGGTGTGGTGCTTAACCCATTTCGGCTGGGCAAAAGTCAATCCGTCTCTGCTGAAATAGATCAATTTCGACTAAACTTACAAACCATTCTGTGGTTCATATAAGATTACATGTAGAAAATTGCAGCTGCATATGGTAGTTGTTGAAAATATTGTTGATGTACCCTCTTTAGTTGTTTACCTAGCAAAGTATGGAACTGTAGAGATTCAATTCTGTATGTTGCGGATATTTTTATGAACTTCTGATGGAAGAAGATGAACTCTAGTTTAGGTCATCACTAAAGCTGTAGATGCTAGTCTCCTAGGGTGAGGAAGCAGCGTTTTCTAGGCTGTAAATACAATCAGCAAAGCATTTTGTGGGGGGGAAATTGAGAATACATAGTGAACCTTGTTCCTAACTTTGTGTTTAGTGTCAAGAGCACCTTCTACTGCTATCCACTTGACATGCTCGACTTTTTTCAGTGTCTATCACAGAGGTACATCCTTGACATTCCCTCAACTTTTTCCCTCTTGTTGTTAGTGCCTTGATGTCTTGTATCATATGCCATTCATATCCAGCATCTTGTGGTCATTCACCCCAGCCAGTTTGGCTCAACTAAGCAAAAAAAATCTTGTGGTCATTCATCTCTGGTAGCATCCACGAAGTCCTCCTCGTCTTTCTTTACTATTCCATTCTTTGTAATTTGTTTACATATTTTCTATCTTTGTGTATCCTTCTCAAGTAGTATTAGAAATGTTGAAGTCATGCTGAAACTAGGCCCGCAAGTCACGGAACCACCAAAATATTTCCTTCAGGAGTTTGACTGAAACCAGAATCAAAACCAGAACTTAAACTTCAAACCTTGGTGATAACGTCTTTCTCGTAACTAACCTTTAACTCCATATAGTAGGTATATATACCTGCGGTCAAGTGCAACTAGTTTCACAATCCATACTTTATCCTTGTGTCGCAACTCAGGAAGGTGTTAAGTTATTGATCAAAAGGCCGAAGCAATATTTACACGAATATGATATGGGTGTCAGCAATCAGATTTGATGCATTTCTTTGATGAAACAGTTACTGATGTTGCTGGAGAGGTTGTTGAGGTTGGTCCGCAAGTGCAGACATTCAAAGCAGGCGACAAAGTTGTTTCTGCACTTAGTGTGAAGGTGAAGTGCTAATCTTAATCTTTGAATCCATCATACTCTATCATGTTAATTTTGGCATGAATGGACATTTAAAGATTTGTTTCTTTAACTGTTAGCTGCCTTTAGCCTTTTGTAACATGCAACCTTATCTCATCTACTTGAGATTATCGGCCATTTGTTCTTTCCTTCCTAATTTTGTTTGTCCCGCAGCACACATATTGTGAAGCGTCTCTCACAGTATTTCTTGTTAGCTGTTTAATCATATTCCAAAATCCTTTCATGCTTTAAACCTCATTTTTTGCTAGGCCAGCTTTTACATTGAAATATTCAGTGAACATGACGAGATTATCACGATTTTTCTCTGTTGTCGTAGTCTTTTCAGATGGTATCATAGACTTGTTGTTGTCCTCATCATTTCTTATTCTTGTGTAAATTTTGTATCATCTGACTTTAGGTCATGATAGTTCTTGTGTTTTGTTAATTATGGTTATAGTGTTAGGGTTCCTTTGTGAGAAGAAAAGAACAAGAAGCACACAAAGGAAGACAAGACACACAGATTTTAAATGGTTTACCCTAGAACAGGACTACGTACATGAAGTCGATGGAGGTTTAGCTATCTCAGAGGCAAAAAACGCTAGTTCCAAGTTACAGTGATGACCACCCTTATTAACCCTAACATCTTACACTGTTTGAGTACATGGAACAAAATTACCTAAGTTTCCCTGCTAAACAAAGCCTCTATTATGCAAGAGAATACAGTCCCCACATCTCAACATACTGAGGATATATCTTCTAGAAAAATTAAGCATTGCATAATTTACTATAGTGGCATATCATGATCTCTGGCTATGTAGGAATTCTCATGCATGGTGTTGAATTACTCTGGATTTTGATCATTTTTTTGACATCGTTCTAACTTTAAATGTCAGCAAGGAGGTGGGTTTGCGGAGTACGCTGTAGCATCAGCGAACTTGACTTTTCAGAGGCCTCCAGAAGTATCACCAGCCGAAGGTGCTGGCATTCCTATAGCTGGTATCACTGCTCTGCAATCAATAAAGTCCTCCAGTGTCAAGTTCGACGGCACTGGTAAGCCCTTGAATGTTCTGATCACTGCTGCCTCTGGCGGTGTGGGTCACTATGCTGTTCAGCTTGCAAAGCTTGCTGGTTGTCATGTCACCGCTACATGTGGGGCTCGAAATATAGATCTCGTGAAGAGTTTGGGCGCAGACGAGGTGCTGGATTACAAGACACCAGAAGGTTCAAGCTTGAAGAGCCCCTCTGGTAAGAAATATGATCATGTTGTTCACTGCACAGTTGGTATTGATTGGAAAACTTTCGAGCCGAATTTGAGCGATGAAGGAAAGGTTATTGACATAAACCCCCGTCCAAGCATCTTCTTCAAAGGCATCATTCAGAAACTTGCATTTCAAAAGAAGCAGGTGGTGCCGCTGATAGGGGTGTTCAAAGAGGAAGAGCTGAAGTTTCTTGTTGAATTGGTGAAGGAGGGCAAGCTTAAGACAGTTGTTGACTCGAAGCATCCCCTGAGCAAGGCGGAGGAAGCTTGGGCCAAAAGCATAGATGGCCATGCGACGGGGAAGATCGTTGTAGAAATGTAAGTGCTGGAGGATGTGACTTCCTGTATGTATAAGACTTAGATGCTATGTTTGTATGTACATAGTGGTTTGTTGTTTATGTTGGATCAGGCTGCATTAGTCTCAATGTTTGTAGCTTGATGGAGAATTGATCATTTGGTTTGGAATAATATGCTTGTGCTCAATGTTTCTGGTCTTCTGATTCGCGTCTTCATCATATACAGCTTCTGAAAACTCAATGATGAAGTTTTAGAATCTACCCACTGCCCTATTAAATATCTGTGCAAAAAGGCCCCTACCATGAAATTTATTCTTACGAACTCATTGAATTCTATTTATTTTGACTCATTCAATAAGCAATGACCAAATCATCCTTGGTTGGCGGATTGAGTTAAATTAGTCGAATTCGGATTCACTAGGAGAGTGAGAGTACAATAGTGGGCATTAATGTCTTTACTTAAATATCTCTATTTGAACTCATTCAATAAACAATAACCAAAATACCCTTTAAATGACCAATTTATTATTAATTGGTCAATCTATTTATTTTGAGTCGAATTTAGACTCGATTGCATTGACATTGCGAAAGGGGCATTTATGCCTTTTAATTTTTTTCTAACAAAATATTCTAAATATTTTATTTTTGTTTGGTGAAAGAATAACCAGGGAATTCTTGACATTGAAAACAAATAATCAGCATGCAGGATTCTTTTTATAAAGAAGGGTTTTTTTGCATATCACCGCCTATATTCTAGAGAATTTGCAGAAATCTATCTACATTTTCGTTTATTGTATTTCACCACCTCTATTATTTATTAAATTTGCAAAATACCACATCCGGTAAACTGTCATTCCATTTCGTCAATTTTCTTTGAAAATTAACAAAATTACCCCTCCAGTAAATATACGACGTTATTTCCTCTCCTCTGTGCTTGTTTGACAAAAAAATCGCTATCTCGAGATGAGATGTTTGCCCACTTTATTGTGATAAAAAATCAATTTACATGTGGTGGGAGATTATCATCACAAGCTACATATCTCTTTCTCTTTGGACATGCATACTCATGATGAGACTGGCAACTCATCATTTACATCCATGTAGGGAAGACCCCTGATTAAGGATCCAAATCCTATTACATCATCTAAAAAAGAAGAAGTAGAAGGGTATTGGGTGAATGATTATTGACAAGATTTTAATCTCATTACATTGTACATGTCAAATAGCCCAATTGTCTTAACAATTTGTATACTCATAGGTAATTAAGTGTTTGTTTTCCAACTAGTTGGATCATTTTACCTAGCAGTAATTAAGCTTTAAGTTCGACCATCAGCTTAATAATTATGAAGCAGCTGATGGTAATAGAATGAATAAGTGTCTACATGTATAGGGGAATCCAACCGGGCCGGCCCGGGTTGGAGGCAATTCCCGATTCGACCCTTGTAATCATCCGGGTCGGGCCGGGCCAGGGCCAGACCCAATAGACCTTCCACTCGGTCTGATCCAGGGATAAACATTACTATTTTATCCCTACTTTTCAATCAAATATCACACATATCCCACTACTTATCTCTACTTTCATACACTTGCTCGGTGCATTGGCGGGACTTATGTCATGGAGTAGTAATTAAGCCTTAAGTTTGACCATCGGTTTAATAATTATGAAGCAGCTGATGGTAAGGGAATGAACAAGTGTCTGCGTGTTTGGAATATGTGTGTTTATAATTAAATATTGGAAAAGAATTCTTATAACATAGTTTTTTAAGGTTCAATTTTGCTTGCTCCCCAAGTTATGACTTTAAATTAGTATGACTGGTCTATCGACATCAGGTCAAATCTGAGACTTGCCTAATTATAAGTTTAGAATCTAGAATTTTGAAACCAGTCTTACACATTTATCTCACAAATTTCTATGAAATCAAGCACAATTGGGAAATCGCCTAGAACTTGCCTACGCCATGTGCTTTGAGACCAGCGACTGTTTGATAGCTTGGAAATGTGTCGATCTTGTGTAGAGTCATCTCACATGTCAACACAAGATTGGCGTGGCTTGCTAGGAGAATGAGGGGATTGCATCGAGCCGGGTCTTATCTAAGAATGTAATGGCCAGCAGTAGTGATGAGGCAGAGTTGTTGGCCGTCCTCCGGGCACTAAAGGAGGCAGTAGCGCGAGGGATTCATGATATCATTATTGAGTCCGACTTGAGGAACATAGTGAACTCCATCAATGAAAAAGAGGTGTGGGTGACAAGTATGGATCCATCCTTAGGAGTATTTGGAGTCTGACTTCTCTCCTAGGCGGAGTTATTTTCTTGTATATACCGCGTGAGGCAAACATGGTGGTGGATGATCTAGTATGTTGGGTTAGGCATACGACTGCTGGCACTATGTCAGTGACTACACCTTGATGTAACCTGAAGTAGAGACCTGTATCATTTAGCCTCTTGGCACAACTGAGCGCAAAAAAAAAAAAAAAAAAAAAAATCCTTCTCGCATGTCAACATGTTGAAAACACCTCAATGAAGTGAGCTCATGATTAGAACTTTCTTTTTGGAAAAGGAAAAAGATTCGTGTACATGGGATGTACCCATGTACACGAATCTCCACCGTTGGATTGAACCGGGATGCGTGCCCGGTTCAATCCAACGGTGGTGATTTGGGTCATAACTCGAAAAGGAAAAATAGCTTTTGGGTTTTGGCAAACGCCTCCCTACCTTGTGGGTATATTACAGAAAAACTCCCATTTATTGACATTTGCATTCTTCTCTCTTTTCCGTGTCTTTTTTTTTTGAAAAAGATCTCCATACCATCATATTTTTTTTTGACAAATTCATTTAATCCTACTTATTTTAACTCATTCAAGACACATTGACTAAATTTTAACTTAAATATATGTAACCCATTCAAGAAAAAAGAACCAAAATAACCTTAAGTGATTAATTTATTCTCAATTGATCAATTAATTAGTTTTAAATGGAATTTAGCATTGCCATTGGGGCATTTATGTCTCTTAATATTTTCAAGACTTTTTTTTGGGGAAAAATAAACCCAGGAGAGTTTTAACAATAAAAACCAATCAGGGAGGGGGCAAAATGGAAATATCAATAAGATGGGGTCCATTGGGATTTTGAGATTCTAGTCGTGTAGGAACTAGCGTGCTAGGGTTTTCTACAGTAGAATTATAAGCTAAGGGAATGTTTGAAAAAAATCCATATATCAACCTTATAAGGAGCGAAAACGGTTATGCATAACCGCCCCTTATAATGTTGATTTAATTCAAACAGTTATATATATTCTATAGTTATAGTATACTAATCTAATATAATCAATCTTATCTAATATTCATACTAATCCATTAATCAAATTCGATTTTTATAACTGAATCACCTATTAACCTGATGGTTACCCTGCCAGGTGACAGAGGGCCCACCTAGTACATATATATTTTTAGTGGGTAAACCCATGGCAAGCATAAAATCCTCGCTCGACCATAAGAAGGTTTCAGACCGGGTTCGGATGAGGGCAAGAAGGAAGCCTGGAAAAGTCCGGCCTCCGCATCCATGTTGGGCCTTGGGCGTTTGTGGATATCCAATGAGCACTGAGGATTGGTTTCCACCAACTAATTATCGAATGCCAGCCATGACATCTCCTTTCGCGTCTGTGAGAACCCAACAAAACCATGGGCGAAACCCCACCAAAACCGTTCACATGATATCACGTGAGCGAAACACCGTAGAATAGTAGCTGATGGTAGGCACCATATTGGTAAGTTAAGATAGCTAAGGTACAAAATTTGTAAATAGCAATGCTTATGTATTAAATGTAGGGGGAAGGGGCTCCAGCACCATAAAATGAACTTATCCCGTTAAAAAAACACTAAGCATAGGATTTGGGTCCTTAACACCATTTTACACTACAAAATACACATATACCCTTCTCTTATTCCCTTCTCTCCATTACTATCACTAGCTCCTCCTCTCTCAAATCCGACGTCGCAAGCGGCCTGATCTTCGCCGGCGGAAGATGAGATGGGATAGAAGAGGAAGATGACAGGAAGAGGAGAGGATCGGCGACGGTGGCGGTGCCGGAACCCAACCCCACACCGTCAGCGACTCTGGGCCCGTTTGGCTCGCCGGAATGGGAGCGAGTGGGAGTGAATCCGGCGGATCCCGAAATCCGTGGATTCCAGATTCCCGGATCCCGCCGTTTGGCTCGTCGGCGGATTCCGAAAAACGGAATCCGCCCAAAGACGGATTCTGTTTTCGGCGTCCGCTCCTGCGGATACCGCGGATTCTGGATCCCGGTTTCCATCAGGGATCCGAGCCAAACACGCCCTCTATCTCCATCGGAACCCAACCCCGAGCTCCTCCTCTCTCACTATTCTCTTTTCTCTTTTTCACTATTCTCTTTTCTATTTTCCACTAATGTTCATAAGTGGTTTGGTGTATTCTCTTTTCTCTTTTTCACTGATGTTCACGAATGGGTTTGGTGTTCATGAGTATTCTCTTTTCTCTTTTTCACTATTCTCTTTTCTATTTTCCACTAATGTTCACGAGTGGGTTTGGTGTATTCTCTTTTCTCTTTTTCACTATTCTCTTTTCTCTTTTTCACTGATGTTCACGAATGAGTTTGGTGTAGTATTTTTTCTTCTCTTTTTCACTATTCTCTTTTCTATTTTTCACTGATGTTCACGAGTGGGTTTGGTGTATTCTCTTTTCTCCTTTTCACTATTCTCTTTTTTCTTTTTCACTGATATTCACGAATGAGTTTGGTGTTCATGAGTATTCTCTTTTCTCTTTTTCACTATTCTCTTTTCTCTTTTTCACTATTCTCTTTTCTATTTTTCACTAATGTTTACGAGTGGGTTTGGTGTATTCTCTTTTCTCTTTTTCACTGATGTTCACAAATGAGTTTGGTGTTCATGAGTATTCTCTTTTCTCTTTTTCACTAATGTTCATGAAAAAAGAGAAAACCCATAAAAGAGAATAATGAGTGAATGTATTGCATTCCAATATTCTTTTTTCTTTTTTCTCTTTTTGGTGATCTAGTCCACTACTTTCACGGTTGCATTCCAGTATTCTCTTTTCTCTTTTATCCTTTGTACATATCACCGAAGAACACATTGATCTAACGCACAAGACCCCATTCTATTTGCTTGCTGCTAGTCCCGCCGAGATCCCATCCATCTTTGTCAACAGCCAAGAGGGCAATGTCGGCGGACTACAAACATACATCATCCACGTGCAGCAACCCGCCAACACAACACTCCTACGCTACGCCGATCGCGAAACATGGCACAGATCCTCCCTGCCTAACGCCACCCTCGACACCAGCGAGCCACGGCTGATCTACTCGTACCACGACGAAGGGCGACGCCGCCCATGCCATCTCGATTTGGTCTGACATCATGTCGACCCGCCTGTCACCGTCGACGGCGGGGTGTACTGACTTCTCGATGGTGGCTAGCCGGGCGGTGGGGGAGAGGGTGCAGGGAGAGAGGAGGGTGAGGTCGGAGGGGTTGAAGGTGGAGTCGGCGCCGGTGAGTCGCTGGACGAGGGACAGAAAGTCGCCGAGTTTGGTGTGGATCACCTTGAGCGAGACGGGTGGGGAGGGGAGGGGGAGAGGGCAGGGACGGGGAGAGGAGGGGGAGGGGGAGAGGGATGGGGAGGGGCAAGGAAGGGGTTGAGAGACAGGGAGTGGGTCATCATAAGGGTAAATAGGTCATAAGAAATACATAATCAAGCATAACTGTCCATAACTGACCTCAAATGGTGCTTACACTTTAAATCTAATAATAGTGGTGTACTAGTCAACAAGTTCCATAAATTTGATGTAAACACCAATTTTCTATTAAATTTATAATTCACATAACATATTTATAATGGCCTATGCTTTGTGGCTCATATAGAAGGATCGAAACTGTAGAGTGTTCGGAGAGACAGGGGATATGGCGGAAGCAATAGTCTGCAAGGTGAGGAGATTGGCTAATGAGTTTCTTCAGAAGGGCACTGCTATAGGAGGGACAAGCCGTGCACCACCAGATTGCCAAATTATTCAGACGGATCTATCTCTTGATCCGAGCTCGGAGACGGCGGCTATCGGAGTTGTGGCCCTATCTAATGTCAGAGATCCTAATTGGGCGTTTGGGAAGCCGATATTAGTGGAGTCGGTGCTGCAAGGGGAGATGCTGGCGCTGCTGGAGGCTTTAAAGATGGCTAGATCTACAGAGGTGAGGAAGATTGTCCTGGAATCAGATTCGTTGGTTGCTGTCCAAATCCTAAATGGATTGAGAGGATGACCATTAAGTGTGGAAGGCATAGCTAGAGAAATATGGCTAGCTGTTCTTAATTTCGATTCGGTTTTGTTTCTTTATATTTCTAGAGATTGCAATGTAACAACCGATGCCGTTGCTCGGAGCTGTCGTCAGTTAGGGAGAGATTTTGTTTGGTCCAGCGATTGTGGGTCGGCACTACTTGATAGCCTGGTTTAGGACCCTGCATCTGTAACTCTGGTAGATTTTAGCCTGAGGGCTCATCTCATCAAAAAAAAAAAATTGAAATTTAATCTAAGTGAATAGTCGATTGACGTATGTGATCACAAATTTGGTGTAAACACGAATTATCTATTAAATTTATAATTCATATATTTTACATTTATCAAATATGAAATTGAGTCTGATTGAATAGGAGTTTTTTTTAAAAAAAATTCATTCCACTTTCGAATTTACAAAACCAGTCCACTTTTATGTTTGTTTACATGATAAGCCAAAATATTTTTTTTAAGACAAAAATGCTCTTCCGCCGATCTCTTCGACACCCGCTGCTGGCCTCTCTCTCCCCCACCCCCGTCCACCCTCGACGTCGCCCCGTCCACCTAGGTGATCCACGCACCGCCGCCCACAGGCTCCCATGCGCGCAACCAACCACGGGTTCCCATGTGCGCCGCCAATCGCGCTCTCCCATGCGCCGCCAATCGCGCTCTCCCATGCGCCGCCCTCGCATGCCACCCGCGCTCTCTCTCTCTCGTCACCACCTGCGGGTTCTCATGCCAACCGCCCTCTCCCATGTGCGGCCACCCGCTCACCTATGATCTCGATCCCAATCCCCTGCACCTTCGACGTCGAGAGCGCCGGGCGGCGTGCATGGGACGTCAGCATATACACAAAACATGCTGACGTCATGCTTAAGGGAGCTAGTCCACGCCAAGATGGAGCTAGTCCACGCCCTCCACACCCACCACGGCCCCGACGACGACGCCTACCGCGCCGCCTTCCAGCGCGAGGACGTCGCCGGCAACCCCAGCGTCGCTCTCACCAACCCCAGCGTCGCTCTCACCAAAGACCTACCAGCGCGAGGACGTCGCCGGCAACCTCATGTGGGAGGCATGCACAACATGCATGGGTGCGAGCGACGCTGGGCTATACTACATACATGCATGCATTCACATAGACTAGAGTTCTTCTAAATATTAAGCATCACTTCCCGACGAGCCCTTCGTTGCCAGCGAGCAATGTATACTTGTCTCTCCTTGTAAGCGACGTGCACGCGTATCCAAGAGCCTTTCCGATCTCTTCTTGCACTCGCTTGGCCGCCTGGCGGTTCCCTGTGCCAGTGGCCACCAGAGCCAGGAATTCGATCTCATACTCCGCCACCGGATTCATGTTGAAGTAGAAAGGATCGAGCCCCTTGAACCCTCCGGCGGTGGTGGCATAGAACATCCCGACCCTCGACTCCAGCGCCACCAGCACCACCTCGTCCACCAGCTCGGCGAACAATGGACTGAACCTCAAAAGATACGGCTCCCGGCAGGTGGTGCCCTCCGGGCACACCACCAAGTTACCCCGGTGGAGCAATTCCTCCATCCGGCGACGGTCTTCGTCGAGATTTCTCGTCAAGCGGACGGTCGTGATGGGCGATATGATCTCGGAGAGACGGCTTAGGCTGCATGCCACCCTCGACGTCCTGCGCTGGAAGGCGGCGCGGTAGGCGCCGTGATCCACCTCCAGCAACCGCCACCGTTCCGGCTCCCCTGCTTCGTTCCAGATCTCCTCTGCCTCGCCCGGGTCGTCGAGGGCGCCGAGGGTTCCAAGGTCGGCCTCGTACCCTCTCTCACCCCCAGCCGGCGCTCCCATGCACGCCTCCCTCGACGTCGACCCCGTCCACCGTCGACGTCGCCCGGCCTCCTCTCCTCTCTCTCTCTCTCTCCCGCGCTCCCATGCACGCCACCCTCACCCTCGACGTCGCCGTCGACCTCGCCCTCGGCCTCTTTCTCTCTCGCGCTCCCATGCAGGCCACCCTCAACGTCGCCCTCTCTCTCTCCCGCGCTCCCATGCACGCCGCCCTCGCCGTCGACCTCGCCCTCGGCCTGTCTCTCTCCCGCGCTCCCATGCACGCCACCCTCAACGTCGGCATCTCTCTCTCCCGCGATCCCATGCACGCCGCCCTCGCCGTCGACGTCGGCGTACCCTCTCTCACCCCCAACTGGCGCTCCCATGCATGCCTCCCTCGCCCTGGTCGTCGCCCCGTACACAAACATGATGACGTCATGCATTAATATTTAAATGCTGACGTCATGATTTAAATGCTGAAGTCATGCATTTAAATCAATTTAAATGATTTAAATGCTGACCCTCATGCTCGCCGCCGGTGAAGGAGTCGGCCAGGACCGAGTCGAAGGTGGACCGCCAGGTGAACGAACACCGGCACGCAGCCGGCCAAGACCGAGTCGAAGGTGGGCCGCGGGGTGAATGAGTCGGCCGGCGGCTGCATGCAGAACTCTGCGGCGAGCATGACCCTTAGGAGCGGCGCCGAGTAGATCGGTATCGTTGAAGAGGCATGGAGGGACTCTTCGCTTCAGATCTCGTCGGTTGAGGTTCGAGTGAAGTGGTGCTTGGAAATGGAACCTTGAAGGTCGACGGGGAGGTCAACGGAGAAGACATCGAAGCCGATTGGAGTAATCCGGCGGCGCTGAAAACTATGGGTCCTTCGAGCTCTGTTCCGTCGTCGGTGGTCCAAAACATCTACACATCTGCTAGCTTGACATCATCCCGGCGCTGACATCCTCGAGCTTGAGATCCTTCGACATCATCCCGGCGCTGACCTCCACAAGATCAGGCTCGAGCTCCCTCGACTTCATCCCGGCGTCGACATCTTCAAGATTGAGCTCGAGCTTCCTTAACTTCCTCTCGGCGTCGACATCATCGAGCTTGAGCTCCCTCGATCTCATCCTGGCGCCGATATCCTCAAGATCGAGCCTGAGGATCCTCAAGATCGTTGTTGAGCCGGGGCAGAGGATGACGCCCGGCACGACTCCTGGACCTGAGAGACTCCATCTGTCACGCCCCGACCAGCGTAGGCCCAACCGGGCCGAGCGGCGCGAACCGGAACCTAACATACTGCGGAAATTTTGGCGAGGTTTCCCTCTAATCGTAGTGGTTACCCTAACAAGTCATAATCATCCTGTATTAACAACAATTACAAACCTCAAACACTGGAGCTGAAATAGATACAAAACCTCAAACAGGGAAATTATACATTTATCACTTCCGTAGAAGACTATCTATAACAAAAAGGGTAAAACGGTAAGATCGCCACCTCTCAAGCACCGCCAGACGCCGCCACGTCACCAAACACCTGCCCGGTAGGGGTGACCGAAGAAGAGCTCGAGCCAGCACCTGCAAAACGCAGCCCGGGTAAGAGTGAGCACTAAGCTCAGCAGGGACACTACACTACGACACTCACAAGGGAGGGAACACAGCAGTGTCGCCCCCAAGCAAAGCCTAGGTGTATCACAGGGGTCCCATAACCCCACCGGATGCCCCTGAGAGCCCCAGTCGTGGTCTCCCAGCGAACTGGTCACACACTGGGTCACACTCAGCAAGGCAGGAAACGGCACTGCCAACTCACAACAGGATCCTGGGCAATGTTGGCGGATAGCACCGCTGGGTAGTCACACCTGCCACCCAAGAGTTCAAGAAGGACTGGGTACCGGCTACACCTCGACTTGGCTCGAGGCCGACACGACCTCTAAACATCAAGCAACATCAGTATTCAAGTCATCTACACCTATCATCGAAAACGACTGAACACTACAGATTGAATCCTGGACCACGCTACCCGCAACGGTCCTAAGAGATAGATCCGGGCTACCCGGAAGCCCCGGATTGGCAATGCCCTAAACAGATGCAACTAGTGCACAACACAATGCATGCTATGAACATGCGCAGAATAAATACATGTAAGCATGCAACAGGATGTGATGATATACATACAAGGTCTGGGCACGGCACCCTGCCGGCCCGGGGGGGTGAACAAATATTTAAGGTTAAGGGACTGCTGCAGTGATACCATCACCAACTGCCAGCAGTCCACCACAACACCTGCACCGGGAAACAACCCCGCAAACAACAGCTCACAAACACAGCAGAAAAAGCCCTCGGCGCACGCCGACATGCAAGGCTATGGAAAGCTGTAGGGCCACCCGCCCGTTTATCCTACACAATCCCAGGAGTCATCACTCCCCTGGTTCACCATTGCCCTATTATAGGGCTAGCATGCTTAAACATATGTACCAGGTATTAAGACAGTAAAGAAAACTGTCATACAAAGCCCCGCGGGCAAAAATCCACTTAAAAATACCCTTCAGCCACTAGGGGATCGATCTCCCTTCTCAAGGGGATCGATCTCCTTAGTACTTAGGGAGAACCCGTCCCTGTCAACCGAAGGAGATCGATCTCCTCTTCAAGAGGGATCGATCTTCCTCGTGACCTGGGACTCACCGCCACCAGCCACAAAGGGATCGATCTCCCTTCTCAAGGGGATCGATCCCGCTCGGGCTGGGCGTGACACACCATAAGGGATCGATCCCTCCTCAAACGGGATCGATCCGAATGGGTGCTCCGGCGTACTTCCGGCGAGGAATACCGCCGGAAAACACATCCAAACTAAACCAAACTCTGGGATCTGATAGATCATGATCCCACGGGTCCAAAATTGGTTAAAACATGAGAAATAAACATGTATACATAGAGATCTAAGCAAAAAAACATGAATCAAACCGGAAAACTCAAAACCCCGAACTAAAAGTTGGTAGGAATCCCTACCAGAGTAAGAGCGGCTTAAATCCAAGCAGCTAGGCCTTAGATCTTCCTCAAACGAGCTCAGATCCAGCAAGAACGCGGCTTAAATCTCGGAAATCCAAAAAAAATCAAAGGATAGCGATCTCGTTTGCTTTATAGGCAAACGAACCGACATAAGGGAGATCGATCTCCCTTTGAGAAGAGATCGATCTTCCTTGCCAGAACGGGTTTGACTTTTTGGCACAAGGAGATCGATCCCACTTGTCCAGAAAGCTAGACTTGGGCCAAAACTCAAGCCCAAGCCCGGATCTTTCGATCCCGGGTCCCACTAACCATTCTAAGCAAACATTACCACAAACATGGTCAGTGTGTGTACACGCGCGAGTGTGAAACTAGCCGACAAGGTGCAATTTACCAAATTGCCCTTATGGCCCACAACGAGCCATAGGAGGAGAGGGACGGGTCCTCACACCATCCATGGCGGCGCTGGATCTGGGAGAGAGTGTTGATCCTAGCCTTATTTTGATGATGCCAATAAACATTAAATGATAAAATATATGTTTAATATTTATTACCCCTTTAATTGGAGATATTAAATTCAATATTCAAGCTATTTTGTACTCACGGTCGATGCAAGGATCGACCATGGGAATGGGACGGTCGATCCATGGATCGACCGTGATGAATGGTTCATACATGGCTATATGCGTATTGACGCGACGGTCGATCGGTGCATCGACCGTCAGAAGCGTTTTTCTTGACAGAGGCTCACGGACGATGCGACGGTCGATGTGGCGGTCGACCGTGTCGCATCAATGAAGAATGTGAAGAAGCGACGGTCGATCGGTGCATCGACCCTGAGAAGCATTTTTCTTCACAGAGACGGACGGTCGATGCGGCGGTCGACCGTGGCGCAGATATGAAGAAAAGTCAAGGAGCGACGGTCGATCGAAGCATCGACCCTGGGAAGCGACTTTCTCAACAGAGGCTCACGGACGATGTGACGGTCGATGTCACGGTCGACCGTGAGAGCGACGGACGATGCGTGGATCGACCGTCGACCAAAGAGGCTGAGTTTTTTATACGTGACGGACGATGGACGGATCAACCGCCAGGAGCGCGCAGAGTAAAAAATTAGCCGTTGGAGAGTTGCAGGGAGTCGTTGGGGCTTCTTGTTGAGCTGGTTGAAGCCCATCTATAAGTAGTCTCTTCATGTAAACTTGCCATAACTTTAATCACTATTATTGAGATCATTTGAGCAAGTTCTAGGAAAGATTTCTACTTATTCTCCTTGAGCTAAAACCTTTGTAAACCTTCTTCAAGTGTGAAGAAGTATCTTGAGAGTTGTTCAACAGCAGTTGGCTGTGATTGTAAGGTCACCAAGCACCAGGAAGCTTGGGGAAAAGCTTGTAAGGGAGTTGCAAGTAGTGGAACATCAAGGAGAGCCTTGAGAGAAGTGGACGTAGACCAAGAGTTGGGTCGAACCACTATAAATCGGTGTCATCTCTCTCTCCCTTCTTTCAGTTAATGCTTGCATGCTATTGTAGTTAAGTTTCATTGTGTTTACAAGCATTCTAGCTGTTAGATTCTTTTCTATCTGAATTTTCCATCAATCTAGTTTTTCGAAAAGGGTCCAATTCACCCCCTCTTGGACCATCAATTGGTATCAGAGCTAGGTCTCTAATTTAGTGGTGTAACAACCCTTAGAGGATCCTAACTAGAGATGGAAAACCTAGAGGGACAAGCTACCAATAGGCCACCCTACTTCAATGGCTCAAATTACAATTATTGGAAAACAAAGATGGAAATCTTTGTGCAATCAATGGATTATGAGGCATGGCTAGTAATTGAGGATGGACCTTATGTCCCGACCAAAATTGTTGATGGGAAAGATGTCCCAAAGATAAAGAGTGACTACACCCCAATTGACCTCAAAAACCTTCAGATTAATGCCAAGGCCAAAAGCTTTCTATTTTGTGCCCTTAGCCCTAGTGAATTCAATAGGGTCTCCACATGCAAATCAGCAAAGGAGATATGGGATAAGCTTGAGGTTACATATGAGGGAACTAGCCGGGTTAAAGAGTCAAAGATACTTATGCTAGTACATGAGTATGAATTATTTTGCATGAAGAATGATGAGACTATTAGTGAGATGTTTACACGCTTTAATAACATATTAAATATGCTTGAATCTCTTGGAAGAATTTATGCTAATGATGAGATTGTGAGGAAGATCCTTAGGTGTCTACCTAAGTCGTGGGATCCCAAAGTGACAGCGATAGAAGAAGCCAAGGATCTATCCAAATTGTCACTAGATGAGCTCATGGGTTCCCTCATGACCTATAAGATGAACTTGAAGAGGAGCAACGAAGAGGGAGACAAAAAGAAGAAAACGGTTGCCTTCAAATCATCTAGGAAAGACTCATCCGATTCAAGCGATGGAAATGACGATGAGGAGTTGGCGATGATATCAAGGAGAATACAAAAGATCTTCAAACGCCAAGGAGGAAAGAAATTCTTCAAGAAGAAATTCTTCAAAGGTGAAAGGCATAATCCTACTTCTTCTAACTCAAATGAAATCATATGTTATGAGTGTAGGAAGCCCGGACACATCAAGCTTGAATGTCCTCAACTCAAGAAGCCTTCAAGGAAGGAGTTCAATAGTAGAAAGGCAATGGTGGCTACTTGGGGAGAAAGCGATGTGGAGACTTCATCCGATGAAGAAGAACAAGAGGTAGCCAACATATGCTTAATGGCACATGGAGATGAGGAAGAAGAACAAAATGAGGTAGAGGATGAGCTTGCATTTGAAGAACTCTTTGATGCTTATCATGCTTTAGCAAATGATTTCAAATTCCTGAAAAAGAAATACTATGCTAATTGTAAGGACTTGAAGAAAGTAGAAGAAGAAAAAGTAGATGCCATGCATAGGATTGAAACTTTAGAAAAAGAAAACAAATGCATGCTAGAGAACAAGTCTTGTGACACAAATGACACACTTGAGGATGAACTCAAGGACACTCAATATGAGCTCACCATATTGAAGAATACAAATTATGATATGCAAAGAGAACTTATCTTTTTGAGGAAATCCAAGAGAGATCTCACTCTAGAAGTTAATGACCTAAAAATCACTATAGCCAAATTTGTGAAGAGTAGAGATAAACTAGATGAGATCCTTGATAGCCAAAGGAACTCCTTGAACAAGGAAGGAATTGGCTACAACCCTAGGAAGGTGAACATCCAAAAGAAGACTAACTTTGTTAAAGCTTCTTCTCATCCTCCTAAGGTAACACAAGGACCTACATGTCATTATTGTTGCAAAGTAGGACACATTGCACCTAGTTGCTATCTCATGAAGAATGCTAATGCTAAGAAAATCTGGTCACCTAGATATTCTTCTTCTCTTATGCATAGTACTAATGTAAATGGACCCAAAAAGATTTGGGTACCAAAAATCAAGGTTTGATCTCCTATTTTTAGGATTGCATGAGATCCAAGATCAAGACCAACTCAAAGACTAAAAGATGGTACCTTGATAGTGGATGCTCAAGACATATGACGGGTGAAAGGAGCATGTTCTCAACCCTTCAACCTAAAGATGGAGGAATGGTGACTTTTGGGGATAATGGAAAAGGAAAAAATCATTGGCATTGGCAATATTGGTAAAACCTCTTCCATTATTATTGAAAATGTTCTCTTAGTTGAAGGTTTGAAACATAACTTACTTAGCATTAGTCAACTATGTGATAGAGGTAACAAAGTTATTTTTGAAGATTCAAAATGCTATGTTAAGAATGCTCTTAGTGATAAAATCTTGCTAGTAGGACATCGTGATGGTAATGTATACACATTTTATCTTAATGATCTTGTTTGCCATGATGATCTATGTCTAAGTGCTTTAAATGAAAATTCTTGGTTATGGCATAGAAGGCTTGGGCATGCTCACATGAATTTAATATCCAAACTTTCTCGAAAAGACCTTGTTCTTGGACTTTCCAAGATCAAATTTGAGAAAGACAAGATTTGTGATGCATGTCAAAGAGGAAAACAAGTAAAATCCTCTTTCAAGTCTAAAGATGTAGTTTCTTCCACAAGAGCACTAGAACTCATTCATATGGACCTTTTTGGCCCTACTAAACCAACTAGCTTAGGTGGTAGCTCATATGGATTTGTTTTAGTAGATGACTACACTAGATTCACATGAGTGATTTTCCTTGCACACAAAGATGAAGTCTTTGAGGAATTCACCAACTTTTGTAGAAGAGTCCAAAATGAGAAAGGTATTCTCATTACATGCATTAGAAGTGATAATGGAGGAGAATTCAAGAACTCCCTTCTAGAAAAGTTTTGTAATGACAACGGAATTTCCCATAACTTCTCTTCACCTAGAACCCCTCAACACAATGGTGTTGTTGAAAGGAAAAATAGAACCTTACAAGACATGGCTAGAACTTTATTATGTGAAAATAATCTTCCTAAGTATTTTTGGGCCGAAGCAATCAATACTTCTTGCCATGTGATAAATAGGGTAACCTTGAGACCCATTTTGAAGAAAACCCCTTATGAGCTTTGGAAAGGAAGAATTTCAAATATTGGGTACTTTAGAGCTTTTGGTTGCAAATGTTTTATCTTGAACAATGGCAAGGATACTCTTGGAAAATTTGATGCTAGATCCGATGAAGGAGTCTTTCTTGGATATTCGGGAAGAAGTAAAAGCTATAGAGTCTTCAATAAAAGGACTTCAGTGGTTGAAGAATCAATGCATGTGACATTTGATAAAATGATTTTAATTCCTAGTAGAATTGATAATGGTAATGATGAGGTAAACCCAAATGACAAATCAAAAGACTTATTGGATGAAACCCAAAATGATGTTGAAGAATTGAATGTTAGATTTGAGGAATCCCTTGAGATTATACCTAGTGATCAACATCATGAGTTGCCAAAGGATTGGAAGTATGCATCTTCGCACCCAATGGAATTAATAATTGGTGAACCATCAAGAGGAATCCAAACTAGATCTTCATTAAATACTTGTGCAAATCTAGCCTTCCTATCTCAAATTGAGCCTAAAACGATAGAGGAAGCACTAGAGGATGATCATTGGATCCTAGCAATGCAAGAAGAGTTGAATCAATTTGAAAGAAATGAAGTTTGGAATTTGGTACCTAGACCTCATGATCATCCCGTTATTGGAACTAAATGGGTTTCTAGAAACAAAATGGATGAATCGGGAACAATTACAAGGAACAAAGCTAGACTTGTTACAAAAGGTTTCAATCAACAAGAAGGAATTGATTTTGATGAGACTTTTGCACCGGTAGCTAGACTTGAGGCAATAAGACTACTTCTAGCTTTTGCATCTTACAAAGATTTCAAATTATATCAAATGGATGTTAAGAGTGCTTTCTTGAATGGTTTACTAAAAGAAGAAGTTTATGTTGAACAACCCCCCGGTTTTGAAGACTATAAATTGAGGGATCATGTATTCAAACTCACTAAAGCCTTATATGGATTAAAACAAGCTCCTAGAGCTTGGTATGAAAGGCTTAGCAAATTCTTGATGGATAGTGGTTTTTGTAGAGGAAAAATTGATACTACATTGTTTACCAAATCAAAAGGCAAAGACTTGCTCTTGGTTCAAATTTATGTTGATGATATCATTTTTGGTTCTACCAATGATAAACTTTGTGAAGAATTTTCCACATGCATGCAAAGTGAGTTTGAGATGAGTTTAATGGGTGAACTCAATTATTTTCTTGGTTTACAAATCATGCAAACTCGAGGTGGGATCTTTATTAATCAAGCTAAATACACTAGAGACCTACTCAAGAAATATGATTTTGTAGAGTCCAAAATTTATAGAACCCCCATGTGTACAACACTAAAGCTAGACAAGGATGAAGATGGGAAACCCGTTGAACAAACTTTATAGAGTGATGATTGGTTCTTTACTCTATTTGACCGCTAGTAGGCTGGACATCATGTTTAGTGTTTGCCTTTGTGCAAGATATCAATTATGTCCTAAGGAATCTTATTTAGTTGCGGTCAAGAGGATCTTTAGATATCTAATAGGAACCCAAAATTATGGTTTGTGGTATCCTAGAAGATCATCTTTTGATCTAATTGGCTACTCTGATGCGGATTTTGCCGGATGTAGACTTGATAGAAAAAGCACAAGTGGCACATGTCACTTTCTTGGTCATGCACTTGTTTCTTGGTTTTCCAAGAAGCAAAATTCAGTTGCTTTATCCACCGCCGAAGCGGAATATATTGCGGCGGGTAGTTGTTGTGCACAATTGCTTTGGATGAAAATGCAATTGGAAGATTATGAAATACATGTAGGCAAAATGCCCATTAGATGTGACAACACAAGTGCCATAAACTTATCTAAAAATCCCATCTTGCATTCTAGAACAAAGCACATAGAAATTAGACATCATTTCCTTCGTGATCATGCACAAAAAGGAGATATTGCACTTGAGTTTGTTAGCACCGAACATCAAATTGCAGATATTCTAACTAAACCTTTGAGTGAAGACAGAATTCTCTATCTACTAAGGGAGCTTGGGATGTCCAATGGATGTCCAAAATAAAGGAGCTAAAAGGAAAAGGTATGGTCACCACTTTAACTGCTTTTCATACCATATTCTACTTGAATGCTAAATTTTGGTAAATTAAGTTAATATTATGATTAATGAGTGATTTTTGTCTCATAATATTTAGTTACACGTGCTTGCAAAGATTTGTGATGTTTTGATTTAAAAATGATTTTAAATTGAATTTCAAAACTCACTTTCTGGGGATGACGGTCGATCCAGCCTTCTTGACGGTCGACCGTGCGTACCTTCGCACTGGACGGTCGACCGCCAAGTTCCTCGGATCGACCGTGGGATGTAACTTTTAGACCCATTGTGTGCCACGGTCGACCGCCAACTTCGTTGGATCGATCGTGCGACAAAATATGTGCGACGGTCGACCGCCAAGTCTTCGGATCGACCGTGCGACGTTCTTTTTTAAACACAGCGCTCGCGACGGTCGACCGCCACGGCACGTGTGACAACTTAAGTCGGGGCTTTTTCGTCTTTTCCACTCAAATCTCCCCTTATAACTCCCGATCAAACCCTTCATTCCTCACTGGTTCGACCGTGCCCTAAGTCCTCAAAACATCCGCAGCTCCTCCTCTCTCTCTCTCAAGCCGATCTCCTCTTCCCCACTCAAAACCCTAACAAGCTGGAGATGCCTTGTACCAAGAATGTTGGTCCTCCTTCACCTGAGGAACCAAGTGCACCTGGGAAACGGAAGAAGGCAGTCTCAAAGAAGCCATCCGGAGTAAAGAAAGCCAAAGGAGCTCAAGGAGGTTCTTCATCCAATCCTTAACCTACCCCTTCCTACGACGACTACTTCTTCCTGGATATGGAGAGGTATAAAACCTGGCCTGACTTTAAGGACAAGTTCGTAGTCTCGGGTAGAGCCTTACAATTGCCCTTAAACAAAAAACATGTAGTTGAGCAATTCTTCACTGATATGGGATGGAACAAATTCTTAGAGATGCCTCAATACATCTATCCCGAAATGGTTAGGTATTTTTACTGCAATATGACTGAGGATATAGATGATGAAGGTTATGTAGCTATTAGTAGCTATGTCTATGGTAATGAATTCAAAATTACCATAGAATGGTTGAATGAGTTACTCAATGCACCTAATTCAGGAGAGTGCATTTACTTTACTTCTCATGAGGATCTAAATAGAGCTGATAAGGATAAACAAGGGAGAAAGGCAATCCTTAAGGCCCTATTTGTTGAGAAAAACCCTATAGAGCTAAATAGCCTACACCAACAGTTTAGGGAGCTTGCCCACTTCCTAGGAACAAACCTATTTCCTAAGCTTGGGCATCATGATCATTTGAAACCCATCCATGCATATGTTCTTTCTTGCATGGTTAGGAAGAAACCCCTTAACCTAGGTTATCTCCTTATCAAGGAGATGCTTAATCTAAATGCTAGGCAATCTCTTCCTTTTGGGGGGCTCCTAACAAAAATTTTCCAAGCCCTCACCCTAAACCTAGCCGATGATGAACGCAAACCTCTTTCTCAACCATTCAACAAGTCCACCTACAAGAGGATGAAGGTCGCCAAACGAGCTCTAGGTCTCAGTTGGCCTGATGTCAGTGGAGATGAAGAAGATGAGCCCCAAGAAGAACATGATGAAGAAAATGTAGGGGGAGAGCCTTTACCTGAAGGACATCAAGGAGAAGCCTCTAGTAGCCGAGTTCGTCGCACCACCGCACAAAGGCTTGATGATCTCGAAGCTAGAATGGGGAGAATGGAACTAAGTCTAGAAGACATCAAGTCTTCCCAAGCTAACATTACCGGAGATCAAGCCAAAGTGTCTCAGCAACTTGATGAGATCTTCACCTACATCAAGACTGAATTTCCACCTAGCACTCCTTCAGAAAGCCTCTAGTGATTGATCCTAATTCCCTATCCTCCTTACCTCTTTTTGATAATGCCAAAGGGGGAGAAAAAGTGAAGTGTTATGAATGTCAAAGCCCTACATTTCTACATTTCTTACTTTTGTATTTTGAAAAACTTTGTTTTGAAATGAGTCTTGTAAGTTCAAAGTTTTTCAAATGATTTTGAATGGAAATATTGTATGGAAATGTTGGGATCTTTTGGAATGAAATGAAGTTGTGTTTGGATAATTGCTTGATGTATCAATACAATGTTACTATGTAATAATTCAATATGAAATCACTTCATGAAAGCATAAATGTCATTATTGAAAAGAAGTGAGCATGCTAAAATCCAAACCATTATGTCAACATATCTTGAATGGAACTTTTAATATCATTTCAAAGATTTGTGACTTGTGTGCATCTTGAAAATTAACTTTAGAACACATTTTTTTTTTTGGAAGAAAAGGATGCATTGATTAAGAGGGAGTCAAGATATTTTATCATCACATTTAAAAGGATTGTCATCATCAAAAAGGGGGAGATTGTTGATCCTAACCTTGTTTTGATGATGCCAATAAACATTAAATGATAAAATATATGTTTAATATTTATTACCCCTTTAATTGGAGATATTAAATTCAATATTCAAGCTATTTTGTACTCACGGTCGATGCAAGGATCGACCGTGGGAATGGGACGGTCGATCCATGGATCGACCGTGATGAATGGTTCATACATGGCTATATGCGTATTGACGCGACGGTCGATCGGTGCATCGACCGTCGGAAGCGTTTTTCTTGACAGAGGCTCACGGACGATGCGACAGTCGATGTGGCGGTCGACCGTGTCGCATCAATGAAGAATGTGAAGAAGCGACGGTCGATCGGTGCATCGACCCTGAGAAGCATTTTTCTTCACAGAGACGGACGGTCGATGCGACGGTCGATGCGGCGGTCGACCGTGGCGCAGATATGAAGAAAAGTCAAGGAGCGACGGTCGATCGGAGCATCGACCCTGGGAAGCGACTTTCTCAACAGAGGCTCACGGACGATGTGACGGTCGATGTCACGGTCGACCGTGAGAGCGACGGACGATGCGTGGATCGACCGTCGACCAAAGAGGCTGAGTTTTTTATACGTGACGGACGATGGACGGATCGACCGCCAGGAGCGCGCAGAGTAAAAAACTAGCCGTTGGAGAGTTGCAGGGAGCCGTTGGGGCTTCTTGTTGAGCTGGTTGAAGCCCATCTATAAGTAGTCTCTTCATGTAAACTTGCCATAACTTTAATCACTATTATTGAGATCATTTGAGCAAATTCTAGGAAAGATTTCTACTTATTCTCCTTGAGCTAAAACCTTTGTAAACCTTCTTCAAGTGTGAAGAAGTATCTTGAGAGTTGTTCAACAGCAGTTGGCTGTGATTGTAAGGTCACCAAGCACCAGGAAGCTTGGGGAAAAGCTTGTAAGGGAGTTGCAAGTAGTGGAACCTCAAGGAGAGCCTTGAGAGAAGTGGACGTAGACCAAGAGTTGGGTCGAACCACTATAAATCGGTGTCATCTCTCTCTCCCCCTTCTTTCAGTTAATGCTTGCATGCTATTGTCGTTAAGTTTCATTGTGTTTACAAGCATTCTAGCTGTTAGATTCTTTTCTATCTAAATTTTCCATCAATCTAGTTTTTCGAAAAGGGTCCAATTCACCCCCCTCTTGGACCATCAGAGAGAGCGAGGTCGGGGGGAGAGAGAGCGAGGCCGGCGGGAGAGAGAATGGAGAAAGGGTATTTTTGTCCTAAAAAAAATATTTGGCTTATCATGTAAACAAACATAAAAATGGACTGGTTTTATAAAGGGTGCGGCTATCCACACAACAAATTGGACTCAACACACCAAATCTCAGATTTTTTGAAAAAAAAAAACTAAAAAAACCATAAACTACCCTCATCCCCTACCTCCCCTCTCTCCCCCATCCCACCCTCACCTCCTCCACCACTCCCCACCACGCCGACAGCCACCGCCGGCCCGCCGTCACCTCCGCCTCCCCCCTACCCCCTCTTCCCTCCTCGACCTCGTCCGTCGCCGCCTTCGCCACCACCCTCGCCTCGCCGCCTACGATCTCAAGGTCTTCCACTGGGCCGCCGGGCTCGAGTTCTTCCGCCACGACCACTCCACCTACGAGTGGATGGCCCACAGCCTCCCCTCCACCGGCCGCACCGTCGCCCTCCCCCACCTCCTCGACAAGATCCTCTGACACCCATGCCCCTGCCTCGGCGACCCCGCCGTCTTCGCCTGCCCTCGCCTCCAGCCCACCTTCCGCTCCGCCATCGACGCCCTCTGCCGCTCCAAGCCTTCGACGGCGTGCACCGATCCCTCGACGGCAAGCCCGACGCAGCCCTCTATGAATGGGTTGTGTGGGGATGGGAGAGCTGGGTTTCGGTTTCTCAAAGGCCACTTGCGAGATCCTAATGAATGGGTTGTGTGGGGATGGGAGAGCTGTTGAAGCTTGTGATCTCTTCATGGATTTCGTGAAGAGAGGTGCCGGCGGGCCGGCGGTGGCTGCCGGCGTGGGGGGTGGTGGAGGAGATGAGAGTGGGATGGGGGAGAGAGGGGAGGTAGGGGATGAGGGTAGTTTAGGGTTTTTTTTCGGTTTATTAATTTTTTGTTTCAAAAAATCTGGGATGTGATGTATTGAGTCCAGCTTGTTATGCGGATAGCCGCATCCTTTTATAAATTTGAAAGTGAAATGAATTAAAAAAAAAACTCGATTGAATAGTCAATTGACGTATGCGATGCCCCAACCCTAGAGAAGGAACATCGCACACTTTTGTGATCTCGAAGTCGCCACGTCTCCATTTGAACTCGCCTCATTAAGCCTCTGTTTGGTGTGGGGTTAAGAGGGGTTATCCCCCCTTAACCCCCCATTTATCCCCAAACAAGAATGGGGTTAGGTAATGGGGTTAATCGGGGATAAATTTATCCTGGGTTAAGCACCATGACCTAAATGACTATACTACCCTCAAATGATATTGTTCTAATATGGGCCTGTTTGGTTGCTGAGAAGTGAGCTGAAGTGGAGTGATTTTTTGGGGAGTGATTTCACTGGAGTGATTTTTTGAGCAGTGACTTTCTGGGATTTTCTAAGTTTTGGTGTTTGGTTGGTGCTTGAAGTGGAGATATGGTTAAATTATTAAATTAATGTGGACCAATCACGAGGTGATACGTGGTATGTGGGACACATTTATATTAATATTTTATTACAGTACGATATTAGTAATATTAAAATAATATTATTTTGGATGACGTGGCCCAATCACGATGTGACACGTGGCATGTGTGACCCACTTATATTAATATTTTATTACAGTATGATATTATTATTATTAAAATAATACTATTTTAGATGGCGACGACGTGACATGTGGCACGTGGGACCCACTTATATTAATATTTTTATTACAGTATGATATTAGTAATATTAAAATAATACTATCTTGGATGACATGGACCAATCATTATGTGACACGTGGCACGTGGGACCCACTTATGTTAATATTTTACTACAGTATGATATTATTATTATTAAAATAATGCCATTTTGGATGACGTGAATCAATCACGACGTGACACGTAGCATGTGGGACCCACTTATAATAATATTTTATTACAGTATGATATTATTAATATTAAAATAATACTATTTTGGATGACATGGACCAATCACGAGGTGACACGTGGCACATGGAAGCACTAATAATAATATTTTATTACAATATGATATTATTAATATTAAAATAATACTATTTTGGATGACATGGACCAATCACGAGGTGACACGTGGCACATGGACCCACTTATATTAATATTTTATTACAGTATGATTTGAATAATATTATTTGCCACTTCTCGGCGTGCCATTATATATAAGGGCATTTTTGATATTAGCTACAAATTCTACCCTTAACCCCCCTTATCCCCACTACTTAACCCCCCTTATCCCCAAACACCAAAATGGAAATAAATTTATCCCCACTCCTTAACCCCACTTTTCTAACCCCAAAATTCCTTAACCCCCCTTAACCCGGGTTATCTTAACCCCATACCAAATGGAGCCTAAAACTTCTTCTATAATAAAGAGTCCGCATTCGGGAACCACTCTAGCCATAGCCATGCCAGGGAAAGTCATGCAAGCCGTCTGTTACGACGGTTACGGAGCCGGCGCCGCCGCCCTGAAGGTGAGCTTTTCATTCCGGCGTTGCCCATTTTGTTAATCAGCATTCATCCGCTCTTTTCTCGCCCTTCTTGGTTCTCATTATTTGGAGTCTAGAAGAAGCCTTTTGGTAAGGATAGGAGGTTCTACATTATCACTAGTTATTTTTATGTGGTAGTGATAAGAGCTGTGCTTTTATGGTTATGATCCCTTGGAACAGAGTCTTCCATGAGGGTCATAGTGTTGAATTATTATTGGGACTTTCCAGGGTGATGGAAGTATGAATCTCTAGTAGGATCCTTGGATGTCTTGGTCATGCTATCAAATCTACACTTGTGATGTCGTTGTAGAAGCTCAAGTGCTCTTGTGGAAATTGGAATAAGATAACTTTTATGCTAGAAAGATGCTTAATTTTCCAGTGAAAATAGGAGCCCATGAAGCAAGTCATTAGAAGGCTGATGTGGTTTATGATGTTTTAGAAAATGTGAAATTTCGTGAATTTATTGCGGAATTTTGATTCTAGTGCTGGTAATCCATGTAGTTGCTTTAGGTGGTTCTATTGCAAAGTGATTCTGTGTGTTTAAGATTCCAAGATACTGTGGTGAAGTTATTCTGTCAACTAACTGACAAACCTCTCTGTATTCTCTTCTCGTGCAGCATGTTGAGGTTCCAGTCCCTACGCCAAAGAAAGGTGAAGTCCTGTTAAAGCTGGAAGCATCATCTATAAATCCAGTAGATTGGAAAATTCAGAAAGGCGTCATTTGGCCGTTTTTGCCTCCAAAATTTCCTTTCATACCTGGTATGTATCCAGCTGAATTATATATGTGGACATGATGCCATTTGTTATTGTCGGGTTCAAGGTTCGATGTTGCAGTTTCAGCATCGGTTAGTCCCAATCCAAAGCGAAACATTTCATTATGTCAGTTTTTTTGATGTTTCGGTAGTTTCAGATTTGCTTTCAATGGTTTTTGGTTGTCATATTTCTATAATCTAAAATGAAAATGAATAAAAGACTGGCTATCTTTTTATCAAGATGGATATCCAATTGAATTATCGTAGAATTCATATGCTCCAAAATTCACTCAAGAATAAAACTTGTTACATAAAATTGGATGTAAAGGTATTTCTTTTCTTCTTTTTTGCAATAGAAATCAATCAGATCTCATGTCCCATCACCTTTCCCAAAATTCATTGAAAATGTGGAATTTATCATCTCTGCTGTGTACACTCTCCATCCAATTGATCTTGTTCTAACTACTTCAGAACTGAAAGGCTCATGCTAATTGCTAAGCACGGAGATGACTTTGTCAGGTCTCTATTTCTACGTTTTCATCATGGAATTGATCGAGGCGGGTGCTAAAAATTGGTTCGCTGTAATGTAGAGTATGCCCATTTCAACGTTTTCAGATACACTATGCTAATGAGGCATAGAGTACACGGCATGGGTTTTAGCTTGTATGTCTCTGTGAAATAACAAACGACTACACCAAAAGATGAATAAAAATACTTATCTAGATATTTTGTTGCTTTTAGGCGTGACATTTCTCATGGAATTGATGGAGTTTGGCTTGCTTTGATTCTTCTCAGCATTGGTTGGTTATTGTTTGTTGTATGAGTTTGTTATGAGAGTGAGCTGCCGGGTTGGCAGGTGTGGTGCTTAACCCATTTCGGCTGGGCAAAAGTCAATCCGTCTCTGCTGAAATAGATCAATTTCGACTAAACTTACAAACCATTTTGAGGTTCATATAAGATTACATGTAGAAAATTGCAGCTGCATTTTGTAGTTGTTGAAAATATTGTTGATGTACCCTCTTTAGTTGTTTACCTAGCAAAGTATGGAACTGTAGAGATTCAATTCTGTATGTTGCGGATATTTTTATGAACTTCTGATGGAAGAAGATGAATTCTAGTTTAGGTCATCACTAAAGCTGTAGATGCTAGTCTCCTAGGGTGAGGAAGCAGCTTTTTCTAGGCTGTAAATACAATCAGCAAAGTGAACCTTGTTCAGAATACATAGTGAACCTTGTTCCTAACTTTGTTTTTTGTGTCAAGAGCACCTTCTACTGCTATCCACTTGACATGCTCGACTTTTGTTCAGTGTCTATCACAGAGGTACATCCTTGACATTCCCTCAACTTTCGCCCTCTTGTTGTTAGTGCCTTGATGTCTTGTATCTTATGCCTTTCATATCCAGCATCTTGTGGTCATTCATCTCTGGTAGCATCCATGAAGTCCTCCTCGTCTTTCTTTACTATTCCATTCTTTGTAATATGTTTACATATTTTATATCTTTGTGTATCCTTCTCAAGTAGTATTATAAATGTTGAAGTCATGCCGAAACTAGGCCCACAAGTCACGGAACCACCAAAATATTTCCTTCAGGAGTTTGACTGAAACCAGAATCAAAACCAGAACTTAAACTTCAAACCTTGGTGATAACGTCTTTCTCGTAACTAACCTTTAACTCCATATACTAAGTATATATACCTGCGGTCAAGTGCAACTAGTTTCACAATCCATACTTTATCCTTGTGTCGCAACTCAGGAAGGTGTTAAGTTATTGATCAAAAGGCCGAAGCAATATTTACACGAATATGATATGGGTGTCAGAATCAGATTTGATGCATTTCTTTGATGAAACAGTTACTGATATTGCTGGAGAGGTTGTTGAGGTTGGTCCGCAAGTGCAGACATTCAAAGCAGGCGACAAAGTTGTTTCTGGACTTAGTTTGAAGGTGAAGTGCTAATCTTAATCTTTGAATCCATCATACTCTATCATGTTAATTCTGGCATGAATGGACATTTAAAGATGTGTTTCTTTAACTTTTAGCTGCCTTTAGCCTTTTGTAACATGCAAGCTTATCTAGTATACTTGAGATTATCGGCCATTTGTTGTTTCCTTCCTAATTTTGTTTGTGAAGCGTCTCTCACAGTATTTCTTGTTAGCTGTTTAATCATATTCCAAAATCCTTTCATGCTTTAAACCTCATTTTTTGCTAGGCCAGCTTTTACATTGAAATATTCAGTGAACATGACGAGATTATCACGGTTTTTCTTTTCAGATGGTATCATAGACTTGTTGTTGTCCTCATCATTTCTTATTCTTGTATAAGCATTTTGTATCATCTGATTTTAGGTCATGATAGGTCTTGTGTTTTGTTAATTATGGTTATCGTGGTCATGGTGATGAGGATGATGATGAGTTATTTATCCATGCCTGGATATAGTGTTAGGGTTCCTGTGTGAGAAGAAAAGAACAAGAAGCACACAAAGGAAGACACACAAAGATTTTAGGTGGTTTACCCTAGAACAGGACTACGTCCTTAGAGTCGATGGAGGTTTAGCTATCTTTGAGGCAAAAAACGCTAGTTCCAAGTTACAGTGATGACCACCCTCATTAACCCTAACATCTTACACTGTTTGAGTACATGGAACAAAATTACCTAAGTTTCCCTGCTAAACAAAGCCTCTATTGTGCAAGAGAATACAGTCTCCAGATCTCTACATACTGAGCATATATCTTCTAGAAAAATTAGGCATTGCATAATTTACTATAATGGAATATCATGATCTCTGGCTCTGTAGAAATTCTCATGCATGGTGTTGAAATACTCTGGAATTTGATCATTTTTTTGACATCATTCTAACTTTAAATGTCAGCAAGGAGGTGGGTTTGCGGAGTACGCTGTAGCATCAGCGAACTTGACTGTTCAGAGGCCTCCAGAAGTATCACCAGCCGAAGGTGCTGGCCTTCCTATAGCTGGTTGCACTGCTCTGCAATCAATAAAGTCCTCTGGAGTCAAGTTCGACGGCACTGGCAAGCCTTTGAATGTTCTGATCACTGCTGCCTCTGGCGGTGTGGGTCAGTATGCTATTCAGCTTGCAAAGCTTGCTGGTTGTCATGTCACCGCTACATGTGGGGCTCGAAATATAGATCTCGTGAAGAGTTTGGGCGCAGACGAGGTGCTGGATTACAAGACACCAGAAGGTTCAAGCTTGAAGAGCCCATCTGGTAAGAAGTATGATCATGTTGTTGACTGAACAGTGGGCATTGATTGGAAAACTTTCGAGCCGAATTTGAGCGATGAAGGAAAGGTTATTGACATATCCCCCCTTCCAAGCATCTTCTGCAAAAGCATCGTTCAGAAACTTGCATTTAGAAAGAAGCAGGTGGTGCCGCTGATAGCGACGGTCAAAGAGGAAGACCTGAAGTTTCTTGTTGAATTGGTGAAGGAGGGCAAGCTTAAGACAGTTGTCGACTCGAAGCATCCCCTGAGCAAGGCTGAGGAAGCTTGGGCCAAGAGCATAGATGGCCATGCGACGGGGAAGATCGTTGTAGAAATGTAAGTGTTGCAAGGATGTGACTTCCTGTATGTATATAAGACTCAGATGCTATGCTTGTATGTACATAGTGGTTTGTTGTTTAGGCTAAATTATGTATTAGTACCTTGTAGTTTTGGTCAACTTTTTATATGGTCCATGAACTTCAATTTCGTGACATTGAGTCCCTCAATTTTGTTTTTGGTTCTCATGTGGGCCTCCACCCCAATTTCCGTCGTTAACTAACGGCAAAAGGGGTCACGTGCGCCGCACGTGACCCCCTTCCGTCAGCTAACTAACAACGTCGCCGTCGTCCCCTTCTTTCCTCTCTCCGGTGATCCGGCAACCTCCTATCAAACCCACCGTCGCCGTCGTCCATAGACGAGTTATGCTGGCTGCCTCTCACCCCTTATCTCTCTCTCTCTCTCCCCCCCCCCTTCTCTCCCCCTTCTCACCTAGGATCTCACCCACGCCTGACCTCGACCTCGGCGACCTCTCCGTCAACGGCGACCTCGACCTCTCTCTCCCCGTCAACGGCGACCTCTCTCTCTCTCTCCTCCCCTTGGGCTCCGGCTCCCTCTTCTCCTACCTCGAGCTCGGAGGCGGCATCGAGCTCGGAGGAGCTCGGAGGCTCCGAGCTCAATGCCTCCAACCCCTCTCTCCTCCGACCTCTCTCTCATCCACCTCTCTCTCTCCTCCGGCCTCTCTCTCTCTTCCGGCCTTTCCACCCTCGATGGCTCGATGTCGCCCCGTCCACCCTCGACGCCGCCCCCCATTCCTCCATTACCAAGCGCCGCCACCTCCGAAAATCACCACCACCGGCCACCTCCGAAGATCACCACCGCCGGCCACCACCATCCCCGTGTCCCCATCGCAGAGCAAACCCTCCATCACCCCGGTTATCGACCTCGAAACCCTCTTCTCTGCAGCCGGCCACCACCCGATCTCCTCATCTACAGCCTTCCATCTCCCTGACCCACCTCCAAAAGCTTCCTCGAGCTGCCACGATTCTACCTCCACCCTTCCGTGTTTTTGTTTACTCACCCAGATCTCTAGATCACGATCTCATCATCTCCATTTGTTTTTTCTTCCAACCGGCAGGTACTCTGTTTCAAAGCAGAGTTCTTCTCTGTTCCAAACCTCCACTTACTCTCCCTTTCACCACCAGAAGCTTCTGAGCCAACCTTTTCCAATCCATGGTCATACCCGCTTAAAAACCTTAGCAGTTAAGCAACACGCTCGCCAACATACATAACAAGCTTCTCATGGTTATCAATGAAGTAATCATACCTGCAAGCTCTGCGAGCTGAGCGAACTCCAACGTCTGAAGACAGGAGTGGAGGATGAATGCCTGGAGGCCTGGGGGCCAAGTGACAGGGATGGAAGGTGTGGTAGACATGAGGAGGAGAAGGTCTGCAGGTGGAGGTGGCCCCCTAAAGATCCAACCTTTGACACTCCGTCGCCCCCCCGGCTCTCCTCCACTCGACGCCAGCCCCGGAGAATGACCTCTTTGAGCCCGTCTGCCTCCGTGACCTTGATCACTCGAATGCCGCCTCCGCTGCCGGCGCAGTAGTGGACCCGACGCCGCCCTTCTCACTCCGCTCCTCCTTCTCTGATGAAATTGGATTGATAGGCTCCTCCGCGGCTGTCGAGGGTGATGTTGGGGATGTTTCTAGGTCGGTCGTGGACGCCCTTCTTGCAACGATGGGCGGGGTTGATGGTTTGGACGATGATGGTATTGGGAGTGGAGTGAGTAATCCCCCGAGCGTGATGTTTAATTCCCGGGCGGCGGTGGTGGCCGGAGAGTTGATACCTTGGTTGCCGTGGGAGGGGGACACGGGGACGGAAGAGGGGTCACGGAGACGGAAGGGGGGTCACGTGCGGCGCACGTGACCCCTTTTGCCGTTAGTTAACGACGAAAATTGGGGTGGAGGCCCACATGAGAACCAAAAACAAAATTGAGGGACTCAATGTCACGAAATTGAAGTTCAGGGACCATATAAAAAGTTGACCAAAACTACAGGGTACTAATACATAATTTAGCCTTGTTGTTTATGTAAAAAGACCCCTACCATGAAATTTATTTTGACGAACTCATTGAATTCTATTTATTTTGAGTCATTCAGTAAGCAATGACCTAATCATCTTTGGTTGGCGGATTGAGTTAAATTAGTTGAATTCGGATTCACTAAGAGAGCGAGATTACAATGGTGGGCATCAATGTCTTTACTTAAATATCTCTATTTGAACTCATTCAAGAAACAATAACCAAAATACCCTTTAAATGACCAATTTATTATTAATTGGTCAATCTATTTATTTTGAATCGAATTTAGACTCGATTGCATTGACATTGTGAAAGGGGCATTTATGCCTTTTAATTTTTTTCTAACAAAATATTCTAAATATTTTCTTTTTGTTTGGTGAAAGAATAACCAGGGAATTCTTGACATTAAAAACAAATAATCAGCGGACAGGATTCTTTTTATAAAAAAGGTTTTTTTTTGTATATCACCACCTATATTTTAGAGAATTTGCAGAAATCTACCTACATTTTCATTTATTGCATTTCAACACCTCTATTATTCATTAAATTTGCAAAATATCACCTCCGATAAACTGTCATTCCATTCCATCAGTTTTCTGTGTAAATTGACAAAATTACCTCTGCAGTAAATATACGACGTTATTTCCTCTCCTCTATGCTTGTTCGACAATAAAATCGCTATCTCGGGGTGAGATGTTTGTGCACTTTCTTGTGATCAAAAATCAATTTACATGTGGTGAGAGATTGTGGGAACAACACTCTTGAGTTCCTTGTACCATCACAAGCTGCATATCTTTTTTTCTTTGGACATACATACCCATGATGAGACTGGCAACTCATCATTTACATCCACGTAGGGAAGGCCCCTGATTAAGAATCCAAATCCTATTACATCATCTAAAAAAGAAGTAGAAGGGTATTGGGTGGAGGTGAAGCCTCCAACCCTCACCCTTGTTGTTGATGTCGATCTACCTTGGTCTTTCTTCTTAGTCTTCTGGGAGTTGTTGCATGTCTTCAAAATTGATAAAGGCTCGGTTGGGGGATCCTCAAGAGCTGAAGAGTCTTTTGTAGGACCTCGTGGATTTGAAGGACTTGCTCTAGGAGTTGGTAGTGGGCTGGCTTGTTGTGGATTCTTCAGGAGCTGCTGGAGGACTTGGTGTCAGATCCTTAGGAGTTGATGAAGTGTTGCTTTAAGATCTCCAAGAGTTGATGAACGATCTCCAAAGTTGAAGAAACTTCGACAACTACTAGCTAATTCATGCGAGTGGATTTGGATCCACCCTGGTTTCGCTAACCATTCAAGAACTTTCAGAATCAATAGCTACTCCCAGTGAGTAGATCTAAATCCACCGGGGTTTTGCTAATGCTTGAAGAATTTTCAAGAACACGAAGAACAAATTTTAGATTTTCAGAGTGTGACTTTGCTCACAAATGCCTCTCTTCCTTCAAGCCTCCCCTCTGCCCCTATTTATAGGTGAGGGTTGAGAATGGTTAGGCTGATTTTAAATTTGAATTTTGGCTGGGGAGTTGAGATTCGGGTGGTTAAGAGGGTAGGATTTAGGTGGTTTAGATTTAGGGTTGGGGACATCAAATCTATTTGAATTCGAATTCGAATCCTGAATTTGAATTTGAATTTCATCTTTGTTCAAATTTTGAATATTTTCTTGAATTTTCAAATATTTGAACATGTGCACAGTGTACCTTAATGCCCTTGGGCAAGGGGATAAGTGTAGAGGTGCCTTTATCGGTCATATATGTTTTTGAACCGAAATATCCTTAAAGCAGGTAGAGGTGCCTTTATATATATTTTGGACCATTATACCCCAATATATTTAAAATGACCAAAATACCCTCGGCCCCTATAACTTGTGTAGGATGCCATCAAAGCTTTAAGAAGGCTAATATGAGGGTGAAATTACCACCTTTTTGGTACTTTAGTCGGTGTAGAGTTCATATATATTTTGGACAAAAATACCCCTAAAGTAGGTGATACTTTAAAGGGTGGAGTATATTTGTCATGTGTATGTTGAAAATGTGCATTTAGAGTAAATGACCAAAATACCCTCCGATGGACTAAATGACCAAAATACCCTTTTTCATGTTTTTTTGGTTTATGTAGGATGCCTTCAAAACCATCATGGATTATTTTGGAATGTTGTAGGTGGGTCAAGCCTGTATTTGGCTAGAATGATCAAAATACCCATAGATGGTAAAACTGACCGAAATGCCCTTTATTCTTTCGGTTTGTATAAGATGTTATAAAACCCATCCGGGGATATTTCTTAGATATTGTAGGGATCCTGAACATATATTTTAGTTAAAATTCCCAAAATACCCCTGGTGGGAAAAATTACCAAAATGCCCCCAACTCCGTCCGATTTCGTCTAACTTAAGTAAGATGTTATCTGAACCATGTAAAAGGCACAATGGAGTATAGGAGAGAGTCTAAGCATATATTTGCTTAAATCCCCAAAATACTCTTGATATGATAAAATTACCGAAATGGCCCTATACCGACTTAGCTTTTGTAGGATGCCATAAAAGTTATATAGGGTCTTGATATAATGTTTTAGAGAGTCAATGAATGTATTTTGTTTTGAATTCCCAAAATATCCTTGGGCGGATAAAATTATCAAAACGCTCTTTGTTCTCCCGGTTTGTGTAGGATACCATCAAAACTATAGAGGGTCACATATAGAGCAATGTATATGTGATGTGTATGTGTTTGAGCTTATATGTCTGGTAACGTGCATTCGAGGAATGTCTTAAGCGAGTAGGGGCAATTTCGTAAATACTATGAAATTTAACTTTAGTCAAAATTCGTGTAGTGCTCTCCTAAATTCTTGGTACGACTGCTTGCTTCATCACATTGGCATGGCATAGGCACTGCACGCGTCCAACTCATGTACGAGCCCAGCCTGGGCCCAACCAGTTTCCAATGACAAGTTTAATATAGCGGTTATTGGTAAATGACTTGCTATATTTTTAAATTTTGACCATAATGCACCCCTCCAATCGCCAAAAAACAGCTAGTTTGTAGAGATATGAATGTAATCTTTTATAAATGATCAAAATGCCCCTGCCAATGGTCATAAAACAGTTACTTTTAAGGGCATTATGATTATTATAAAATTTTTATAAAAATCCCTAAAAATCTATTAATACCTCTCAATCATTGAAAGAATCCTCACAAAATCTATTTTCTCTCTCTCTTCTTCTAGTTTTGTTAAGAGTTTAATATCAGTTCTAAGAACTTGGGAAAGTGATTTAAGTGAAAAAAGAAGAATCAAGGATTCAAAAGGCCACCAATATTGCAAGAGGTAAGTTTTAAATTATTACATACTTATTTTATTTTTAAATTCTAAATTATCTGAATTTTCTTCTCCTCTCCTTCTTTTATCTTTAATTCAAAATTTTAAATTTCAAAATTCAGAAAAATGGATCCAATGGATCTAAGGTGGATGTTGCAAATGGATCTTGAAAATTTGTACTTTGGCACCAAAAACATCGACGGTAATGAGCTGGATATTGACCACATACCGAATTTTGGAGATGATTTCAACCAACCTTTAGTATCAACTACTAATGGTGTTGGTGCTGGTGGATCCAATTCCGGGACCGGAAGTGTACCGGGTAAAAGAGCCCGAACCTTTGGGGATTGGGTAGAATAAACGCGAAAACCGGTATTACATGTCCAAGAGCGGTTTGCAAGGTTTGCAAAAACGATTTGTTAATGCAAATCGAGAGCTGGCACTGGGCACTAGGGGTGAGCATTTGTTTTTCGGTTCGATTTTCGGTTCATAACTGAAGAATCAAACTTTATTTGGTTCAGAATTTTGAGAACTGAACCAAACTAATTCGGTCCAAAATTTTGAAAACCGAACCGAACTGAATTCATATAAAAACCGAACCATATGTGTACTTATGTAGTATATAAAATTAAAAAATAATTATTTTACTAAAAAGTTCGGTTTTTTGGTTCTAACCGAAATTTATAATGAAGAACCGAACTGAACTAAAGAACCGAATTTTTTAAAGTTAGAGAACTGAACCGAACCGAAAGAACCGAAGAATCGAACCGAATAGACCGAATCAAACCGAATGAACCGAAGTTGTTCGGTTCGGTTTGGTTCGGTTTTTCTCACCCCAATTGGACACCTTAGTTGTGGATCCACGAAATATATTCCTAGGCAGTATCAACTGCAATTTACACAAAGTGGAAGTTGAAGTGGAAGCAACTTAGGTATGTCTACTGATGAATAAATTTTATATCTCGCAAGTATACGAATCGGTGCAATCAGTATAGTAGCAAGACGAGTATCGTACCCACAGAGATTTGTAGAGATTATTAGAGTAAAACGCTAAAGAACAGAAAAGAAAGAAAATAAGGAAGGGAAAATAAGAGATATGAGGTATTGAGAATAGAAGATCTAATAACGAAATAAGAAAACGATGGAAATATGATGGATAAATACTAAGGTTCCGATTTCACCATAACATCCTCATTCTATGCATTGAATCAATCAAGATCTCAGTTTAATTCCAAGGGCTCGTTCTTCCAGTATGATGATCCGTTCGGCCGTGGTCTTCACCAAGTACCCTCAATTAACCCTAGCTAATGAACCCATAACTAAGTGTTAACCAAGAATCCATTAAGCTCTGAAGAACAATTATGAACCAAGAATACTCTTAGCTTGAACCCGGCCTCGACATAAACTCATTCATTCATAGATCCTGCAAGATTAGGGAATGAACCCTCGCCCAATCTCACATACAACAATCTATAATACTTCTATTGGCCAGATAAAGGTATTTAAGATCTCAGTTATAATAATGAATGAAACAAGGAAAATAAACTGATAAAATAATCATGATCCAATAACATAGAATGATTCAGTTAGGCTACATCGGTACCTTAGAAAAGAAACTAGCCACTCATGTTCACCATGAGGGCAACAAAACTAATGAAGAAATAAAGAAGAAATAAGAAAAGAAAACCAAGCCTGGAACCCTTCTCCTCGCCTCCAAACGCTGCCAAAAAGTCCTCCAAAAGTTCTCTTTTGATAACCCTAAGTATCCTACTTATAGGCCTAAACTCGGGTTAAATCAAAACCGTTGATTTAATTCACTGAAAACGTAGGATCGATCGGACTTTAGGTGTTGGATCGATCCGTCTCATTAAAAACATCAATTCCTGGCTTCGCCCGAGCCCGATCGATCGAACTAAGGGAGTTGGATCGATCGACTTCGTAAAAATTCTTCATCTCTGGCTCTTCCCGAGTTCGATCGATGGTCCGATCGATCGAATTTGGTTCCTCTAAAAAGCATACGCTCTGTCAACCTTTAATTCCCAAGTCCGATCGATCGAACTTTAAGTGCTGGATCGATCGGAGGCATAAAAATCCACATTCTCTGGGTATTTTTGAGTCCGATAGATCCAACTCTAGGAGTCGGATCGATCTAGCTCAATAGGAGTGATGGTTCGATCGATCGAACCATATTCAGCCAAAAACTACATGTTCTGTCACGGTTTTGCCAGGTCCGATCGATCGGACCTTCGCTCGGACTTCCAGCTTATTTTCCTTTCTGCCATTCAAACTGCGCATCGGTACTGAAATTGCCGTAACTTCCTCTAGGAAACTCGGAATCACGAACCGTAAAATTCTCCAGAATCTAGACTTCAAGAGCTTTCCAACCATATATGGCACATAATCTGATTCTTCATAAACAGGTACAGATAAATCTTTAAAGTTGATCCATGCACTCTTTTCAGCTTCTTTTCTCCTTTTTCCTGCATTTTCCAAACAACTATGTGAAGCAACATATAGATATAAAAATAGGAATAAAGATGTTGATTAAAGATAATAATCTAGCAATTGAGATGGTTATAAGGCTATTTAGAGTGCACTTTCATGCACTCATCACACCCCCCAACCAGCTTATTGCTAGTCTCTAGCAATTTTAAGCGCATAAAATATATTAAGCACACCACGGTTCAAGGATGTAGACAAGCATGATAAAAGTTCTGCCTTATTAAGTCAATAATGTTGTACACCGTACAGAGCACGAAACGTCTTATACTCATGCACATGCTACTAACACATGAAATCAACTTCTACACATCAAACATGCTAATCACCATCCAGAAGAACACATGTGACGTGACAAATAAATGTTACGTGCAGAAGCAACTTCTACCCACCATTAGTCCAAGCACACTACTATCTTCATGACCAATCATCCAACCCTCGCGCTTTAAGTACATCATGCTCTTTCTTTCTTTTTTTTTTCTTTTCAACTATCAGACATTTTGCCTTTTTACGCAAGCACTCTCCGCTTCATGAGGCGCAGAGACCCGGTTACTTAGCCAAACACTTAATAGTTTTTTTTTATAGCTATAAGTGGTTCTACCTTTTTACGCGAGCTCCCCGCTTCCTGAGGCAAGAATACCCGGTTACTCAGTAGATCACTTAATAGTTGTTTAGGCACAGCTTTATCAAGCTCCAGAACTTTTTTCTCTTTTTTTTTTTTTTTCTCTGCATGCAATACTCAACACTAGCTAATGCTGAAATCACGGTCTAGATTAACAATAGCATGCTCATTCCTCTAGTGAGTATAATTACCGTTGCACATAAAGTGTTCGTGTGTGGATCACATGATGTTATACCTTCAGGTTATCATGCATGCAATCCATGTATAGGCCAATTCATATGGAAGCAACATGTATAATATGTATAAAAATTTCAGCTCATGTACAATTTAACACTATTATACCCACAAGGTAGCATGCAATACTCAATGAATGTCTACACCCCCCAACCTGAAATCAACATTGTCCTCAATGTGTGCATTTATCCAATAAAATATGTAGGAGGTGGCAATCCAAAAATTTCCAGAGAAGGAAGAGACAAGATACTGTAAATAAGAACGAGGCCACCTGATAGAATAGCGAACATCTCTTCAAGGATCCTCCGGGTGGCAGAAAACCTAAAAGAAAAACAAAAGAGAAACATAAGACTGAAAACTAAAACTTAAACTTAAAAACAGGTTACCTTGGTGGGTTGCCTCCCACCCAGCGCTTTATTTAACGTCTAGGCAAGACGTACTGCAAAGCCTCAAGATTCAGCCAGGTTCGTATGGCTGTAATGCTTCAAGCGGTGCGAAGACCTCCTTTGCTCTCTTATAACTGTGCAAGTCATCCTTCACCATCTTCAAATCCGCTTTCAATGTAGTCTTCACTTGCTCCTGCTTGAAATTTGAGAACACCAATGAATCTACAGCATTTATTGAGAAGCAATCAAAAGAGTTTGAAGAACATGACATAGACTCAAACACTTTAAATTCAACAGTTTCACCTAAAACTGTCATGCTGAGCTTACCATCCTTCACATTAATCATAGTATCAGCTGTAGCCATAAATGGGCGTCCCAACAAAATAGGCAATTTTCTATCATTCAATGGTGCATCATCCATATCCAATATCACAAAATCAGCAGGGATAATTAACTTATCAACTTGTACTAAGATGTCTTCTACAATGCCTAATGGATATTTAATTGAACGATCTGCAAGTTGTAGAGACATCGTAGTAGGTTTTAATTTACCAACACCTAGCTGAAGGAAAACAGAGTAAGGCATCAAATTAACACTAGCTCCTAAGTCAAGCATTGCCTCCCCTATTTTTGTATCCCCAACAGTAATATTAATATTTAAACTCCCTGGATCCTTAAGCTTGGGTGGAAGCTTCCTTTGTAGAACCGCGCTTGCCGTCTCTGAAACCATCACATTTTCATGAAGTTCATACTTACGTTTAGAAGTACGTAGTTCCTTGAAGAACTTTGGAAAGGCTGGTATTTTCCTAATCACATCAAGCAATGGTAAGTTCACATTAACCTTAGATAGAATATCATAAATTTCAGAATATGACTTATCCATTTGGGCTTTTTTCAGGCGGCCTGGAAACGGAATCGGCGGCACATATGGTGGAGGAAAGTTGTGATGAACCTCCGGAACTGAATTTGCTCTCTTTTCATGATCAAAAGCAGATGTGGCCGATGGTGGCCTTTTCGAGCGTTCCTCCTTTTCAACTTCCTCACTTGCATCATCATTTAACTCATCAATAACTTCAGCATTAATCTTATTATCAATAATCTTACCTGAACGAAGACTAGTAACTGCATTGGCTTGCTCTGGTTGGCTTGGAAATCTTCCTGGAACATGGGCTCGTACAGCATCTGCAAGCTGTCCCACTTGAACTTCCAACTTCCCAATAGATGCTGCAACATTCTTCAATTCTACATCATGTCGAGCAATGGCCGAATCTTGTTGTTCCATCCTTGAGTCTATTTTCTGCATAAAAGCTAACATAGTCGCTTCCAAAGACGACTTAACAGGTGGGTTAGACTGATTAGCAGAAGGCATACTTGCATTAGCATTATTTTTCCATGAAAAATTCGGATGCTCCCTCCAACCTGGATTGTAAGTATTTGCATAAGGGTCAAATCTTGGTCTTGGATTATAAGCATTCATCAAATTAGCTTGTTCTTGCACATATTCAGGAAATTCACTACCAGAAGAACATGAATCAAACCTATGACCAACAATATTGCAAATTGAACAAACCTCAACCGGTTTTGCTTGTGTGGACATCATCGCGTCCATCTTCTTGTTGAGGGCTGTGATTTGCCTTGCCAAATCGTCATTCTGGTTAGGCTCATAGATACCTCTCGCCTTATTCCTCGTGTCTCTCTGCTACGAGTTTGATCCTAGCATCTCATAAATTTCGTACGCCTCTGGTGGTGTCCTTTTGAACATCGCTCCACCTGCAGCATTATCTGCCATAGTCTGACAAGAAAGATTTAGTATATCATAAAAATATTGCATCTGATTTTCTAAGGAATAGTTATGATGTGGACATTGCATCAAAAGCATCTTAAATCTATCCCATGCTTCATGGAATGGTTCTCCATCAGATTGCTGAAAATTTGGAATTTGCCTTCTCAAGTTAGTAGTCATAGCATGAGAATAAAATTTACTAACAAACTTGTTATAAATTGCATCCCAAGTAGTTAGTGATCCAGGAGGCAACGACATCAACCATCTCTTCGCTTTATCCTTCAGGGTGTAAGGAAAACATCGCATCCTCAGCTGATCTTCAGTAATGCCACCTAGAGGAAAAGTCTGAATAGTAGCATAATAATCTTTCACAAACGTTAGTGCATCCTCAGAAGGTAAACCATGAAATTCAGGAAGCATAGAAAAATGTAGATTTTTAAGTTCATAATTTCTAGCCTCTACAGGTAACGCAATGCACGAAGGTGAGGTAGAAATAGTAGGCCTTGCGTACTCCTCCAAAGGACGTAAATTGTTATTAAGCGCCATCTCCTCTTGTTCCTCCTCTTGAACTCCTAGATCTGATGTGGACAGGCTGTCTTTGTCAGATTTCTTCTTCCAACCAATTTGATCTACTTTATCGTTCAAGGGCAACAACTTTTCTTTCCGTGATCGGCGACCTTGCATTCACTACAAATAAACTCTAATCAAATCCCCGGCAACGGCGCCAAAAACTTGATGAATAAATTTTATATCTCGCAAGTATACGAATCGGTGCAATCAGTATAGTAGCAAGACGAGTATCGTACCCATAGAGATTTGTAGAGATTATTAGAGTAAAACGCTAAAGAACAGAAAAGAAAGAAAATAAGGAAGGGAAAATAAGAGATATGAGGTATTGAGAATAGAAGATCTAATAACGAAATAAGAAAACGATGGAAATATGATGGATAAATACTAAGGTTCCGATTTCACCATAACATCCTTATTCTATGCATTGAATCAATCAAGATCTCAGTTTAATTCCATGGGCTTGTTCTTCCAGTATGATGATCCGTTCGGCCGCGGTCTTCACCAAGTACCCTCAATTAACCCTAGCTAATGAACCCATAACTAAGTGTTAACCAAGAATCCATTAAGCTCTGAAGAACAATTATGAACCAAGAATACTCTTAGCTTGAACCCGGCCTCGACATAAACTCATTCATTCATAGATCCTGCAAGATTAGGGAATGAACCCTCGCCCAATCTCACATACAACAATCTATAATACTTCTATTGGCCAGATAAAGGTATTTAAGATCTCAGCTATAATAATGAATGAAACAAGGAAAATAAACTGATAAAATAATCATGATCCAATAACATAGAATGATTCAGTTAGGGCTACATCGGTACCTTAGAAAAGAAACTAGCCACTCATGTTCACCATGAGGGCAACAAAACTAATGAAAAAATAAAGAAGAAATAAGAAAAGAAAACCAAGCCTGGAACCCTTCTCCTCGCCTCCAAACGCTGCCAAAAAGTCCTCCAAAAGTTCTCTTTTGATAACCCTAAGTATCCTATTTATAGGCCTAAACTCGGGTTAAATCAAAACCGTTGATTTAATTCACTGAAAACGTAGGATCGATCGGACTTTAGGTGTTGGATCGATCCGTCTCATTAAAAACATCAATTCCTGGCTTCGCCCGAGCCCGATTGATCGAACTAAGGGAGTTGGATCGATCGACTTCGTAAAAATTCTTCATCTCTGGCTCTTCCCGAGTTCGATCGATGGTCCGATCGATCGAATTTGGTTCCTCTAAAAAGCATACGCTCTGTCAACCTTTAATTTCCAAGTCCGATCGATCGAACTTTAAGTGCTGGATCGATCGGAGGCATAAAAATCCACATTCTCTGGGTATTTTTGAGTCCGATAGATCCAACTCTAGGAGTCGGATCGATCTAGCTCAATAGGAGTGATGGTTCGATCGATCGAACCATATTCAGCCAAAAACTACATGTTCTGTCACGGTTTTGCCAGGTCCGATCGATCGGACCTTCGCTCGGACTTCCAGCTTATTTTCCTTTCTGCCATTCAAACTGCGCATCGGTACTGAAATTGCCGTAACTTCCTCTAGGAAGCTCAGAATCATGAACCGTAAAATTCTCCAGAATCTAGACTTCAAGAGCTTTCCAACCATATATGGAACATAATCTGATTCTTCATGAACAGGTACAGATAAATCTTTAAAGTTGATCCATGCACTCTTTTCAGCTTCTTTTCTCCTTTTTCCTGCATTTTCCAAACAACTATGTGAAGCAACATATAGATATAAAAATAGGAATAAAGATGTTGATTAAAGATAATAATCTAGCAATTGAGATGGTTATAAGGCTATTTAGAGTGCACTTTCATGCACTCATCATCTACTTATTCAAAAGTTAATATGCGGGAGAGATTGGTTTTATATATAAATGGTGTCGAAGAGCCTTTTACTCTTGCGGATGACGCAAAAATTCAAAAATTTGTTTAAAAGAATTTACAATCGGCGTTTGGTAATGTTTCTAGAAATACTGCTAGAAAGGATTGTATGAAATTATTTAGGGAGACCAAGCATAAATTAATTTATGAATTTTCTTCTGTTGGTGCTTCAATTTCTTTTACTTCTGATTTATGGAGTGGACGAAATAAATTTAGCTATACTTGTGTTACTTCACATTATATTGATTCTAATTGGAAATTGAATAAAAAAAATTATTGTTTTTTGTGTTATGGATAGTCCTCGTACCGGTAAAAATATTTATTCGTATATTACGATTGTTTTTAGAGAACATAACTTCTTGGATAAAGTTTTTAGCATTGCCTTTGGTAACGTATCAACCAATAGTCGTGATTGATTTGTTTAAAAGAAATTTAAATCTTGTGCAAACTGGTAAATTTTTTCATGGTAAATGTACCTGTCATATTATTAATTTAATTATTCATAGTGGTTTGAAATATATTGAAAAATATGTTGAAAGATCTAGAGTGGTTTGAAATATATTGAAAAATATGTTGAAAGATCTAGAGACGTTATTGCTTATATTACTACTTCAAACACTAGAGTGCTGGAAATTGCACACTATTGCCGAGGCCGGGGCCTTAGACTCAGAAGGTTTAAACAAGATATAAGGACAAGATGGAACTCTACTTATTTAATGGTTGAGTCTTTAGTTGGTTACAAAGAAGCACTTAATTCTCATTTATCTTTTGTACGTTCGGAACTTCAATTATCAAATGTGGAGTAGAACACGGTATTTGCATTTAAGAATTTTTTAAAACTATTTTATACTACAACTAATTTATTAAATGATATTTATTATCCCACTTCATGTCTTATAATTACTCAAGTATATAGTATTGCTAATACTCTTTCATGGTATAGAGAAAATCCAATGTTTACGCAGGCATGTTTGTCCATGGAGGTAAAATTTAAGATGTATTGGTTAAATATACCTCATATTTTTTTCTTTATTTGCTATTATTATGGATTCTAAAATTAATCTTAATGGTTTAGAAGTGTTGATAAACGAGATATCAAATCTTTTAGTGGACAACTTAGAAGTCACCATGGATGATATCAAAAAAGATCTTTATGACATATTTGATTTGTATTCGACAAAATATAATGTTATTAGAACTAGTTCCTTTGGAATTCATTTGCTTCTAGCAGCATTGGTCAAAAAAAGGCTATGTGGTCGTTACTGGCACACAAAGATGTACAAATGGCAAATATGTAAACTTTTAGTTGAGCTGAAATTAATAGATATATGGATACTAGTTTTGCCGAATATATGAACGCCCTGATAATTTTGATAACTTGAATCTTTTAGCATCATGGAGATAAAAACAGAATACTTATCCTTTGCTTTTCATCATGGCACGTGATCTACTTCCGGTTTCGGTGTCTACTGTAGTATCGGAATCTGTTTTTACTGTAAATGGCAGGGTGCTTGATGAATGGCGGAGTAGGCTAAACCTGAATAAACTAGATTGGCTAATGTTTTTAAACGATTGGGACGATGTAACAGACATGTTCAAAATCTTGGT
>OY986969.1:3373944-3569942 GCA_963920575.1 Narthecium ossifragum | reverse complement strand
CCTGACCTCAGATCCGGCTGGATTTGGAAGAGGTTGATGGCGATCTTTGGCTTGGCAGCACGGATTGGAGTTGCTCTTGTCAACCTACCTACTTGTTTCACGGTTTTTGGTGGTTTTGAGTTTGTTCGTGACTCTTTTGCTTAGATCTGCTAGTATGCATGTTTGTTCCCGATTTAAGTACCGGTTTTGAACTCGTGGTTTTTCGTACTACCAGTGTCGCGCCCCGACCCGCAGAGCGCACCCGGGCCGGGACCGCGAGGGGGAAACCACCTACAACAACTAGCCTCAACTGGCGGAAACAGTTGAGACTACAAGACAGCTGGCGGAAACAGCTGCCAACAGGCACAAGCGGAAGCAAAGGACTAAACGACAACTATTAACATTTATTACAAACCAGCAATAAAAAGTTAACAGGGTTTAGTACAACAGCTACAAGGGATCACAATCCCCAAAAAAAAACCACAACACCCACCGGGGTCTCCGCGAATGCACAGACGAACCCATCCTGACCCTCAGACATGATCAGGATCCGGAGCGCTGCCTCGAGAGGACCGAGGGGGTAACACTGGGACAGAGCGACCACCTGCACCTGCAACAAACACAGTCCAGGTAGGCATGAGCAACAGCTCAGCAGGGTCCTACTCTACAACTCCCACAACAAGGGTAAAGCAACCGGACACACTCTGATGCCAAGTACCGAGGCTTGCCAAGGATCCCACAATCCCATCAATAACCCGAAGGGTTCCTGTCCTAGGTGCGTATCTCCGATAACGCCACTGCTCAGGGGTGGGCAACTCCGACATTCCCTGACTCAGGGTGGACACGACGCAACCAGTAGGACCCCCTTCTCCAAGCGGGATCTCCGCACTTGGCGGAACAACCGAAGTTAAGACTACCATCACTCGGTACTCCAAGCAGCAGAGTCAACACCCACCCAACCTACCCTAGCATGCCTAATGCACAGGTAAACAGGGCAGGATAGATATGATAAAGCTGTAAACAACCAACACAGCAAGGGCACACCTTCGGTCCATTTATACTAAACACTCCCGAGGGTCATGACTCCCTCGGTTCACCACAAAGCGGTAAGGGCATACTGTCAGCCCATTTATTCTACACACCCCGAGAGATATCACCCTCTCGGTTCAACCACAAGGCGATAAGCATTCATGCATAACTCATTACAGGATAAGCCCCGAGGGCAACACCGTAAAAATCACTTGCATGCGAAGCCCCGCGGGCAAAACAGCACTTAAAGCAAGTAAAACCCTCTCTGCACTGAAGGAGATCGATCTCCTATAGCATGGAGATCGATCTTCCTCGAGGCTAGAAGCACCCGTCCTGGTCACCCCCACGAGATCGATCTCCACCCATATGAAGATCGATCTTGTAGGTGACGTGGACGCAAACCGCACAGGCACCAGTCGCCAAGAGATCGATCTCCCTCTCAGGGAGATCGCTCTCGCTCGGGCGGGCTGGGCCACCCCGACCAAGATCGATCTCCTATACATGGTTTGAAAGCTCTTGAAGTCTAGATTCCAGAACTTTTTACGGTTCGTGATTTGGAGTTTCCTAGAAGAAGTTATGTTATTTTAGTACAGAGGCGCAGAAAAAGAAGCTTCGAAAAAAGCAGATCAATCCGAGCCCAAAGAAGATAGATCTTTTTTGGCGCTGCGGGAAAAATAAAAGGAAATTGACTAATCCGAGTTAGGGTTTGTCTTAGGCTATAAATAGCCTTCTTTGGGGGCGTTTTGGCAGCCTTCCATGGCCGAATTTTCTTCATCTCTTAGGGTTTCTCTTAGTTTCTTTTCCACGAATTAGGTTAGATCTTTGGTGGAAGATCCATGGGTGGAGCGCGGCGACAACCTTCATCGACGGATCTCCTTCCTGAGATGAGTAACTAATCTCTAGCGTAGGGATTTCTATGATGTATTAGAGAATCTTTCTAGGGACTTCCATGGATCTGAGCATGTATTCTTTTAATGGTTTTTAATGGAATAATCTTTTATTGTCATATCTTATTGGTGTTGATTTATTATGGTGAATGAATTGTATGCTCTTTATGCCCTAGAATTTGGCCTGTCTTTCCTCGGTTTTTCCGTGGTTGTACAGCTGGAATCTTTGAAAACTCAAAACACAAAAGTTGTAGATCTCTTCCTTAGCTTTCCACCAAATCTTGAATCATCTCATTTCGAGTTCGGATGTGAAAGGTACGCAGAGATTACGATCGCTGGTTTTGAGTATTGCATGTTAGAGACTAGGATTAGGACTTTTCCAAGATGCTTTCATGCTAGAACCATGTTAGATCTTAGGATTGGATTCTAAACCCTAGATTATGATTGTAGGAGTGCTAGAACCACTACCTTAATGCTAGAACCATTAAGACCTATGATTATAACCTACAATTCATTCTTTATCTTTGTTGATTAGGCGATTTCAAAGTGCTAGAACCACTTTGATTTATTCACCAAATTTCCATTCATTGATGTTAGTCATTCCGATGAAGACTTCTTACGAATCTTTGTTGAGCGGTAGGGGTTCTAGCCATTCACCTATCGACTAGTTAAAACTATTAACGTTTGATGGAATTGCTTTTATCACAGGAAGACCTAGTTAGTTCTTTATTACGGATTAGAAATCTCTTGGCCGTTTATCCTATTATTATTCAGTTTAGTTTAATCTGAGTTATGAGTAGTTTAAACCCAAAAAATCATTCTCTTTATCAATCTTTTGATTTAGAACTATACGAGGTAATTATACTTAACACTTCTTTTCCCTGTGGACCGACTCGGACTCATTGCTATCTACCCATAAAGTAGTTAGTTAGTGATTCGGATTATAAATTTTTAATTTTGACGTACATGTTAAGGTAACGACACATTTCAAGGCGTGTCATGTATAGCACATCATCTGGTTCGTTCTGAGAAGGTACAATTTTGGTGTCAAAGATGACCCATCTTTGCTCCTTTGCTCATTTGCTTCTAGCAGGTTCTTTATTTGTTCGTTTTAGCACCAAATGTGATCTAATCTTCGCTGAGGGTCCTTAAGCCTGAAATGGGGAAAAAACAATCAAAATAGCATTGCTCGGAGACTAACAAGACCTCGTTAAAAGGGCGATTTGTGTACTTTTCACGTCTTATCACTGGTCACGAAAGTGATCGATCTTCCTAGAGGGAAGATCGATCCTTTTTTTCTTGACAGGGATGGAACTCCCTGGTTGCTAAGAAGAAAGGATCGATCCTTTGTGTGAGGACCCGTCCCTCTACTCCTGGGTCAACTGCCTGGGTTGGGCCCGTGGCTCGTTGTGGACCGCAAAGGCAATTTGGTAAATTGCACATTGTTGGTTTGTTTCACACCTGCCTGGTGCACACATAGCCCCTATGTTTGATTTATGTGTTTGCAAGAACCTTAGGCGGGCTGTGGATCGAAAGATCCAAGCTCGGCGCGCGGCGGCTTGCTTTTGTGTCAGCTGGCGGCCCGTGGGTGATCGGTCGCTCCTGGGAGTGATCGATCGGATTCGTGTCGGTAGCCAGCGCGACCGACGTGTCCGGATAAGGACGCGAACCAACTTAACCCGGCCCAGTCCGACCGATCGGTCCTAGGAGCGATCGATCGGACACGAGCCTATAAATAGCCCGCGACCTTCCCTTGTTTTTCCGGTTTGCTCCCGTCTTCTTCTTTCCCTCCGTTCTCCCTCCTCCAGCCATCTTTTTGGGAGATTGAAGGCTTGCTGGACTCGTGGCAATGAGAGGAAGATTCTTGGCTTGCTTGGACGCCGGCTAGGTGGCCCTACCACGGGGAATCAGCTGAGGAGTGCGCTTCCGGTAGGTTTCTACCTACGTGAGTTGTTTTAGGGGTTTTCTCTAGATCTGGCCGTTAGATCTTGATGTTCTTGGTGTTGTTGGATGCCTCGTGCTTAGCTTAATTACTGATCTAAGTTTCATAAGATTTGATTGAGTTTTTAGTAGTATTTAAGCATGTTTAATCTCGGATTTTTCGGTTTCTGCTGTTCTTGAAGAACAGCCAATTTTCGACGAGTTTTTCGATCGGTACGTGCATGTTCTTGGGTTATGATGAACATAAGAGTTGTAGATCTTTGAATCTACTCTCAGACACAACTGATTTCATAATTGTCTGATTTTCCTTCGATTTTTTATAAATTTCTTACGGGTGGGCTGTGTTGCAGCAAGTAAAGGTAATTAGTGAGATTAATGGTTTTTTATTAGTGTTTTCTCGATAATTGAGCCGTTGGATGTTTTCTGATTTTAAATATGTTGATCCCAGCATGTTTATCTACTAATGTCTAAGTTGGATCTCGAATCCGAAGTCGTTTGGACGTTGGATCGACGATGTCACTTAGCCTTTAAGTAGAGGATCTTGGTGGTTTTATTAATATTATATGTGTTGAACATATAATATTATATTTTACTATTCATCTGAGTTTTTGGGGTTGCTTCCCGTTGCAGGAGTCCGCGATTGACGGTCACGGTACCGTTGTAATGCCGGGACCCGCTGTGGATTGGCTGGCAGCGGTTGGTAGTACCGCTACAGCGATCCAGTAGACTTATGTGATGCTTTTGTCATATTATTGCATGTTTATCTCTTACTTGTGTATGATCATAGCATGTTTTTCTGTTGTGCATTAGATGCATAAGGTTAAGGTGTGGGCGACTTGTGGGTCGCCGTCCCGAGGCTTGTAAGCTCGGATTTAGCCCTAGGACTAGGGTTGGGTAGCTTGGTCCATGTTTGAATGGTTTTGTTCAGTCGATTCGATGATAGGCCTAGATGACTTGAACACTTGTTGTTTGATGATTTTGAAGGTGTGTCGGCCATGAGTCGAGTTCTGAGGTGTAGCCGGTGTCCAGTGTTCTATGACTCTTGAGTAGAGGGTGTGCCTACCCAGCGGCGTCGTTTCCCGCCAGCAGTGCCAGTTTCCTGCTTGTGAGTCAGCAGTGTTGTTTCTTGCTTACTGAGTGTGGCCTCTCATGTGACCAGCTAGCCTGGAAGATCATGACTGTGAACCTCAGGGACACTCGGTGGGGTTATGGGACCCCTGTGTACACCCAGACCTTATTTGGGGGCGACACTATTGCGTTTCCCCCTTCCTTCTGTGTGTCATAGTGTAGAACCATACTGAGCTTTATGCTCACTCCTACCCGGGCTGCGTTTTGCAGGTGCATGCGTCAGCTCTTCTTCAGTGGCCCCTACCGGGCAGGTGGTTGGTGGCGTCTGGCGGTGCTTAAAGAGCGGTGATACTCTTCTACACCCATTTTTTGTTAGTTAGCCTTCTACGGGAGGGTGATGTATATTAAAATGTAAACCCTTTTGAGTATTTAAATATTGTAATATATCTTTTGAGGTTTCTGATGATTGCTTTAATAAGGGTGTTTTTGAATTGTTTAGGATAACCAGTAGGTAGATGGAACCCCTCACCAAAATATTTTTCGCTTTTAGTTAGGTTCCGGTTCGCGTCGTCCGGCCCGGTTGGGCTTTCACGGGTCGGGGTGCGACACTTTGTGTGACAGGGAGGTGTTTTTAATGGCTTTTGCCCGCGGGGCTTCGCATGTACTGGTTTTCCTTTATCGCTTCATATCTTGTATATAAGTTAAGCATGTTAGCCCCATAATGAGGGGTAGTGGTGAACCGGGACAGTGATGACTCCCAAAATGTGTAGAATAAACGAGCGGGTTGCCCTACTGCTTTCCTTAGCCTAGCATGCCGGTGTGCACCGAGGGCTTGTTATGTTGTATTTGTTTGCCTTGCTTGTCGGGGTTGCTTCCCGTGCTTGTTTCCTTGTGAACTGACAGGCAGCTTGTGGTGTTACAACTGCAGTAGTTGTCACACCCCGACCCAGAAAACCCATCCGGTCCGGGACATGAGGTGAAACCTACACTATTTGCATCCGAGACGACGCAACAATACACAATGCGGAAATAATTTGAACTTAAAGACTTCCAATGGCATAAAGGTAAAACTAAATATTACATTCCGGAATAAAACCCAATTAAAAGAGGAAACAAGATTTCAAATAATAAATGTCAAGTACATCATCCTCAAAAGGTAACAATAATCAAAAGCTGCTAAAATGTACATCTGACCCTCTGAGACCTCAATCGCCTCTGGAAGTCGACGCGTCGCCAAGAACTGATCCAGCTTGAATCACCGAGGATGACCTGACGCCTGCACCTGTAATGCAGCCCGGGTAGGAGTGGGCAATAAGCTCAGTAGGGTTCTACTCTACTCTACGTCGCACAGGAAAAAGGGGAAACCACAAAGTTTCGGGTTCTGTCTCATCTCTAAGGGAAACTCACGTTACGTCCCCAGGCACGCGGCCTGTGACCTCCACTGTCAGCAGCAGTCCCTCTCTCTACAACCAAGCGCTCCAGCGCTGAAACAATCGGGCGTAGGATACAGGGTGGCACGTAACTTTCCTTAACACGGAACTGAGCATGAGATAAGAACTCTGGGTGACCTCTACACCTGAAACAACAGATAGTAGCCAACTAGACCCATCCTCGAGAATACAAAGATTCAATAATACAATTGCCCTACATCTAGCTACCCATCCATAGTCCTAGAGCTAGATTCGAGCTACCCGAGAGCCTCGGATCGGCGAAGACCCTATTCACCCACGCCCTAACCTTATGCTCTAATGCAAACAAGATGCATGCAATGCTCAGGCACAGATAAAGAGATATAAGCATGCAACAACATGACATCAATTATATAGGGTTGTGCATAGCCTGAAGCTAGCCAAAGGGGTGAGTATAACAAGGGTCTCAAATACATATAAGCTATACTAACAATACAACGATTAGAGCAAAACAATAATGATAACACAAATATATAATAATCTTCAGTGCTCTCCGGCACCTGACAGACTAAGGTTCCACAGTTACCTCACAGGTAACTGTCCAACGACCAAGCAACAACAATAAAGCCAATTTTGGCTTTACAATGGCGTCCACGGCCGTCAACCGAAATTGCTACAAGGGGATACAACCCCTGCCAAGCCAACAAGCCACACATACAAGATATATAACCTACCGGTACAACGGGTTATGCCCCCGACGCATGTCAGCAATCAGCGGGGCTATTAATCAAAGTAGTAAATCTATACTAAGCATGCAGGGCACACCTCCGGCACATTTATACTAAATATTCTCGAGGGTCGTCACTCCCCCGGTTACCCATAAAGCGATAAAGCATTCACAAACTACATATATATATATACACACATATATATAAATATAGCATGCTTATCGAGAAACTACTTGAAAATCGGTAGAAATCGATAAACCGATTCGAAATACAACTTACGGTGTAATCCGGAGATTAAAATATTATAATAATCCTTACCTATCATCGGGAAAGCCACATGAGAAAACCGGGTCGAAAGGAAATCGAAAACATCGAATTCGGATCAAAATATATTGGCAGCAAACAAGATATCGATCTTCACACTCTATGAAGATCGATATTCTCTTCGTAGCCAACCATCAACAAACAAATGATCGATCTTCATGTCTCATGAAGATCGATCATCCACGAAGGGGTCTTCTGTCTGAGCAAAAGGGATCGATCTTCTCATTCAAGAAGATCGATCTTCCCAAAGTGGGTGTTCTATCAGGGAAAGGAGTGATCGATCTTCCTCGAGTGCTCCCTCTGTCACAAGAAAAGATCGATCTTCACACAAGGGAATATCGATCCTTCATAGATGACAGAACACCAATACATGAATGATCGATCTTTCGATCTTTCACAAGGAAAGATCGATACTTCATATATCGGCAGCGAAAGGTGAATAGTAGCTGAAATCCAATTTCTTGGATTTTGACAATCTAAACACATTGGATTAAAACGAAACTTGGTAGGTATGTGCAATTGGATGTGGGTAATCTAATAACACTAAGAAATCCAACTTTGGATGATCAAATCCTCTGAATTAAATTAAATTTCCTGAAAGCTGGCGAAACCGATGAAAAATTGAATTGGTTGGATTTGATCTATCAAACAGCGATGGAATCCATTCAAACTTTGCAGGAAAGTCTATTTGATGGTGGGGAATTCATTCATGCAATAAAAACCAAACTCCGATCGTGAAATATCAAATATGAGTCCGACCCTTTCGAAAAACCGACAAAAATACGAAATCCGAAAATCAAAGCATTCCAATACACACAACAGCTACAAAACACAAAAAGGTGATCCTAGGGTTACCAATTCACCAGAATTGGGTAGAAACACCTACATGTATAGACGTGCAGGCGATCTACAAGATACTTCACTCCGATCGCCGTGGATCTACGCCGAAAAGCCGCGGCCCAAAGCTCCAGCCGACTGCCTACGAGGAGAGAGAGAGGGGAGAAGAGAAAAGAAAGAGAAGAGAGAGAAAGGAGAGGGGTATTTATACAAAGTTGGAATCAATCACAACAGTCCATCTCGATCTTTCTCGATCGAGCTCCAATTTTTCGATCAGAAGCGCCCCTAATGTCCTAATCAATCACATACATCAATCCAATGCAGTGTGTTCAACGCGGAGATGAAACCGACCGTTGTGGAGCAATTTTACCAAATTACCCCTGGTGTAAAAAACAGCGTCGCATCCCAAGGCCAACCGAGCCAAACTACAAAACCAAACCCTCGACCTAATGCAGTCGGACCGGATTGGAGGTACGGGTCCTCACAACCTATCACCCTTAAAGAAATTTCGTCCCGAAATTCAAGTAAGGGTAGGGCCAGAAATGAAGAACCAACTAGTCCTAGTGGCACGAACACCCACAACAAATGAAACTACATGTTGGGTCGAACAATCGGGGAACTCCCGGCGCATACGATCCTGTCGCTCCCACCTCAATCTCTCTGCACTACCATGCCTCCATCTGATCATCACCAACGGTATCGATATGCCTCTCAGCTCTCGATCCCGTTCGTCCATAATTTGCACTGGCTGCTCTATGTAGGTGTCGTCCTCCTCGACTACAATGTCATCGTGTTTGATCACGTGGGACGGATCCGGAATGTACTTCCCCAACATCGACACATGAAAGGTAGGATGGACTGTTTACATATGCGGGGGTAGAGCTAACTAGTAGGTGACTGCTCTAACACGTCTGACGATCTGCATCAATAATACGTGCTCTAAGTACGTCACCAGAGATCTGAATGGTCTACTCTGATCGTCTGAATCTGAATTCTGCATCTGATCTCTGCATCTAACCTCTGAATCTGACCTCTAGATCTGATCTTTGCATCTGACCTCAACATCTGACCTCTGAATCTGAACTCTGGATTTGATCTCTCTGTCTCAAAAGGTGCAATGCCGGTGCTGAGCTGTCAACTGCGGAAGTAGGCAAACTTCGCCATGAGGTTGTGCTCTCATCGTCTAACGTCTGCACCGTCAGGAGTCTCTGTCTGATCTGTGCTAATCTCTCTGAAGATTGTCTGATGATGTCCAGAGTGGTGGGTGATGTCTCGACAACCTCTGTTGAGCAATCAGAAGAACGACGTGAACTGCCATACTATACCTTGAATGACACTGCATCGGTCTGAACAGCTGATCGCTGAAATAGGCAAACTCCAGCAGTGGGATGTTCTCTTCCTAGCTGCCTCTTGCATTGATGACACATGTCCTACGTACCTCTTCCGAAATCTAGACCGTCCTCTCGGAGTCTTCTGCAATTTAGTGATGACGTCCGCCATGATGTGCTTCCACTCCCGCTCTGACACTGCAAGGGGGTTGCAATGGGTCTGCCGGATCTGCAACACTGCTACCTAAGCACAACCTGCCATCTGCTGACGCTGTCCAATCCTCTGTCATGTGCTCGGTACCAACCGCAGCACAGATCTCCACGAGCTCCGGATATCTACCCTGGGTCCCTATCACACTGGCCATTAGAGCTGGGATGTTGCGAACAGCAAGGAGCAAATCATATGGAACCTGATCCTCGAAACTCGGTCCAACTAACTATATGTCTCCAATGAGCTGACAAATCCACTGAATCTGCTCTAGCCTCTCTAACAACTGCTGATGGCTATCACCCTTAAAGGCACTGACGTAGTGACTTTAAGACAAGAGCTACGGTCTCCTGGTCACTCTGGTCAATGGTCCCGCGGTCCTGGAGATGTCTCTACTGAATCTTGAATACCGTCCTCGACCTCTGTCGTCGCCTAACTGCCTCGGACTCAGCCGGATTAACTAAGCTGTCTACCGCTAACATGATCCATCCCCCGAATCCTGCCTCTGAAGGCCAAAACCTCGCACTAGGAGCCAAATAACGCCGATGCACCCTCAGCAGCTGCGATGCAAACGCCAAATATCGCTCATGCTCCTCCTCAACGAGCTAGTGGATATGATGTTGTCGACGAACACTACAGCAACTAATCAGGGTATGCCCTGAAGATCCTCTACATGAGATCTGTGAAGGCTGATGGTGCGTTCGTCAGACCCAAACGGCATCACTGTGAACTCGTACAGTCCGTACCTCGTACCGAAGGCTGTCTCCGGGTTGTTTCAACCCCGAATCCTCAGTTGGTGTAGTCGATGCGAAGGTCAAACTCTGAAAGGGTCGATGAGTCTCTCAACTGCTAACCTGTCATCAACGCACTGTAGCGGCGCATACTCTCTGATGCAACACTGTCCAGCTTCCTGAAGCCTATGCAAGCATGGAGGGAACCATCCACAATGAGAACTGGAACACACTCTGAGGCAACATGATGAGACGTGAAAAGTACACAAGTTAACCCCTTAATTTACCTTTATTAGTCTTCGAGCAAGGTATTTCTAATAATCTTTATGGTATTTCAGGTACAAGAGCCTTCAACAGAAGTTAGATCAACTTTGGAGCGTAAACGAGCCTATTCGAGCACATTTAGGTACATGGGTCAACTTCAAAGATTAAACTGTACCTTCTCAGGAAGAATCAGATAATGTGCCATATATCATTGGAAAGCTCTGGAAGTCTAGTTTCTGAAGAATTTTACGGTTCATGATTCCGAGTTTCCTAGATGAAGTTATGGCATTTTCCGTACCAATGCGCAGTGCTGAATGGTAAAAGAGATAATATGAAGAAAACAAGGATCGATCCTCACTATAGGAAGGATCGATCCCTTTTGCACATTTTCCAGTGACAGAACGCAACATTCTCTAGGATCGATCCTTATTTACTGAAGGATCGATCTTCGTCGGGGCGCAGCCAGAACTCAAGAGGAGGATTGATCCTTTACCCTATAAGGATCGATCCTTTTGTGCCAGCCGAGCAAAATCAATGGTCCAGATCTAATCTGAGTGGGGGATGCTTGGAGGCTATAAATAGACCCCTTTTGGGGGATTTGAGGGATTCCTTTGGACAAGAAGAGGCTAAGGAAAGGGGCAATCCCCTTGGACAAGAAAGGGAGCTCTCATCCAAGAGGGAGGAGATTGATGAAGAAGAGGATCCATCTCTTCTCCATGGCTTCTCCATCAAAGATGAGTAGCTAATCTATTTATCTAGTGGAATACCATGATGTTTTAGGTTTTCTTTATAGTTTTCTTTGGATTTTTAGATGTTGTAAACCCTATTGAGACAAGATTGTATGGATTTATGCTTCATTTATCATCTTTGTAGTTGGATTCTAATGTTGGATGGATGGATTCTTTGGTTTGCATAAGCTAGAACCTTGTGCCCAATAGGTGTTTCTTGATATTCCCCAATGAGTAGCTTGTGCTAGAACCATGGCCACTTGTGTTGAAGGGAGTCTTGGCTCTAGGTTAGGGACTTGGTTGTGCTAGAACCACTCCAATCCACATCTAACCTAGCATCTATCCTATCTTTTGTAGTGTTTTGGATTCGAGATGCTAGAACCACCTCGATCCATTACCATATTCCATACAACCCGATTCCTTGCGACGAGATGATCCTAACCCGACCTCTCGTTGGCGATGATTGAAGCTAATCCCTCGATCGTCGACTTTCTAGCATACACCTAGTGCGACGGATAGTCCTTATCCGGTTATTCGTTAGCGACGACTTTTGTTAGCCACAAGGTAGTCGATATTGTAGTGTCTCGATAGGATTGCACATCTTGATTCATTAGAAAGCTATGATTGAGCCTAATCCGGATTGGAATTCCCTAGGACCTCTTTCTATCTATTGAATCATTTACATGCTTTCTTAGTTTCCTTATCATAAAACCCAAAAACCATTTCTTTTATTATCCTTGAAGGAACACTTAGATTGAGCTTGGTAATTTAATTGTTTCCTTACGCATTCCCTGTGGATTCGACTCGGACTCACCACTAGCTACCCCCAAAGGTAGTTAGTTAGGAGTTTGATTATAAATTTGTAATTTTGATCGGGCGCGTTAAGCCGCGACACTTTTCACGTCCCATCAAAGATTTTGGCGCCGTTGCCGGGGAATTGCTTTAGGAAATGATTGAAGTGCTTTGCTTAATCTAGTGTTTCTTGTAAATATCTTCAATTTTAAATTTTGCTTCATATCTCTAAAAAAAAATATATAGAGTTGTACTTACAATTGCTATATCTTTGTGTTGATAGGAGACGCCTTCGGCAAGCCTTCGACGATCAAGATCGGTGACTGACGTCTCGTGCTTGGACCGGCCCATTGTAAAGTATTTCTACCTTTTGGCTTGGTCCTTGTTTATGTGATAGTACATACATGGCCGATGATTGTATGCCACCGGGTGCATTGAGTGATTATTTTTTACCACCTAATTATGCATCCGCTTATGTTAACGATACATATGATTTCTCCAACCCGGCATATGATTTGCATTCATACACCTATGATGCGGATTTGAGTAACCATCCATACTCTTGTTGGCAACCCCAAGGTTACTATCTACCTAATGTTCAACCACAAGATTCGAGCATACCGGACCAATGTTTTGCACCTAGCTCTACATCGCTCTATTTTTGTCAAACACAATACCCACCACCCCAACATTGGCACGAGCCCTCCATTTTCTTTGAACCACAAGCACAAATAGATCCATCTTTGGATGAAAGGATCTTTAAAGCTCTAGAGGCATTTGAAGCACAAAACCAACTTATACATTCCCACTCACAATCATTAGCCAATATAGAAGTCCAAGTTGGACAACTAGCTTCCTTGATCGATTCATATTATGATGAGGTTGATGGTTGTGTGAGTGAGGTAGTGCCTTCTAATTTTAATGATGATGCTTGTAATACTTATCTTACCAATGTTAGTGATACATGCAAATGCAACTATGAGGTTCCTAATGAGGCTTCGCTCGTTCATGATAGTTTGAATGATGTTTTGCCGGTGCATGATGATACTATTGACGATGTTTTGCCGGTATATGTTGATTTTGTGAATGAGCCAAAGCCTCCGATTTTTGTTAATCTTGACATTGATGAGAAGGATGAATGCATGCATGATTTTATACCTCCTATTTGTCAGGATATTGTTTCTAATGTTTATCCATTCGTTGGTTGTGATGCATGCGAGGGGAAGATTGCTAAGAGAGTTTGTAATGATGATCTTATGCATGTTTGTGATAAGTTGGATGATGATTTACTTATGTTAGTTAAGTATGATACTTTTGATCATCCTTGTGAGATCTCCTTACGGAGACCTCAAATTGAGTGTCAAGCTTTTCCATCATCCATGCTTGTTGAACATTGTGAGATGACGAACCTTGTTTTTCCATCTTTCTTAAGCCATGCCGAATATGATTGTAATTTCATCAAAGACTCTTGCAAGACTTCCCGTCTTTCGTGCATCTTGTTTCCTAAGGACCTAATCTTTTTCTTTGATGAAGATTGTTTGCATGGCTTTATTTCTCTTCGGCTCATGTATTATTTCACCTTGAATCATCGGCCACCAAAAGTTGACTTAAGGATGGCTCCATTTGATGAAGTACATGGATCGAAGGCTAGTGAATGGCTAGTGCATAAACCTTCGTATAAATTATTTGTCAAGGACCCTCATTTCTTCTTTGATAAATCATGTTTGCACGTCCTCTCTATTCTTCAATCCATGTATTTCTTTACGTGGAACCATCGGCCACCCAAATTCAATTGTGTTGTACATAGCATAACGTCGGGCAGAAGACGGTAAAATGAGCGTTGGTTGGGAGGCAACCCAACATTTCCATGCTTCTTTGATTGTTTACTTGCTTTCTTGCATGCTTGATTGTTTTGTTTTTATTTTTGGCATGTTTACTTGGTTCCAATGAGTGTTTCCATGCATCCGGTACGTGAGTTTTGGCCTTGGTATGTTTAGATCTTTGTACGATGTTAGGCCAAGACGATGATGTTTGTACTCTTGCTTTTATTGGACTAACCTTTGGTTATACTTCATATCTTCTTTGCATTTGGCCAAGGATACCTCCACATGGATGCTTTGAAGCACATCAGGTTATCTCTTCCCTTTTACCCTTCATATGTGCTTCAGGACAACCACATTTAAGTTGGGGGTACATTTGCATGTTCGATAACCTGTGTACCTTCACTTAATTTGTCAATTTACTTGCATTGATGACTATGTGAAATTATTTTTATCTTAGATGCTTGTCTTAGAGAACCATTGCACGGATTTTCTTGATTTTCATGCCTTATAAAAACTTGTGAATCATTGGATAAATGGCATTTTTCTTTTACTTCAATTCAGCTTGGCACATTGTAAGGCTAATTGAGTGGTCCCAATCACCTACGCACTCGCACTTGTATGAAGGGTTAAGTGATTATTTTGAGTAGGGACCTTGATAGATTGAGATTCTGAAACATATTCACGATTGATTGATGTGATTTATAGTTGTGTTAGAAAATTTTCATTGACTAGCCTTGATTCGTAGCCTTCTAGGTTCGGGTAATTAAGTCTGTGGGGTGTTTTACACCTAATGCCCTAAAGCCGCCTGGCTTGGGAGTCATTGACCCAACACTTGCTACATGGACCTAGTAGAAAGCTTAAGAGATCAAGGCACTGCATAGTCACGCTAGTTGAATAAAAGCATAATGGTCATTAGTTGTGATTCGTGGCCTTCTAGGTTCGGGAGATTAAGCCTGAGAGGTTGACACGCCTTGAAAAGTGTCGTTACCTTAACAAGGACGTCAAAATTATAAATTTATAATCAAACTACTAACTAACTACTTTATGGGTAGATAGTAATGAGTCCGAGTCGAATTCACAGGGAACTAATGGTTTAAGTCGTATACTAGGTATAATTCCTAGCCAAGGAGTTGGGAAAAAGATAATCTTTTGGGTTTTTATCTATAACTAAACAAATACGAAAAGAGTACTAATAGATAAGATAATGCCAAGGAACTCTAATCAATAATAAAGAACTTACTAGGTATTCCTAAGATAAGAGCAGATAAATCAACTTAGATGATTTCATATAGTCGATAGGTGAATGGCTAGAATTCCTACCGCTCAACGAAGATGTCGGGGATAATATCAAGAATGGATATTGGTAAATAATCAAGATGGTTCTAGCACCTTGAGATCGCCTACTAGAATGTATCAAGGATTAGAGTTAACCTAGTGGTTCTGGCACTAGCATTGTGGTTCTAGCACATATAAAATCCCTAATCTCGAATAATGATGAATAACGGATTAAGAAGCGGTCATAATGGTTCTAGCATTATTTGTAATGGTCCTAGCATTACAAGGCTCTTAATCTCGAGAAGGAGATCCTCACATCCATGGTCCTAGCACGGATGTTTGATGAGAATCTCTAATCTCAAGCCCTAACATGCACAAGACCTAAATCTAGGGCATATAGGAACAAATCATTCATCTAACATATAATAAAAATCACACCAATAGATAAGAACATAAAAACAATCCATTCAATCATCAAACGTATGATTTACAACTCATAATCTATAGAAAACCCTAATAAATAACTTTACTACATCATAGAATTCCTAGGCTAGGGTTTAGGTACTCATCTTAAGAAGAGGACACCTTGATGAAGGTTGTTGAAGCCATCCATCCATGGATCTTCTCCCAAAGATCTAACTCTAACCCTAATTTATTTGAGAAGAAAGGAGGAAGAAAAAGGGGGAAGAAAGCTGCAAAAAACGTCTAAAGGAACCCCAAATTCGGCCCTGGAAGGCTGCCAAAACGCCCCCAAAGAAGGCTATTTATAGCATAAGACAAACCCTAACTCGGATTAGTCAATTTCCTTTTATTTTTCCCGCAGCGCCCAAGGAGATCGATCTCCTTTGGGTTAAGATCGATCTTCTTCACTTCGGGAACTTCAAAAACTGGAATTTGCCCGACCCAGATCGATCTGCATGGGAAGCAGATCGATCTGGTTTTCCGTAACTGCTTCTTCTGCACCTCTGTACTAGAAATGGCATATCTTCCTCTAGGAAACTCCAAATCACGAACCGTAAAAAGTTCTGGAATCTAGACTTCAAGAGCTTTCCAACCATATATAGTACATCATCTGGTTCGTCCTGAGCAGGTACAGTTTTGATGTCAAAGATGGTTCATCTTTGCTCCTTTGCTCTTTTGCTCCTAGCAGGTTCTTTATTTGTTCGTTTTAGCTCCAAACTTGATCTAATCTTCGTTGAGGATCCTTAAGCCTGAAATGGGGAAAAGATAATCAAAATAGCATTGCTCGGAGACTAACGAGACCTAGTTAAAAGGGTGATTTGTGCACTTTTTACGTCTTATCAGAGGTGCCTTTACTCCTAGTGCCCCAAACCATATAGTTTGGGAGTCGCTGGCCTAAATCCTGTTACATGGACCTAGTAGAAAGCCTAAGGGATCATGACATTGCACAACCACATGCTCTATTCCTTGAAAAAAAAGAAAGACAGAAAAGAAAAGCAAAAAAAATATGATTAGTGTTGAATAAAACATGTCACATGTTCAATTGATTTGAATTGCTAAGGATGATTGATCTTGATTGGCTCCCAACTTAGATGATTACAAGACCCCGATTACTTGGTTGCTCCTTTCACGACACGGGATTGTTCAATTAGATCTTAATTGTGTCAAGTGCTTTGAAGTCTTGGAACTATATCATTTATATTCTTATTCATTTGCTTTTTACTTGGCCATGACTTGAGAGATAAAATTCGTGTATGGAAATCTACTTTGAGCATCGGAGTTGAGAATTGATTGCATATGAATCAATGCATTGTATTTTGACAAATTAGTGGTTTTGGTTGTTTGTTTGTTTGTGTGTTTCTTTCTTTTTGGCTTTGCTCGAGGACGAGCAAAGTGTAAGTTGGGGGGTGTGATGAGACGTGAAAAGTACACAAGTTAACCCCTTAATTTACCTTTATTAGTCTTCGAGCAAGGTATTTCTAATAATCTTTATGGTATTTCAGGTACAAGAGCCTTCAACAGAAGTTAGATCAACTTTGGAGCGTAAACGAGCCTATTCGAGCACATTTAGGTACATGGGTCAACTTCAAAGACTAAACTGTACCTTTTCAGGAAGAATCAGATAATGTGCCATATATCATTGGAAAGCTCTGGAAGTCTAGTTTCTGAAGAATTTTACGGTTCATGATTCCGAGTTTCCTAGATGAAGTTATGGCATTTTTCGTACCAATGCGCAGTGCTGAATGGCAAAAGAGATAATATGCAGAAAACAAGGATCGATCCTCACTATAGGAAGGATCGATCCCTTTTGCACATTTTCCAGTGACAGAACGCAACATTCTCTAGGATCGATCCTTATCTACTGAAGGATCGATCTTCGTCGGGGCGCAGCCAGAACTCAAGAGGAGGATCGATCCTTTACCCTATAAGGATCAATCCTTTTGTGCCAGCCGAGCAAAATCAATGGTCTAGATCTAATCCGAGTGGGGGATGCTTGGAGGCTATAAATAGACCCCTTTTGGGGGATTTGAGGGATTCCTTTGGACAAGAAGAGGCTAAGGAAAGGGGCAATCCCCTTGGGCAAGGAAGGGAGCTCTCATCCAAGAGGGAGGAGATTGATGAAGAAGAGGATCCATCTCTTCTCCATGGCTTCTCCATCAAAGATGAGTAGCTAATCTATTTACCTAGTGGAATACCATGATGTTTTTTGTTTTCTTTATAGTTTTCTTTGGATTTTTAGATGTTGTAAACCCTATTGAGACAAGATTGTATGGATTTATGCTTCATTTATCATCTTTGTAGTTGGATTCTAATGTTGGATGGATGGATTCTTTGGTTTGCATAAGCTAGAACCTTGTGCCCAATAGATGTTTCTTGATATTCCCCAATGAGTAGCTTGTGCTAGAACCATGGCCACTTGTGTTGAAGGGAGTCTTGGCTCTAGGTTAGGGACTTGGTTGTGCTAGAACCACTCCAATCCACATCTAACCTAGCATCTATCCTATCTTTTGTAGTGTTTTGGATTCGAGATGCTAGAACCACCTCGATCCATTACCATATTCCATACAACCTGATTCCTTGCGACGAGATGATCCTAACCCGACCTCTCGTTGGCGATGATTGAAGCTAATCCCTCGATCGTCGACTTTCTAGCATACACCTAGTGCGACGGATAGTCCTTATCCGGTTATTCGTTAGCGACGACTTTTGTTAGCCACAAGGTAGTCGATATTGTAGTGTCTCGATAGGATTGCACATCTTGATTCATTAGAAAGCTATGATTGAGCCTAATCCGGATTGGAATTCCCTAGGAGCTCTTTCTATCCATTGAATCATTTACATGCTTTCTTAGTTCCCTTATCATAAAACCCAAAAACCATCTCTTTTATTATCTTTGTAGGAACACTTAGATTGAGCTTGGTAATTTAATTGTTTCCTTACGCATTCCCTGTGGATTCGACTCGGACTCACCGCTAGCTACCCCAAAAGGTAGTTAGTTAGTAGTTCGATTATAAATTTCTAATTTTGATCGGGCGCGTTAAGCCGCGACACTTTCCACGTCCCATCACAACACACCTGGGCGAACGAAGTCCCGAGCTACTTACTCGGCCGACTAAGTCCTCGACTCTCCATATGCTGCTGGCATCCATATGTAAACTCGCAACGCTCAAAACCTTCCAAAGGAACCTCGATCTCGAACTCGGTGTCCCGCGAAGGCGACAATCAGAAAGCTCCTCAAAAGGACATCTGCACAAACAACAACAACAACACGAGGGAAAGCTGCTCTCCAGAGCACCCTCGAAAGCAACGGGGAAGGAGTTCACCACAAGCGGGTGAACAAACCCCAGCTTTCGACAACCAGAAGGATCGCCAACCCGCGACCTTCAACGAGAGCAAAACAATGGCGTCAGATGTACTCACGACACATGGTTATCACTATACACGCGTAGAAAGTATGCTAATGTCGCACGAAAACAATACTCGCGTTTCTCGAAAGTCACGGGGGACATTAATTACCCCACATGTGGCAAGCACTGATTAGCCAGAGGGATGAACCAGGGCATATCGGAGTCCATGTCCGAAGATCTAGCGCCAGAATCCACTGCCGCCTCTTTTCTCCTCCACTTTGAACCCTCAGCTTGTCTTCCTTTCCCCTTTGCTTTCGTGGATTTTTCCTCCATCGATGGAAGTGGAAGGGGAGGAACTCGGATAACACTTTAGGGTATGAGAAACCCATTTTCTCTACTGCGAAATCTTGCCAAGGCAAACGAGAAGGCGATCTCTCGATCTCCCGGTGAAGATTGAAATGATTAGTATGCGGATTTGAAATGCACACGACCCTTGAGCTCCCTACTAAGTTTGTCACACCCCGACCCAGAAAACCCATCTGGGTCGAGGCGTGAGGGGAAATCTACACTATTCACATATGATACGGCACGACAATACACCAGCGGAATTAATTTGAACTCAAAGACTTTCCAGAACATAACGTCAAAACTAATTATTACATTGCGGAATAAAACTCAATCATAAGAGGGAACAAGATCTCATATATTAAACATTAAATACATCATCCTCGAAATGTAACTTTAAACAAAAGCTGCTAAAATATACATTTGTCCCTTTGAAACCTCAAACGCCTCCGGAAGTCGACGCGCCGTCAAGACTTCCAGCCGGAACCACCGAGGAAGAGCGACGCCTGCACCTGTAAACGCAGCCCAGGTAGGAATGAGCAATAAGCTCAGTAGGGTTCTACTCTACGACACACTAAAGGAGGAAAACAACAACTGTGATGCCTCCCCGCTCAAGTCTAAGGAATGTCACGGGATCCCACAACCCCTATCGATGTCCTAAGGGCCCCTGCCATGAAACCTCTCTCCTAAACAAGTTACCATGAGGCTACGGAACAGTAACATGCAGGGTCACCCTTACCCAAGAAGGATTCCCATGCCTTGGGGAACCATATCGGGAACACATCGACATCCATCCTTAGCACTTGGTATTGAGGAGGCAACACGACATCTAAACCTCAACAACAATATGATTATAGCCAACTACATCAAATCCTCGATAACATGAAGATTCCAATAATACAATCGCCCTAAACCTAGCCACCCAGCCACGGTCCTAGAGCTAGATCCGAGCTACCCGAGAGCCTCAGATCGGTGAAGACCCTATTCACCCGCATCATAGCCTTATGCTCTAATGCAAACAAGATGTATGCAATGCTCAAGCACAGGTACAGAGTTATAAGCATGCAACAAGATGACATCAATTATACAGAGCTGGGCATAGCCTGAAGCTAGCCAAAGGAGTGAGCATAGCAAGGGTCTCAAAAGCAGATAAGCTATACTAACAATACAACGTTTAGAGCATAGCAAGGGTCTCAAAAGCATATAAGCTACTCTTTGGCTTGGCCGGGGTTGTATCCCTTTGTAGCAATTTTGGTTGACGGCTGTGGACGCCGTTGTAATGTCGAAATTGGCTTTGTTGTTGTTGCTTGGCCGTTGGCCAGTTACCTACGAGGTAACTATGGAACCTTAGTCTGTCAGGTGCCGGAGAGCACTAAAGACTATTTTATATATGTGTTATCAGTATTGCTTTGCTCTAATCGTTGTATTGTTAGTATATCTTATTTGTATTTGAGACCCTTGCTATGCTCACCCCTTTGGCTAGCTTCAGGCTATGCCCAGCCCTGTATAATTGATGTCATCTTGTTGCATGCTTATATTTATGTATCTGTGCCTGAGCATTGCATGCATCTTGTTTGCATTAGAGCATAAGGTTAGGGTGTAGGTGAATAGGGTCTTCGCCGATCCGAGGCTCTCGGGTAGCTCGGATCTAGCTCTAGGACTGTGGCTGGGTAGCTAGGTCTAGGGCGATTGTATTGTTGAATCTTTGTATTCTCGAGGATGGGTTTAGTTGGTTACTATTTGTGGTTTGAGGTATAGAGGTCGCCCGGAGTTCTAGTCACATGCTCAGTGTTCCGTGTTAAGGGAAGTTACATGCCACCCTATGTCCTACGTCCTGTTGTTTCAGCGCTAGAGCGCTTGGTGGTTGAGAGGGACGGTTGTTGACAGTGGAGGTCACAGAGCGTGTGTCCTGGGGTAGGCGGTGGACGTGACGTGAGTTTCCCTTAGAGATGAGACAGAACGGGGGACTCTGTGTTTTCCCTTTTTCCTGTGCGACGTAGAGTAGAGTAGAACCCTACTTAGCTTATTGCTCACTCCTACCCCGGGCTGCGTTTGCGGGTGCAGACGTCGGCTCTTCCTCGGTAGTTTCAGCTGGATCAGGTCTTGGCAGCGCGTCAACTTCCAAAGGCGTTTGAGGTCTTAGAGGGACAGATGTATATTTTGGCAGCTTTTGTTTAAAGTTACATTATGAGGATGATGTATTTAACGTTTAATATATGAAATCTTATTCCCTCTTTTGATGGAGATAGTGTAGTTTTACCTTCATGCCCTTGGAAGTCTTTAAGTTCAAATTAATTCCTCTTTGTGTATTGTCGTGCCGTATCGGATGTAAATAATGCATGTTTCCCCTCACGTCCCGGTCCAGATGGGTTTTTTGGGTCGGGGTGTGGCATCAATTTTGCTTGCTCCCCAAGTTTGTTTGCTCCCCTCCCCTGGTTTCTCCCCTTCTTTTACCAATTTCAATTTTTTTTTTTCAATTTTGTGTTTTTTTTCTAGTTTTGTTTTTTCTTTCATTAGTTTTGTTTTTTTAATCAGTTTTATTTTTTCTTTTTTGGATAAACAATTTTTTTATTATATGTTTGTGATCTTTTGTTTATTTTTTAGTTGTAGTTTTTGGGAGTCATTATTTGTAAATAAATTTAAAAAATATTAAAATATGGATCAAAATAAAAAGTATACATATGAAATAACAAAAATACTAACAGTTAAAAAATACATTATATTTTCTGAAAAGCCTCCTAAGCCAATACTGATTTAGCCATATTAATGGAAGAGTACATGTAACAATACACAAAAATATATAAAAATACAAATTCTAATTTTTAATATTTTAATTATAATTTTTACAATTTTAAATTTTGAAAATTTAAATTTCTATGATTTGAAATTTGAAAATTTGTAATTTTTTTACTATTTGAAATTTTAAATTTTAAAATTTTTACGATTTGAAAATTGAAATATCTACGATTTGAATTTTGACATTTTTACTATTTAAAATTTGAAATTTTAGCTGAGGATTCGTTTCCACCAATTAATTATCGAATGCTTGGTTTCTTTGTTGTCAAATAAATAAAGGGTTATTTGCCTATACCCCTGAAAAAGGTTTATTTTACGTATACCCCCTTAAAAAAACAAAATTTGCATCAGAAATCCTGAAAAATCTTGATTATTTGCATATAGCCCCTCGGGTTAATTGAGAATGGAATATTCGGTGCGCATGCTAACGGAGGCTAACAGTGGAAGCTGAAATTACTAAAATACCCTTACCCCTACCCCTATATATGCTTCTTTCTTCCTCCTCCGACCCGACGATTGTTGGGGCAAGGGTTTTTAGAGCTACTGCATGAGCTTGGATGGCAACTAGCATCATCCATGCTTTGAGAAAATAAGACTAGGGTAAAAGATGGGGTGGAGTTCAACCTTTCGAAATGTAAAAAAAAAACAATGAGATTAATACCTTATATCTGGAACAGGCCAGAAACTTTATGCCTTTGCTGTTGGTGTGATTGGATTGCCAGATGGAGCAGGACTCTTGGCAATGACAAGTCATCTAAGGTGTGTTGTGCGAACCTAAGGTGGAGGAAGAAGATGGAGACTTCTTTATGGTTAAATTGACGAGGAAATTGATCTATAGAGGATGGAAATTGGTAGAAATCAAGAGAAATAGTGAGAAATTGGGAGAAGTTTGCTGCCGATGAGGAAATAGCTAGGTCACCGGAGGATGAGGAGATATGTCATAAGAGGATTTGAAGCCCTTGCCCTAACAATCGTCGGGTCGGAGGAGGGAGAAGGAAGCATATATAGGGGTAGGGGTAAGGGTATATTTGTAATTTCAGCTTCCACTGTTAGCCTTCGTTAGCTTGCACACCGAATATTCCATTTCCAATTAACCCGAGGGGCTATATGCAAATAATCAAGATTTTCAAGGTTTTTGATGCAAATTTTGTTTTTTTAGGGGATATACATAAAATAAATCTTTTTCAGAGGGTATATGCAAATAACCCATAAATAAATAGTCCGATTACATATGCGATGACGCCCTTAAACTCCCCCAGAGCCTCTATTTAATGAACCCTGGCCTTCTAACATCGCACACTTTTGTTCTCGAAGTCGCCTCGTCGCCATTTGAACACGCCTAATTAAAATTTCTTCTAATAAAGAGTCCGCATTCGGGAACCACTCTAGCCCTAGCCATGGCCGGGAAAATCATGCAAGCCGTCTGTTACGACGGTTACGGAGGCGGCGCCGCCGCCCTGAAGGTGAGCTTTTCATTCCGGCGTTGCCCATTTTGTTAATCAGCATTCATCCGCTCTTTTCTCGCCCTTCTTGGTTCTCATTATTTGGAGTCTAGAAGAAGCCTTTTGGAAAGGATAGGAGGTTCTACATTATCACAAGTTATTTTTATGTGGTAATGATAAGTGCTGTGCTTTTATGGTTGTGATCCCTTGGAACAGAGTCTTCCATGAGGGTCATAGTGTTGAGTTATTATTGGGACTTTCCAGGGTGATGGAAGTATGAATCTCTAGTAGGATCCTTGGATGTCTTGGTCATGCTATCAAATCTACACTTGTGATGTCGTTGTAGAAGCCCAAGTGCTCTTGTGGAAATTGGAATAAGATAACTTTTATGCTAGAAAGATGCTTAATTTTCCAGTGAAAATACGAGCCCATGAAGCAAGTCATTAGAAGGCTGATGTGGTTTATGATGTTTTAGAAAATGTGAAATTTCTTGAATTTATTGCGGAATTTTGATTCTAGTGCTGGTAATCCATGTAGTTGCTTTAGGTGGTTCTATTGCAAAGTGATTCTGTGTGTTTAAGATTCCAAGATACTGTGGTGAAGTTATTCTGTCAACTAACTGACAAACCTCTCTGTATTCTCTTCTCGTGCAGCATGTTGAGGTTCCAGTCCCTTCGCCAAAGAAAGGTGAAGTCCTGTTAAAGCTGGAAGCATCATCTATAAATCCATTAGATTGGAAAATTCAGAAAGGCATCCTTTGGCCGCTTTTTCGTCCAAAATTTCCTTTCATACCAGGTTTGTGTCCAGCTGAATTATATATGTGGACATGATGCCATTTGTTATAGTCTGGTTCAAGGTTCGATGTTGCAGTTTCAGCATCGGTTAGTCCCAATCCAAAGCGAAACATTTCAACATGTCAGTTTTTTTTATGTTTCGGTAGTTTCAGATTTGCCTTCAATGGTTTTTGGTTGTCATATTTGTATAATCTAAAATGAAAATGAATAAAAGACTGGCTATCTTTTTATCAAGATGGATATCCAATTGAATTATCGTAGAATTCATATGCTCCAAAATTCACTCAAGAATAAAACTTGTTACATAAAATTGGATGTAAAGGTATTTCTTTTCTTCTTTTTTGCAATAGAAATCAATCAGATCTCATGTCCCATCACCTTTCCCAAAATTCATTGAAAATGTGGAATTTATCATCTCTGCTGTGTACACTCTCCATCCAATTGATCTGGTTCTAACTACTTCAGAACTGAAAGGCTCATGCTAAGCACGGAGATGGCTTTGTCAGGTCTCTATTTCTACGTTTTCATCATGGAATTGATGGAGGCGGGTGCTAAAAATTGGTTTGCTGTAATGTAGAGTATGCCCATTTCAACATTTACAGATACACTATGCTAATGAGGCATAGACTAAATGGCATGGGTTTTAGCTTGTATGTCTCTGTGAAATAACAAATGACTACACCAAAAGATGAATAAAAATACTTATCTAGATATTTTGTTGTTTTTAGGTGTGACATTTCTCATGGAATTGATGGAGTTTGGCTTGCTTTGATTCTTCTCAGCATTGGTTGGTTATTGTTTGTTGTATGAGTTTGTTATGAGAGTGAGCTGCCGAGTTGGCAGGTGTGGTGCTTAACCCATTTCGGCTGGGCAAAAGTCAATCCGTCTCTGCTGAAATAGATCAATTTCGACTAAACTTACAAATCATTCTGTGGTTCATATAAGATTACATGTAGAAAATTGCAGCTGCATATGGTAGTTGTTGAAAATATCGTGGATGTACCCTCTTTAGTTGTTTACCTAGCAAAGTATGGAACTGTAGAGATTCAATTCTGTATGTTGCGGATATTTTTATGAACTTCTGATGGAAGAAGATGAATTCTAGTTTAGGTCATCACTAAAGCTGTAGATGCTAGTCTCCTAGGGTGAGGAAGCAGCTTTTTCTAGGCTGTAAATACAATCAGCAAAGCATTTTGTGGGGGGGAAATTGAGAATACATAGTGAACCTTGTTCCTAACTTTGTTTTTAGTGTCAAGAGCACCTTCTACTGCTATCCACTTGACATGCTCGACTTTTGTTCAGTGTCTATCACAGAGGTACATCCTTGACATTCCCTCAACTTTCGCCCTCTTGTTGTTAGTGCCTTGATGTCTTGTATCTTATGCCTTTCATATCCAGCATCTTGTGGTCATTCATCTCTGGTAGCATCCATGAAGTCCTCCTCGTCTTTCTTTACTATTCCATTCTTTGTAATATGTTTACATATTTTATATCTTTGTGTATCCTTCTCAAGTAGTATTATAAATGTTGAAGTCATGCCGAAACTAGGCCCCCAAGTCACGGAACCACCAAAATATTTCCTTCAGGAGTTTGACTGAAACCAGAATCAAAACCAGAACTTAAACTTCAAACCTTGGTGATAACGTCTTTCTCGTAACTAACCTTTAACTCCATATAGTAGGTATATATACCTGCGGTCAAAGTTTCACAATCCATACTTTATCCTTGTGTCGCAACTCAGGAAGGTGTTAAGTTATTGATCAAAAGGCCAAAGCAATATTTACACGAATATGATATGGGTGTCAGCAATCAGATTTGATGCATTTCTTTGATGAAACAGTTACTGATGTTGCTGGAGAGGTTGTTGAGGTTGGTCCGCAAGTGCAGACATTCAAAGCAGGCAACAAAGTTGTTTCTGGACTTAGTTTGAAGGTGAAGTGCTAATCTTAATCTTTGAATCCATCATACTCTATCATGTTAATTTTGGCATGAATGGACATTTAAAGATGTGTTTCTTTAACTTTTAGCTGCCTTTAGCCTTTTGTAACATGCAACCTTGGCCATTTGTTGTTTCCTTCCTAATTTTGTTTGTGAAGCGTCTCTCACAGTATTTCTTGTTAGCTGTTTAATCATATTCCAAAATCCTTTCATGCTTTAAACCTCATTTTTTGCTAGGCCAGCTTTTACATTGAAATATTCAGTGAACATGTCGAGATTATCACGGTTTTTCTCTGTTGTCGTAGTCTTTTCAGATGGTATCATAGACTTGTTGTTTTCCTCATCATTTCTTATTCTTGTGTAAACATTTTGTATCATCTGATTTTAGGTCATGATAGTTCTTGTGTTTTGTTAATTATGGTTGTCGTGGTCATGGTGATGAGGATGATGATGAGTTATTTATCCATGCCTGGATATAGTGTTAGGGTTCCTGTGTGAGAAGAAAAGAACAAGAAGCACACAAAGGAAGACAAGACGCACAAAGATTTTACATGGTTTACCCTAGAACAGGACTACGTCGATGAAGTCGATGGAGGTTTAGCTATCTCAGAGGCAAAAAACGCTAGTTCCAAGTTACAGTGATGACCACCCTTATTAACCCTAACATCTCACACTGTTTGAGTACATGGAACAAAATTACCTAAGTTTCCCTGCTAAACAAAGCCTCTATTGTGCAAGAGAATACAGTCTCCACATCTCAACATACTGAGGATATATCTTCTAGAAAAATTAAGCATTGCATAATTTACTATAATGGAATATCATGATCTCTGGCTATGTAGAAATTCTCATGCATGGTGTTGAAATACTCTGGAATTTGATCATTTTTTTGACATCATTCTAACTTTAAATGTCAGCAAGGGGGTGGGTTTGCGGAGTACGCTGTAGCATCAGCGAACTTGACTGTTCAGAGGCCTCCAGAAGTATCACCTGCCGAAGGTGCTGGCCTTCCTATAGCTGGTTGCACTGCTCTGCAATCAATAAAGTCCGCCGGTGTCAAGTTCGACGGCACCGGCAAGCCCTTGAATGTTCTGATCACTGCTGCCTCTGGCGGTGTGGGTCACTATGCCGTTCAGCTTGCAAAGCTTGCTGGTTGTCATGTCACCGCTACATGTGGGGCTCGAAATATAGATCTCGTGAAGAGTTTGGGCGCAGACGAGGTGCTGGATTACAAGACACCAGAAGGTTCAAGCTTGAAGAGCCCCTCTGGTAAGAAATATGATCATGTTGTTCACTGCACAGTGGGCATTGATTGGAAAACTTTCGAGCCGAATTTGAGCGATGAAGGAAAGGTTATTGACATAAACCCCCGTCCAAGCATCTTCTGCAAAAGCATCATTCAGAAACTTGCATTTAGAAAGAAGCAGGTGGCGCCGCTGATAGTGACGGTCAAAGAGGAAGAGCTGAGGTTTCTTGTTGAATTGGTGAAGGAGGGCAAGCTTAAGACAGTCGTCGACTCGAAGCATCCCCTGAGCAAGGCCGAGGAAGCTTGGGCCAAAAGCATAGATGGCCATGCGACGGGGAAGATCGTTGTAGAAATGTAAGTGTTGGAAGGATGTGACTTCCTGTATGTATATAAGACTTAGATGCTATGTTTGTATGTACATTGTGGTTTGTTGTTTATGTATGGCTTGGTGTTGGATCAGGCTGCATTAGTCTCAATGTTTGTAGCTTGATGGAGAATTGATCATTTGGTTTGAAATAATATGCTTGTGCTCAATGTTTCTGGTCTTCTGATTCGCGTCTTCATCATATACAGCTTCTGAAAACTCAATGATGAAGTTTTAGAATCTACCCACTGCCCTATTAAATATCTGTGCAAAAAGGCCCCTACCATGAAATTTATTCTGACGAACTCATTGAATTCTATTTATTTTGACTCATTCAATAAGCAATGACCAAATCATCCTTGGTTGGCGGATTGAGTTAAATTAGTCGAATTCGGATTCACTAGGAGAGTGAGAGTACAATAGTGGGCATTAATGTCTTTACTTAAATATCTCTATTTGAACTCATTCAAGAAACAATAACCAAAATACCCTTTAAATGACCAATTTATTATTAATTGGTCAATCTATTTATTTTGAGTCGAATTTAGACTCGATTGCATTGACATTGCGAAAGGGGCATTTATGCCTTTTAATTTTTTTCTAACAAAATATTCTAAATATTTTCTTTTTGTTTGGTGATAGAATAACCAGGGAATTCTTGACATTGAAAACAAATAATCAGCATGCAGGATTATTTTTATAAAGAAGGGTTTTTTTTTGCATATCACCACCTATATTCTAGAGAATTTGCAGAAATCTACCTATATTTTCGTTTATTGTATTTCACCACCTCTATTATTTATTAAATTTGCAAAATACCATATCCGGTAAACTGTCATTCCATTTCGTCAATTTTCTATGAAAATTGACCAAATTACCCCTCCAGTAAATATACGATGTTATTTCCTCTCCTCTGTGCTTGTTCGACAAAAAATCGCTATCTCGGGATGAGATGTTTTCCCACTTTATTGTGATAAAAAATAAATTTACATGTGGTGGGAGATTGTGGGAACAACACTCCTGAGTTTCATGTATCATCACAAGCTGCATATCTCTTTCTCTTTGGACATGCATACCCATGATGAGACTGACAACTCATCATTTACATCCATGTAGGGAAGACCCTGATTAAGGATCCAAATCCTATTACGTCATCTAAAAAAGAAGAAGTAGAAGGGTATTGAGTGAATGATTATTGACAAGATTTTAATCTCATTACATTGTACATGTCAAATAGCCCAATTGTCTTAACAATTTGTATACTCATAGGTAATTAAGTGTTTGTTTTCCAACTAGTTGGATCATTTTACCTAGCAGTAATTAAGCTTTAAGTTCGACAATCAGCTTAATAATTATGAAGCAGCTGATGGTAATAGAATGAATAAGTGTCTACGGGGGGCGTTTGGCTCCGGCGGTTCCGCGGGATCCGCGGAATCCGCCGGAGCCGATTCCAAAATTGGCATCCCGACAAAAATTCGGGACGCCGAAATTGGAATCCGTCTCAGGACGGATTCCAATTTACGGGATCCGAATGGGATCCGCGCCGGCGCCAAACGCGCGGATCCCGCAATTTGGAATCCGTGCGTCCGCGGGATCCGGGGCGCGCCAAACGCCCCCTACATGTATAAGGGTATCCAACCGGGCCGGCCCGGGTTTGAGGCAATACCCGATCCGCCCCTTGTAATCATCCGGGCTGGGCCGGGCCAGTGCCAGACCCAATAGACCTTCCACTCAGTCTGGCCCAGGGATAAACATTACTATTTTATTCCTACTTTTTAATCAAATATCACACATATCCCATTACTTATCCCTACTTTCATACACTTGCTCGGTGCATTGGCGGGACTTATGTCATGAGTAGTAATTAAGCCTTAAGTTTAACCATCGGTTTAATAATTATGAAGCAGCTGGTGATAAGGGAATGAACAAGTGTATGCATGTTTAGAATATGTGTGTTTATAATTAATTACTGGAAAAGAATTCTTATAACATAGTTTTTTAATGTTCAATTTTGCTTGCTCCCCAAGTTATGACTTTAAATTAGTATGACTGGTCTATCGACATCAGGTCAAATCTGAGACTTGCCTAATTATAAGTTTAGGATCTAGAATTTTGAAACCAGTCTAACACATTTACCTCACAAATTTCTATGAAATCAAGCACAATTGGGAAATCGCCTAGAACTTGCCTACGCCATGTGCTTTGAGACCAGCGACTGTTTGATAGCTTGGAAATGTGTCGATCTTGTGTGGAGTCATCTCACATGTCAACACAAGATTGACGTGGCTTGCTAGGAGAATGAGGGGATTGCATCGAGCTGGGTTTTATTTAAGAATGTAATGGCCAGCAGTAGTGATGGGGCGGAGTTATTGGCGGTCATCCGGGCACTAAAGGAGGCAGTAGCGTGAGGGATTCATGATATCATTATTGAGTCTGACTTGAGGAACATAGTGAACTCCATCAATAAAAAAGAGGGGTGGGTGACAGGTATGGAATCCATCCTTAGGAGTATTTGGAGTCTGACTTCTCTCCTGGACGGAGTTATTTTCTTGTATGTACCGCGTGAGGCAAACACGGTGGTGGATGATCTAGCACGTTAGGCTAGGCATACAGCTGCTGACACTATGTCAGTGACTACACCGCCTTGATGTAACCTGAAGTAGAGACATGTATCACTTAGCCTCTTGGCTCAACTCAGCACCAAAAAAAAAAAAAAAAAAAAATCTCACATGTCAACATGTTGAAAACACCTCAATGAAGCGAGCTCATGGATTAGAGCTTTGTTTAGGAAAAATAGCTTTTGGGTTTTGGCAAACACCTCCCTATCTTGTGGGTATATTACAGAAAAACTCCCATTTATTGACATTTGCATTCTGCTCTCTCTTTTCCGTGTCTTTTTTTTTTTTGGAAAAGATCTCCATACCATCATATTTTTTTTTGACAAATTCATTTAATCCTACTTATTTTAACTCATTCAAGACACATTGACTAAATTTTAACTTAAATATATGTAACCCATTCAAGAAAAAAGAACCAAAATAACCTTAAGTGATTAATTTATTCTCAATTAATCAATTAATTAGTTTTAAATGGAATTTAGCATTGCCATTGGGGCATTTATGTCTCTTAATATTTTCCAACAAAATATTTTCAAGACTTTTTTTTGGGGAAAAATAAACCCAGGAGAATTTTAACAATGAAAACCAATCAGGGAGGGGTCAAAATGGAAATATCAATAAGACGGGGTCATTGGGATTTTGAGATTCTGGTCGTGTAGGAACTAGCGTGCTAGGGTTTTCTACAGTAGAATTATAAGCTAAGAGAATGTTTGAAAAAAAATCCATATCTACATATATATTTTTAGTGGGTAAACCCATGACAAGCATAAAATCCTCGCTCGACCATAAGAAGGTTTCAGACCGGGTTCGGACGAGGGCAAGAAGGATGACTGGAAAAGTCCAGACTCCGGATCCATATTGCGCCTTGGGCGCTTGTGGATATCCAATGAGCACTGAGGATTGGTTTCCCCCAACTAATTATTGAATGCCAGCCATGACATCTCCTTTCGCGTCCGTGAGAACCCAGCAAAACCATATGCGAAACCCACCAAAACCGTTCATATGATATCACGTGAGTGAAACACCGTAGAACAGTAGCTGATGGTAGGCACCATATTGGTAAGTTAAGATAGCTGAGGTATCAAATTTGTAAATAGCAATGCTTATGTATTAAATGTAGGGGGAAGGGGCTCCAGCACCATAAAATGAACTTATCCCGTTAAAAAAAGACTAAGCATAAGATTTGGGTCCTTAACATCATTTTACACTACAAAATACACATATACAATTCTCTCATTCCCTTCTCTCCATTACTATCACTAGCTCATCCTCTCTCAAATCCGACGTCGCAAGCGGTCTGATCTTCGCCGGCGGAAGATGAGAGGGGATAGAAGAGGAAGATGACAGGAAGAGGAGAGGATCGGCGATGGTGGCGGTGCTGGAACCCAACCCCACACCGTCAGCGACTCTGAGCCCGTTTGGCTCGCTGGAATGGGAGCGAATGGGAGTGAATCCGGCGGATCCCGGAATCCGCGGATTCCAGATTCCCGGATCCCGCCGTTTGGCTCACCAGCGGATTCCGAAAAACGGAACCCGCCCAAAGGGGGATTCCATTTTCGGCGTCCGCTCCTGCGGATACCGCGGATTTCAGATCCCGGTTTCCATCCGGGATCCGAGCCAAACACGCCCTCTATCTCCATCGGAACCCAACCTCAAGCTCCTCCTCTCTCACTATTCTCTTTTCTCTTTTTCACTATTCTCTTTTCTATTTTCCACTAATGTTCACAAGTGGTTTGGTGTATTCTCTTTTCTCTTTTTCACTGATGTTCACGAATGGGTTTGGTGTTCATGAGTATTCTCTTTTCTCTTTTTCACTATTCTCTTTTCTATTTTCCACTAATGTTCACGAGTGGGTTTGGTGTATTCTCGTTTCTCTTTTTCACTATTCTCTTTTTTCTTTTTCACTGATGTTCACGAATGAGTTTGGTGTAGTATTCTTTTTTCTCTTTTTCACTATTCTCTTTTCTATTTTTCACTGATGTTCACGAGTGGGTTTGGTGTATTCTCTTTTCTCCTTTTCACTATTCTCCTTTCTCTTTTTCACTGATGTTCACGAATGAGTTTGGTGTTCATGAGTATTCTCTTTTCTCTTTTTCACTATTCTCATTTCTATTTTTCACTAATGTTCACGAGTGGGTTTGGTGTATTCTCTTTTCTCTTTTTCACTGATGTTCACAAATGAGTTTGGTGTTCATGAGTATTCTCTTTTTCATTAATGTTTATGAAAAAAGAGAAAACCCATAAAAGGGAATAATGAGTGAATGTATTGCATTCCATTATTCTTTTTTCTCTTTTCTCTTTTCTCTTTTTGGTGATCTAGTCCACTACTTTCACGGTTGCATTCCAGTATTCTCTATTCTCTATTCTCCTTTTTACATATCACCGAAGAACACATTGATCTAACGCACAAGACCCCATTCTATTTGCTTGCTGCTAGTCCTGCCGAGATCCCATCCATCTTTGTCAATAGCTAAGAAGGCAATGTTGGCGGACTACAAACATACATCATCCACGTGCAACAACCCGCCAACACAACACTCCTCCTACGCGACGCCGACCGTGAAACATGGCATAGATCCTCCCTGCCTAACGCCACCCTCGACACCAGTGAGCCACGGCTGATCTACTCGTACCACAACGAAGGGCGACGCCGCCCATGCCATCTCGATTTGGTCCGACATCATGTCGACTCGCCTGTCACCATCGACGGCGGGGTGTACTGACTTCTTGATGGTGGCTAGCCGGGCGGTGGGGGAGAGGGTGCAGGGAGAGAGGAGGGTGGGGTCGGAGGGGTTGAAGGTGGAGTCGGCGCCGGTGAGTCGTTGGACGAGGGACAGAAAGTCGCCGAGTTTGGTGTGGATCACCTTAAGCGAGACGGACGGGGAGGGAAGGGGGAGAGGGCAGGGACGGGGAGGGAAGGGGGAGAGGGCAGGGACGGGGAGAGGAGGGGGAGGGGGAGAGGGACGGGGAGGGGCGAGGAAGGGATTGAGAGACAGGGAGAGGAGGGGATGATGGAGTTAAAGTTGAGATAAGGGTGTAGGTCATCATAAGGGTAAAAAGGTCATAAGAAATACATAATCAAGCATAACTGTCCATAACTGACGTTAAATGGTGCTTACACATTAAATCTAATAATAGTGGTGTACCAGTCAACAAGTTTCATAAATTTGATGTAAACACCAATTAGCTATTAAATTTATAATTCACATAACATATTTATAATGGCCTATGCTTTGTGGCTCATATGGAAGGATCGAAACTGTAGAGTGTTCGGAGAGACAGGGGATACGACGGAAGCAATAGTCTGTAAGGTGAAGAGATTGGCTAATGTGTTTTTTCAGAAGGGCACTGCTATAGGAGGGACAAGCCGTGCACCACCAGATTGCCAAATTATTCAGAGGGATCTATCTCTTGATCCGAGCTCGGAGACGGCGGCTATTGGAGTTGTGGCCCTATCTAATGCCAGAGATCCTAATTGGGCGTTTGGGAAGCCGATATTAGTGGAGTCGGTGCTGCAAGGGGAGATGCCGGCGCTGCTGGAGGCTTTAAAGATGGCTAGATCTACAGAGGTGAGGAAGATTGTCCTGGAATCAGATTCGTTGGTTGCTGTCCAAATCTTAAATGGATTGTGTGGAAGGCATAGCTAGAGAAATATAGCTAGCTGTTCTTAATTTCGATTCGGTTTTGTTCCTTTATATTTCTAGAGATTGCAATATAACAACCGATGCCGTTGCTCGGGGCTGTCGTCAGTTAGGGAGAGATTTTGTTTGGTCCAGCGATTGTGAGTCGGCGCTACTTGATAGCATGGTCTAGGACCCTGTATCTGTAACTCTGATAGATTTTAGCCTGAGAGCTCATCTCATAAAAAAAAAGAAAAGAAATTTAATCTAAGTGAATAGTCGATTGACGTATGCTATCACAAATTTGGTGTAAACACCAATTATCTATTAAATTTATAATTCATATATTTTACATTTATTAAATATGAAATTTAGTCTGATTGAATAGTCAATTGACGTATGCGATGACCCAACCCCAGAGAAGGAACATCGCACACTTTTGTGATCTCGAAGTCGCCACGTCGCCATTTGAACTCGCCACGTTAAAACTTCTTCTAATAAAGAGTCCGCATTCGGGAACCACTCTAGCCATAGCCATGCCCGGGAAAATCATGCAAGCCGTCTGTTACGACGGTTACGGAGGCGGCGCCGCCGCCCTGAAGGTGAGCTTTTCATTCCGGCGTTGCCCATTTTGTTAATCAGCATTCATCCGCTCTTTTCTCGCCCTTCTTGGTTCTCATTATTTGGAGTCTAGAAGAAGCCTTTTGGAAAGGATAGGAGGTTCTACATTATCACAAGTTATTTTTATGTGGTAATGATAAGTGCTGTGCTTTTATGGTTGTGATCCCTTGGAACAGAGTCTTCCATGAGGGTCATAGTGTTGAGTTATTATTGGGACTTTCCAGGGTGATGGAAGTATGAATCTAGGATCCTTGGATGTCTTGGTCATGCTATCAAATCTACACTTGTGATGTCGTTGTAGAAGCCCAAGTGCTCTTGTGGAAATTGGAATAAGATAACTTTTATGCTAGAAAGATGCTTAATTTTCCAGTGAAAATACGAGCCCATCAAGCAAGTCATTAGAAGGCTGATGTGGCTTATGATGTTTTAGAAAATGTGAAATTTCTTGAATCTATTGCGGAATTTTGATTCTAGTGCTGGTAATCCATGTAGTTGCTTTAGGTGGTTCTATTGCAAAGTGATTCTGTGTGTTTAAGGCTGATGTGGTTTAGGTGAAGTTATTCTGTCAACTAACTGACAAACCTCTCTGTATTCTCTTCTCGTGCAGCATGTTGAGGTTCCAGTCCTTACGCCAAAGAAAGGTGAAGTCCTGTTAAAGCTGGAAGCATCATCTATAAACCCAATGTTGGAAATAAAAGAACTAGGATTATTGCTTTTGCTAAGATAGCAAATAATCCTTTACAATCGGTTTTAACAAAAACAAAACTACACGTACCGTTAATCCGGAAAAGGAACGAAAGAGAAGGAATATAAATCCGACGAAGAAACGCCGCTTGATCGAGGCCAGTGTGCCACACTGTGCCCTTAAGCTTTATTTGCCCACCACCCCTTGCTTCTGGTTCTTGAGGCAAAACGCTCCCAGGGTACAACGATCCACCGCGATTGGAGGGAAGCCGGCCGTCCGATCGCCCTTCGAGCTCCAAGATGGTATGGTACTCTCAATCAGGACCCTCTATTATGCAAGTGGCGTGGTGAGGAGTGTATGCATGAGCAAGCATAGAATGGCTGGTTTGGGGTCCTATTTATAGGCTAGCTAGGCTAGTTGATCAGCCATTTAGTGGAGAGGTGCCACGTCATCAGTAACTGCCCATTCATTGGCTGCCACTCTGCCACATCACCAGTAACTGCTAATTAGTGGGGAGCTGAACAGTCGCCACGTCGGCACCGGTCCGGCGGGCGACGGCCGGTGGCACACGCGCGTGCACATGTGTGTGCCTCTCTCTAGCTCTCACACACTTCAAACTATAGATGCCCAAGGCTTTATATAAACTAGAGAAATGTTCTTGTCCCAAGCAATGTGGCACTAAACTTTTGCACACACACTCATACGGGCTTCATATGGCTCTTTTCTTAACTGGGCTTTAGCAGGCCCATTTGATTCAACATTAATTTATAAGGCTTAGCCCACTCCTTCATCCTAGGAGTTTTGGGCCTTTTTTAAAGCCTTAAATCCAACACCCAATAGATTGGAAAATTCAGAAAGGCGTCATTTGGCCGTTTTTGCCTCCAAAATTTCCTTTCATACCTGGTTTGTGTCCAGCTGAATTATATATGTGGACATGATGCCATTTGTTATTGTCGGGTTCAAGGTTCGATGTTGCAGTTTCAGCATCGGTTAGTCCCAATCCAAAGCGAAACATTTCAACATGTCAGTTTTTTGATGTTTCGGTAGTTTCAGATTTGCTTTCAATGGTTTTTGGTTGTCATATTTTTATAATCTAAAATGAAAATGAATAAAAGACTGGATATCTTTTTATCAAGATGGTTATCCAATTGAATTATCGTAGAATTCATATGCTCCAAAATCCACTCAAGAATAAAACTTGTTACATAAAATTGGATGTAAAGCTATTTCTTCTTTTTTTTGCAATATAAATCAATCAGATCTCATGTCCCATCACCTTTCCCAAAATTCATTGAAAATGTGGAATTTATCATCTCTGTTGTGTACACTCTCCATCCAATTGATCTGGTTCTAACTACTTCAGAACTGAAAGGCTTTCAGGTCTCTATTTCTAAGTTTTCATCATGGAATTGATGGAGGCGGGTGCTAGAAATTGGTTTGCTGTAATGTAGAGTATGCCCATTTCAACGTTTACAAATACACTATGCTAATGAGGCATAGAGTAAACGGCATGGGTTTTAGCTTGTATGTCTCTGTGAAATAACAAACGACTACACCAAAAGATGAATAAAAATACTTATCTAGATATTTTGTTGCTTTTAGGTGCGTGTGACATTTCTCATGGAATTGATGGAGTTTGGCTTGCTTTGATTCTTCTCAGCATTGGTTGGTTATTGTTTGTTGTATGAGTTTGTTATGAGAGTGAGCTGCCGAGTTGGCAGGTGTGGTGCTTAACCCATTTCGGCTGGGCAAAGGTCAATCCGTCTATGCTGAAATAGATCAATTTTGACTAAACTTACAAACCATTCTGTGGTTCATATAAGATTACATGTAGAAAATTGCAGCTGCATTTTGTAGTTGTTGAAAATATTGTTGATGTACCCTCTTTAGTTGTTTACCTAGCAAAGTATGGAACTGTAGAGATTCAATTCTGTATGTTGCGGATATTTTTATGAACTTCTGATGGAAGAAGATGAATTCTAGTTTAGGTCATCACTAAAGCTGTAGATGCTAGTCTCCTAGGGTGAGGAAGCAGCTTTTTCTAGGCTGTAAATACAATCAGCAAAGCATTTTGTGGGGGGGAAATTGAGAATACATAGTGAACCTTGTTCCTACCTTTGTTTTTAGTGTCAAGAGCACCTTCTACTGCTATCCACTTGACATGCTCGACTTTTGTTCAGTGTCTATCACAGAGGTACATCCTTGACATTCCCTCAACTTTCGCCCTCTTGTTGTTAGTGCCTTGATGTCTTGTTTCATCTGCCTTCCATTCTTTGTAATTTGTTTACATATTTTATATCTTTGTGTATCCTTCTCAAGTAGTATTAGAAATGTTGAAGTCATGCCGAAACTAGGCCCACAAGTCACGGAACCACCAAAATGTTTCCTTCAGGAGTTTGACTGAAACCAGAATCAAAACCAGAACTTCAACTTCAAACCTTGGTGATAACGCCTTTCTCGTAACTAACCTTTAACTCCATAAAGTAGGTATATATACCTGCGGTTAAGTGCAACTAGTTTCACAATCCATACTTTATCCTTGTGTTGCAACTCAGGAAGGTGTTAAGTTATTGATCAAAAGGCCGAAGCAATATTTACACGAATATGATATGGGTGTCAGCAATCAGATTTGATGCATTTCTTTGATGAAACAGTTACTGATGTTGCTGGAGAGGTTGTTGAGGTTGGTCCGCAAGTGCAGACATTCAAAGCAGGCAACAAAGTTGTTTCTGCACTTAGTGTGAAGGTGAAGTGCTAATCTTAATCTTTGAATCCATCATACTCTATCATGTTAATTTTGGCATGAATGGACATTTAAAGATTTGTTTCTTTAACTGTTAGCTGCCTTTAGCCTTTTGTAACATGCAACCTTATCTCATCTACTTGAGATTATCGGCCATTTGTTCTTTCCTTCCTAATTTTGTTTGTCCCGCAGCACACATATTGTGAAGCGTCTCTCACAGTATTTCTTGTTAGCTGTTTAATCATATTCCAAAATCCTTTCATGCTTTAAACCTCATTTTTTGCTAGGCCAGCTTTTACATTGAAATATTCAGTGAACATGACGAGATTATCACGATTTTTCTCTGTTGTCGTAGTCTTTTCAGATGGTATCATAGACTTGTTGTTGTCCTCATCATTTCTTATTCTTGTGTAAATTTTGTATCATCTGACTTTAGGTCATGATAGTTCTTGTGTTTTGTTAATTATGTGATACCGGAGCAGAGCTGGAAGAGATGGAGGTAGCAGAAGCAGAGCAGCAGACAGAGCATGGTGCGTCGCGTGCATTGAAGAAAGCCGGAAACAGAGCACGGCGTGGGCGCGTCGCCTGTGAGGAAGCAGAGCCTGACGCTGATTGCAGCGCAGGATCTAGTTAATCTAGTTGATATGATGCTATTTAAATTTGGATTATAGTTTGGGTTCAGTTAGTTGAGTCTTAGTTGGGTTCTAGTTTGGATCCTAGTGTAGTTCCTAGTTTGGAGTCTGGGTTAGTAATCATAGTTGGTTTAGACTTTTGTAAGCCATATTTATGCAATAGCAAGTAGAACGGGGAGCAGCTTTTGATCATTGTTTTGAAGAAATAAACCCTAGGGTTGCTGCTATCCCAGAGAACGTCCTCTTCATTCTCTTCATTATTGACAGGTTCTCTGCTCGCTGGTTCGTGGATTCGTCCAAGCAGAGGGAGGCTTCGTCAACAAGGGAAGATTAGTTTTCTTCCCTCTTCAACGACTGTTTCCGGCATCAAGTGGTATCAGAAGCCAAGGTTCGCATGGCTGCTCGAGGTCGGGGGCAACGTCGTGGAGGAAATCACGGTCGAGGCCTGGAAGATGATGGGCCACGGCGTGAAAGAGATCTACTGGAGGTTCACATGGCAGATGTGATGAGGCAACTCCAGCAGATGCAACTGAAGGTAGACCAATTGGAGGCCTCGAGAACGGCAAGGCCGGAGCCAGAGGGCGTCGATGGTGAGTTTGAGAACCCATTCCATGAAGATGAAGGATCATCGTCTATAGAGGTACCCCGAGTGCATCAGCCGCCGCAGCGGGATTTCGACATCAGAGTTGATATCCCAGAGTTCGATGGAAGATCACACCCCGAAGAGTTTATTGCTTGGCTACAAACAGTTGATCGGATCTTCGAATACAGGGATGTTCCAGGAGACCGGATGGTGAAGATTGTAGCAATCAAGTTAAAGAAGCACGCTTCTATTTGGTGGGAGAGAGTCAAAAAACAGAGAGCTCGAGAAGGGAAGAGTCGAGTAGTTACGTGGGAGAAGATGCGCAAGATCTTGAAGAAGAAGTTTCTGCCAGATAACTATAGACAAGACATCTACCTGAAACTCCATAGCTTTCGACAGAAGGAGTTGTCTGTGGAGGAGTACACGGCTGAGTTTGAGCACCTCCTGTTACGGTGCGAGGTGGATGAACCTGAGGAGCAAACCGTGGCGCGCTACTTAGGAGGACTTCGAGTGGAGCTTCGCAACGTGGTGGAGCTGCAGCCATACTGGACACTAACGGATGTCTGCAAGTTGGCGGCTAAGGTTGAGCGGCAGTTGAAGGAGGCTCGTGGCGGGGGATGGCGACTGGGTTCCAAGGGGGGCGGTTCCTCAAGTCAGGGGAGCACCACTACAGCCAAGCCGGGTGTCAATACGCCACCATTCAGAGGCCCGCTCAAGGGCGAAGCTCCAGCAGCAGCAACAGCAGCAGGCCGGCCTGGTCCAGCAGCGCCGCGGCGGTGTTTCAAGTGCCAGGGGCTAGGACACATCGCGTCTGATTGTCCTAACCGTAGAATCGTCACATTGACGGAAGGAGACTTAGATGATGACTGTGTTGACACAGGACCCATCTTTGACAAAGAAGAAGAGGAAGAGATCATCTATGCTGATGAAGGTGAAGCTCTCGTAGTCCACAGGAGCCTGAGTACAGCTTATGGCGGTGACGATGCTTGGCTGAGAAACAATATATTCCATACAAAATGTACCTCCAATGGGAAGATTTGCGAGGTTATCATTGACGGCGGGAGCTGCGAGAATGTGGTAGCTGCGAAGATGGTGGAGAAGCTGAAATTGAAAACAGAGGAGCACCCCAGACCTTACAAGCTCTCATGGCTTAAGAAAGACAGCGAGGTAAGAGTTCATAAACGTTGTCTTATTCAATTCTCTATTGGGCAAAGATACTCGGATGAAGTGGTATGTGATGTGGTGCCAATGGATGCCTGTCATCTGCTCCTTGGGCGTCCATGGCAATATGATAGAAGAGTAGTGCATGATGGGTTTAAGAACACTTATACTTTCATGAAAGATGGAGTAAAAATTGTTCTTGGCCCAAACAAATATCAAGAGGTTCTCCCATCTCCTGCAGCAGAGGAAACAAATTTGTTGACAATGACTGGGTTAGAGAAGGCGATGATGGAGTCTTGTGAGGCTTATGCTTTGGTTGTGGTAGAAGAAAATGCAGACAGTATCAGTCTACCACCAATCATGAAGGAATTGGCCCGGGAATTTTCTGACATCTTGCCTGATGAAATTCCCCCTGGGTTGCCACCTATGAGGGACATGCAGCATGCTATTGACTTTGTACCAGGGGCCAGTCTCCCAAATAAAGCAGCTTACAGGCTTAATCCGAAGGAGCAGACGGAACTGCAGCGGCAGGTGGAGGAATTGGTGACTAAGGGCTTGATTCGTGAGAGCATGAGCCCATGTGCAGTTCCAGCTTTGTTGGTACCGAAGAAAGATGGATCATGGCGTATGTGTGTTGACAGTCGGGCGGTGAACAAGATTACTGTCAAATACAGGTTCCCAATCCCACGTTTGGATGATCTGTTGGATCAGTTGCACGGGGCGACTATCTTTTCGAAGATCGATCTCAGAAGTGGTTACCATCAGATCCGAATGCGGCCTGGTGATGAATGGAAGACGGCCTTCAAGACCACAACCGGACTGTATGAATGGATGGTAATGCCCTTTGGGCTTTCTAACGCTCCTAGTACTTTTATGCGGCTTATGACTCATGTTTTTAGGCCTTTTATGGGGTCTTTTGTGGTGGTTTATTTCGATGATATTCTGGTATATAGCAATCACATAGATCAGCACTTAGCACACTTGAGGAAAGTTTTTGAAGCACTTCGGCAGCAGAAATTATATGTCAACATGAAGAAGTGTCATTTCTTTACTTCTAGTGTGATTTTTCTGGGATTTATTGTGTCGAGTGATGGAGTAAAGATGGACCCTTCTAAGATAGAAGCTATTCTTAGTTGGCCCACTCCAAAGAATATTCATGATATCCGAAGTTTTCATGGGTTGGCATCTTTTTATCGACGATTTATCAGAAACTTCAGTACCATTGTTGCACCATTGGTTGAATGTTTGAAAGGTGGAAGTTTTAAGTGGACTGATGAAGCACAACACAGTTTTGAAACTTTGAAGAAAAAGGTGACAGAAGCCCCAATCCTTGCTCTGCCAAATTTTGATGATGTCTTTGAGGTGGACTGTGATGCATCAAACGTGGGGATTGGAGCGGTCCTAAGTCAGGGAGGTAAGCCGATTGCTTTCTTTAGTGAAAAGCTTAATGATGTTCGGAAGCGCTACTCCACATATGACAAGGAAGTCTATGCTTTGGTACGCACTCTGGACTATTGGAGCCATTATTTACTGCCTAAGGAGTTTGTGCTATTTTCTGATCATGAAGCATTAAAATTTATTAATGGGCAACACAAGTTGAATCGGCGGCATGCCACGTGGGTAGAGTCTCTGCAAGCTTTCTCTTTTACAATTAAGCATAAGGCTGGGGTCCAAAACAAGGTGGCAGATGCTCTCAGTCGCAGGTATGCCTTACTTAGCAGCATGCAAGTGAAGATCGCGGGCTTTGAGATCCTAAGAGAGCTCTATGAGGATGATCCTTTCTTTGGGCAGATTTTGTCAAAGTGCCATACAGGGAATTTTAAAGACTTCTTAATACAGGATGGATTTTTGTTCAAGAATAACAGATTATGTATTCCTATATGTTCGTTACGGGAAGCCATAATTTTGGAAGCCCATGGGGGAGGTCTTGCAGGACATTTTGGAAAGGACAAAACACTAGCTCTAGTCGCCGAGCACTTCTATTGGCCAAGGATGGAACGGGACATCATGCGGCATGTGGAGCGATGCAAGGTATGTCGCTTGGCTAAAACTCATGGTCAAAATACTGGGCTATATACTCCTTTACCTGTACCTGAAGTGCCTTGGGACGAAGTCAGTGTGGATTTTGTGTTAGGGCTGCCAAGGACACAAAGAGGAAAAGATTCTATTATGGTGGTCGTTGACAGGTTTTCGAAGATGGCACACTTTATTCCCTGCAACAAGACATTAGATTCTTCTCATGTAGCTGAGCTGTATTTTCGAGAGGTGGTGCGTCTACATGGTATACCTAAGACCATAGTTTCAGATCGGGATGTCAAATTTATGAGTCATTTTTGGAGGACTTTGTGGCGAAAGTTGGGTACTACATTACTATTCAGCACATCCCACCATCCACAAACAGATGGTCAAACGGAAGTCGTCAACAGAAGCTTGGGAAATTTATTGCGCAGTTTGGTAGGCAAACATATTCGGCAATGGGATTTAATGCTAGCACAAGCTGAGTTCGCCTACAACAGGTCAGTGAGCCAAACTACTGGTTGCAGCCCCTTTGAGACAGTATATGGGCTTAATCCTTCGAGTCCTCTGGATTTCTCTCCTATCGTCGCAGCAGGGCAGTTTAGTGGCGATGCTGATGAACGAGCCAAAGCCATAAAAAAATTGCATGCTCAAGTTCGAGAACATATCCTCAAGCAAAATGAGAAGTACAGAGAACGGGCTAATAAGCACAGGAAGCCGGCGGCGTTTCAGGAAGGAGATTTGGTGTGGATCCATTTGCGCAAGGAACGCTTTCCGGCTGGAAAGCATGGTAAACTCAAGCCCAGGGCGGATGGTCCTTTCAAGGTGATGAAGCGGATTGGAGATAACGCCTACAAAATCCAACTTCCAGGTAGCTATGGTGTATCTTCGACCTTCAATGTTGCTGATCTCTCGCCATACCTCGACGAACAGTCAGTTGTAAGCTCGAGGACGAGCTTCTTTCAACCGGGGGAGTATGACACCGGAGCAGAGCTGGAAGAGATGGAGGTAGCAGAAGCAGAGCAGCAGACAGAGCATGGTGCGTCGCGTGCATTGAAGAAAGCCGGAAACAGAGCACGGCGTGGGCGCGTCGCCTGTGAGGAAGCAGAGCCTGACGCTGATTGCAGCGCAGGATCTAGTTAATCTAGTTGATATGATGCTATTTAAATTTGGATTATAGTTTGGGTTCAGTTAGTTGAGTCTTAGTTGGGTTCTAGTTTGGATCCTAGTGTAGTTCCTAGTTTGGAGTCTGGGTTAGTAATCATAGTTGGTTTAGACTTTTGTAAGCCATATTTATGCAATAGCAAGTAGAACGGGGAGCAACTTTTGATCATTGTTTTGAAGAAATAAACCCTAGGGTTGCTTCTATCCCAGAGAACGTCCTCTTCGTTCTCTTCATTATTGACAGGTTCTCTGCTCGCTGGTTCGTGGATTCGTCCAAGCAGAGGGAGGCTTCGTCAACAAGGGAAGATTAGTTTTCTTCCCTCTTCAACGACTGTTTCCGGCATCATTATGGTTATCGTGGTCATGGTGATGAGGATGATGATGAGTTATTTATCCATGCTTGGATATAGTGTTAGGGTTCCTGTGTGAGAAGAAAAGAACAAGAAGCACACAAAGGAAGACACACAAAGATTTTACGTGATTTACCCTAGAACAGGACTACGTCCATGAAGTCGATGGAGGTTTAGCTATCTCAGAGGCAAAAAACGCTAGTTCCAAGTTGCAGTGATGACCACCCTTATTAACCCAAACATCTTACACTGTTTGAGTACATGGAACAAAATTACCTAAGTTTCCCTGCTAAACAAAGCCTCTATTGTGCAAGAGAATACAGTCTCCACATCTCAACATACTGAGGATATATCTTCTAGAAAAATCAAACATTGCATAATTTACTATAATGGAATATCATGATCTCTGGCTATGTAGAAATTCTCATGCATGGTGTTGAAGTACTCTGGATTTTGATCATTTTTTTTACATCATTCTAACTTTAAATGTCAGCAAGGAGGTGGGTTTGCGGAGTACGCTGTAGCATCAGCGAACTTGACTTTTCAGAGGCCTCCAGAAGTATCACCAGCCGAAGGTGCTGGCATTCCTATAGCTGGTATCACTGCTCTGCAATCAATAAAGTCCTCCAGTGTCAAGTTCGACGGCACTGGTAAGCCCTTGAATGTTCTGATCACTGCTGCCTCTGGCGGTGTGGGTCACTATGCTGTTCAGCTTGCAAAGCTTGCTGGTTGTCATGTCACCGCTACATGTGGGGCTCGAAATATAGATCTCGTGAAGAGTTTGGGCGCAGACGAGGTGCTGGATTACAAGACGCCAGAGGGTGCAAGCTTGAAGAGCCCATCTGGTAAGAAGTATGATCATGTTGTTCACTGCACAGTGGGCATTGATTGGAAAACTTTCGAGCCGAATTTGAGTGATGAAGGAAAGGTTATTGATATAACCCCCCTTCCAAGCATCTTCTGCAAAAGCATCTTTCAGAAACTTGCATTTAGAAAGAAGCAGGTGGTGCCGCTGTTTGTGGCGCTCAAAGAGGAAGAGCTGAGGTTTCTTGTTGAATTGGTGAAGGAGGGCAAGCTTAAGACAGTTGTTGACTCGAAGCATCCCCTGTGCAAGGCTGAGGAAGCTTGGGCCAAAAGCATAGATGGCCATGCGACGGGGAAGATCGTTGTAGAAATGTAAGTGTTGGAAGGATGTGACTTCCTGTATGTATATAAGACTTAGATGCTATGTTTGTGTGTACATAGTGGTTTGTTGTTTATGTATGGCTTGGTGTTGGATCAGGCTGCATTAGTCTCAATGTTTGTAGCTTGATGGAGAATTGATCATTTGGTTTGAAATAATATGCTTGTGCTCAATGTTTCTGGTCTTCTGATTTGCGTCTTCATCATATACAGTTTCTGAAAACTCAATGATTAAGTTTTAGAATCTGCCCACTGTCCTATCAAATATTTGTGCAAAAAACACCTACCATCAAATTTATTCTGACGAACTCATTGAATTCTATTTATTTGACCCATTCAATAAACAATGAGCAAATCATCCTTTGTCGGTGGATTGAGTTAAATTAGTCGGATGAGACATGTATAAGTTGAAAATTATTCATGTCACATGGGTATTGTCATTATTATAAAAGAAAACAAGTCTTAATTTGAATAAAATCTAAATCTTTATTATTAACATACTATCAAATTCCCTCGATTTCAATTTAGATATTTATGAATCAAACAATAGGATCCACAGAATCAACAGATTCAACTCATTCATACCGGACAAACCAAACGTCAGAATCAACATATTCAATAGATTCAACTCATTCCATACAGATTAGTCAAACAACTGAATCAAAATTCACAGAATTATGAGATTCAACTCATCCATCATCCATCTCATTCAGTTCATTCGTCAGATTCCGGGTTGCCAAACGCGCTCTAGGAGAGTGAGATTACAATAGTGGGCATTAATGTCTTTACTTAAATATCTCTATTTGAACTCATTTAAGAAACAATAACCAAAATACCCTTTAAATGACCAATTTATTCTTAATTCGTCAATCTATTTATTTTGAGTCGAATTTAGACTCGATTGCATTGACATCGGGGAAAGGGGGCATTTATGCCTTTTAAGTTTTTTCTAACAAAATATTCTAAATATTTTCTTTTTGTTTGGTGAAAAATTTACCAGGCAATTCTTGACATTGAAAACAAATAATTAGCAGGCAGGTTTCTTTTTATAAAAAAATGGGTTAATAACAGTTTACTCTTCTCTAGTTTGGCAATATGTCAATTTACCCCCTATATTTTAAAACGTGACAAAACACATCCTTAATTTATCAATGTGGTCGTTTTAAATCCTAACCGTCTAACTCCGTTAGTGGCATGACGGTAAACCGGTTAAATAGGTCCGTTTGACCGATTTTGACCGGTTTGACCAGTTTGGGAGAAAATGTGAGAGAGAGGAAGAGGGGGTGACGTCACTGTCGACGCGCCCGGTGGTGGAGAAGGGCTCGTCCTCTGCTCCGGTGACCTCGTCGCCCGCGTAGCCCTCAGAGTCCACGACAACCCCGGATCCACCGGCTCCAGAGGCCGCGCAAACTCTTCCCGAACCCTAGGGAGCTCCATCCGGTCCACCGCCTCGCAGAGGTGCGCCATGAGCTTCGCCCGATGACATCGCCGTTGCGGTTGATGGCAGCGCAGCAGAGGAGGCGTTGGCCGCCCCATTTCGTGAGGATCAGGAACGAGAAGTTATGGAGGTGGTGTTGAGAGTTTGTGGCCTGCTCGAGACGCTGGGAGGCCCCGACGAAGGGGCGGAGTGGAGGAGCAGCGGGTGGGTGAGCGTCGGTGGAGTGGAGAGGCTGCGGTTGGCCGCGCATCTTCACTAGGGAAGGTGGGAGTGGGATGATGGGGTGTGCCGGAGTTGGAGCTTCGCCGGGACGGTGACGGGAGGTGGCTTGCGATGGTGGAAAGTGAGGTGGGGCTGTGGAGGAGAATGGAGGATGGAGGATGGAGAAGAGGGAGATGGGAAGAGATGAGAGTTGGAGAAGGTCTTGGAGATGGCCGGAGATGGGGGTGGTCGCCGGAGTAGATGGCAGTGAGATCGGTGGCCACGAAGGAGATGAGTAAAATGGGTGAAATTAGGTCAGTGCGATGCACGTGACCTATTTAACAGGTTTGTCGTCAGCCCAGCTAACGGAGTTAGACGGTTGGGGTCCAAAACGACCACATTGATAAATTGAGGGTGCGTTTTGTCACGTTTTAAAATATATGGAGTAAATTGACATATTTTCAAACTAGAGGGGAGCAAACTGTTATTAACCCTATAAAAAAACATACCTCTACTTAGCCGTTGTGGATATGCGTTGACCAAGGAAGCGTGGTTTTCCTGACGACGGATCACAGCCGTTGCCAAATAAATAAATGATCGTACGACGTATACTTCACGATCTTTCTGAAAGGGGTCATCGCACTTATTTTACAGCCTGGATGTCGCCACGTCACCATTTAGACTCGGCTATTTATTTCTTCAGAGGATCCGCATTGGGGAGCGATGACTTTGGCCACGGCCGGGAAAACCATGCAAGCTGTGTGTTACGACTGTTTCGGAGGCGGCGCCGCCGCCCTGAAAGTGAGCCTTTTCATTCCCGCATTGCCCCTTTTGTTAATCGGCATCTTTTCCCACTTCTTCTAGGTTTGTTTGCCTGTCAAAAAATGGAATTTTCCAGGATTAGGTTTTTGTTTTTGGGGTCTTGGTTCTCATTGTTTGGACTCTACAAGAAGACTTTTGGAAAGGAGACATCATGAGATTTTTTTTTTTTTTTGGGTAGTATTGAGTGTTCTTATGGTTCTGATCCCTTGGAGCACAGTCTTCCATGAGGGTCATACTGTTGGATTATAATCGGGGCTTTCCAGTGAATCTCTAGTAGGATCCTAGGATGCTTTTTTATTTTTCTATCTTTTGATTTCTTGGTCATGCTATCAAATCTACATTTGTGATGTTGTAGAGGCCCAATTGCTCTAGGGGAATAAGATACTTTTATGCTAGACAGATGCTTAATTTTTTAAGCGAAAATCCCATCCCATGAAGCAAGTCATTAGAGGGGTGATGTTGTGCATTGCGGCAAACCAATGCTTTTCCAGCTTTATAATGTTTTGGAAATGTGAAATTCTTGCGTCTGTTGTGGAATTTTGATTCTATTGCTGGTAATCCATATAATTGCTTTAGATTGATTCTATTGCAAAGATATTCTGTATATTTAAGATTCCGAGATACCATGGTGAAGTTGTTCTGTCAACTTACTGACAAACTTCTCTGTATTCTCTTCTCGCTGCAGCATGTTGAGGTTCCAGTCCCTACACCGAAGAAAGGTGAAGTCCTGTTAAAGCTGGAAGCGTCATCTATAAATCCAGTAGATTGGAAAATCCAGAAAGGCATACTTCGTCCATTTATGCCTCCTAAGTTCCCTTTCATACCTGGTAAGTGCCCAGCTGAATTTTATCCCGAGGATTTAATGCCTTTTGTTGAAGTTTGGTTCAAGGTTCAAAGCTGCTGTTACAGTATCCAAAGCGAAACATTTTGATGGTTTTGATGGTTTCTGTAGTGTCGGATTTGGTTTCAGTGCTTTTGAGTTTGATACTTTTATAATCTAAAGTGAAAATGAACAAAAGAGGACCTTTCTTTATTGTGATGGATATCCAGTAGAAATATCATAGAATTCATAAGGTTCAAAATTCATTCAAGAATAAGTCTTGGCAGATAAAACTGGATATAAAGCTATTTCTTTAATTTTGCGATTTAAATCAATCTGGTCTTACGTCCCATTACTTTTCCCTAACTTCATTGAAAACATAGAATTTATCATCTCTATCATTGATACTCTCCATCCAATCGATCCGGTTCTAACTACTTTAGAACTGAAAAAGGGCAATGATTAGGAAAGCACCCATGCATGGCACCAATCCATGCTTCTACCTGAAAAAAGGACAAAGATTAGGAAACAAAGCCATCATGATTATAAGCAAAAAGATGGCTCTTTCATGTCTCTACCACTACGTTTTAATCATGGAATCCATGGAGACGAGTGCTAGATATTTTTTTTCGATATATGCACTTCTTTGTTGATTTAGGTACAACATTTCTCATGGAATTGATGGAACTTGGCTTGCTTTGATCCTTGTCTGCATTGGTTGGTTGTTATTTGTTGTATGATTTTGTTATGGAAGTGAGCTGGCGATTTGGCGGGTGTGTTGCCCAACTCATTTCGACTGGGCAAAACCCGATCCATCTATGTTGAGATAGATTAATTTCCGCTAAACTTCAAACCATCTGTGTTTTATATCAAATTAACATGTAGCACATATGAAATTTATTAGACATATCGTGGATTTACTCTCTTTAGTTGGTTACCTAGCAAACTATGAAATTGTAGAGATTCAATTCTGTATTTTGCAGATGTTTTGTGAACTTCTCGTGGAGGAAGATAAATTCTAATTTAGGTAATCACAAATGCTGTAGATGCTACTCCCTATGATAATGAGGAAGCAGCTTTGGCTTGGCTGTATATGAAATCAGCAATGCATTTTACTTGGCAGAAACATTCAGAAGGCATACGGAACCTTGTTCTTAACTCTGTTTTAGTGACAAGAGCACCTTTTGCAGTTATTAACTTGACATGCTTGACTTTTGTTCAGTGACTATCACAGAGGAATATCCTTGGCATTCCTTCAACTTTTGCCCTCTTTCTATGACTGCCTTGATGTCTTGTATAATCTACCTTTCATATGCTGCGTCCTGAGGTCATTCATCTCTGACAGCTACCCCTAAGTCCTCCTTGTCTTTCTTTACTGTTCCATTTTTTGTAATTTTATTTGGATTTTTATATCTTTGTATATCCATCTCAAGTAGTATTTAGTATCAGAAATGTTGAAGTCATGCCAAAACCAGCCCACAATTCCTGAAACCATCAAAATGTTTCCTTCAGGAGTTGGACTGAAACTGGTGAAAACCAGAACTTAAACTTCAAAGCTTGGTGATAACATGTTTTTTGTAACAAAACTTTGACTCCACATAGTAGGCATATATACCTGCGGTTGAGTCAGTTTTAAAATCCATCCTTTATCCTTATGAAGCAGTATTTAGAAGAAATATGGTATGGGTGTCAGCAGTCAGATTTGATGCACTTCTTTGATGAAACAGTTACGAATGTTGCTGGAGAGGTCGTTGAGGTTGGTCCGCAAGTGCAGACATTCAAAAAAGGCGACAAAGTTGTTTCTATGCTTAATTTCCTGGTAAAGTACTCACCTTAATCTTGGAATCCATCATGTCATGTTCCTATAGCATGAATGGACATTTAGTGGTGTGTTTCTTCAACTTTTAGCTGCTTTTAGCCTTTCATAATGTGCACTAATCTCATCTATTTGAGATTATTGCTCATTTGTTGTTTCCTTCCTAATTTTGTATGTCCTGCAGCACGCGTAGTTGAAGGATCGCTCGCAATATTTCTTGCTAGCTGTTTTATTTATATTTCCTCAATTTCCTTTCAAGCTTTAGACCTCATTTTTGGCCGGGTCAGCTTTAACATTGAAATATTCAGTGAACATGACAAGATCATCATGGTTGTTACATGACAAGATCATCATGGTTGTACCAGCTGACTTTAGGTCACAATAATTTCTGTATTTTGTTTATTATGGTTATCGTGGTCATGGTGATGAGGAGGATGATGATTTATGTACCTTGCCTGGATAGAGAGGTTATATCTGCTAGAAATTAAGCATTGCATGGTGCACCATAAGGGGATATCATGATATCTGCCTATCTAGATATTCTCATCCATGGTGTTGAAAGTCTGTGGAATTTGATCAGTTTTTGACATCATTCTAACTCTAAATGTCAGAAAGGAGGTGGGTTTGCAGAGTACGCTGTCGCACCAGTGAACTTGACTGTTCAGAGGCCTCCAGAAGTATCACCAGCTGAAGGTGCAGGCCTTCCTATAGCTGGTTGCACTGCTCTGCAATCAATAAAGTCCTCCCGCGTCAAGTTCGACGGCACCGGCAAGCCTTTGAATGTTCTGATCACTGCTGCCTCTGGCGGTGTGGGTCACTATGCCGTTCAGCTTGCAAAGCTTGCTGGTTGTCATGTCACCGCTACATGCGGGGCTCGAAATATAGATCTCGTGAAGAGTTTGGGCGCAGACGAGGTGCTGGATTACAAGACGCCAGAGGGTGGAAGCTTGAAGAGCCCCTCTGGTAAGAAATATGATCATGTTGTTCACTGCACAGTGGGCATTGATTGGAAAACTTTCGAGCTGAATTTGAGCGACGAAGGAGGAAAGGTTATCGACATAACCCCCCCTCCAAGCATCTTCTGCAAAAGCATCATTCAGAAACTTGCATTTAGAAAGAAGCAGGTGGTGCCACTGTTTGCTGTGCCAAAGGAGGAGGAGCTGAAGTTTCTAGTTGAGTTGGTGAAGGAAGGTAAGCTCAAGACAGTCGTCGACTCGAAGCATCCCCTGAGCAAGGCAGAGGAAGCTTGGGCGAAGAGCATGGATGGTCATGCGACAGGGAAGGTCGTTGTAGAAATGTAACTAACACATGGATTTGGATGTATCTTTCTTTGTATATGTATACTTTGGTGTTGCATCACACTACATTAGTGTCAAATGTATGTAACTTGTTGATGGAGAATTGGTCATTTGGTTTGAATAAAGTGCTCTTCTTTGTGATTAGCTTTTGGTCCTCTGATTTGTACTTCAGTAATCATTATATACAGTTCATCAAAACTCCATGGTCAAATTTATTCGAATCGCAAGTGATCCGTGCCAACCCAATCCAACCTGAATCTGCCTAGACACGTCTTCTAGAGTCCGATCCAATCTAGAACCGACCAAAAGCGATTCCATTCCCAACAACGGAGCTTGCTGCTAAAAAGGTCCCCCATGTTCCTTTTTTGCAAATCAAGACCCCCATTCATGTTTTTTTTTTTTTGCAAAACAGACCCTCACGTAAAATATATGAGAAAAATACACATATAAACAGTTATATGGGTGCCGCATAAAATCTATGAACAAAACGTATGTCTGTATTTTTTTCACATGTACTTCTTTTAAGACCCTGTTTTGCAACAAAACATGGATGGGGTTGATTAGCAAAAAGCAAATATCGAAGGACTTTTTAGCAACAACTTCCCCATCAACGGGATACTTGCTTGGTTGCCACGTCATCATCGGTCAAGAAACCCATCCTTAATGGAATGAAAAAAGATTTGTGTACATGACTGAAATTTGCACATGGATTGCACATGGCTTTTCAGCCATGTACATTGCACATGGCTTAGGTGCCCATATATCATTGGCTTACGTGATGGGGACCAGCGGATGCCAGTCGATTTGGACCGTTGAAAGTGACCATGTACGATGCACATGCCTACGTGACATGTACCCCAATCACTTCTCTAATGAAATTAATATAATATAAATAATAATGTATGCGCTAAATAATGTATATAAATAAGAATAATGATCCGGGTCCTCCCAAAAGTGGGAGGACCGGATCCTCCTCCACCTATATAAGGTGGAGGATAATATATATACATTATATATTATATATAATAATGTATACATGTGTATAATACATATATTAAAAAACATACATATATATATCATATGTATGATACATGACATGTATATATACATTATACATTATTATGTATAATATATGAGCGCTGATTGTTGCACATGCCGGCATGTGCACTTCACATTATTGAATCGGTAGCTGTGCTATCGATTCATATACATGCCGATAGGCATGTGCAACCTATCGGTACCCCACTACCGATAGGTTCGTTGTCGATTCACATACATGCCTATCGGTCGGTATCCCACTACCGATATGTTCGTTGTCGATTCATATACATGCCTATCGGTCGGTATCTCACTACTGATACATACCTATCAGTAGCCTACTACCGATAGACATATATATGAATCGATTTACGATTAAGGGTTTAGGGTACATGTGAAATGGCATGTGCACGAATCATTTCTGATAATAATATATATAGAGAAAGAGAGAGAGAGAGAGAGAGGGAGGGGGGGGGGGGGCGGACTATCGAGGAGGATCGAATCACTGCTCTATAAATAACGTATGCGCTAACGGTTCGCAATCCCAAGCCATTCGATTTCAAAGCGGCGAGGCGACCACCGCTCTGAACCATTTCGAGGTTCCCCGAATTGCCCCTCCGGAGCCGCCTAATTTCCACCGGATTGACATTGGCATGGCCGCGGAAGCCAACACCATGCGCGCTGTCTGCTACGACTCTTACGGGGGCGGCGCCGCCGCCCTTAAAGTGGGCTTCTTCTTTTCGTTCTCTCTTCGTAATCGTTCTTTATTCGTTTCATTTCTTTTAATGTTCTTGATTATTTCTTTAACGACGTGTTGGTGTTGTTTGGTTCCCAATATGGGTTTGTTTTCTAGGTTTAGCTAATATTGGGTATTGTTCCTCTAGTTGTTGTCTGTGTAAAGTTTGATGGGTTTATCTGTGTGTGAATTATAAAGCAAAGGTATGGTTTGTGTTGGTTATGATAGGTCTGAGTTTGTTTGACATATGGAGTTACTGTCAGTACTAGGGACGGTGAGTGTTGATGCTACTTCTTTTGTGGCTAAGAATTGGTTTTGTGAAATTAAGAACAACAGGAGAATATGAGAATTTTAGGTAGAAAATTTTGGAGCATTTTGGTTGAAGAGGGAATTGAGTGGAGGAGAAAAGGAGGTAATATTAGTGATGGAGTTGATAAATCTGTATATGGAGATGGTGTAGAGACTAGGTTTTTTATGCTCGAAATGTTCTGTTTCATTGAGTTTAGTGATAAATCTGTAATTGTTCCATACAAGTAATCTGCTAGAATCATCGGTAATTGTGCAAAGGAGAAAATGGGGCCTTGTATGTGTTGGACTTCTTTCTCATCCTTGAGTCACCTTTGGAAATTTAGACTTTTGCGTAGTTGTGTGTGTCCTATGTTTAATTAGTTCAATGAAGAAAATGCCATAGTCTCTGGACCTCTGAAATTGTGGTGATTTTGTTATATGGAAGTACTTGATCTTGGAGTCCAATGCTTATAGATCTCCTATCATCTTTAATCCAAAAATGTAGGTTAATGTTTGCCGGTACCTTTAATCTTTCTTGTGTGATGAGTTTGTTGTCTTGCCAACAAATCTGCTCTTTTGATGATGGTGTAGAATTTCCACTATTCTTTGATGAGAATACAATCTTTCGCATGAAAGATCCTTAAAAAGCCTTGCAAAGTGCTAGCCCGCGAAGGAAGTCATTGGAGGACTTATGTTGTGTATTGGTTTATTTTCTCTGCGTATAAGTTTACTTTGTCCATTGCCTGAAAACTCAGGTTTTTATAGTTGTTAATTCATATGTTGCTCTAGATATGTTGTATTGCCACGTGTGCCAGGTTCCAAGATACTTTTGGGATGTCTTATAACACACAAATTTCTTGACTCTGTTCTCACTGTAGCACGTTGAGGTTCCAATCCCCAAACCAAAGAAGGATGAAGTGTTACTGAAATTGGAAGCAGCAAGTATCAACCCTGTAGATTGGAAAATTCAGCAAGGCATCCTTCGCCCATTTTTCCCACCCAAATTTCCATTCATACCAGGTAAGTGTAAACATACACAATATAGATGGAACTATTGCATTTCTTTAATGTTTGTTTCCTATGAGATGCAAATTTCATTTAAATTAAATTTGAAGGTTGTTAAGCATGTCGTCCTTAGTCCTTGATTACAAGCAAAAATTTTGAAATGTAGAAAATCTATATGCTAATTTCCAAGTTTTTAACTTCTGACATAAGAGAATGAGGATTTTAGTTTTAATTCTCTCAAATGCTACCTGGAAGAGGAGGCCAGAACTGTGATTTGAGTATAATGCACTATGGAGCATTGAATTTGCTCCTGGGGAAAGCATTCAGAAAGTATAGTGAACCTTGTCCTTAGGTTCATTATGATAAACATATGTTTCAGACTTGCATTTAGACTTTTGTACGCTTCTTCAAAAGGTAGGCATTTATTTACAACTCTTGGGACATCCTTTGTGTTGCTTCAACTTGTCGCACCGTATTACCACCTTAGAATATCTTTTATGATCTATCTTCACATATATACCTCTGTGGTCGTTCTACTAGTTATTGTCACTGCTTTAGGATGGCTACTATTTGAGTTGATTATGTGTGCCTTTTTTGTGGACTTGTACTGTCAGATGTCCTGTAATATCATATCAGCTCCTCTGCAGGTTTCTCTACCTCTTATGATTGTTCCAATTTCATTGACCACCTTTTTCACTCAGCTATTGAGTTGCATTATTCTGCTCATGATACCATCTGCGTTTTTGAATCTTTTATTTCTGACGTCCTATTGGATTGAACATAGACCTTTCATTGTTGCAATTCATGGAGTTGTGTATTTTAGTACTAGAGCCTTTTAATCTAGCTTAACACACCTAACTCGTGTATTTTAGTACTTTAACCTTTTACTCTGGCTTAAGATACCTAGCTTGATGAATGTCAAAACCCACGGCGGAAGACATGCAGAACACGTGCCTTTGAATTACTGGGCAGAAATCCCCCATTGACCTTCTTTCTGATGAGTTGCTAATCATGCCTACGATGTGATTTTGGACTACTCATGTTGGTTCTAGCTTAATGTTCAGAAACCTAACTATGTGATTCTGAATGTTGATGTGTACTAAATCATCAGCAACCAAACTTGATGCACACCTCTGGTGAAACAGGTAGTGATGTTGCAGGAGAGGTTGTCGAGGTCGGGCCAGGAGTGCAGACATTCAAAATGGGTGACAAAGTTGTTTCTATGCTCAATTTCATGGTATGTATTATCTCTGTTAAATGTTTGGATTTTATGAACTAGATATCCCATATTCTCTTACGAATAGATCCACAAGAACTTTTGTAGTAGATACGCTGGGAGTATAATGGTTTCTGACAATTTGAATGTTCTCGCACATGGTGTTGATTTAATGTGCCATTTGAGCATTGTTGAATGACAGAAAGGAGGTGGGCTTGCTGAGTACGCGGTGGCATCGACGAGCTTAACTGTCCATAGGCCTCCAGAAGTATCACCAGCTGAAGGTGCAAGCCTTCCTATAGCTGGTCTCACTGCTCTCCAGTCGCTCAAGTCCTTGGGCATCAAGTTTGACGGCACTGGCAAGCCGCTGAACGTTCTTATCACTGCTGCCTCCGGTGGTGTGGGTCACTATGCTGTGCAGCTTGCGAAGCTTGCTGGTTGTCATGTCACCGCTACATGTGGGGCTCGAAACATGGAGCTCGTGCGGAGTTTGGGTGCAGGTGAGGTGCTGGATTACACCACACCAGAGGGTACAAGCTTGCAGAGCCCCACTGGTAAGAAGTTTGATGCTGTTGTCCACTGCACAGTCGGCATTGACTGGAAAACTTTCGAGCCCAACTTGAGCCCGAAAGGAAAAGTGATCGATATAACTCCCTCTCCTGGGACTGTCTTGAGCTCGGCAATTCAAAAGCTTGCCTTTTGCAAGAAGCGGGTGGTGCCACTGCTGCTGGTGCCCAAGAAGGAAGACCTGGAATTTCTTGTTGAGTTGATGAAGGAGGGCAAGCTTAGGACCGTCGTCGACTCAGTGCACCCCCTGAGCAAAGCTGAGGAAGCTTGGGCTAAAAGCATAGATGGTCATGCAACAGGGAAGGTGGTTGTAGAAATGTGAGTTCGGATGATTTTTTATAATATAGGGAAAATAACACTTTACTGCCTTTTAATTTGATAAATGTTCAGTTTGAATCCTATGTTTTTAAACCGTTCAAAATGAATCCTACATTTCAATGAATTACATTTTAGACCCTATATCTGCATGTCGTTAAAAGAAGTTGATGGCAAACCGATCACGTGAGCGGTTTTGATGGAAAGCACGTGCCGGTTTACCATTTAGAGAGTTAGTGCCGTTGGGTGTTTGATAATAAATCGAATGGTTTTGATATAATAGGGTTTATTTTGAACGGTTTTAAAACATAGGGTCCAAACTAAACATTTTTCAAATTACAGGATAGTAAAGTATTATTTGCCCTATAATATATGGTGAAGATGTAGATATACTGAAACCTCAAGGTTGTGTTTGTATATCCACATGCAGGTGGTTTTTCACTTTCTTGTCTCATTGTGTTTGTATCTCATTAGATGCCTCTATAGTAGCACATATTTGTGAGTATGCAAGGTGTGAGTGTAAATTTCTTGGTTGCAATATACCTTAAATAGTTTGGTACATTCATGCAATGTTGGATCTGTTGTTCACTGCACAGTCTCTTCATGATTTCGCTTTTATGAAGTCCTAATGGTTTCCATGTCATGCAATAAAACGAAGAGCATATATAATAAATCACTTCAAAAAATGAAGAATTAATCGACTTATTATACTATCAAGGATCAATAAGCTGCATCAACATACTCTTAGATCCAGCATAATAGTAGAATACATCCTCCCATCAAAAAATGAAGATTATTGCTCATAAACTATCAAGGATTGAATCTCATCAGATTAGAACACGTCAGTAGCTGAGAGATGGGAAGGGGAGGGAAGGAGCGCAGTCTAATGCAGATTAGACAGCTTCTGCTGAAACGCAAGGAGCAAAATGCAAAGAAGGTGCGCAAAAAGGAAAGGAAAACTATGAAGAAGAAGCTGTCATCGCTGTCGGAACAGGAAGTCAGCACGGAAGAGTCTGGGAGTGTAGCGATGATTGCTGGTGATGCAGAGCCTTTGGCTCAGCATCGAGCACTTTCAACCCAGCTAGAGGACGGAAAGGTCTCCGGGGAGGAGAGTTGTGATCGGCCTGCTGTTTGCCGATTGCAAACCCCACCTCCACTTAATGGTGGTATAAGCCAGAGGACCTGGGCGGAGGAGGCGAGTGGGGAACGAGCCCTGAAGAGTTCCTACATTGCGAGGAAGGAGGTCGAGAGCCTGTGTGCCTTGGGAAGGGATAGGGTGATTTTTGAGGCTGAAGAGTCAGCTAGGCTCAATGAAGGGTGGGAGAATGCCATGTTTGGTAGGTTCACTGGTAGAAGGGTTCCTGTATCAGTTCTGAGGAGCAAGCTGGCGAGAGTATGGAAAGTATCGGCACCTTATGAAGTGGCGGAGATTGCGCATGGGCTCTATGTGTTTAAATTCAGCAGTGAGAACGACAGAACCTTTGTGCAATCTAAAGGCCCATGGTCTGTGGAGGGTAAACCTTTATCTCTGATCCGGTGGGAGAGCAACTGTAGACCGTCTCAGATAAAATTCAATAGAGGTTCAGTTTGGCTCAGTTTCCCGGATCTCCCGTTGGAGCTGCATGAGGAGAATGCTCTCAAGAAGTTGGCGGCTACAGCGGGGACGCCCCTCAAGGTTGAACTTCCAACCACCTTGGCGGCGAGGTGTGAGTACACAAGGGTATGCGTGGAGGTGTGTCTTGATGAGCCATTAAAAGAGGGTGTAGAGATATACCGGGAGGGGAGAGCCTCCTACCAGGAGTTCCATTATGAAGGCATAACGGTGTGTGATAAGTGCCGGAGGATCGCCCATAAAGGCGGAGCATGTGCGGTTGTTGCGGAGACTGGTGTGGGGCTGGGGTTGGGAGAGGCTAACCTAGAGGCTAACCCAGGGGAAATGCTAGAAGAACCAGCTGAACCAGAGGAAAGGGGGGCGGCTGCGAGCAGGAAGACTAACCTGAGGGGAACTGCACCATCAAGAAGCCCCCTTCGACGGATGTACAAATCCAGCACGGGAGGGAGGGGCCGATCTTTGGGTCCGCGATGGCTCAGCGCTGGAGCTATGGGTCCGCGACGGCTCAGCGTTGCTCCACGGGGTGGTGAACCAGAGGCCGATCTACATACCCAGCACGGGAGGGAGGGGCCGATCTATGCTTCGCTAGCGCCGGTGACGACGGCGGCGGCGACGGACGGAGGGTGGATACCTGCCGGTAGGGGTAAGCACTGGTTTCGAGGAAATCTTAGGCACGAAGATCGAGGTCGACATGGTAGCAGCGTTGGAGATCGGAATGGAGATCGGGCGACTGAGGTCGCTACACCTGGCCGGAGCTTCCTGGACGTACGAGGGCGGCTGCTGACATGGGCGAGGAAGGCGCCGGCGGATTCAAAGGGTGGACAGGGAAAAAGGAAGGAGATTGACAGTGGGTTTCATGCTAATCCGGTGAAGGGGAGAGATCGAGGAGGGGCGCCATTTATGGCCAACAGGGCGTCACGTTCCATTGAGCCAGTTGGAGTATCTGTGTGAGGACCTGCCCCTCCATCCCTGTGGCTTGCTGTTTACCCCAAGGGCAATTTGGGAAATTGCGCCTTGGCGGTCGTTTCACACTGGCTGTACACACACAGACCTTGGTTGATGCTTGTTTTTGCTTAGAAAGGTTAGGTGGAACCAGGGTCGGTAGTTCTGGGCTTGGGCCCGTTTTCTCGGCCCAAGGTTGCCGTTTTGGGCAAGGGAGATCGATCTCCATGGAAATGAAGATCGATCTCTCTGTGCCTTGTGGTCGCCGTTCTGGGCGAGGAAGATCGATCTCCATGGCCATGAAGATCGATCTCCCTGTGCCTGGAAGTCCTTGTCGGTGACTTCCGAAGGACGGCCACGGCGATGGCCGTCGCTTCCCCTGTCAGGGGAGGGAAGACTTTCCCTCCCCTCCCCCAGCTTTTCCCCGCTTTAGCCGGCTTTCCCCCGGCCTTACCCGCCCCTTCCCCCTTCCTTTCTTCCCCTTCTTCTCTTCTTCTTCCTCGCGGCTCTGCTTTCCCCTGTTCCGGCTGAGAGCTTTCGCTCGCCGTTCTTCCTCCTCCGGCCACCTCTCCGGGAGCTTGAAGGCTCGTTGGGTTCGTGGCAAGGCGAGGAAGGTCCTGGGGTAGGACTTGTGGATCGAAGCTGCGTTGAAGAAGTAGGGTTCTTCTTCTAAAACTCCGGCTGTTTGAGGGTTTTAAATCCGGTTTTGATTTCTTGTTAGATCTCCTTGTGGAGTTATTCTTTCCCGGTTTTGAAGCCATGAGTAGCTTCGTGGCACTGAGATCTACCAGCCCACCTAGTTTGGTGAGGTATGGTGGCGGTTTCCGGCGGTGTTCCTCGCCGTCCGGCCGCCGGCGTGAACCCAATCATGATCGATCTCTTGGGAAGAGATCGATCTTGGTCGGGGTGGCCCAGCCCGCCCGAGCGAGAGCGATCTCCCTGGGAGGGAGATCGATCTCTCGGCGGCTGGTGCCTGTGCGGTTTGCGTCCACGTCACCTACAAGATCGATCTTCATATGGGTGGAGATCGATCTCGTGGGGGTGACCAGGACGGGTGCTTCTAGCCTCGAGGAAGATCGATCTCCATGCTATAGGAGATCGATCTCTTTCAGTGCAGGGGAGGGTTTTACTTGCTTTAAATGCTGTCTTGCCCGCGGGGCTTCGCATGCAAGTGATTTTTACGGTTTTGCCCTCGGGGCTTGTCCTGTTATGAGTTATGCATGAATGCTTACCGCTTTGTGGCTGAACCGAGAGGGTGATGTCTCTCGGGTTGTGTAGAATAAATGGGCTGACGGTATGCCCTTACCGCTTTGTGGTGAACCGGGGGAGTCATGACCCTCGGGAGTGTTTAGTATAAATGGGCCGAAGGTGTGCCCTTGTTGTGTTGGTTGTTTACAGCTTTATCAAATCTATCCTGCCCTGTTTTCCTGTGCATTAGACATGCTAGGGTAGATTGGGTGGGTGTTGACTCTGCTGCTTAGAGTACCAAGTGATGGTAGTCTTAACTTCGGTTGTTCCGCCAAGTGCGGAGATCCCGCTTGGAGAAGGGGGTCCTACTGGTTGCGTCGTGTCCACCCTGCGTCAGGGAATGTCAGAGTTGCCCACCCCTGACCAGTGGCGTTATCGGAGATACGCACCTAGGACAGGAACCTTTCGGGTTATTGATGGGATTGTGGGATCCTTGGCAAGCCTCGGTACTTGACATCAGAGTGTGTCCGGTTGCTTTACCCTTGTTTGTGGGAGTTGTAGAGTAGGACCCTGCTGAGCTGTTGCTCATGCCTACCTGGACTGTGTTTGTTGCAGGTGCAGGTGGCCGCTCTGTCCCAGTGTTACCCCCTCGGTCGTCTCGAGGCAGCGCTCCGGATCCTGACCATGTCTGAGGGTCAGGATGGGTTCGTCTGTGCGTTCGCGGAGACCCCGGTGGGTGTTGTGGTTTCTTTTTGGGGATTGTGATCCCTTGTAGCTGTTGTGCTAAACCCTGTTAACTTTTATTGCTGGTTTGTAATAAATGTTAATAGTTGTTTAATTAGCTTGCTTCCGCTCTTTCTCTGTGCCGTCCAGCTGTTTCCGCCAGCTGGACTTTAGTCTCAGCTGTTTCCGCCAGTTGAGGCTGTAGTTGTAGGTGGTTCCCCCCCCCCCCCCTCGCGTCCCCGGCTCGGTTGCGCCCTGCGGGTCGGGGCGCGACAATCTGGATCTGGGTCTGGTGGTTCACCACTCGGGTTTCGTCGGACCGGCTATTTACTGGCTCAACCATCTGACCCAGTCAAACCTTGTGATCAGGGCATGCATGGGCTAGTGGAACCGGCTGGTGGAGCTAGTAGAACTGAATTGGACCCAAAGGGGAAGAAGGTTTGGCTAGATCAGCATGGTGACAAAGGCGACGTGAATGCAGAGAACGTTGGCGGAGACCTGGCGCGACACCAAAGAAGCTTCAGCATGGTGACAAGGGCGGTCGAGAGTGCCAAAGCGAAGGTTGAGGCGCTGAATACTGGCGTAGGTGTGGAGGTCTCGGAGCAGGGCCATGAAGCCTCGTCAAATGATTAAGGCCATTGCATGGAACTGTAGAGGGGTGGGGGTGGAGAAGGTTATAATAATCTGTGGAGGACTTATGCGGGAACTGTCTCCGGACGTAATCTTCATCATCGACACTGTGATTGTGGAGGGAGGACTTCCCTTGATAAGGCAGCGGCTAGGGCGGCACTGGGATGCCTTTCTGATTCCCACGGAGGGCAGGCATGGCGGCATTCTAGCAGTATGGAGATGAACGTTGGGTCATGTATCCATGATTAGCGGCATACCTCAAGCTTTGCATGGCCTCATTACTATAGAGGGAGGGGCGCAGGTCCTGTTCTCCGCTGTTTACGGAGCACGCTCTGTTCCTGGGCGCAGATTGCTCTGGCAGATGTTGACTGAGGTTAATAATACTGGGCTACCACATGTGGTGTTGGGCGATTTTAATGTGATTTTGGCTCCGCATGAGAAGAGGGGAGGGAGGCCATTCAAGTTTGCATCTGCGACAAAAGACTTCCTGGAATTCATCGTGGCAAATGGCATGGTGGATGTTGGATTTGTAGGGAGTACATTTACGTGGTGCAATGGTCTATCAGGCAATCGAAGGATCTCAGAACGGCTTGACCGGGTACTGTGCACGACTTCAGCAAAGGATGTGCTCGGCCGGTTGGAGGTTAGACATCTCAGCAGGCAGGGCTCTGACCACTGCCCGTTATTCCTCACCGCGGGCGTGGAGCAGAGAAACATTGGTGGTGCAGGATTGTTCCGTCTTCAACAACACTGGATGGATGAACCCCGGTTCAAGGCTCTTGTCAGGCGGATATGGGGGAGGAGGCATCGCGGATCCTTCCAGTACAATATGGCCACGAGATTCCAAGAGCTTAAGGAAGTGGTTAAAAATTGGAATGTTAAAGAGGACTGCGATCCGTTCCGACGCGGGAAGCGACTGGAAGATGGCATTCTCAATCTGTACTAGAAGGAGGCGATCCAGGGGCAATCTTTAGAGGAGGAGGCAGAACTCCGGGCTTTGGAAAAACAGCATGCAGCCGTTGTTACCCTTCAGGAAAGACTGGTGGCGCAGAAGTTGAGGAGAGAATGGGTTGTAGCTGGGGATCGAAATACAGCTCTTTTCCATAAGTTGGTGTCATCAAGACGGCATCGTTCCAGGGTGAAGGAACTTCTTACGGATAGCGGAGAGGCTGTAACCAATTCGGAAGAAATTGGTGCGACCTTTGCTCAACATTTTGCTCTGCTTTGGACGGATGGTGACAACTATCGAGCGGGGGACTTGCCAGAGCTTCCATGCATCCCGCATGGGCAGAAGGAGTGGTTAACACGGGAGGTCTCTGATATTGAAGTCAAGGAAACTGTCTTCTCATTGGGCAAGCATAAATGTTCTGGGCCTGATGGAATTCCGGCAGAATTTTACGCTAAGAATTGGGACTCAGTGGGGAGAGAGGTGTCCAACGCAGTGATCTCCTTCTTCAGAACAGCCTCACTTCCACCCTCTTGGAATGAGACCTTCATCTCGTTCATTCCAAAGTGTGAGAATCCCCGACGGGTGAAGGACTTCCGGCCTATCAGTTTATGCAATGTTACATATAAAATTGTGTCAACAATCTTGGTGAGAAGACTTAAGGAGGTGCTGGATGACCTCGTGGGGGTGGAACAGTCTGCGTTCATTGCAGGGAGGGTGATACATGACAACATTTCGGCGGCACATGAGCTCCTCCACTCCATGGAGCATGCACCTAAGTCACGAGCATCGATGGTGATTAAAGTGGATCTTAAATCAGCTTATGACCGAGTCCGGTGGCCAGCAGTGAAGGAGGTGTTGGGTTGCATGGGATTTCCGGCGACTTGGGTGTCATGGGTTATGGCGTGCATTACGACACCAAAGTTCGCTTTCATCGTTAATGGGAGAGTGTTCGGACGAGCTGTACCTCAGCTTGGACTGCGACAGGGCGATCCACTCTCACCCTATTTGTTTCTTCTTATGCAGGAAGTGCTATCTAGGCTAACTTTGAGGCCTGGCGTTGGCTTGAAAGGTGCGCAGCTCCGGCGTGGTGGAGGGAGGTTCTCACATCTTCTCTATGCCGATGACTGCCTCTTCGCAACGGATGCATGTCCCTTAGAAGCTCGTAGACTTAAGCATATCCTCATTTGTTTTCGAGCTTCTATGGGACTTGAGATTAACCTCTCGAAGTCCAGCGTGCGATTCTCCAGGGTGGTACCAGATGATAGACGCTTGGTCATTTGTAGGATCCTTGGCGTTCCGGAAGCAGATGGTGTATGGAGATATCTTGGGACACCGGTGTCAGGCTACAAGCTGAAGGCGGCGGACTTCGATGAGCTCCTGAACACGATGATCCGTAAGGTTTCTTCTTGGAAGGCTGCACTCCTCTCAGAAGCTGGCAGGGTAACTCTCTTGAAATCGGTTCTTCAAGCACTTCCCGTTCATGCTATGATGTCTTCATGCGTGCCGGTGTCTCTGTTACGCCAACTAGAGACCCTCTGTCGCATGTTCTTATGGAAGGATGCTGGCTCCCTATCTCGAGTGAAGTGGCAAGGGGTTTGCAGACCAATTGAGTGGGGAGGGTTGGGCTTTAGAGATTTGATTCTTTGGCAGCGTTCTCTGCACATGAGAAGGGCTACTAGCTTGATGGAAGATAGGGTGTCCAGTTGGATTGCGATGAGACGTGACAAATACAAATGGTCTGGCCCACTACCACCTAGCAGATGCATGCCCTCTGCTTCTCCCTTCTGGAAGGCTGTTTGCAGGGCAGCAGGGGAAGTCCGGGAGGGGTTATTTTTCACGCCGGCGACCAACAGCATGCTGGACCCATTGGAATACTGGTGGTATGGCGAGGGGCCTCTATCTAAGCGGGCGTCATTGGTCCGGGTGGGTGGCACCCTGGAATCCTCAAAGTTGGGTTGGTTAATGGAAAACAACGAATGGTGTAGGATGAAGGTGAGGGAACAGTTCCATCCAAACATGGTGCAACAGGTTCTTGATGTTAGAATTGATCCTAGGATGCAGGTCGACAAGGCTAGATGGATGTTTAATAGCTCCGGGAAGCCAAGCTCTAGCTCCCTATACTCCTGGGCATTGATGAAGGAGTGTCACGCGACATCGAGCATTCCGAGGGAGGTTTGGGTGAACTGCTGGAATGCACCAGTTGGGCCGAGAGTTAAACATTTCATATGGAAGGTCCTGCACCGAAAGGTTCCTGCGCGAGACTCCTTGTGGCGGATCTGCCTGACACAGGACAGAGCATGCCCACGTGGATGCGGAGGTGAGGAGTCTCTTCAACATATTTTTGGTGATTGCTCGTTTGCTCGACGGGTTTGGGAGCTTCTGTTGCCAAGGAGTGGCAGGCTGGTTCTTGAGGATCTCATGGCTCTTTTGGCAACATCCTCTTCCGCCAATGTCTCTAAAAGGTGGATGAAAGCACTTGTTGGTTATGGTATTTGGCTTCTTTGGAAAGAGAGGAATGAACTCATCTGGAGGAATAGCACCTGCACACCGGATGCATTGGCTTGGCGGACCCGCAAGATGGCAGGGGAATTCTGGCATAGTAAGGGGTGGGGTGATGGGAGTCATGCACGAAGGCCTGCTCAAGCACAAGTTATTGATCGAAACAGAGGCTCTGTCTTGCAAACGGATGGAGCCTGGTGTATTGGGTCTTCGACTGCTGGGATTGGCGTGGCTTGCTGGGAGAACAAGGGGATTACACCGAGCTGGGTCTTATCTGAGAACGTCCTGGCCAGCAGTAGTGATGAGGCGGAGTTGTTGGCGGTCCTCCGGGCACTAAATGAGGCAGTAGCGCGAGGGATTCACGATATCATTATTGAGTCCGACTCGAGGAACACAGTGAACTCCATTAATGGTAGAGAGGTGTGGGTGACAGGTATGGAATCCATCCTTAGGAGTATTTGGAGTATGGCGTCTCTCCTAGGCGGAGTTATTTTCATGTATGTACCGCGTGAGACAAACGCGGTGGCGGATGAGCTAGCACGTCGGGCTAGGCTTGCGGCTGCTGGCACTATGTCAGTGACCACACCGCCTTGATGTAACCTGAAGTAGGGATCTGTATCACTTAGCCTCTTGGCTCAATTCAGCAAAAAAAAAACTATCAAGGATCAATAGTTTGGGAGGCTGGGAAATCAAATAGCAAGATTTCAGTGATACAAAGTAAACTCATGCATCAACTAGTTCGCGAAGGAAGTATCTTCTTCATGGCGGCAGTTGCAGTCGACCAACTTAAAGATTTGGCCTCCTATCAACTGTTTCATTTCAGTTCTCAGCAATTGACCTTTTTCAGCTTTCAAACCGACGGACCTCTTCCTTATGCTAGCTAGCTCTAAGCAAACTTTTCCCTCTCAGCAATCCAGCAGCCAATGCTTCACAGGGTAATTTATATATATTGATTCAGTTCATCACTTCTCCTGGTGTCAAACACATGAGTTGGAGCAGCTTCTTCAAACCTTGGTAATAACCATGCCTTCGTCCAAACTAACCTGATCTAAGAACAATTACATTGTTTTGAGTCCTAGTTACAAACTAATGATGTTTTGTTCACAAGCTTAGTCAATTATATCTTACAGAATGCACTCCTTAACTCATCCCTAACTCACAGTTTTGGATATATTACATAGTCTCATCCATGTCTCTTCTTTTTATCCTTGAATTTTGCAGTTAAAAGAGACACAGTGATGAGAGAAAAAGAAAGAACAGCTAGCATCAGAATAGAAGAGTAGAATAGGAAACAGAGATCGATTGCACATTAGCAAATAGATATATAAAAACAAGCTGCAACAACATATTCATAGATATATAAAAATAGAAGTACTCAACTGAAACAGTGCTATATATCAAATAGCGTTCATATTGCTGAAATACGTACAAACCATATATCCAGCAAAATCCTGGGAGCTGCGACATCACAACTAGCAAGTGATCCAATTAGTAAAAGTAATCATCAACTACTTGGCAAAAGAAGTATTTTCTTAATCTGCGACCAACTTATAGATTGGCCTCCTATCCTTGAGACTAGACTTTCCGTATGCATTTGAACATCCAATGTCTTCTAGTTCTGGACCACCTTCTTGTTCGGAAGATCATAATATATAAGTACCATACAACATGAATTTTCCCTCGAAACAAGTCATCTCCATAACTCTGGAAGAAGCATCACGGAGACTGAACCAATAAATCTTTCCCTTCGCCACGACGACTGGCTTGTTTAAAACGTGGGGAGCGACAATGTCACCGATTCGTCTCCACGAACTGCAGGTGCCAATTAATGCCAAGGGTGATCACTTGACAATGACAGTAGTACTTCTTGGTAGATATCTTCAACAGTATATAGTTTGTATTCTTTCGCCTCCGAGTGAAATCCGAGATGACACCTCCAAGCGACTACGTACTACTACACCCTCTTTGGCAGAGTTCTCCGGATCAGGAAGGGGAGCAGGAAGGAAGATATGCACGTTCTCCAGTTGTCGGATTGAGCAGCGTAACATCTCTTTTAGAATATTTGTCGTAAACACAAACCAATTCCGTTGCACGAATTAGTCACGGAGAAACTATGAGGCCATCTACGGCGCCTAACGTCATCTCTGTTGTCAAAATTCCGTCTAAAATTCAGATCTAAGAAAAAAAAATGTTCCTGATAAAAATCATAAAACAAACTTTAACTCTTAAAATATTATAAGTTTAGATCTAGCCTGGGAGGCGCGTAGAACGCTGCCCTAAGAGTAGAAAACGCCCCCACGTGCGGAGTGAATCGTCGTCCTACTCCCAAGATACAACCCTTGGCTTGTCCTCGTCGTTGGCACGGTTCGGCGAGGACCCACAGTGAATCAACACTCTTCTTGATCTCTTTGTAGGGATTAGTAGTATATCCTTTTTTTTTTAGAGAAGAAGAAGAAGAAGAAAGCTTTTTTCTTTCAGCAGTAAAAAACAAGGAGAGAGAATGCCGTAAGATATAAAACCGTCCGATAGATGCCGAGCGTAAAAGAGGGACACGTTGTTACTCTCGTAACAATAAAGGGGACACAGAAGACATATAAAAATAAAATAAGGGCTTTTAAGTCCTTTTTCTATTAACATAAATCCAACGTTAATAACATTCCCCCACAAAAGGAATTAAAAGACCGACAATAGAAACGCGATCGGAAAACCGATAATCATATACATATATATAAGATCAATTTTACTGTGCATCATGCTAGGTACCTTTCGGGTTTGAACCTGCACTTAGTTATAATTGTATAGGACCTAGGAACCATGGTGGACCAAGCCTTGAACCAGGCCCTTTAACCGATCTTCTACAATTACACACACAGTAAGAAGAGTGTTTGATTCTATTTTGCGGGTTAGCGCTATTATGGCCATGGGCTGACTTGATTCTCATGAGAGTTCTGGGGATTAGCCCTGATCCCATAATCGCGGCCTCACGATAACTCTCATTTAGGTGAGTCCTCCAAAGATGTACATGATGGCATACACCTTTCAGAAGAATTTCTGCATTGGACCCATTAAGAGATATACTCAGCCTGAACATCATGTAGAGCACCTATCACCATAGGGATGGGGAGGAGTGACAACTCCCATAGATATATAAATATATATAACACTGGGTGCTCTTCCCATGCCACTTCAACAGCTTCGTTCCTACCCTCTCTCATTCATAGATAAATCTATTTATAAGCTAGGGATCCACTGTTGGTGACTTCATTGTGGGCTTTAGACCCATCCCCCTCGATGATTCTAATATTAAGGTCCTCGAAAGGCCTTTTGTAAATTGATCGGCAAGATTTCTCTCCGATCTCACAAAGTCTAATGCAATTACATTCCCAAGCATACTTTTGATTGATTTATATCTCATGAGCATATGCCTATCCATTTTTCTATATGAGTTGACTTGATTCACTAGCTCAATAGTAGCTTGTGAGTCACAATGCATTGCTATTGCAGGAAATGGTTTATGAATAAATGGTAAATCAGCCAGTAGATCTGTAATCCACCTGGCTTCAATGCATGCTGTGTCAAGTGCAATCAACTCTGATTCCATTGTGCTTCGAGCTATCACAGTTTGTTTTCTCGAACTCCAAGAAATGGCGGCACCACCAAGAAGGAAAAACATAACCTGAGGTGGACTTCACATCTATAGAATCATTGACCCAATTGGCATCACTGTACCCTTCTAGGACTTCTGGATACCCTGAATATACTAGACAGAAATCGATAGTACCCTTAAGATATCTGAATAACCTAGTCAAGGCATCCCAATGCTCTTTACTAGGATTGCTTGTGTACCTACTTAGTCTGCCTACATCATAGGAAATATCAGGTCGAGCATGATCTGCCACATACCTGAGAGAACCTATCTGTTGTGCATACTCATGTTGGAACACAGGCTCTCCTAAGTTTTTGGTTAACTTGAAACTATAATCAAAAGGAGTAACTACAGATTTAAGGTCAGAATACTTAAACTTTTCAAGCATCTTTTGAATGAAATGGGAAAGGCTCAAAGCAATCGAATTGTTACTCCTTATCAGTCTCATTCCAAGGATTACTTCTGCTTGACCCAAATCCTTCATATCAAAGTTATTAGAGAGATAACTCTTAACTTCATTTATTAAATCCATGGAGGATCCAAAAATCAAAATATCATCAACATACAAGCATAAAAACAAAATGCCATTTGAAACTGGTTTAAAAAACAAGCATTTATCGAAATCATTATTCTGAAAGCCAAACGAAGAAATCACTTTGTTAAACTTCAAATGCCATTGTTTCGGGGCCTGCTTTAACCCATACAAAGATTTAAGTAATTTGCAAACCTTGTTTTCTTGGCCCTTAACTACAAATCCTTCAGGTTGTTCGATATAAATCTCTTCATCTAAATCACCATTCAAAAAGGCAGTTTTCACATCCATCTGATGAATGAAAAGTTTGTGAATCGAAGCTAAAGCGATCAAAATTCGCAATGTCGTAAAACTACAAACAGGAGCATAAGTATCAAAATAGTCAAAACCTTTCTTTTGTGAAAATCCTTTGGCTACTAATCTAGCTTTGAATCTATCAATAGAGCCATCAGGTTTAAGCTTGCGTTTAAAAATCCATTTACAACCAATCGCTTTAAAACCAGGAGGTAAATCAGTCAAAATCCAAGTATTATTTTGGAGAATACTATCAATTTCACTATTAATAGCTTCCTTCCAAAAGGGAGCATCAGCCGATGCCATGGCTTCTGCATATGTGGAAGGATCGCCTTCTACAGCGAAAACATGGAAATCATCTCCAAAATCTTTCTGAAATTTAACCCTTTTACTTCTTCTCAATTTAGATTCTGGGTCAGACACAGAAGGAACAAGAGAAGAGGAGGAAGAAAGATCACTATAGGGTTGTCTAGGAATTTGGGATTTAAAAGGAAAGATGTGTTCGAAATAAGTAGCATCTCTAGCTTCAATAATAGTGTTATTAGAGATGTCACTTACTTCTGAATTGATCACTAGGAATCTATTGGCATTGCTACCTTGAGCATATCCTACAAAGATAGCATCTAAAGTCTTTGGTCCAAGCTTTCTACGCCTAGGCTCAGGAATGTTGACTTTAGCAAGACACCCCCACACTTTGAGAAAATTAAGGTTAGGAGATCTACCTTTCCAAAGTTCATAAGGGGTCTTGTCACTATTCTTAAAGAGAACTCGGTTAAGAATGAAACATGCAGACAGGAGAGCATCACCCCAAAGGTTCTCAGGAGCACCAAAACTTAATAACATGGCATTAACCATGTCAATAAGAGTTCTATTCTTCCTTTCAGCTACTCCATTTGACTGAGGAGAATAAGGAGCGGTGACCTCATGAAGAATGCCATGCTCTTGGCAAAATAGAGACATAGAAGAAGAGGTGTATTCACCACCTCGATCAGATCTAAGAGTCTTGATTTTTCTATCAAGTTGATTTTCTACTTCAGTCTTGTAGATGGTGAATCTATCTAGGACCTCGTCCTTAGATTTGAGCAGATAACAATAACAATATCGAGAGAAGTCATCTATGAAGGTAACGAAATACCTATTGCCACCTCTAGAAGGATTTCTACAAGAATCACAAACATCACTATGAATCAGCTCTAGCAAAATAGAATCTCTCTTTATGCCTTTAAACGGCTTTTTAGTTTGCTTGGATTCCACACATATCTCACACTTGGATTTCAGGTCTAAGTTAGATTTAGGGATCAAGCTCAAATACATCATACGTCTGATTCTATCTAAGTGAACATGTCCAAGTCTACCATGCCATATAGATGAATCACATACATTCAACACAATGCTAGATGAACAAGAATATGCACATTCATTAGAATAATTCTGAACATTTAACTTGAACAAGCCTTCAGAGAGATATCCTTTTCCCACAAAAAGATTCCCTTTTGAAATTACAACCTTATTGGACTCTAAGACAATCTTGTAGCCTCTCTGAACTAAGAGAGAGCCACTAACAAGGTTTTTCCTAATTCCAGGCACGAACAGCACATCGTAGAGAGGAAGCAGTTTTCCTGACGTCAGCCTCAGGTCTACTCGTCCTCAACCCACCGCCTGTGCTGATGTGTCGTTCCCTAAGGTCACGCTTCCTCCACTTGAGTCCTGAAAGGTAGAGAAGCAGGAACGATTGTTACAAATGTGAAGATTAGCTCCTGAATCTAACCACCAGTCGAGACTAGTAGAAGTAGACAGATTTACTAAAGGTCCAAACCTGAAGGAAGGATCCTCAGACTCTACAACATGAGCTTGAGGCTTGGCAGCTCCAAACTTGTTGGCTTGTGAATACTTGAAGTAGCAGTCCTTGGCAAGATGATTGTTCCTCCCGCATACAAAGCAGTGTTTGCCTTTGGACTCTGGGTTTTGGGCTTTGGGCTGGTTTTGGGGTTTCTTAAAGTTGTTTGGTTTAGGTTTGAGGTTCTGTTTGGGCTTAAATTTTGGATGAGGTGATTGCTGAGTCAGGTTAGCTTTGGCTTGAAAGGGCTTGGTCCTAGGATGCTTGGCTCTGTGTTGGTCCTCTATTCTAATAGAATTAAGGACTTGAACTAGGGTCATGTCACCTTGTTTATGGATCAAGCCTTTCGCAAAACCTGTCCAAGATGGAGGAAGCTTATCTAAGAGACAAGAGGCTTTGAATTCCTCAGAAAACTTAGTCTCCTTGGTTTGAACTTTCCTAAGGATCTCCTGGAATTGGTGAAGTTGAGGGTTAATAGGTTTATCATCCACCATGGTGAACCTAAGAAAGGAGGATGCATTGAACCGTTCAATGCCAGCATCATCTAGTCCATATTCAGACTCAAGGGTAAGCCAAAGTTCCTTAGCAGATTCTATTTCAAGGTAGACATCATATATGGAATCTACTAAGGCACTAAGAATTCTCCCCCTACATTGGTAATCTAGTTCCTCAGGAGTCTTAAATAGAGGATGTCCAGACTCTGGCCTATTAGAGCTAGACCCAGGGGCATACTCAGTGGTTGTGTTCTTAGAGGTGGAGGCATCTACAGAAGGCTCCTGAATGACTGACCATAAACCTAAAGAAGTAAGCCAGAATCTCATCTGGCTTTGTCATCTCTTAAAGTTGGTGCCATCAAATTTGTCAGGTTTGAGGCCCAACTCATCTCTATGGGTAAAGGAAGGCTGAGAGTCCATAAGATTGAATAGCTTGTTCAAGATAGCTGTTGCAGATAAATAAAATGCTATGAGATATGGTCCTAATTTCATGAATTTGATATTTGAACTACTATATGCAATGTAAAGCATGACAAAGGACCAGAATGCAAATATGAAGTGTTCCAGAGTTCTCATAGCAAGGTTTTAGGTCTCAATATATAAGTAGGTATGCACAAATGCAATTTATATAGTTAAGGGATCAATCCACAAGTTTAACAAGTTATGTAATGTGTTGTGAACTAAATCTGAGAGCTATTGGAATTAAACAGATCATAGACAGATGTTAACATCACATTAGAAAATTTAAAATCGTGATAGCAAAGTTAATGAAGCTTTAATTCCAACTTATACCATCATTTCAATAAAGCAAATCGGTTCGGTGGCTTTAATATGCAAAGTATTAGATGTGAAGTGCAGAGCAACAAAAGGCACGGGTTTTAAAACTCTTAAAGTTGACAGCCACAATGATTGTACCGTAAATTCAAAGTAGGGAAGGATAAAAGTTCAAACATCAGATTACTTTGAATAGATGGGATTTGATTGAAATTAAAGAAACTACACAGCGATAGTGAAGTTGACTGCGACAGGGGCAGAGGAAAAGAAAGAAAGAAAAAACGCAGAAAAACTCGGCGACTATAAGCGGCAGTCGCGAATTAAAGGGCAGAAGTAATCACAGATGAATTAATTATTGTAATTTAATATAACGAATTGAAAAATAAATAGATGAATAGATCTGAATTATAAGACCGACGTTTTTCTACTCTTAGATTGTTGTCAAAATTCCGTCTAAAATTCAGATCTAAGAAAAAAAAATGTTCCCGATAAAAATCATAAAACAAACTTTAACTCTTAAAATATTATAAGTTTAGATCTAGCCTGGGAGGCGCGTAGAACGCTGCCCTAAGAGTAGAAAACGCCCCCACGTGCGGAGTGAATCGTCGTCCTACTCCCAAGATACAACCCTTGGCTTGTCCTCGTCATTGGCACGGTTCGGCGAGGACCCACAGTGAATCAACACTCTTCTTGATCTCTTTGTAGGGATTAGTAGTACATCCTTTTTTTTTTAGAGAAGAAGAAGAAGAAGAAAGCTTTTTTCTTTCAGCAGTAAAAAACAAGGAGAGAGAATGCCATAAGATATAAAACCGTCCGATAGATGCCGAGCGTAAAAGAGGGACACGTTGTTACTCTCGTAACAATAAAGGGGACACAGAAGACATATAAAAATAAAATAAGGGCTTTTAAGTCCTTTTTCTATTAACATAAATCCAACGTTAATAACAATCTCGACATCTGTTCGGCCTCAAATTGTACTTCCATGTCGATGTCTCACCTTGCATGGTGAGCCAATATTTACGATCTTTTCCTAAATACCACCAGCTGACTCCAAATTTTTCTGAAGTCTCCTGCGGCTGCGCTCTGCATGTTGGTGGAGGACGACGTGATCGCGTCCCAAGCCATGCCATTGCCTGCAGACGCACCTGAACCTAGCGAGACTCGCCGCAGGGAGTCTCGTAGGTATTTCAATGATGATATCCGTCCCCATCCATCTTGTGATACTACTACTCGCATTAGTCGTCATCGGCTTAAGATCACTGCGAGGATGATTGCTGCAATCTGCTGTTGTTCTCATCCTTTTATACTTATGGTTTCCTCCAAGGAAAAGATCATCGGCGTCCATGTCAGTCTTTCAGTTGATGAAAGAGTGCACGGCCGGTGATCAGAGAGAAGAGAACGTACGGCAGTAGAATAGATAGGGCAGAATACAAAAAAAAAAAAAAAAAAAAAAAAAAGGAAAAGAAGAGGGAGAGAGATATTGATTGCACCTTGGTAGAGATCCAAAGATATGTGACGATATATATCCGAAGAGAAGAGAGGAGTTTTAGAAGAAGGTGCTGCTATGTAGGTTTTAGATTATTACATCCATGGGCTTTAGCTTTTGTTAGAGTATTTTAACATAAACTCGTCCTCACCCATGGGCTTAAGCTTTTGGGTTTCACGGTATTAGAGCATGATCAACGTCTCTTATTGATCTCCTTCCGCTCGCAAATGTCATTACTACCATTCATAACCCCGTTCTTAAGGTTCATTTATTTTCGACGGTGCTTCCATCTTAAGGGAAGCACGGAGCTTAAAGCACGGAGCTTCTCTCATCTAGATTTCTTTGTTTAATCTTTGTTTCACGTGTGAGCTCGAATAATCATGAGTAATATTTAATTAAAATAGCGGGGTAGGAATGCTTGACATAGGGTTTGAATACTGACCTCTGCTTTGATACCATGAAAAAACCCTAACCGTTTAATCCAAAAGCTTAAGCTCATGGGTGATTGCGTAGGATTTTATATTTGAGATGATGATAATTTTGGATGCAGGGGATGTCTTTTTATGATTGGGTTGTGTGGATTATAATACTCTAGAATATATGTAACTTTGATTTCTCTTTATTTTTGGCTTAGTTGAGCCTATTAATTAAATATCCTAACTACTTACTCTTCAAGTTAGTTCACAGTTTATGACTCAAAAAGGAAATTCCTTTCTATCTTGTGTGCAAGATTACTCTTCAAGTTAGTTCACAGCTTATGACTCAAAAAGGAAATTCCTTTCTATCTCGTGTGCAAGAAATTTCTTGAGGTGGTGCATTTCCAAGCTTTCATGGGTGTCTGAAGCCTACATCATAGCCTTATACATAAGTTTACTTTGAAGTTTCTTTAGCGTGCATTCGGTATGCATTCCTTGACACATGTTGAAGAAATTGAACAAATGCTGTGTCGTACGTATTCCTCTACATGTAATCAATTTCATGGGGTTGCTATAAATCTCTCTTCCAGATTCACGTGAAGTGATTAGTACAATAATACTGTCTACGTACTTCCTGCGGAATTTAGACAATTGGTGATTTAATGATCCTTCGAATGAAGTTCTAAAGGTTTAAACGGAAAGAAATTGCCCATATCATCTATTCTACAAATCACTTGAAAGAATGAAGAAGGATCAACAAGCTATATTCCTGAAATACAAACCGCTCATAGCAAGTTATCCAAAATAAACTCATCATCAGCTACGTACTTGGAAAAAGAAGAACTTTTTTAATTAATGGCGGTTGCAGTCGACCAACTTAAGGATTGGCCTCCTATCCTTGAGATTAGAGTTTCCGTATGCATTTGAGCACCGAATTCCATATGGACCGCCTTCTTGTTCGGAAGACCATACTAGGTGTTATACAAAATAAATTTTCCATTATTGAGGTTTAATAAGGGCTTCATGCCTCCATCTTCATCGATGCGCAATTTGTTCCAAACCTGTTCAGCAGCATCCTTTAGAACCCATACAACCATCATTCGTCTTCGTGAAAAATAAGGAATTTCCGGAATTGTGGTAAACTTTCCCTTTTACCACAATTGGATTGATGGGAATTAGGGGGAAGAAGCCGCCCATGTCACTGATTCGTCTCCATGAACTACTTACTACATGTGCCAATGCCAAGGGTGATCACTTGACACTGACACTTCCTCTTGGAAGATATCATCAACACATTGTACGTATTCTGATGCAGGACCAAGGGCGGACCTGACCGAGTCCGATCCGGAGCAGCTCTCGAGGCGATCCGGACGCATTCGGACCCCATCCGTCCGGGTGACCCCGACCGTCGGATGGCCATAACTTTTGATCCGGGTGTCCGATCGGGGCGTGCGACCAGTCGAAATGACCGGGTTGACGAGCCCGTCATGAATCATCGGAGATGTTCGATCTCTCCATGACCTTGGCCCCCGAATCCAAATTCCTCTTCGTTTGGTTTAAAAATTCAGTTTTAGTGAAAACTTTCCTTTTTAGGCAATTTTATCTGTTTCTATTTTTGGCAACTTCCCTATTTTGAGTAGGATTTCTATTATTTGAATTCCGGGTTTAGAACTTGGATAATGATGTTTGAGTCCATATTTGAGTTGGGTTGGTCTTTCTTTAAAACTATAAAAGGAGGCCTTAGGGTTTGTAGAGTCAGTTTTGGTTGATGAATAAAATTAGGGTTTTTTTTATTTCTTCCCCATAGAAATCTGGTTATCTCTCCCATAAAGAGATCCACGTCACCCTGCGCCATATTCTTTCGTCTCCGAGTGAAATCTGAGATAGCACCTCTGATCGAGCGAATGGTTTTTTTTTCCCCTGTTCTACAAACTTCTCCGGATTCGAAATAGGAGCCGGAAGGTATGCATGTTCTTTGAACAGAATGATGTCTCTTTCGCAATCTTTATCATAAACACAAACCAATCCGTTGCACGAATTACTCATGCGGAACTCATGAAGCCAGCCAGCTGCGGCAATTCAGGGATTTCAGCCTGAAAGTATACATCCATGATGTCGCACGATTTACTAATGACTTTCGTGAATTCCTGAATCCAAACTCTTCGGAATTCCGAATTGTTTCTTCAGAAGATGAGATGATGGAACGAGGTCGGGATGTCCTACTATGCAGCAGTGCTCAAAAGCTAAGGTGATGAAAAGAGGTAGGGATGCCCGGCGGAGGTGCTCGGCATGCCGGTGGAGGACGATCAACGTGATCGCACGCCAAGTCATGCCAATGCCTGCAGACGCACCTGAACCTAGCCAGACTGGCCGCAGGGAGTCTCGTTAGTATTTCAATCATGATATCCGTCCCCATCCATCTTGTGATACTACTACTACTCGCATTAGTCATCGTTGGTATAATAAGATCACTGAGACGATAATTGCTGCTATATGTTGTCATTCTCATCCTTTTATACTTACTGTTTCCGAGAAGAGGATCGTCGGCATCCATGTCTGTCTTTCAATTCAGTTGATGAAAGAACAACACATTGATCGTAGAGATAAGAAGAACAACAGTAGAATAGGAAGTGTAGAATATCAACACCAACAAAAAATAAGAACAAAAAAGAACAAAAATGGAGAGATTATTGATTGCACCTTGGTAGAGATACATAGATATGCGGTTATATGTACCCAAAGTCTAAAGAGGAGATGAGTTATAGGAGTAGCTGCTGCTATATAGGGTTTAGGTTTTTTTTTTTTCTACGGTTTCGAAGACCTATTATTAGGGTTTGAGGTGAGGGGAAAGGGCTGCTTTTGGATTCGATGAAGAAAGACATCCAGAGACGATTAATTGAATCCATTAATACCCGCTCTAATCTAATAGCCTATCTTGCATTAGAGTCTGGTTATATAGAGGATTTACATGAATTGTGAGTCTGCGTAAGACATAATTTCAAGTTACGTCTTAATAGAACCAATAGCACCTTTCCACTATCATTCTATTTTACCTCATGTGTACAAACATTCAGCTACATTTGTTTAACAATTAATAAATTAACACATTACATCCACCAATTCACATCCAAACATAGCTTTTTCTTTTATAAATTAAACCATCTGAAAACAAGATTAAAACTCTAAATAGACACAAACCATTAAAAAAATCCAAAAATCATTAGAGTACTATCACAATCACCATGTTTTTTTTTCTTTACAACCCCCTTCTTCCTTGTTAATCTCGTAGTCAATGTTATGCTTAGTGTGTTCCTCCGGATCTTCCTCAGTTTTAAATAGAATCTTATATATAAAACCCCAGATTTGAATATACAAACAAACATATAAGTAAAATTTCAATGAAAAACTAACTTGAAGAGTAGGATAGAAATCTAATGTGATTTCCCTAAAGTTTGGAGAAAAAGGAGGGGTGGGGGGGGGGGGGGGGAGTGCCCGGAGAAGAGTGGCGGGTACGCCGAGCAGTAGAGCAGTAAGAGAGGGGAAGGGCGGTCGCGGGCTCACGACAAAGGTTAAGTTACGTGTAGCCGCAACTGAATAGATACGTAACATAATCTTGCGTCTTATTAGGAGATCCGGGTGGGAGATTCCACACTTGGGTGGATTAAAGTACTTAGGCCACGTTTAGTTGCACTATTCATCCAGGAACCGGAATGGAAATTCCTTAAAATAAGGAATTCAACGTGTTTTGTTGCAGCCTTCATTTAGGAACCGGAATTGAAGTTCCTGCGTTTGAGAGAACTCTGGATTCCCGAATTTGATATGGGAATCCAGGGTTCCCTCAAACACAGGAACTCTCATATTCATGGAATGTACATGAATACCCTTCATCTTTATTTGATTAAACAGATCAAACGGCTAGGATCAATCTTAAAAATAATATTATTTCTTTCTCTTATTTATTAATAATCTTATTTCTTTCTCTTATTTATTAATAATATTCAAATAATATTAATAATCATATTTCTTTCTCTTATTTATTAATAATATTCAAATAATATTAATAATCTTATTTCTTTCTCTTATTTATTAATAATATTTCAAATAATAATCTTATTTCTTTCTCTCATTATTAATAATCTTTCATTCAAATAATAATCTTATTTCTTTCTCTCATTATTAATAATCTTTCATTCAAATAAGCCAATGTAATGCAAATACGTATACATATATAAATATATTCGTAAATCTATGCTATTAGAGTAAGGGGTATTTTAGTCTTTAATTTATATTCCCATTCGAGTTCCTATGTTTATTATGTATACCAAACACTTGCAAGTTTCATTCCCATTCCAGTTCCTTGACTTACCAAACAAGCACAATTCATTCCCAATCCTATTCACATTCCCAGTCTCATTCCAATTCTCATGATTACCAAAAGCGGACTTGGAGTTACGTCTTTATCTTATGTGATGTAATTTCAAGTTACGGGTCGTTAGGACGGCGTTATAAAAACGAATACTGCGACGTTGACGTGGCCATGGGGAGGCATATCTCCGTAAAAACTTTTCCTACATGTATATTTTAATAATATTTTATTAAAATAATATTTTTTTAAAAAAATTCCTATTACTATCGACGCCAAACTCCACACATTAATTCCTGTAAATTTACAAAAGAGATATTTTTATTTATTTTCTCATTTATCCAGAAGCTGGACATAAGTGCTAAAACTAGGGGTGGCAAAACGGGTTGGCGGGTCGGGTTCGGGTCGGGTCGAGATCGATTATCTTGACCCAAAGGCCCGACCCGACCCGTTTATTAAACGTGTCGGTTTTGTTGACCCGAACCCGACCCGTTTATAAACGGGTCAACCCGAACCCAACCCGTTTAATAAACGGGTCGGGTTCACAACGGGTCGGGTCGGGACGGGTTCACAGCGGGTCGGGTCAAAGACACTATTCCAACATTAATTTTCTATTAAAAATATCAGTTTATAAGTTAACGGGTCACGGGTCGGGTCATGGGTCGGGTCACAGGTTACCATCCTCAACCCGAACCCGACCTGATTATTGACGGGTCCGTGACGGGTAAACCCGAACCTGACCCGCACCCGAATACCCCAAACCCAAACCCGCTAAATTCGGGTCGGGTTCTGTGAGGACCCGTCCCTCTATCCCCGTAGCTTGTTGTTTACCCCAAGGGCAATTTGGGAAATTGCGCCTTGGCGGTCGTTTCACACTGAGTGTGCACACACAGACCTTGTCTGATGCTTGTGGTTGTTAGAAAGGTTAGGTGGGACCTAGTTTGGAAGTTTTGGGCTTGGGCCCGTTTCCCAGCCCAAGTTGGCACTTCTGGGCAGGGAGGATCGATCCTTTGGTTGAGGAGGATCGATCCTTTGGTTGAGGAGGATCGATCCTACCTGTGCCTGGAAGTCGTTGGCGGTGGCTTTCGAAGGACGGCCACGACGGTGGCCGTCGCTTCCCCTATCAGGGGAGGGGAGACTTTTGCTCCCCTCCTTCGCCTTTCCCCCGGCTTCGCCGGCTTTCCCCGGCCTTATCCCTTCCCTTCCCCCTTCCTTTTTTCGGCGGCTTCCTTCTTCTTCCTCGCGAAGCTCTGCCTCCCCGGTTTCCGGCTGAGCTTTCCTTCACCGTTCTTCCTCCTCCGGCCACCTCTCCTGGAGCTTGAAGGCTCGTTGGGTTCGTGGCGAGGCGAGGAAGGTCCTGGGTTAGGCCTTGAGGATCGAAGCTGCGTTGAAGAGGTAGGGTTCCTCCTCGAAACTCCGGCTTGCTTTGAGGGTTTAAATCCGGTTTTTGTTTTCCGGTAGATCTCCTTGTGGAGTTGTTGTTTCCCGGTTTTGAAGACTTGAGTAGCTTCGTGGAACCTAGATCTACCAGCCCACCAAGTTTGGTGAGGTTTGGTTGTGTCTTCCGGCGGTTCTCCCGGCTGGAAGTGCGCCGGAACCCATCAGGATCGATCCTCCTGGGAGGAAGGATCGGTCCTCCTGGTGTTGGCTTGCTGCGCCCAGCACATGATCGATCTTCTTATGGGAGGAGATCGATCATGGGGCCTGGGTTAGCATGGTTACCCTTCGTCCCGAGAAAGATCGATCTTCCTGGGAGGAAAGATCGATCTTCCTTGGTGCGACTGGAAGGGTGCCCTCTGTCTCGAGAAAGATGGATCTTCCTGGGAGGAATGATCGATCCTCTTTGTCTCGACAGTGAGGGAAGCTCACTGTTACTTAAGTGATCGATCCTTCCTTGGGAAAGGATCGATCCTTCAGTAGCAGAGAGGGTTTTCAAGGGTTTTGCCCGCGGGGCTTCGCATGTAAGTGGTTGTTTTGACGGTTTTGCCCTTGGGGCTTATTATGTTGTTTCTTCATGTTTGAATGTTTACTGCTTTGTGGTTAACCGAGGGAGTAATGAACCCTCGGGAATGCTTAGTGTAACTAGGCCATGGGTTATGCCCTTTTATCGCTTTATGGTGAACCAAAGGAAGTCATAATCCTCGGGAGTGCTTAGAATAAATGGGCCGAACGTGTGCCTTTGTTGTGTTACTTGTTACCGCTTTACTTGTAACCTGCCCTGCTTCCTGTGCATTAGACATGCTAAGTTAGACTGGGTGGGGTTGACCCGTGAGCTCCGGTGATCAAAGGCAAAGTGGTAGATGCCGTTACCCCGGTAAGGATGTCCTACAGGTATCGTCCGACCTACCCTGTGTCAAGGACCGTCGGAGGTAGCCCAGTCCTCGAGCAGTGGTCATCGGAGGGACGAATGTTGGACAGGAACCTTGGGGGCCGGGGAGAAGATATCGATGGGATCGATGGACTCCCTGGCTAGAATTAGTCTTGGGTCAGGAGTTAGGGGTCCTGTTGGCTCTGTGGCTTGGAGTAATGAGAGGTGGTAGTCCTAACCTCGGTCGTTCCGCCAAGTGTGGAGATCCCGCTTGGGGAAGGGTGTCCTACCAGTAGCGTCATGTCCACCCTGGGTCAGGGATTGTCGGAGCTGTCCACCCCTGAGCAGTGGTTGTCGGAGGGGCGTTCCTGGGACAGGAATCCTTCGGGTTATTGACGGGATTTATGGGATCCTTGGCAAGCCTCAGTACTTGGCTTCAGAGTTGGTTTGTTTGGGTTGCCTTCTTAGCGAGAGTGGTAGAGTAGGACCCTGCTGAGCTGTTGCTCATTCCTACCTGGACTATGTGTTTGCAGGTGTGGGTCCCCGTTCTCCTCCGGTGCTTCCCCGTCGGCAGTCTCGTGGCAGCGTGCCGGATCCTGACCATGTCTGAGGGTCAGGATGGTTTCGTTTGTGCTTTTGCGGAGACCCCGGTGGGTGTTGTAGCTTCTTTTTGGGGACTGTTGATCCCTTGTAGCTTGTTGTACTAAACTCTGTTTAACTCTGTTATTACTGTTTTGTAATAGTTTTTAATAGATGTTGTAGTAGCTTGCTTCCGTTTGTACTTGTTGGTAGTTGTTTCCGCCAGCTGTCTTTTAGTCTCAACTGTTTCCGCCAGTTGAGGCTAGTAGTTGTAGGTTTTCCCCCCTCCTGTGGGTCGGGGCGCGACAGGTTCACGGGTTACTGGTCCTATTGCCACCCCTAGCAAAAACCCCCAAATAAGCACATCTTCCCACTGCCCATCTCTTCCCCAACACCAATAGATATGAAACAACCTATGCTCTTCTGATACTCCCAAAGAGACCACCTTCCAGCTGTTCGACTCCCTTCTTCCTGCTACTTTTCTCCCTTGGAATTCACTGCTTGTTGTCGTAGCATCTACAGAATGCAATCTTTGAGCACTTTGTGCTCGGTCGGAACCATCTTGCCCATCGCCAACCTGGATACTGATGTTGTTTCCTGCCGCATATCGAGGGGGAGGAGAAGAAGGAAGTATTGTGTTGTCCCAGCTCACCGTGTTAGCTCTATCTACCTATCCTCTTATTTCGGCAATCTTGATAAGTGGAGGAGTTTAGGGCTCAATTCAGTACATGGGTTTCTTCCCAATTGCCAGCGTTTTGTTTTTCGTGAAGTAAATGGGAGTTCTTCTCGTCGGTCTGTTGCTTTGGCTTTGGCATTGGAGCAGGAACCTGTTGGGAGTGAACATTCGAAAGAAGAGAGGATGGTCTTGGAGAAGTTTCAGAGCAAGGAAGGTGGTTTAGATACACTTAATAGCATTAACAATGATGCATTTGTAGGCATACAAGGAAATAGAGAAGAGAACGATTTAGTGGAAGAAGGAATGGGTGAAAGAAATAGGGTTGAATTGGTTGGGAAGGAGAAGGTTGATGTCCGCGAATTGGCTGCGAAACTATGGGATGTGAAAACTGCGGATGATGTTGAGGTGGTGTTAAAAGATTCAGAAGAGTTGCCTCTTCCTGTTTATTGTTCAATGATGAGAGGGTTTGGCTTTAACAAGAGACTGGATCCTGCATTTGCTCTGGTTGAATGGTTGAAGAGGAAACGGAAGGGTACAGATGCCTCTGTTCGGCTGAATGTTTTCATCTATAATAGCCTCTTAGGAGGAGTGAAGCAGACATATCAATTTGAAAAAGTTGGTCAAGTGATGGAGGACATGAAATCACAAGGTATTGTTCCAAATATTGTGACTTTCAACACTTTGATGTCTATTTATATAGAGCAAGAGCGTGCTGATGAGGCCCTCAACGTCATATTAGTTGACATTGAAATAAATGGCCTATTGCCATCGCCTGTCACTTACTCGACTGCCTTACTGGCTTATAGGAAGATGGAAGACGCAAATGGTGCAATCGGTTATTATGTGTTACTGAGAGAGAGATTTCAGAAGGGAGAGCTAAGGAAAGATAAGAATTATGACTGGGAGAGTGAGTTTGTTAAACTTGAGAACTTTACTGCTCGCGTTTGTTACCTGGTAATGCGTCAATGGCTTGTGAAAGAAGATAATCCGACTGCCAAGGTTTTTAGGCTTCTTAGTGATCTGGATAAAGCTCAGGTAAGACGAAGCAGAACAGAATATGAACGACTTGCATGGGCCTGCACCAAGGAAAGCCATTATGACGTGGCTAAAGAGTTGTACCGGCGTATAAGGGAAATGGAGGAAGATATAAGCCTATCTGTGTGTAATCACTTAATATGGCTGATGGGTAAGGCTAAGAAATGGTGGGCAGCACTTGAGATCTACGAAGACTTGTTGGATAAAGGGCCAAAACCAAATAATCTGTCATATGAACTGATTGTTTCGCACTTCAATGTTTTACTTACAGCTGCTAGGAGAAGGGGAATTTGGAGATGGGGTGTTAGATTGCTCAACAAAATGCAAGATAAAGGCTTGAGGCCATGAAGCAGAGAATGGAATGCAGTGCTTGTCGCTTGCTCAAAAGCATCTGAAACGCCTGCTGCTGTTGAAACATTTCAGAGGATGGTGGAGCAGGGAGAAAAGCCAACGGTACTTTCTTACGGAGCATTGCTTAGTGCACTTGAGAAAGGGAAGCTTTTATGATGAGGCTCTTCGGGTATGGGATCATATGTGTAAAGCCAAACTTGTATGCATACACAATTTTGGCTTCAATTTACATTGGAATGGGAAGGCCTGCAGAGGTGGACAATGTCCTTCGTGAGATGATTTCCACAGGGATTGAACCAACTGTAGTTACTTTCAATGCGATAATTGTAAGGATATATATATATATAGAAATTTTCTATAGGAAACTGGTTCCCTATGTCTTATATAGGGAACCAGGATCCTGGTTGTCCGATGAGATCGGACGGCCAGGATCATCCTCCACCAATAACTAATCCCAGCCATCAGCCCCTCCCGCTCGTGCCCTAAGATCCCCCCTCGGAGCCCTCTCCCGACGATCGCGCCCCCTCTCTCTGGCCACCCTCTCTCCCGACGATCGCGCCTAGCCTCCCTCGCGCCGGCCCCTCGACCTCGCCCGCGCCGGCCTCCCTCGTCCTCGCCCATCCCCGTCCACACTTGACCTCGCCCGTCTCGGCCTCCATTGCCCCGCCCCGGCCTCCCTCACCACCGACATCCCCCGACGATCGCGCAGCTGCCACCCTCTAAGCCCCCCATTCGTGGCCTAGCTCTCTCTCTCCCGACGATCGCCACTGCCCAGCCCGGCCTCCCTCGCGTCGGCCTCCCTCGCCCGCGCCGGCCTCCCTCGCCACCGCCGTCGACGCCTCGCTCATCCCGGCCTCCCTCGCCTTGTCCTCCCTAGCGCCATCCACCCTCTCCCACGCCCCTGCCTCCCACCTGCCGGCCTCCCTCGATCTCGTGTCATCCTGCCTCGACCTCGCCTCGGCCTCCCTCGCCCCGCCACGCCCCCGCCTCCGTCGTGCCGGCCTCCCTAGACCTCGCCCAGTCCACCCTTGACCTCGCGCCGCCCCGTCGTAGCTCTCTCCACCCTAGAGCGATGCCGCCGCTTCTCCGCCAACCAGAGTCGCCCCAGGCAACCCTCCTCCTCTCCTATCCCGCCGACCAGCCTCTGGCGCCGCCCTCGAGATTCCACGACCGCCGCCGACGCCTCGCCCCATATACCCTCGAGCCATCGCGCCGCCACCGCCACGCTCGGTCCTCCATTGGACGAGGGGATTGCCGTTGGCCTCGCCCCGTCCACCCTCGAGCCGCCGGGGATCCCATGTCAACTGCCCTGGGCCGCCTATGATCGGAGGTACCAAACCTAGCCCTTTCTCTCCTCACTTTGAGTTCGAAGGCAGAGAAGCGATGTTAATTTTCTACAACATTTACGGATTGAGTTTGCATCGGATTTTTGGGATGTAGCATAGGTATTGATTTCGTAGTAGTTGCTGTTTTGATCTCAGTACTGGAAACATACAATTCGCATCTTCATTAGTTAAACATTGAGCATGTGAGATTCATAAACTCAGCTGCAGTGCAAATAGATGATGGATTGGGCTACTCGGATCTGGATGTTGTGTAATTCATGAACTCAGCTGCAGTGCAAATAGAGCAGCAGTGCAAATAGTGCAACAGTTCTATCAGGTAAAATTAAGGTTGATGTTTGAGAGCATCAATTGATGCTTTTTATTTTGTTTTGCTTAATTATAATCCAAGAATTGCTTGTTAAGTTGCAGGATTCTGGAGAAATGGTTTGATCATCAAATTCAGCCGTCCTCATTCCTGCTACAGGTATGGCAGGTCTTGGTGTAGTATGTTGTGATGAGAATGATGTGGTGTTGTGAGGGGACTCACCTTCCATGGCAGCGGAATCAATGCTACAAGCAGAGTTGTATGCAATTCTACGGGCAATGCGAGTGGCGAAAAGCACAGGGAGTGAATAAATTGAGTATAGATTGTAGTGTATACCCAGGTGTTGGGTGGTTGTAACCTTTTGGCTTGACTGTTTAAATAAAAGAGGTGAATGATGTTCATGTATAGTTATTAGTTAGTGATACAGGTACTTTTGGCTGGAGGAAGTTTGAATGATGTTCATGTATGAGACTTGAGTTATGTGCTCTGGTACTACTTCAGATTGTAAAATTTAATGTTGAATGATATTGTTGACACTGATTTTAGCTAAGGCTAAAATTAGTGATATTCATGAAATATCTTGGCCAAGTACATGTCCCTCAAAATCACATATGACCATGTGCCCTCCACATATCCCTGGCTTTGATGGCATCCTACATAAATCAGGAAATAAAGGGCATTTTGGTAATTTCCGTCCCCAAAGGCATTTTGGTCATTTAACATCTCCAGGGTTGTAATGGCCTAACCCAAGGGTATTTTGGTCATTTTACATCTCTAGAGATGTAATAGTCCAAGACATGCATATTGGCCCTCCAACCTAACACAAGGGTATTTTGGTCCAAAATAAGTATGGGCCGATGGAGGGGCAGGTCGGTCATTTGCACATTACCCTTGACCAAGGACATTTTGGTAAATTCACGAAATATCCAAAATTTCGACAGATATTCGAAATTCAAACAAGTATCCAAATTCAAACATATTTGAACACACATGTTCGAAATTCAAACATGCACTTTGAATTCAAATAAAGGATTCAAATTCAAAGGAGAAGAAATCTCCCCAACTCCCGGATAGGATCTCCTGGGAACAACCTCAACACCAAGATACGATCCCCGGAACAACTTACGTATCTCTCAGATACGATCTCCCCGGATACGCTCCTAACGCTCCAACTCCCGGATAGGATCTCCTGGGAACAACCTCAACGCCCAGATACGATCCTCGGAACAACTTACGTATCTCTCAGGTATGATCTCTCCGGATACGCGCCTAACACCCCAACTCCCGAGATACGGCAGGTCGCTTTCAAAATTCAAAGCGCCTGCCAGGAGTTCTAGCCCCTCGCCTATAAATAGAGAGGGGAGGGGAGGCTCTGGGCTCGGTTGGCTCTCTTGGTTGGCTTAGCGCTCTTCTTCTTGGCTTCTTGGTCTCTTGGCTTCTTTGTCTTTTGAGAGACCTTGGAGATCGTACAGACACCCTGCCGGACTCTCCAGATACAAGATACATAGGAGAAAGCTCCCCAACGTTGAAGGCCAAAAGCTGTAGATCCAGAGGAAAAGCAGAAGGCGCCGGCGTAAAAGAGGAAAGGCTCACCAACCTGAGGACCCCGTACCAGATCTGAGGAAGAAGACAGGAGCGCCCGCATTGGTAACAAAGGTGAGGGTCGGAGGCTCTGCCTCCACCCGATATCCTTCGAAATATTCTTTTCTATGTCTTTTATTAATGTCTTTTATATTAATGTAACGGGACTTTAGATCCCGAGTCCCTAAGGGGATGTAATTAACGGGTTGTCAGTCTGGCATCCCGGAAGTGTCGTGTCCACATATCACCCATATAATCAAAATATTTGTCGCAATGAAATCAAATCTCATTCCTCCGAGATGCATTCAGATTTCTTGTCGTACAGATATGAAAGTGTTCAGTTCCTGTTAACTGTTAGTTGCAATATCTGTTTTGTAGTGCATGGTTGTAATCAATGCAAACAAAAATGTGATTTTTATCACAAATTGCTAATGTATTTCTAGTATAATCTGTTTACAATGGAGGGGGGCATCAAACCTGACCTCCAAACCCAGATACAACATACAGAATTGAAAATTTTTGAGTACAGTACAAGAAAAATAAAATGAATCTTGTATGAAAGAGCTTGAGTTTGAGCTTTAGCTTAAGCTTGAGCTTATCAGAGCTTGAGTTGTGATAAAAGTAAGAGTTGTGAACAGTTAGATGAAGAAGCTTTCGGGGCAGCAGCTAACTCCTCGAGCAGAGACCTCATATGCTCCTTCCAATGTGAAAGTCATCATTCATATTTCACAAGAACTATAATCTATATGCAAAAAGTACTCGGCAAAATATAACCCAAGTGTATTCATCAGAATTGCAGCTAGGTTCTAAGTATCAAAGCAAAAATTGCACAATTGTCTTCCCAGTTTCCTCATGCCAAAGCTGAGTTACTACAAAAATCTTGAAACCATTGAGAAGAGTCATCCCGGAATCAGCAGGGAATGCAGACAAGTAAAAGAGAAAGCAAAACATCTAACAAAAGAGTATCACAAACTAGAACCATAATTTCCATCACAACCACCATTATAGTCAGCAATTGAATTGAAGTGAAGGGTTCACTAGAATCCAATCAATGGTTGTGGTGATCAGCAAGAATTCTCACAGACCGTGACGATCCTAAGCTGCAACGCTGATACGACTTGAAAAGTGTTGTTCCTTAACAAGTCTACTCAAAATTACAAATTTATAATCAAACTACTAACTAACTACTTTATGAGTAGATAGCAGTGAGTCCGAGTCGAATCCACAGGGAATGCGTAGGAAAGTAATTAAACTACTAAACTCAATCTAAGTATTCCTACCAATAAGTTGAGAAAAGATTTAGAATTGAAATTAAACTAATACTAAAGGATTTATAAATGCGATAAAAGATACCATGGAGTTCTTAATCAGTAACTAAGGTTCTACTAAGTCTTCCTAAGATCAGGGCATGCAAACACGATGAGTGGCTTCCTAATAATTGATAAGTGAATGGCTAGTTCTCCTTATCACTCAACAAGTTCTGTTTAGGATTCCTTGTTGGCAAGAACAATTATCTAATTATCAGCGACCGAATGATTAGTTACGTTCACTGCTAATGAACTCTCTTATTAGGATGAATTCATCGCAAATAGTAACATGGATATGGATTTAGGTGTACGATCGAGATGACTTCGCATCTCGATGGCCGAAACTACAAAGGTAAGATGCATTAAGGATTAGGGATGGAACGTAGTGGGACTAGCACTACTATAGTGGGACTAGCACTATACAATCCCTAACCACGAAGAAGATTTCATCCGAGATACCATGGGACTAGCATGGTCCTCTTATTTGGATGAATCCAATCCAAGCCCTAGCATACACAAGTTTCGGAATCAAGTGCAAACAAGAACAATCCAGACATCCATCAAGAAATCAACACCAAGATATAAAGAAAATAGAAATCAATCCATATAAGTCAAACAATCGTGTATACAAGCCCTAGATCTAAGAAATCCATAATAGAAACCCTAGTTACATCATAAGAATCCGATGGTAAAAGTTTAGCTACCCATCTTTAGGGCTTGATCCATAGATGAAGGTTGATGAAGCTCTTCCGTGATGGATCTCCTCCAAAAGATCTCTAAAGAAAAGTTAAAAAGAAGAAAGAAACTGTTCTCCCTCTCCAAGAGAGAAGAAAGACCCCGAAAAACCCTAAAAGATGCCTATTTATAGCCCATGTATCACCCTTTAACTCGGATTAGATCTGAACCGTTGATTTTCTTCACTGCGAAGGTAGAATCGATCCCTCCAGGGGTGTCGGATCGATCCTACACATCAAAATCTTCAATTTCTAGCTTTTCACGAGTCCGATCGATCGGACTATGGGTGTCGGATCGATCGGACTCAGTAAGATGGATGGAGGGATCGATCTAACTGTGTACAACTGAAAAATATGCGTTCTGTCAGGTTTCTGCATAGTCGGATCGATCCTACTCTAGGTGTCGGATCGATCGGACTTTCCAGCGTATTTACTGTTTTGCCATCCAGACTGCATCATCAATACTAAAATTGCCATAACTTCCTCTGAAAAACTCGAAATCACGAACCGTAAAATTCTCCAGAAACTAGACTTCAAGAGATTTCCAACCATATATGGCACATCATCTGGTTCTTTCTGAGCAGGTACAGGTTAATCTTCAAAGATGGCCCACCTTTGCTCCTTTGACTTCGCAGGTTCGTTATTTGTTCGTTTTAGCACCAAACATGATCTAATCTTCATTGAAGGCTCTTATACCTGAAATACATCATAGACTATCAAAATAGCATTGCTCGAAGACTAACAAGACCTCGTTAAAAGGGTAATCTGTGCACTTTTCAAGTCTTATCAAGCGCCCGATCCAGCTGCCCGTGCGCGTCAGTGGCAGTGGCGAGGGAGGCCGGCGCGAAGGAATCCCAGCTCGGGGGAGGCGGTGGCGAAGAAGCTCGGGCTCGGGGGAGGCCATGGCGAAGAAGGGTTTGGCAAGTAGCTTCTTTCGCAAGCAATGCAGGAAGTGATAGAGGAGTTGCCAGATCCGAGTGGCAAAGAAGCTCGGCGCTTGCGAAAGAAGCTACTTGCCAATAGAAAATTTCTCTTGGCAAGAACCAGTTCCCTATAGAAAATTTCTCTTCGCTCACTGAGATCGATGGAGGGTTTGGCAAGTAGCTTCTATCGCAAGCGCCGCCGGAAGTGATGGAGGAGTCGCCAGGAGCGATGGAGGAGCCGTCGCCGCGCGATGGAGAAGGGGTGATGCCTACATCGATGGAGGAGCCGTCAGGAGATGCGTAGATCGATGGAGATCTTAATGGAAGGCTTGGCCACCAGGAGGAGGGGTGATGCCGTGGTCTGGGTGGAGGAGCTGGAGGGAGGAGGGGTGATGCCATAGTCAGGGTGGAGGAGCCACCGGGCTTAAGTGGCTACCTTGGATGAAGCACTGAACCCCTTACCCAACCTAGGTTGCTATCCTGGGTGATGCATCGATCTCCATCGTCGATTTCAAAACCGGGATTGCCACGTGTTTCGCGATCCAGGATAGCCACAAGGTAGGTTGGCCAGCAAACATTTTCCTAATATTAACGAGACACGTTTGATTCCGTCGTCGAGAAACTCCGACCCAAAAAAGGACTTCTTAGAGAATATTATTGCAATCTCATCGGAAATTGGGTCCCGCTCGCCAGCCTGAGACCCCAAACTAATCAGGACTAAAAAACAAACTACCCGATAAGACCAGTGATTCCTACCATCAAAACTAACCCGGTGGGCATATGTCTTCACATATTGTCCGATCACAATTTAACGGTCGGGATTTCAAGGGAGGCAACTCCATTGGTCGCTGTTGGTGACCGGCCATGTTCTCAAGCATCATAAAGGTTCGCTTCAGTGAAAGCAAGCATATGTTCTTCGGATTTGGTGCCTTGGTGGCCTATTTTTTGTCGGCCGATTCCTTCTCCATTTGGGCATTCGATTACCCATTAAACTGTTATGTTAACCGCCCATTTCATTTACCATGTTGAAAAATCTTTGCCCACTTCGTTTCGAGGTAGGGGAAAAGAGGCGGCTTTTGCCGATTTGGATTCTTTGGTTCTTTGGCATAGGTTTGGTTGTGAGTTGGTAGGAGATCTTGGGATTTTTGGGGGTGTTTTGATGTTGGGTATCCGTTAATTTTGAAGTGGGGTGTTGAGGAGTGAGTTGGTTTTTAATTGGCTGGAAGGATGGAGCCGCCGAAGGGGTTCTGGGCAACTCTTTGGAGTTTTCTCGTGTTCTTGCCCTTCTTCGTTGGCTTACTTCTTCTTGGTATCGTTAAAGGTTTGTGTTCTCTTTCCTCTTATTTACCTTTTTATTTGGCATTACTTGTTTTTTTTGATTTGGTGTTTTTGTTTCTTTGGTGTTATTGGCTGATGAAATTTCTCAATTTGTTGGAAATGATTGGCATGTTGTAGATCACTAAAAGGTTCTGTTGTGTGGCTGTTGCGATGCTCATTTTGTGTGGTGGAACTGAGAGGATTGTGTTTCTTTTCCTTGATGTCAATTTCTTCTTGCTTGGATGAGTGTTTGAAGAATTTGTCCTGTATGACTGTTAGAATGCAACTGTAATAAGAGATATACTTGCATTGTAGCGAAAGTGAACTGCCACATGATTAATTTGAAGTGAATAGGAAGAAAGGACTCAAATGATGTGGATAGAAATTACTAGAGAACATTTGATTGTTGGTGAATAATTGATAAAGGCATCCAGTGCTGGCTTGTACTTGTAAAAGGGACCTATACTTCTTCATTCAGCTGACCTGACAACTGCAGGTTCAATGTGTGCGTTGGTGGTGCGAAGATCCCTTTTGCTCTTTCCACGGGACATGTTTGCTTGGGTTTATGCAAGGCTCAACTTTGGATTTCTCAAGTTTCTCAATAGGGAATGCTTCGCAGTTTGCATTCAAGAGGGAATTATTTTCATATAGAAGAGCTAAAAATGGAAACTATGGAGTCCTGATGTTCCTTCACTTTTGACACTATTGCATTTGGATACCTTAATTGTAATATTTAACTTGCTGATGGAGTGTGTGGATTTTGGTTACATATGACATTCTTTTTTGCCATCCCCTTTTGTAGAAAGAAATGAATTAATACTGGGTTTCTAGGTTTGAGGAGACTTAACAGAGCCTATCTTTTGAGCTCCTTTTTTTCCCCATTCTGTGCGGAATGGCTCATATAGGGATTCACACACATGCAAGGACATATTTTGTACATTATTCAAGTTGTGGAATATTATTCATGAATTGATTATGTCTTTCTTCTTGTTCAGGAGCTTTAATTTGCCCATTTGTATGCATTACCATGACTGTTGGAAATTCTGCTATCATCTTGGGTCTCTGGCCAGTTCATGCAATTTGGACCTATTATTGCATAGCGAGGTAATTTTAATGTTGTTAACGTACCTTATTGGGTTTTTTTCCCTTCTCACTTTGTCTATATCTTCTGATCAATAGTCACTGATAACTTTGGTTTTCCTGAATGCAGAGCCAAACGGTTAGGGCCTGTTTTAAAGTTGGTTCTTTCCATCGGTATATTAATTATCTTGGTATTTTGGCCGCTGATTTCGATCTTGGGAAGTATCATATTTGGCGCGGGGTTTGGGTTTTTGGTTCCAGTTTCAGCTACATTTAGTGCTATTGGGGAAGGAAAGGAGAATGAGCTCTTCCATTGTTTCTGGGTATATTTATATTAATAACATGTAGTTAGGATACTTTTACCTACTTTTTGCTTGTGAAGTACCATCAGTGTTGATAATTCTTATCCGCACAGGATGGGACATGGGATACAATGAAAAGAACTTTTACAGTGGTGAGGGATTTTAAAGACGTGTGTTTCCACTCATATTTCTCGGTTATGGATGATGTTCGTCTTCAAGATCCACCAAATGGGAAACCACTTGAAATCAGGTTTGTCTCTTGTAATTTGCTTGCCTAATATTTACTCTTTTACTATTAAAGATAACTGTCCACCTTCTATCCTAAAGGAAAAGCGAAATTACTGGGCCGGTAGGATAATCGAATATGCTATTCTTTTCAGAGAACTAACAAGCTTTTCCATCACGGGATATACTAGTTTAAATGTTGTTTAGGTAATTGCTTTCTTTACCAGTAATGGTCGCCCTTAACCGGTAATGGTCACTCTTAACATTAGCTCATTATAAACCATGATTCTGATCTTCTAGGGTTCACTTCTGAAATGATACAAATTTTGGAACTTGCTCTTCAAGCCGGCATTCAGCAATTAAAAATTTCATTTGGATTTTGAAAAAGTGGTGCATGCTTAATACTGATGTTTAACACATATGGTAGCTAGATCTTGATTTTTGAGATACCCTGGAAGACTAATTTGACCAACAGATAGACTTCATGTTATCTGCAGAATTTTGGAGTAATTCTGTCATTATGTTTTGGACATTTCATGCAGTGTGCAATAACTGTCATTCTTTCATGGAAAGAGGAATCTGAAATAACTCTTTGTGTGATTTTTGAATGAGATTGGTTCGGACAACCTAACTTCCTAGTGACCCTAAATTCCTTGTTCCACATATGTCTGAGATTTATAGGATATTATATGGTACTATAAGTTGGACATAGTTTCTATTGTGCATGATGATCTTGTAATAGTTTAGTTATATCCTTTCAGGAAAAAGATGAGGATAAGCATCTTGGCATCTTGCATATCTTTGCTTCAGTTAGTATCTTTGTTTTCAACATCTGTTCTACTTACTCTTGATTTATATCTTCTAATGTTACTGGACTTGTAAAGTGGATCATGTCGATCTCTATTCTGAACTAATTTGAAGATGGAAGGATGATGATTTATCTGCTATTCTCAGACTTTCTTTTTCCTTTCTTTGTTTTTAGTTATAGAAGTTAGTAGGTGATTTTACTAGGAAATTAATATGGCTCATTGAACTGGACCTTAACACTGTCCAGGTTGCTTGATCTTCCGGGTGGCCTTTTAATTGGTGTGCTTGGTATCATTGTTGATGTACCCATGATCTCCTTGATTGCTTTATGGAAGAGCCCTTATATGCTTGTTAAGGGTTGGAGTCGATTATTCCATGATCTGGTAGGTCGAGAAGGACCATTTTTGGAGACAGCATGTGTGCCATTTGCTGGTCTTGCTATTCTCCTCTGGCCCTTAGCAGTTGCGGGAGCAGTTGCAGCATCTTTTATTTCAAGTTTCTTTTTAGGTGCTTATGGAGCTGTTGTTGCTTATAAGGTTTGTCTAAGATGTTTATAAGACAGTATAGTAAGAAATAATGTTAATGCTTTCAATTTCTTGTGACTTGCCCTGTTGATGCCTCAGGAATCATCAATTTGCATGGGGCTGGCTTACATCATGTCCTCCTTGTCAATATTCGACGAGTACAGTAATGATCTACTTGATTTGCCAGAGGGTTCTTGTTTTCCAAGGTGATATACTGGTTAATTGTATCTATCTATGAAGTTCTGATTCTTAACTAATCCTTTTTTAATTCTTGACTGGTTCTTTTTGTTATATGCTAGACCTCAATATCGGAAGAAGGAAACTGCACGGTCTAGCTCTTTTTCAAGGCACTCCTCTATTCACCGTGAAATGCAGGATGGAAGGAATGTTCCCGCTCGTTCTGTCTCATTCAAGAATGGAATCCCTGAGATAAAGCCACTTAAGGTGATATCTTCTGCACCAGACATTTCAAACTATTTGAGCAATGACTTGCTAGGCTCCCTCAATGTTCAGTGGCTTTTATGGTTGAGGTTTTCAACCTAGCTTAGGGCTCCCAAACCTGACCACCTCCTCGACAAAGGTGGTTTAGTGATTGGTAGGGGTGAGAATTCGGTATTCGGTTTGGTATTCGGTACAGAACCGAAATACCGAAATTTATTCGGTACCAAAAAACACGAACCGAACCGAACCGAATTTCTGTCAAAAACCGAACCGAACCGAATTTTTCATATACAGTATTTCTAAAACCGAACCGAACCGAATTTCTGTTTACAATACCGAACCGAACCGAATTTTTCATATGCTAGTTGCTTACAATCTTACATGGCCTCTACAAAAAGGCAATTCTGCAACTGAAGAACAAGTAATATCATGACTCCAAAAACATACAAATATATGAAACTGCTTGTAATCATCTCTTTACAAATATTACAAGACAATATTATTAGAACCTCTATCCACATCATCCTATATATATAACAACACAAGCACTTGAAAGCCTTTCTCTTGAAATACAGATTCGTATAGGAAACAGGTACAGATATCTTCATGAATAGCTGAATCATTTCAATGTCAGCATGAAACCTCTTCCTTCCAGATAGTGTGCAGCTGTTAGAGCTTCTTCTATAGCAAAGATATATACACCTTTCTTTATCTGCAACCTTGAGAATTTGGAGAATTATACTGATCAAAGTGAGTTCAAATTGCTAGGGGAGATTTGGATTGAGCACTATCATCAAACTACAAACAGAGTAGCAATGGAAATACCTTTTTAAATGGTTTCATCTTTAGTAGCTTAAACAGAGTGGGAAGTGGATGAACTGTAGAATTCACTTGTGAGGGAGCCGTCAGCTTCCAAGAGGACTTGTCCCCTGCTGTGAAGACTGAGCTATGGATATAAAAGCTATATAAAGACACAGATCAGAAAACCTCATAATCACTTTGGAAGGAAAAAAACAAGAAAAAGAACAAGGATATAATTATTTTTCCAAAGATATATTTCACTGCCTTCATCTAAAATACAAGTGATCCAAAGGAGATGGGGAATCACTTGCAGACTTTTGTAAGCAATAGAGAATCTGAGAAAAGAAGAAAGAAAATCAAGCTCTTGTCAACACATCAAGAAAGTCGAAAGTAAGTTCAAAACCAGAATGTGATCCAACATAGACGGTGACAAAGAACTCTCTGTTCACAGGGTAATCCCATCAGATCCATAATTATTCCAAACAAAAAACACCAATGTATGACACTCTGTACAAAGAATCAATGCAGAATACATTGAGAAAAAAATGATTTCAGGATGCAGGTAATTTAGCATTTCAATTTGCACGTGGTGCAATCATAACAAGAACACACACCAATATTTCGACAAAATAACCAGCAAATCAAGTCCCAAAAGAAGACATATGTTCAAAGCTGAGAAAGCAAGATAAAGAATCATTTGGTGTACTCAGACAACAAAGGTTACTAACGATGGAGCCTTCAATAACAGGCTAGATACCCTTGTGCTTCATTAAACGTAGCTGAAGTTATCCATCAAGCATCCATAATCGAGGTTGTGAACTAGTACCAGGGGAGCCAAACAGAGCGTCAACAGGCTTAACAAGATCGGAAAGCAATCTCATGAAAGAAAAAATATTGCTACCAAAGGGATGGAAAGTATGACTGGATTAAAGTAGTAGACAAGTTGGGCAGAAAGTTCCACATACAGATCTGTGAGGATGTAACAGACAAAAAAAAAATCAAAAGAAAGGAACAAAAGAGAGAGGAAATGAAGAAAAGAAAAAGGTGAGGAGAACTAACCCTTAGTGGTGGACCTGGTGGTGGAGTGCCGGCGTGCCGCCGCGTGCGAGCGGCCGAGCGGGTGTTGTCCGTTGTCGACTGTCGGAGGACAGGAGGTCCGGGAGGAGGGAGTAGGGACTACCAGTTGCCGGCGCACCGCAACCCGTGGTTGGAACTTGGAGGGCTAGGGCAACATTAGGCATCGGCTGGAGACCCTGGAGTGGGCAAATGACAATAGCCAATAGGGCATGACATATTTACATGACATCATCACATCAGGCTTAAATGACTCGACTCGAATACCGAACCGAACATTAGGCATCGGCTGAACTTGGAGCTCATGAGTAATTGAGTCATGCTAGTATATAAGTATATTACATTAAATATTTCGGTATTTCGGTATTTACCGAATTTGAAAAATAAAAACCGAATATCGAACCGAATACCGAATTTTTAACATATAAAAAACCGAACCGAACCGAATATACCGAAAAACCGAACCGAATTTGTCGGTTCGGTTCGGTTCTATGATTTCGGTTCGGTTTTGCTCACCCCTAGTGATTGGCACACCCTAGCACGTGCCAAGCATGCTCCTATAACTATCAACCGGGAATCCCTCTAGTGAGCAGTCAAGCAGGTGGCCTAATACATGAGCTTCTTAACTGTGGATCTGCCAAGCGGTAGCTAAACACCAGCTTGGCTAACAATCTTCACTCTAAGTTCAATTATCTTGTATTTACTATGAATTCCTCCTGAAGATTAGGCTGGGTAAAGTAATTGTGACCTTTTCCTTCATTCAAAAGTAGTAAGTTTACAAGCAGATTCCTGCATGTGGTGAGTGCAGGCCTTGATTTGGGGATAGGGATAATCTTATTGTGATAACTTGGTAAACTAAATGAAGCTGGAGATAGATTGATAATGATTTCGTAAGTAGACAAGTTAGGGTGTAAACTTTGAGGTCTTATAGTACATTTGTCCCTGTTATTCATACATGTGCATCTCATAATTGCCCATCCCCGTTAATATGAGTATAGGGCAATAAAGTTAAACAGCTGGTGTTTTATTCTCATGACAAGCAGTGACACTCTTCAATTCCCTCATAGGAGTCGCAAAATACGAACTGATAGCTTGTGAGTGTACATTAAGGGATGTATAGCACAAGCACAAAGAAAGGGTAGTGTGTAGATAAACTTTACATAATGTGAAAATGAAGATGCAGAAATAGTCTGATTCGAGGGCTAAAGTAGCTATTGGATTCCATCTTTCCCTATGCTTTTATATGTTTTCGCGCCTTCTAGAAGAATGTAGTTTGCTGCACTTACATGCAGCAGCCTTCATCTAATCTCCAATATTTGTTCAAATCTAGAGTTACCTCGAGGAAGTTTGTACATGCCAGGTAGGTAATGGATCATTACTGTGTCTTCGCATGGCATGAACTGCTGTAGTTTTTTAAAGCGTAGAAAGCTTTGTATAAGTCGTAATCACAAGATATCTTGGGTTGTTTCTTTGAGATAAATTTGGTTTCCTTATGATGGTGAATAACCAGATGCAAAGGCCCTGGTATCTATGTTTCTTGGAAGACTTCCAACATGCTATAAGCATCAGTGATGCTATTCAGTATACCAGGGCTCACAAGCCATTATAACTCGTAGGTGCCGAGTGCAGTATGATGTAGACCGATGTAATTTTGATCTGCACCAAATGATGCTCTGATATGCTTTTTCATAAATGAAGCCTCCTTTGAGGCCTTGAAGTCCTTTGAACAAGGGACCTCTTGGTGAGGCCTCAAAGAAGAGGTATTTCACCAATTGAAAGCCGGCTTCACTGAATCTGCTAAATCGTAACCTAATCAGGAATTTCATGGGACATAGTGAACATGATCACTGAGGTTGTGGATTGGTTAGTAGGCATGTGTAGAGCATGTGCAACGCTATTGATTCTTCATGCTCGGAGGGTGGGTCCTTTTGACATGAACTTAATGGCATAGGTATTCGGTAGCTTTTCAACTTTTTATCTATGTTCTAGGATCCATCTGCCATACCCTCGAATGCTACTTTTTGTTGGAAGTTTTTGTTGTCGTACTGATTGCTAGTTATGATAAACTTTCCGTTATATATCTTACGCATTTTCAGAAGTTAAGATGATAGAGATTTTTTTTTTGTTTTTTGATGAGTTGAGCCGTCAGGCTAAATTAGTGGAAAAACTCCACTTACATCAAGTCCAAACCGGAGGGCTGTGGCCTCCCTCCTTGGACATTAAGATGATAGAGATGGATGGTCATTGTTTTGGTGGTTAGAATACTATCATGCCTCATATTCAGTTTTAAATATTACCCAGGTTTTGCTTGGAGCATGAACTTTAGGGTAGTTCATAAATTGCTAGAGCAGACTGACTGATGATTGCGTACATAGTTACTTGAAGGCCTGTTCACAGAGAGTAAGCGCTATGGTGAGTCTCTTGTTGCTGAAGGAGTTATAACTCAGAAGGACATTGAAGATTCTAAATCCGGCAAACAAGGCAGTACAATTATTAGCATAGGGCTGCCAGCATACAGCATCCTTCAGACACTTCTGCGTTCTGCTAAAGCCAATTCTGATGGTTTATTGCTAAGTGAGTTGAGATAATATGCTCATTCTTCAATTACAATAGAAACTTGAATATGCTTTGAAGTTTAGCTATGTATTTAATGTATTTAATTTGGTCCAAATTTCAATGGTTCCAGGTGACAACACTGAGATTACAACCATGAATAGGCCAAAAGACACCTTCTTTGATTGGTTCATTGATCCGCTTATGATTATCAAGGAGCAGATTAGAGTTGAAAATTTGTCGGATGCGGAGGAGGACTACCTGAGCAAGTTGGTATTATTAGGGGATTCCAACCGACTGAAGAACTTTGACATGGGGTCCCTGACACAAAATGAGAGGAGACGAGCTGAAATAGATGCCTTGGCTCGAAGGTAGCTAGATATCTTCCTGATAACAATATCCTTTTCGCATTTCACTAGTCTTCCTTTTAATTCTTTGTACTCATTAAGGTTGCAAGGTATTACGATGTCGATCTCAAGGGTTCCGACGGCCAAACGGCGCTTTGACAACCTTGTCAAATCTCTGTCCGAAGAGCTTGAGAGGAAGCTAGGAGGCAGCAGCTATTCTGTCAATAGGTCCCTCAGGTCTCAAAGGTCAGGTGGCCTTGTTCGATTATTTAGCCAGAGATCATCAACAAGTAAAACAAGCACTCAATGGAGTGATCAAGAGACAAAGCTGGCCAGTAATGATACCTTAACCGTATGACTAGATTTTGTGAGACAGATTTGTTTTCAGTTTATCCTTTTTCTGGCTTACAGAACTGTTCCAGATGCTGTAATTTCTGTTCTTATTATTGGAGTGTGATGTTTCGCTTCCTTGTTATTGTTGTACAATTTTCTTAAGATGTAACTTAAGTTGTAAAATATAGCTGTAATTTTTAGTGTTGGCATTTGGAACTCAATACTAGGATGCCCTCACAACAGATGTATTTATCATGTCAAGTATATGTTGTTTGATGTTTTTGCTTATCTATTTGGGAATCTGTCAAGTCTCAAAAAATGATTGCTAGCTTGAAAGTTGAAACCATTCATGAGTGTGTAAGAAGAATTCTCTAATTTGCTGTTGGAAGATTTAGCTTCCAATTGTTTTTCAGGTTTGGCTTTTAACCTTGTAAAAATTATGCTTGAACGAGCAGATCATCACCGTTCTTCCTCATATTGTTGCTCCTTTTAATCCTAGACTCCAAGATTCAAAAAGAGAAGAAAAATAGAAGAAAATAAACCAAGACAATCAATAATCTCCATGCTCTTTGAATTGATGACTCGCAAGAGCCTCTGACCGAAAAGCTGGGCAAACAAAGAAACCAAGAAAGTTTTCATCATCTTGAAAACAAGATTGCACCAGCCATTGGGCGGCGATGGGCCTCAGGCAACCTGAGCTACCAGCCGAATTTATCACAGCAGCCAAAGATTTAAAAGTAGGTAATACCAGTCAAAAATTTGCAGTTAAAATACCTATTGTCAACCCTTTATATCCCCGGATTCTGAAACAGAAACAAAAATGCCTTCTTGTCCACTGATATGCTAGTGCAAAGGGCCCCTGTGGAGGTCCGTAATGTATCCGTATCGTGGCCAATCTTTGGAAAGACAACCAGGCAATCCCTGACCGAGGGAGGGAGGGAGGGATCACAAACTTTCCAAGGCAGCCTTTGTCTTGCAAAACACAAAGTGCCTCAGGTCAAACCAAGTTCAGGCTGAGTTTCGAAGACAACATTTACAGGTTGGCTTTCAGAGTCTTCAGTTTGTGACTGAGAAGTTGCAAAACACAAAGTGTCTTCAGTTTGTGACTAAGTCTTCAGTTTGTGACTGAGAAGTCTTCAGTTTGTGACTGAGAAGTTTTAAGCATCTTGCTGAGGGGCATGTCTGGTCCAAGATTGACGGTTTGGACGTCTTGGATAGTGTCATGTAAATTATTTCTGATTTGTAACTAGCCGCTAAACTCATAAAACAAAAAAATCTTTATACGCTTCTTTGATGATCTAACAAATTAAATAACAGAAGTCTGGATAAGTTCAGACTAGTATGATGCCAAAAATTGCAAAATGGATGAGTTCAATCAAAATAGTAAAATATGTCAAAATATCAACAAATTGATCCAATGAGGCATAACCCAGAGCCAAAAAAAAGAGAAAAAAAAGGGAGAGAGGCAAATCTATGTTACTATCTGATATTATATGGCCAACACAAGACATCATAAATACAAAGTGGCTGCCAGCTAGTTGTCTCACCCATCTAAATTATAAGATGCGCTCAACGAAAACCCCATTTAAGTTTGTTTGACACTGCCGTATCTATTTTCTCAAAGATTCCCATGCCAGCCCATAGACGAAATCTTTCTAAAATCTTTTGAATGTAGCTCTACAAGTATAGAAAGTCATAATCCTGGACGTTTCTTGAAAGCGCAAAGCAGTAAGAAATTCTGCACTACTTCTGGAATTGGTGGTCACAAGCTTTCTATGCCATTACCCCTCCTTGGGCCATGCTGCTTCAAATTCCTTTACTACACACATCCATCCATTTGAGTCTTCATCTCTTATCCAAACCAGCAAGCAAGCATTAAAAAATTACTGCTAGATATAACTTTTTGACTTGGAGTTGAAACAATCAACTGCGTGTCATCTACAACATTTTACTACAACATTTCACAGAACCATGAATTTTGAATCCCTCTCCAACTTTGAAGGCTTTGAGCTTATTTAAGGACTATTGGTACTCAACTTTAGGTGAAGGCTTCCAAAGTCTATTCAATTGTATAGCAGAATGAAAAGAAGGATTTTTTGCTTCTTGTTCTTGAAAATGCTTGAGTATACATCCGGGCTCTCCATATGCTAAGTTTCTTTGTCTTTTTGATCGGAGATATGTTTTTTGATCTTCCATAGTATACCCAAGATTAGATCTACCACCGGCTTCTCTGCTCATCAACTCATGTGTCGCCTTTGGTTTGATTCCCGAATCACATGCCAAATCATTTGCTAAAGCTTGAACTTCAGACAATTTTCTATATGAGTTGAGCATATGAGTAGTTTCTGAACACTCAAAGGCATGATTATGGCCCTCCACAAACATCGTCACAATATACTTTCCACTCTCCTGCACAAGAGAAAGGGCCATCTCTATTTTACAACCAGCTCTTGTTTCCCATCGAGTGCGAGGTTTTCCTTTAGCTCGTTTATCTTCTCTTCGATGGCCTTCTTTAGCACATATAAATGCAGCCGTTGTCACTAATCCATCCTTCCTCCTTTTATTTGCATACTGCTTTCTAACTCCGAAACCAATTTGCCTTCCATATTTTCCCCAAAAACTCCATGCCTCCTCCATTGTATTGAATATCATACCAATTTACGGTTTCCCATCTACTCGATCATCGAGCAATGAGGAACTAGACGAGAGCAACTACAACAAAGCAAATATCTAATTAGAAATTGTGCAAAAACTAAGACAAATCACTGACTATTTATTTATTTTAATAGAAAGGATAAAATATTAAAGTTATAGAACCATGAAAAAGCATTTTTTTTATCATGATGCGGCTCAACAAAAAAATACACACATTACTAGATGATCATTTGGATTCATAAACATTTTTGTAGACCTTATAGGCTAAAAATTTCATGCCACAAAATCAACTACTTAAATTGCCCCATGAGCATCAACATTCGTGACAAAAATATGTAGTTCGTGCACATCGATCCACTCCCAAACACCATTAAAGTATGTGATTGATTAATGTCACACACATAGGACAGTGTTCTTCTATATCGAGGAATCATCGACCCCCCCCCCCCCCCCCCTCTTTCCGAGAGTCTTGTCTAACCTTAGTTATATAAGATCATGGATTAAGGTGAAACCCATATAATTAGGATCTCTTAGCAACACACATGCACCTATACACGATCCTTAAAGATCATTAGCAACCAAAGTGATAGTTTTAAGAGAAAAACGACATGTGCAATATATATGGTGGCTCGTAAGGGGAAACTAGACATTAAATAGAGCAATTAGAAAACAAAGCAGAGCACAATGAGAAAGAAGAAAGCAATGTAGTAATACAGAGGAGAGGTTCTCGGCATTGGAGGTGTGATTTAAGTCCTGAAGTGGGAGTGCTGGGGACGGGTTGAACTCCATCACGTCGGGAGGCGATGACATGGAGCTTTCGGCGTCTGTGGATCGATTTTGAGGCACTGGGAGGGCTGGCAGCGAGAGCGACTCCATCATAGGGAGCGGAAATGGCATAGAGCTCCTGAAGTTGGATGGCGTTATTTACCTAACAGGGAAGGGGATGAGGTTCACGGCAAGCTTCCACAGGTCAGAGTTCACTTGGCTAGGGAACCTCAGGCAGCATGTCACTCCTGACATGGTTGCAAATATCAGATGATTCAAGTCCCCAACTGTGTAAGAAAGCAACAGAATGAGACGAACATAGCGAGACATAATATTGGAGAAAGTAATAGAACCTCAGGCAGCATGTCAATTATATCCTGCTTTGTTTAATATATGTATATGGTAAATACTTTATTTATAGTCAATGGAGAAAGTAACAGAATCTCAGACAGATGAAGCTGCAACGCCAGATCTCTTGGTTGGAGTACAATGAGATGCTACATAGGAGCTTGAGTTAAAAGGTCTATATTTTCTTTGTACTACTTCCTCATCATTATTTAGCATTAAGAGTGTAGATATTGAGAGCTTTTGATAGGATCTCTTCTCAGCTGAATACTTTTTCTATTGAGATACATGATAGATATATAGATACACTATTTGAATTAACTACTGAATCAGTATTCAAGTTCTATATGATTACTTTGCTGAGTTATGTAACTATACCAAATATCAGATCTGAGATCTGAATGTTACACAGAAGAGTAAGACTATTTCTACTGTTTTCAGCCCAAAGAAACAAAAAGCTGTCATGAAACTTCAAGATCAATGCCATCAAAATCTGAATGAGATATCAGGAGGGGCAAAAAAGACAAGAAGAGAGATGTGAAGTTCACGACCTTAATCGCAATCCCTCTTGGAACAGTGCTGATTAATGACACCATCAGCTGTTTTAATCCATGCATGAGTCGGTTTCTTGCTGAAGCAGTAAACCCACCTAGCATCACATCAACATTTTTTTTTTGCAAAAATTGAGCCAAAAGGCTAGGTGTTACAACATCTAACTTAAATTACACCAATCGGTGAATTACATCACCATCAACCCCCTGCCTAGCACGACGTGCAAGATCGTCCGCCACCGCATTCGTTTCTCGCGGTACAACCATAATAACTACTCCTCCCAACAAAGCAGTTATACTCCAAATTTTCCGAAGGATGGTTCCATACCTACAACGCAAACCTCTCTCCCATTTATGGAATTGACAGTGTTCCATACCTAGCATCACATCAACATAGACAAACATCATATTGCCATTCCTCACACCTTAACCACATCTACAGATGGATTGATACTCTGTACGTCAGATGAAGTATTAAGTTTGAAGTGAACATTTTCATCACATCTCAGTAACAAGGTTTGATAACTCGAAATCTAGAACGATACAACACAAATCACTGTAATATAGTTGAATACGAAGTTAAAAGAGAGGAGATGCTTACAGCTAGGTGTGCAGAGCTTGAGGGTTCTGAAGCAGATGTCGTTGAGAGCTTCATTATCGAAATGCACTCATCGGCGTTCTCGACGAACTGATGAACAGAGAGCGTGGTGTGGAACCCCGACGTCCGTCGAAGGCGCTATTTGAGAAGATTAGGGAGCGCAGGTTTCGATTTCCCGGCCGATGGCCACCACCGTGACAAAATTCACCTAACTGGTATTCAAATCGCCCGCGTTGCTTTGCCTTTTAGCGCGTTTGGCCCACTCGATTAAAATCTGACCGTTCATTCAAATGAACGGCCAGATGTGTCACTTGAGTCCCCAAGTGAGTGACTAAGGTCACTTGAGGCCGCCCGAATCCCATCATCTTCCTACCCCCGTCTCTTCCCCAACGCTATGAAACAACCTATGCTCTTCTGATACTCCCACTTCCAGCCGTTCGATTCCCTTCTGCTGCGACTTTCCAGAATGCAATCTTTGAGCACTTTGTGCTCGGTCGGAACCATCTTGCCCATCGCCAACCTGGATACTGATACTGTTTCCTGCCGCATATCGAGGGGGAGGACAAGAAGGAAGTATTGGGTTGTCCCAGTTCATGTTAGCTCTATCTACCTATCTTCTTATTTCAGCAATCTTGATAAGTGGAGGAGTTTAGGGCTCAATTCAGTACATGGGTTTCTTCCCAATTGCCAGCGTTGTGTTTTTCGTGAAGGAAATAGGAGTTCTTCTCGTCGGTCTGTTGCTTTGGCTTTGGCATTGGAGCAGGAACCTGTTGGGAGTGAACATCCGAAAGAAGGGAGGATGGTCTTGGAGAAGTTTCAGAGCAAGGAAGGTGGTTTAGATACAATTAATGGCATTAAAAATGATGCATTTGTAGGCATACAAGGAAATAGAGAAGAGAACGATTTAGTGGAAGAAGGAATGGGTGAAAGAAATAGGGTTGAATTGGTTGGGAAGGAGAAGGTTGATGTCCGTAAATTGGCTGTGAAGCTATGGGATGTGAAAACTGCGGATGATGTTGAGGTGGTGTTAAAAGATTCAGAAGAGTTGCCTCTTCCTGTTTATTGTTCAATGATGAGAGGGTTTGGTTTTAACAAGAGACTGGATCCTGCATTTGCTCTGTTTGAATGGTTGAAGAGGAAACGGAAGGGTACAGATGCCTCTGTTCGGCTGAATGTTTTCATCTATAATAGCCTCTTAGGAGCAGTGAAGCAGACAGATCAATTTGAAAAAGTTGGTCAAGTTATGGAGGACATGAAATCACAAGGTATTGTTCCAAATATTGTGACTTTCAACACTTTGATGTCTATTTATATAGAGCAAGATCGTGCTGATGAGGCCCTCAACATCATAGCTGACATTGAGAGAAATGGCTTATTGCCATCTCCTGTCACTTACTCGACTGCCTTACTGGCTTATAGGAAGATGGAAGACGCAAATGGTGCAATCGGTTATTATGTGTTGCTGAGGGAGAGATTTCAGAAGGGAGAGCTAAAGAAAGATAAGAATTATGACTGGGAGAGTGAGTTTGTTAAACTTGAGAACTTTACTGCTCGCGTTTGTTATCTGGTAATGCGTCAATGGCTTGTCAAGGAAGATAATCCGACTGCCAAGGTTTTTAGGCTTCTTAGTGATCTGGATAAAGCTCAGGTAAGACGAAGTAGAACAGAATATGAACGACTTGCATGGGCCTGCACCAAGGAAAGCCATTATGACGTGGCTAAAGAGTTGTACCGGCGTATAAGGGAAATGAAGCAAGATATAAGCCTGTCTGTGTGTAATCACTTAATATGGCTGATGGGTAAGGCTAAGAAATGGTGGGCAGCACTTGAGATCTATGAGGACTTGTTGGATAAAGGGCCAAAACCAAATAATCTGTCATATGAACTGATCGTTTCGCACTTCAATGTTTTACTTACAGCTGCTAGGAGAAGGGGAATTTGGAGATGGGGTGTTAGATTGCTCAACAAAATGCAAGATAAAGGCTTGAGGCCAGGAAGCAGAGAATGGAATGCAGTGCTTGTCGCTTGCTCAAAAGCATCTGAAACGTCTGCTGCTGTTGACACATTTCGGAGGATGGTGGAGCAGGGAGAAAAGCCAACGGTACTTTCTTACGGAGCATTGCTAAGTGCACTTGAGAAAGGGAAGCTTTATGATGAGGCTCTTCGGGTATGGGATCATATGTGTAAGATGGGTGTCAAGCCAAACTTGTATGCATACACAATTTTGGCTTCAATTTACATTGGAATGGGAAGGCCTGCAGAGGTGGACAATGTCCTTCATGAGATGATTTCCGCAGGGATTGAACCAACTGTAGTTACTTTCAATGCGATAATTACAGGATTTTCAAAGAACCATATGGGCAGTGCTGCTTTCGAGTGGTTTCACCGCATGAAAGTGAGAAATGTCGAGCCAAATGAGATTACATATGATGTGCTGATTGAAGCTCTGGCACGGGATGGTAGACCAAGACTTGCATATGAGATGTACTTGCGGGCTTTCAATGAGGGACTACGACTTTCTTCGAAGACTTATGATGCTGTTATAGAGTCATCTCAGTCTTATGGAACTAGCATAGATCTGAATGCTTTAGGTCCACGACCTATAGCGAAAAGGAAAGGTATCAAGATTCCCAAAAATTCGACCGAGTTCTGCAACACGGCTGACCTTCCTAGGAGAAGATTTGATAAAGCAGAAATGCACTTTTCAAGTATCTAAGTAAATGAATAATGAAATTGGCTTCCTTCGCTTGGCATGCAATGATAAGATATTAACGATCACTACAATGTACATTATTGAATTGTTTATGATTTCTGCCAGCATGACATCAGTTGGATCCTTCTTATAATCTCTGGTTATTTTTGTTCCAGTTAGTGATACTTCGCTTGTTTTCAACCCTGAACACTTGAATGGTGGATAATAAACTGTTCCTATGTGTTCTACTCTCATGGTACCTCTGCTCCTTGTAATGGTCGTTTGTGAAGTGTTCTGATCCTGGACTGTAACTCCCTTTACTAGCATAATTTATTTCAAAACTTGTATGGTTCAATATACTGTTGTTGACATCAGCATAATACAAGTTATTGTTGGCATGATGTAATGCTAGATTGGTCTTGTTTTCCTTGTGTCCCTTAATATCTGCCTGTAATTGCTGTTAATTGAATCTGATTCAGATCCCTAAGTCTACTTTCACCGGAACGTGCTATTTTATGTCGTGTTCACGTGAATATTATCAACAGATGTCACATTAGCAATATCTGACAACATATAATATACCTTCTGATTAATACTGCTGCAAAACACTTGTACTTTCATATACAACTTACCTGTTGTTGTTGCCCCTTGATAAATTGCTCTAAACTCGCTGTAGTGATTGCTTTGAATCTTTGTACTCATGCCTTTTTGGTTTTTCTCCTCATTCTTTCTTTCAGCATTGTATTGTACCTCCTTAAGTAATTATTATATACACTTCAAAAGATTTAGATCCCACATGTAGTGTGAACGCTCCAAACCCATATTCTCCACTTTTGGATTAAAAACTTAAACCAATGTCAACCACGAAATGACCATGTAATTTGAAAATGGTTCAGTTTAGACCCTGTGTTTTAAAACTTGCCTTTTTTTTGTCCCATGATGGCCAATTCCTTCGCCATTTGTGCATTCGATTACCCATTAAACTGTTATGTTAACCGCCCATTTCATTTCCCATGTTGAAAAATATTTGCCCACTTCGTTTCGAGGTAGGGGAAAAGTGGCGGCTTTTGCCGATTTGGATTCTTTGGTTCTTTGGCATAGGTTTGCTTGTGAGTTGGTAGGAGATCTTGGGATTTTTTCGGGTGTTTTGATGTTGGGTATCCGTTAATTTTGAAGTGGGGTGTGGAGGAGTGAGTTGGTTTTTAGTTGGCTGGGAGGATGGAGCCGCCGAAGGGGTTCTGGGCAACTCTTTGGAGTTTTCTCGTCTTCTTGCCCTTCTTCGTTGGCTTACTTCTTCTTGGTATCGTTAAAGGTTTGTGTTCTCTTTCCTCTTATTTACCTTTTTATTTGGCATTACTTGTTTGTTAGATTCGGTGTTTTTGTTTATTTGGTATTATTGGCTGATGAAATTTCTCAATTTGTTGGAAATGATTGGCCTGTGGAGATATGTCCTGCTGGAATTGTTGTAGATCACTAAAAGGTTCTGTTGTGTGGCTGTTGTGATGCTCATTTTGTGTGGTGGAACTGAGAGGATTGTGTTTCTTTCCTTGATGTCAATTTCTTCTTGCTTGGATGAGTGTTAGAAGAATTTGTCCTGTATGACTGTTAGAATGCAACTGTAATAAGAGATATACTTGCATTGTAGTGAAAGTGAACTGCCACATGATTAATTTGAAGGTACAGTGATTAGGAAGAAAGGACTCAAATGATGTGGATAGAAATTACTGGAGAACATTTGATTGTTGGTGAATAATTGATAAAGGCAACCATTGCTGGCTTGTACTTTTAAAAGGGACCTATACTTCTTCATTCAGCTGACCTGACAACTGCAGGTTCAATGTGTGCATTGGTGGTGCAAAGATCCCTTTTGCTCCTTCCACGGGACATGTTTGGTTGCGTTTATGAAAGGCTCAACTTTGGATTTCTCAAGTTTCTCAATAGGGAATGCTTTGCAGTTTGCTTTCAAGAGGGAATTATTTTCATATAGAAGAGCTAAAAATGGAAAATATGGAGTCCTGATGTTCCTTCACTTTTGACACTATTACATTTAGATACCTTAATCGTAATATTTAACATTTAGATACCTTAATACTGGATTTCTAGGTTTGAGGAGACTTAGCAGAGCCTATCTTTTGAGCTCCTTTTTTTCCCCATTCTGTGCGGAATGGCTCATATAGGGATTCACACACATGCTAGGACATATTTTGTAGATTATTCAAGTTATGGAATATTATTCATGAATTGATTATGTCTTTCTTCTTGTTCAAGAGCTTTAATTTGCCCATTTGTATGCATTACCATGACTGTTGGAAATTCTGCTATCATCTTGGGTCTCTGGCTAGTTCATGCAATTTGGACCTATTATTGCATAGCGAGGTAATTTTAATGTTGCTAACGTACCTTATTGGGTTTTTTCCCTTCTCACTTTGTCTATATCTTCTGATCAATAGTCACTGATAACTTTGGTTTTCCTGAAGGCAGAGCCAAACGGTTAGGGCCTGTTTTAAAGTTCGTTCTTTCCGTCGGTATATTAATTATCTTGGTATTTTGGCCGCTGATTTCGATCTCGGGAAGTATCATATTTGGCGCGGGGTTTGGGTTTTTGGTTCCAGTTTCAGCTACATTTAGTGCTGTTGGGGAAGGAAAGGAGAATACACTCTTCCATTGTTTCTGGGTATATTTATATTAATAACATGTAGTTAGGATACTTTTACCTACTTTTTGCTTGCGAAGTACCATCAGTGTTGATAATTCTTATCCGCACAGGATGGGACATGGGATACAATGAAAAGAACCTTTACAGTGGTGAGGGGTTTTAAAGACGTGTGCTTCCACTCATATTTCTCGGTTATGGATGATGTTCGTCTTCAAGATCCACCAAATGGGAAACCACCACTTGAAATCAGGTTTGTCTCTTGTAATTTGCTTGCCTAATATTTACTCTTTTACTATTAAAGATAACTGTCCACCTTCTATCCTAAAGGAAAAGCGAAATTACTGGGCCAGTAGGATAATCGAATATGCTATTCTTTTCAGAGAACTAACAAGCTTTTCCATCACGGGATATACTAGTTTAAATGTTGTTTAGGTAATTGCTTTCTTTACCAGTAATGGTCACTCTTAACATTAGCTCATTATAAACCATGATTCTGATCTTCTAGGGTTCACTTCTGAAATGATACAAATTTTGGAACTTGCTCTTCAAGCCGGCATTCAGCAATTAAAAATTTCATTTGGATTTTGAAAAAGTGGTGCATGCTTAATACTGATGTTTAACACATATGGTAGCTAGATCTTGATTTTTGAGATATCCTGAAGACTAATTTGACCAACAGATAGGCTTCACGTTATCTGCAGAATTTTGGAGTAATTCTGTCATTATGTTTTGGACATTTCATGCAGTGTGCAATTACTGTCATTCTTTCATGGAAAGAGGAATCTGAAATAACTCTTTGTGTGATTTTCGAATGAGATTGGTTCGGACAACCTAACTTCCTAGTGACCCTAAATTCCTTGTTCCACATATGTCTGAGATTTATAGGATATTAGATGGGACTATAAGTTGGACATAGTTTCTATCGTGCATGATGATCTTGTAATAGTTTAGTCATATCCTTTCAGGAAAAAGATGAGGATAAGCATCTTGGCATCTTGCATATCTTTGCTTCAGTTAGTATCTTTGTTTTCAACATCTGTTCTACTGACTCTCGATTTATATCTTCTAATGTTACTGGACTTGTAAAGTGGATCATGTCGATCTCTATTCTGCACTAATTTGAAGATGGAAGGATGATGATTTATCTGCTATTCTCAGACTATCTGTTTCCTTTTCTTTGTTTTTAGTTATAGAAGTTTGTTGGTGATTTTGCTAGGAAATTAATATGGCTCATTGAACTGCACCTTAACACTGTCCAGGTTGCTTGATCTTCCGGGTGCTCTTTTAATTGGTGTGCTTGGTATCATTGTTGATGTACCCATGATCGCCTTGATTGCTTTATGGAAGAGCCCCTATATGCTTGTTAAGGGTTGGAGTCGATTATTCCATGATCTGGTAGGTCGAGAAGGACCATTTTTGGAGACAGCATGTGTGCCATTTGCTGGTCTCGCTATTCTCCTCTGGCCCTTAGCAGTTGTGGGATCAGTTGCAACATCTTTTATTTCAAGTTTCTTTTTAGGTGCTTATGGAGCTGTTGTTGCTTATAAGGTTTGTCTAAGATGTTTATAAGACAGTATAGTAAGAAATAATGTTAATGCTTTCAATTTCTTGTGACTTGCCCTGTTGATGCCTCAGGAATCATCAATTTGCATGGGGCTGGCTTACATCATGTCCTCCTTGTCAATATTCAACGAGTACAGTAATGATCTACTTGATTTGCCAGAGGGTTCTTGTTTTCCAAGGTGATATACTGGTTAATTGTATCTATCTATGAAGTTCTGATTCTTAACTAATCCTTTTTTAATTCTTGACTGGTTCTTTTTTTTATCTGCTAGACCTCAATATCGGAAGAAGGAAACTGCACGGTCTAGCTCTTTTTCAAGGCACTCCTCTATTCACCGTGAAATGCAGGATGGAAGGAATGTTCCCGCTCTTTCTGTCTCATTCAAGAATGGAATCCCTGAGATAAAGCCACTTAAGGTGATATCTCCTGCACCAGACATTTCAAACTATTTGAGCAATGACTTGCTAGGTTCCCTCAATGTTCAGTGGCTTTTATGGTTGAGGTTTTCAACCTAGCTTAGGGCTCCCAAACCTGACCACCTCCTCGACTAAGGTGGTTTAGGGATTGGCACACCCTAGCACGTGCCAAGCATGCTCCTATAACTATCAATCAGGAATCCCTCTAGCGAGCAGTCAACAGGTGGTCTAATACACGAGCTTCTTAACTGTGGATCTGCCTCTGCCAAGCGGTAGCTAAACACCAGCTTGGCTAACTATCTTCACTTTAAGTTCAATTATCTTGTATTTACCATGAATTCCTCCTGAAGATTAGGCTGGGTAAAGTAATTGCGACTTTTTCCTTCATTCAAAAGTAGTAAGTTTACAAGCAGATTCCTGCATGTGGTGAGTGCAGGCCTTGATTTGGGGATAGGGATAAGCTTATTGTGATAACTTGGTAAACTAAATGAAGCTGGAGGTAGATTGATAATGATTTCGTAAGTAGACAAGTTAGGGTGTAAACTTTGAGGGCTTATAGTACATTTGTCCCTGTTATTGATACATGTGCATCTCATAATTGCCCATCCCCGTTAATATGAGTATAGAGCAATAAAGTTAAACAGCTGGTGTTTTATTCTCATGACAAGCAGTGACACTCTTCAATTCCCTCATAGGAGTTGCAAAATATAAACTGATAGCTTGTGAGCGCACATTAAGGGATGTATAGCACAAGCACAAAGAAAGGGTAGTGTGTAGATAAACTTTACATAATGTGAAAATGAAGATGCAGAAATAGTCTGATTCGAGGGCTAAGGTAGCTATTGGATTCCATCTTTCCCTATGCTTTTATATGTTTTGGCGCCTCCTAGAAGAATGTAGTTTGCTGCACTTAAATGCAGCAGCCTTCATCTAATCTCCAGTATTTGTTCAAATCTAGAGTTACCTCGAGGAAGTTTGTACATGGCAGGTAGGTAATTGATCATTACTGTGTCTTCGGATGGCATGAACTGCTGTAGCTTTTTAAAGCGTTGAAAGCTTTGTATAAGTAATCACAAGATATCTTGGGTTGTTTCTTTGAGATAAATTTGGTTTCCTTATGATGGTGAATAACCAGATGCAAAGGCCGTGGTATCTATGTTTCTTGGCAGACTTCCAACATGCTATAAACATCAGTATACTAGAGATTAGCATCAGTGATGCTATTCAGTATACCAGGGCTCACAAGCCATTATAACTCGTAGGTGCCGAGTGCAGTATGATGTAGACCGATGTAATTTTGATCTGCACCAAATGATCTGATATGCTTTTTCAGAAATGAAGCCTCCTTTGAGGCCTTGAAGTCCTTTGAACAAGGGACCTCTTGGTGAGGCCTCAAAGAAGAGGTATTTCACCAATTGAAAGCCGGCTTCACTGAATCTGCTAAAACGTAACCTAATCAGGAATTTCATGGGACATAGTGAACATGAGCACTGAGGCTGTGGATTGGTTAGTAGGCATGTGTAGAGCATGTGCAACGCTATTGATTCTTCATGCTCGGAGGGTGGGTCCTTTTGACATGAACTTAATGGCATAGGTATTCGGTAGCTTTTCAGCTTTTTATTTATGTACTAGGATCCATTTGCCCTACCCTTAAATGCTACTTTTTGTTGCAAGTTTTTGTTGTCGTACTGATTGCTAGTCATGATAAACTTTCCTTTATTTATCTTAAGCATTTTCAGAAGTTAAGATGATAGAGATTTTTTTTTTTTTTGATGAGTTGAGCCGTCAGGCTAAATTAGTGGAAAAACTCCACTTCCAAACCGGAGGGCTGTGGCCTCCCTCCTTGGACATTAAGATGATAGAGATGGATGGTCATTGTTTTGGTGGTTAGAATACTATCATGCCTCATATTCAGTTTTAAATATTACCCAGGTTTTGCTTGGAGCATGAACTTTAGGGTAGTTCATAAATTGCTAGAGCAGACTGACTGATGATTGTGTACATAGTTACTTGAAGGCCTGTTCACAGAGAGTAAGCGCTATGGTGAGTCTCTTGTTGCTGAAGGAGTTATAACTCAGAAGGACATTGAAGATTCTAAATCCGGCAAACAAGGCAGTACAATTATTAGCGCAGGACTGCCAGCATACAGCATCCTTCAGACACTTCTGCGTTCTGTTAAAGCCAATTATGATGGTTTATTGCTAAGTGAGTTGAGATGATATGCTCATTCTTCAATTACAATAGAAACTTGAATATGCTTTGAAGTTTAGCTATGTACTTAATGTATTTAATTTGGTCCAAATTTCAATGGTTCTAGGTGACGACACTGAGATTCCAAGCATGAATAGGCCAAAAGACACCTTCTTTGATTGGTTCATTGATCCGCTTATGATTATCAAGGAGCAGATCAGAGTTGAAAATTTGTCGGATGCGGAGGAGGACTACCTGAGCAAGTTGGTATTATTAGGGGATTCCAACCGACTGGAGAACTTTGACATGGGGTCCCTGACACAAAATGAGAGGAGACGAGCTGAAATAGATGCCTTGGCTCGAAGGTAGCTAGATATCTTCCTGATAACAATATCCTTTTCGCATTTCACTAGTCTTCCTTTTAATTCTTTGTACTCATTAAGGTTGGAAGGTATTACGATGTCGATCTCAAGGGTTCCGACGGCCAAGCGGCGCTTTGATGACCTTGTCAAATCTCTGTCCGAAGAGCTTGAGAGGAAGCTAGGAGGCAGCAGCCATTCTGTCAATAGGTCTCTCAGGTCTCAAAGGTCAGGTGGCCTTGTTCGATTATTTAGCCAGAGATCGTCAACAAGTAAAACAAGCACTCAATGGAGTGATCATGAGACGAAGCTGACCAGTAATGATACCTTAACCGTATGACTAGATTTTGTGAGGCAGATTTGTTTTCAGTTTATCCTTTTTTTGGCTTACAGAACTGTTCCAGATGCTGTAATTTCTGTTCTTATTATCGGAGTGTGATGTCTCGCTCTTTGTTGTTGTACAATTTTCTTAACATGTAACTGAAGTTGTAAAATATAGCTGTATTTTTTTGTGTTGGCATTTGGAACTCAATACTAGGATGCCCTCACAACAGATGTATTTATCATGTCAAGGATATGTTGTTTGATGTTTTTGTTTATCTATTTGGGAATCTGTCAAGTCTTTAGCTTGAGTTGAAACCATTCATGAGTGTATAAGAAGAATCCACTAATTTGCTGTTGGAAGATTTAGCTTCGAATTGTTTTTTAGGTTTGGCTTTTAACCTTGTAAAAATTTGTGCTTAAATGAGTAGATCACCACCGTTCTTTCTCATATTGTTGTTCCCTGCTCCTTTTAATCCTAGACTCCAAGATTCAAGAAGAATAAAAATAGAAGAAAATAAACAAGACAATCAATAATTTACCTGTTCTTTGAATTGATGACTCGCACGAGCCTCTGACCGAAAAGCTGAGCAAACAAAGAAATCAAGAAAGCTTTCACCATCATGAAAACAAGATTGCACCGGCCATATAATGTTCACATAATGATGCAATAAAGTTAAAATTTAATATATATATATATATATATATATATTAAAATATTGTATCATTTTAATCTCAATAATATATATATATATTATTGATATAATTTTGTGAATATATATATTAAAATTTTATTCTATTATGTTTGGTTTGCCTTTGGGTCAATGTCGGGTTCGCCGGTGAAAAGCTTGCGCGAGGGTGCATCATATGAAACACTCATTTTGGCCGTTTCATATGATGCATAAAATCAGCTGAAAATGCATCGTGTGATGCATGCGTCGCGCGATACACCCTGCGAAGCAAACATGGAATTGGTGCATCATGCGATGCACCCAAACCAAACAACCCCTGTGAATGGATAAGACCCTTAAACACAACATTTTCAAGGCTACCTCACTGTACCCGAAATCCAACTAACTCAACCTTGCTTCCTCATCAAGTGAGTGTAGATCCCTTTCTTGTAATGGTAATGAACTGCAGGTTTTCCAACATCAAGTGCTCCCTTGGATTGTTCACCTTGACCCTCAAGGTGCTCTGCTGTGGTTTCTTTGTGACTCTGTTCAATGCCTTGACCACCTCATGGTTATCCAAAATATCATGGTTACACCACGCTAATCCATCTGAGGAAGCATATTAATGGTTATCCAAAATATCAGTTGCTTGAGTCGTATGATCCATTTCCAATTTGCCTGTGCTATAAGCAGCAGATGTGGAGTTAGCCTTCGTGATGGTACTAGCACTAGCAGCAAGCTGCTCAAAATTAAGTACCATCTGCTTCCATCAAACATTTCTTCTTCTTCTTCTTCTCAGGTTGTTCAAAACTTGTTAATTTCCAACAGCTGACTTTCTAAGATTTCACTCATCTCTCTAGATTTTCCTTCCTTCATAACAGCCATGTAGAGGCGCAGCCTCATCATTAGCTCCAACATGGGATTTACTGCATTTGTCATCTCTTTCATCGATCCTTTTCACCCTGATTGGTTGCCAGATCAGTTTGTGGATGGACGTATGACGTGTAAACACTCTATGTGCACACCAAAACTCACTAAGGCATTCAATCAAACACCTTAAGAGCAACAATCCAATGACCTTGTTCTTGATGGATATATCAACTAGGAAGACCCACAACATATATATACACTTGGGATCAACTAGAGTTTCCGTATGCATTTGAGCTGCATACAATTATACATTCTTCAAATTGGATTGATCCTTCTGGAGTACCATCTTCTCCGGAAGAGTAACATCAACTTTACAGGGTTAATAAGGGCTTCGTGATTTCCAAATTCATCGATGCAAAAATTGCGATCCCAAATTTGTTTTGCATGTTGTGCCAGAAGACACCCTCAATGCAATAATTCACCAACACACAAGAAAGAAAACAACCACACCAAAGAATAGAGGGAGAGAAAATAGAGAACACACCAAAAACACGGGGATTTACGTGGTTCAGCAATAGCCTACATCCACGGGCGGTACGGCGAGATCAATCCACTAATCAAGATAAAGGAGTACAAAGTAGGGCAAAAGCCTCTCTCAAAAGGCTCTCAAGCTCTCTCCAAAACCCTCTTATTTTTTCCCCTATCTTTAGAGTTACAAACACTCTAATTATATCCTCCAAAAGATCCAAGTTCAGAATAGATCTGAACTCTCGGATTTCCCATCTTCAAATAAAGGATCGATCATCTACGAGAGGAAGGATCGATCATTTATACCAGAGCGTCCGAAGAATTGCTGCATCCCGAAGATGATCGATCATCACACATAGGAATGATCGATCCTCACAAACATGCCTCTCTCTCTGGAATAATGCAATGAAGATGATCGATCATCACACATAGGATGATCGATCATTTCAAAACAGGTTCTCTATCTAGGATAAATACAAAGAACGATCGATCATTACTAGACACAATGATCGATCCTTTGCTTAACCGAGCCAAAATCAACATTGCATGCAGAATCCTTTAGAGCCATACATCCACCATGCATATTATATATATATATATATATATATATATATATATATATATATATATATATATATATATAATATAATACTCAAAAACGACCGAAAATAGCTAAATCCAAAGCCAAATGCTTTAAATGTGGTAAGATTGGTCATTACGCTAATCGTTGCTATACAAAGAAAAAGATTAATGAAATCGAAGACGATGGGTTAAAAAAATCTTTATTTAGAGTTTTGATCAGTAATACTGATTCTGAAACTGAAGAAGATACCTCTTCTATGGAATCTATTGAGAATGATTCTTCTGATGAAGAACATGATCGTAGATGCACAAGTTGCTCTAAGACTAATAAGTCTGATTATTGGAAGCAAATTGTTGAGATGAATAATCTCTCTATAAATATGATATCGTTTGATAAAGACTTGTTGGCAAAATTATTAACAGAAGAAAATATATCTTCTGAAATTAAATCTTAGTTAATTGATATCTGCCATAAAGGTAATCAAAGGATTGAAGCCCCTTAAAGGGATAATTATCTCACAACTGACCAGAAGAATGAAATCCTTTCTGCTGTTAAATTTGAAAACAATCAACAACAAGCTGATGCTGTTTACACCTTGGTTCTAACCATTGTCGACCATTTTACCGGTAATCTTACTGGTCAGGGGGAGCGGACTCGTACTTTGTTACAAAATCTTAGATGTCCAATTCTTACCCATTTCCGTTGGTATAAAGATGTTTTTATTACCAGAGTTATGCAACTCAATGATGCTAATAGCATTCATTGGAAGTCTAAATTCATAGACTATTTACCTAATCTTTTCGCTGAAAGAGTTAGGAATTACATGCGTGAACAAAATGGAGGAATTATTCCTTATGACTCCTATACTTATGATGCACTAATTAATGCTTGTATTCATGAAGGATTAAGTTTATGTAATGACATTAAACTTAAAAATCAATTGAAGTCTCATAGACTTACCGAAAGAAAACAGCTGGGTGAATTCTGTGAACAATTCGCCTTCCATGAACCTCGGAAAATTAAACCACCTAGAGAAATAGTTGAGAAACGTAAGAAACCTTTCTTTAAGAAAAATAAAAAGAGATATGAATCTCAAAAGAGTAATACTCAAAAACAACTGAAAATAGCTAAATCCAAAGCCAAATGCTTTAAATGTGGTAAGATTGGTCATTACGCTAATCGTTGCTATACAAAGAAAAAGATTAATGAAATCGAAGACGAAGGGTTAAAAAAATCTTTATTTAGAGTTTTGATCAGTAATACTGATTCTGAAACTGAAGAAGATACCTCTTCTATGGAATCTACTGAGAATGATTCTTCTGATGAAGAACATGATCGCAGATGCACAAGTTGCTCTAAGACTAATAAGTCTGATTATTGGAAGCAAATTGTTGAGATGAATCTACTGAGAATGATTCTTCTGAAAGAACAAAATGATTATATATTTTCTTATATCGAAGCCAAAGATTTAGGTGAGGCTTTACCTAAGACACCCGATAATAAGGGTAAACAAATCCTTGAAACTGGACAATGTTCTAGTTCTCCTGATGCTTTTTTAGTTCAAATGTTACAGCAAATTACTGCTCAAAAATGGTATATTGAAATTACTTTAGTTCTTTCGGAACATGAGGTTATACCTAATCTGATAGGTTTAATAGATAGCGGTGCTGATCTTAATTGCATTAGAGAAGGAATCGTTCCTTCTAAATTTTTTGAAAAAACCACTCAAGCTCTTAGTGGCGCCAGTGGTAATAAATTGGAAGTTAATTTTAAGCTTTCTAAAGCCTATGTTTGTATACAAGAAACTTGTATACCGACCCCTTTTGTGTTAATTAAAAATCTGTCCCAACATCTTATCCTGGGAACACCTTTCATACATAATATTATGCCTTTAGAAAGGGTTGATTCATCTGGTATAAATGCTTATTATAAAGGAACACCAATTACTTTACAATTTATTACTGAACCTCATACGAAAATTCTTAATGAGGTAAAGGATATCTTATTGAAGGAAAATCAAATAAATTTTCTGAAAGAAGAAATTTCTTATATACAAATTGAGCAGCAATTGCAGAAGCGATCTATTAGAGATCTAATAGATCGGATTGATAAGCAATTCCAGACATCCGTTTGTGGAACGGTCCCTAATGCTTTTTGGGATCGCAAGAAACACATAGTGGAATTGCCTTATGAAGATTTTTTCGATGAGCGGAATATTCTGACCCGAGCACGACCATGCCAAATGAATCAAGAATATCTTGATTTATGCAAAAAAGAAATCACTTCTCTTATAGAGAAGAAATTGATTCGTAAATCTTACTCCCCATGGAGTTGCACAGCATTCTATGTCAATAATGCTGCTTAAAGAGAACGGGGAGTTCCTCGTATGGTCATTAACTATAAGCCCCTTAATAAAGTGCTCAAATGGATTCGTTATCCAATCCCTAATAAGAGGGATCTGCTCAACAGAATTTATAGAGCAAAGATATTTTCTAAATTTGACCTGAAATCAGGTTATTGGCAAATTCAAATTGCTGAAAAGTATCGTTACAAAACGGCATTTACTGTCCCATTTGATCATTACGAATGGAACGTAATGCCTTTTGGCCTGAAGAATGCTCCTTCAGAGTTTCAGAATATTATGAATGAAATTTTCATTCCTTATACTAAATCATTTTGTCTTACATAGATGATATACTCATCTTTTCTGATAATATTGATCAGCATGTTAAACACTTAGAAGTGTTTAGACATTTAGCCATTCATAATGGGTTAGTTATATCTACCCCAAAAATGAAATTATTTCAAACCAAAATTCGATTTTTAGGCCATAATATTGGCATAGGAACAATAGTTCCCATTGATAGAAGTATTGAATTTGCTTCTAAATTTCCTGATGTTATTACTGATACAAATCAATTGCAAAGATTCTTAGAAGCTTTAAATTATGTTTCTGATTATTATAAATATTGGGCTCAAGATACAGCACTCTTTTATAATCGATTGAAAAAGAATCCTTCTCCTTGGACAGAAGATCATACTAATGTTGTTAGACAAATAAAGTCTAAAGTCAAAAATCTTCCTTGTACGCATCTACTGAAACCAGAGTGTCAAAAAATTGTGGAAATTGACGCCAGTAATATTGGCTATGGAGGCATTTTAAAACAAAAATGCCTTCCCTCTAATAAAGAGGAATTAGTACGGAAAATGGAATTCTACTCAATTTAATTATTCTACAATTAAAAAAGAAATGCTTTCCATTATTAAATGCCTATATAAATTTCAGGATGATATTCTTAATCTACCTTTTCTACTTCGTATTGATTGCAGCTATGCCAATAGTGGAATAGAAAAGGATGTTAAGAATCTCACTTCGAAGCAAATTTTTGCTCGATGGCAGGCTGAATTAGCAGTCTTTGACTTCACCATTGAATTTATTCCTGGCAAGCATAATATTCTTCCGAATTTTCTTACCCGCGAGTTTTTGCAGGTGCTCATGCGCCGGACTGAGCCCCCTTTTTGGGGGCGGTGGAGTCGCGGTGGCAGAGGCAGGGGTAATACCCCTGGCCGAGGAAGAGGTACTACCTCTGGCAATATTTCTACTTATGAAGGTAATACCTTGGAGTATGCTAATAGTTGGCGTAAAATTCGCCAAAGCCGAGGAAGTAATACTTCTCAAAAATCTCAATCTCCTCAGACAAAGGAGGATAACACTAAAGGAAATATTCCTAGTGATGAGTCAACAAAATCATTTGCTGAAGTAACAAAGGATAATGATCCGGGAATGTTCACCAAAACGGCTTATGAAATAATTCTTCACATAGAGCCAGAAGACATGTGCTACTCTGACAATTCAGAGAAATTACGCCAAAAATATTTGGATAATTGCTACTATCCGACCTCAGCTTATCATCCAAGAAAATGGATGGAATCTCTGTTATCTCATAGAGAGGTCCACTTTGAACATTTTTTCAAAAATTCTGATGAAAGAAGGCCACCTACTTATAGTAAGTGTATTATCAAGAATATCTTGACACCAAAAGATTGGGGGTTTAGCACTCATAAACCCATCTCTTTCAAAATTGAAAAAGAGAATTATACTTTTAATTATTGGGACTATAAGTATGCCTTTTATACCGCCTTTTTATGCAAAAATGAACATTTAAAGCATACTTGGTTCATTAAGATTTGTCCTGAAGTCCTTCATAAGGATATGCCAGCATGGATATATGACTGGTGGCATAAATATGGTGCTGAACTGGAAATTTTGCCAGAACCAATACTTGCACTTTATGATAAATGGGTTTCGACTCATCCAGTTCTTTCTTTAAAGAAAGAAGAAGACACTGTGGAGGGAATGTTCCCCCTCTATTTCTTTGCAGAAGCAGAAATTCCATGGATATGAAAGTGGTTCTCTTCGGTGGACATGGATGAATTATACATACCCTGCCTTGTGCGAAGATACCAAATTAAATGGTGGAAAGGTTTGGATATAGCCACAAAGGTTTCTGAAATTCAAGAAATTATCAAGGCTAATGAAAGCTTGTTAAAACAAAAAATAATTCATGAAATCCCTAGAGAAAATCAAATGGTTCGGCTTCAACGAATGTTTGAGAGGCAATTCCCTCAAGCCACTGATGAACAAATCATGAAGAAATGTTATGACTATCTGAAGAATCAGTTCACAAGTCACTTTTCTGACTCTGATAAAATTTCTATCGGATCAGATGATCCTATGCAAGATGCCCAAGATCCTTATGAAGAAGATCGAGAGGCAGTATGGACCCATGTCCTATCCCAAGATATTCCTGGGAAGAAAAAGGTTGGTGCTGCACCCACTACCAGTGGAGCGTCCACTAGCTAAAGTGGAGCGTCCACTAGCTAAAAATAAAAGCAAGATAAGGAGAATCTCTCCTTTACTGACCATCAGCAAGGAATAAAGGTCACTCAACCGACTGCACATCATCCAACACACGAAATGGCGGGCCCTACCTAGCAGATGGAGTAAAGAGCAATTATTCTCTCCACTGGCCGACATGATATGATGTAAAGGGAAATATTCCCTCTGAATTATTGTACGATGCACTCATGAAGCATCTTTAGCTCTCCTATATAAGGAGAAGAACTCTTCTGAGTTCATTACGCTGGAATTCGCCCTCTTCTCTTCTCTTGTAACCTTCCTTCCTCTTTGTAACCTCTTCCAGTGGATTCAATAAACGCTTGAAGCTTTATTACAAGTAAGTCTTTTGTCTCTGTCTTTATTTTAGTGATATCTTTTAGATTTGATATCTGAAAGCTTGAACGTTAATCGTTCAGTTCAACCTATCGATCTAATATGAGATCGTTAGCATTGAGCGCCAGTCTTTCATATATTGAGATCTGAAAAATATCCCCCCTTCCGCCTTCCTGGTATCAGAGCCATGTGTGAGTAGTGTAGAGTAGTGTGTAGATTTAATCTAAGTAAGAACATATATATATATATATATATATATATATATATATATATTCTTCCTCCAGATAAGTCCAAAACTCAATTTCAATTCCAAAGCAACATCCCCATATACGTAGCTCCACAAACGACGAGCCTCTGAGTTTAGAATAGCTGATAGGTAATCAGATCCGATGGAAATCTCCATGCATGCTTGACATCGCAAAAGGTCATCCCGATAAGCTCTGGAAGCATCACATAGACTCAACCAATAAATCTAATTCCATTTGCCACCGTTGACCAAAACTACAGAATACTAGCTAGACCATACTTTATAATACGTAAAACAGTTTCTTGAACAAAAGCTATATGTGCTCACAATTGCTCATCGGTCTGATGTTATTGACTTATCAAGCTAGAGTTGTAATTAAACTAGCAATAATGTTCATGAAAAAGAAGTACCTCAACTCTCAAGATTGAAATGTTCTACTTGCATGTATGGACTCCAAATGAAACCATGCATGGTTGTGGGATCAATGATTGAAGATACAAATAAAATACACAACTGCTAGCTAGCGACAGCAAGGATATACGCGAGTACTAGCATTAATGCTGGAAGTACAGCAGCTATATGCAGGCCTCTTGTTATAGAAAGCTTAATTAGAAATCTGAGATTCGAAAAACTCTCATCAAGCAATTCTTGCAGCAGCTAAGATGAAGTAATGACTACGTATTGTTACCCTCTTTTGTAAACATTTAATCACTTGTGTAGCGATGCATACATAGATTTCTATAAAGATGCATACATTAATGCTGGAATTATTGAAGTGTATGGGCTTTCGAACGGTTTGGATAGCATTGGTTATGGAGTGCATCTCAACAACCAAGTTCTCTTTCATCGTCAATGGAAGGGTGTTTGAGAGGGTGTTCCCTCAACGTGGACTGCGACAGGGTGATCCGCTTTCACCCTATTTATTTCTTTTGATGCAGGAAGTGTTGGCGAGGCTTATTGATATCGCATGAAAAGTGCACAACTCGGCCCTTTTATGAGGTCTTGTTAGCCCCCGAGCAATGCTATTTTGATAGTCTATTGTGCATTTCATGTATAAGAGCCTTCAGCGAAGATTAGATCAAGTTTAGAGCTAAAAGGACCTTCTTTGGTCAAATCCGGAATGAATGATCGATCATCACCTCATTAGATGATCGATATGAGGTGATGATCGATCATGTAAGCGCCCAGCCTGACAGAAGCATCATTTCAAAGGATCGATTAGCACTCCCTTGATGATAGATCATGCTCGCGCGTCGACAAAGTGGCAGAAAGCAAGTTTCAAATGATTGATCATCACTACCCTGGATGATCGATCATTCACGGGGCGTGACTATCAGCGCGCACAAGAGAGTGATCGATCATCTCTTCCCTTGATGATCGATCACCTACGGGACGTAGCCAACAATTGAAGAATGAATGATCGATCATCACTCCCTGATGATCGATCATCTATTTATCCGTGAAGAAAATCAAGGGTCCAGATCTAATCCGAGTTAGGGTTACTTGGGGGCTATAAATAGGCCTTCTTTGGGCAAATTCGGGGGGGCTCTCTAGAGACGATTTTTGTCCCTTCTCTTAGGGTTTTTCTTTGCTTCCTTTCCACAAAACTGCGCAAGCATCTGAAGATTGGATTCATGGGTGGAGCGTCTGATCAACCTTCATCGACGGATCTCCTTCCTAAAGATGAGTAGCTAAACTTTTAGCCATGGGATTCTTATGATGTAACTAGGGTTTTTACTAGGGATTTCTAAGATTTAGGGCTTGTATACATTATTGATTGGCTTATATGGATTGATCTTTAGTTCTTTACTATTTTGGTGTTGATTTCCTGCTGGATGTGTGGATTTTTCTTGTTTGCATTTGCTTCTAGAGCTTATGCATGCTAGAGCTTGGATTGGATTCATCTACTAAGAGGACCATGCTAGTACCATGTTATCTCAGATGAACTCTTCTTTGTGATTAGGGATTGTATAGTGCTAGAATCACTATAGTAGTGCTAGAACCACTACGTTCTATCCCTAATCCTCCATATATCCTATCTTTATAGATTTGGCCATCAAGATACTAAACCCATCTTGAACTTTCATCCTGAGATGGTGCAGCATATCCTTGATGTCAAGATCGATGTCAGATCAAATAAGGATACAACGAGGTGGGTATTCAATAGTTCGGGGAAACCGGAGTCTACTTCCATTTATTCATGGTTACTGTCTCGTGAATGTAGTGGTTCTTCTTCAATTCAAAGAGAAGTTTGGGTAAATTGTTGGAATGCCCCAGTTGGTCCTAGCGTGCGACATTTCATCTGGAAAGTTCTCCACATGAAGGTGCCTACCCGTGACTCTCTTTGGCGAATTGGTTTGATCAATGATAGGAGTTGTCCATGGGGCTATGGAGAAGATGAATCCATTTACCATATTTTAGTTGATTGTCCATTTGCTCGAAGAGTCTGAGAGATTCTACAACCGTCGAGTGTGGAAATGGGTCTTGATGATCTTATGGAAATGCTTGCAAATTCTTCTTCAGCTAATGCACCGAGAAGATGGAACAAAGCTATGGTGGGCTATGGAGTTTGGTTGTTATGGAAAGAACGAAATGAGTTAATATGGAGGAATAAAAGTTGCTCGGCTGAGGCTTTGGCATGGCGAAGTCGGAAGTTGGCTTTGGAGTATTGGTGAAGCAAAGGATGGGATCATGGAGTGCATCAGACCATTGGTACTCGACGGCTAGGAGGCTCGGTTATGCAAACTGATGGTGCCTGGGTCATTGGAGCCATGGAGGCAGGCATTGCAGTAGTTTGTTTGGAGGATGGGAGTGACTCTCCATCGTGGGTAGTAGCTGAGAGAACACTGGCACATAGCAGCGATGAAGCAGAGCTGCTTGCAATCTTGCGAGCTTTGGAGGAAGTCTTGGCGCGGGGAATCGGAAATGTCATTATTGAATCCGATTCTAAGACTTCAGTTAACTCCATTAATGGGAGAAAGGTTGGCCAAGTAGAAATGGAGCATGTCTTGAGGAAAATTTGGAGTTTGGCTGCTCTTCTTGGTGGAGCGATCTTTGCATTTATTCCACGTGAGGCGAACACGGTGGCGGACGACCTGGAGCGGCGAGCCAAACAAGGGGCACCTGCTGCTCGGAACTTGTAAGGATGGATTTTGAGTGATTTGTAACACCTAGCATTTGGCTCAACTTAGCAAAAAAAAAAAAAAATCTCAAGCTTATGAGCACACAAGCATATATAATGACATTTCAAAAAGAAAATGTACATATAATTAGTCCGCAAATCATTTCCAAGACTGAAGAATTCATGGGCATTACAAGTTCACAAATTGCCATGCAACTATATATACATCCATAAACAAAGTGACTCATTTTGCGGCCGGTAACTTAAAGATTGAGAAAGAAAGTACTAGGAATGAACATGCACTCATATATATATTCATGTAATTAATAGCTATCAATGAACTTAAACCTGTTGGATGTTTTCTCTGGTTCATCTGCTTGCTTGAATAAGAGGTGGGTGAAAACTATTATTGGATATGGTCTGTGGATTTTGTGGAAACAGAGGAACGAGGTATTGTTTGGGGGGGATACCTTGGGTCACGAGGCAGTGGCTAGGAGGGTGGTTAGGCAGTCTGTGGAGTTTTGGAGGTCTAAAGACTGGTCTCTTGATGGGTCTCATGAAGATGATGGAAGGCGTCCATGGCTGGGTACCGTCCTTCAAGTTGACGCCGCCTAGGTATCTGGTAATCCCTTCGCTGGTGTGGGTATGGTGTGTTTGGATGCCGATGGTGGTTTTTGCTGGTCTATTTCAGATAGGGTGACGGCGTCGTGCGTTGAAGAGGCCGAGCTTCTCGCGATCTTGTTGGGTTTGCAAGCAGTCCAGTTGAGGGGGGGAGCCAACGTGTTGGTGGAGTCTGACTCGAGGTGTGTTGTGTCCATTATCAATGGTTCCTCTACTTGGTCTTCAACTTTAGAACCTGTTTTGAGGAAGGTTTGGTCTTTATCAGTTTTTCTTGGGGGGGTTTCTTTTGTATGGGTCCCTAGGCAGGTGGTTGCTATGGATGATGCTCTTGCTAGGGGTGTGAGGGATTCAGATGGGTGCAGGAGCGAGGGAGTTTGTATTCCCCCACTGTTGTAGTTGTTAATTTGTGAGGTGTAAGGCTCGCCTTTGGGCTCATTTAAGCAAAAAAATAAAAAATAAAAAATGAACTGAACATCAATCAGAGGAGGTAGGTATATATAGTCGACCAACTTACCAATTGGCCTCCTATCCCGGAGACTAGTGTTTCCAGATCGATGCACATTAGCTGCAAGTAGCTAGCAATTCTTTCTTTGTCATCAAGCTTCTTGGAGAGATTACATTCTTGTTCCGAAGGTCATAATAGTGCAGAGAAGATTTATCATGCATGCAACAAGAACTGTCCTTCAAACGGCGCCGGTAATAAGGCCGAATTTTCACTGATGCAAAGTTGGTGGCTCCAAATATGCTTCGCAGCGTCCTTTAATTAGAAGCCATAAATCAACTGTCATTCAATATCCATCCCGATCGAGACCCTGCTAGATATATAGACATTCCCATGTAGCTTCATTAACGAACTTTCTGCGAATGACATCAGGTAATTAATATATACAATCTGCTGAAATTTTTCATGCTTGAGATCGAAAGAAGTCATATCATATATTCTTCTTGGAAGCGCAACATCTCATGATCCAATGAATCATCCCGTTCACTGCTATTGCCGCAGCACTAGGATAATTAAGGAAAACAGCTTACGTCGCCAGTTTGCCTCCAAGCAGTGACGGCTCCAGGATTTAATCAGTGGTGTCAAAGAAGAAACATAAGTAAAATAAATATCATAAACTTTTCATTCCAATTCATACTTATCACTAACAAATCAATAAAGTCGTATATAAAATAAGCCAAATCATAATCAAAATAAAATCATAATATATATTGTAATCATAATCTATTCATATCATTGTCTCCACAAAAAAGTTTATACATGAACTTCTATAGTTGTCATCAGCGAGTTTTCATATTCTGAAATCGTTACATGATAGCTTCATTGTTAACGGTGTTAAATACATCTCTCTCAATGTATGTAACTAAACAATCATTCATCCACATCTCCCTCCCATATGGTTACACAACCGGTTCATTATATATTTCATTGTCAAAAAGCTCTAATTTCAACACTTGCAATAGCGCCAGCTAGAATCAAAGTCATTTTCACTAGCAAAAAAACTAAATTTCGCTAGGAATTAGATGATTGTTTTAGTTTGTTAAGTGGGGCCCAGCCAACTGTTGGGTTTTGGCTGGTCTTTTATTTTATTTTATTTTGAGAGAGGCAATTTTGTTTTTCCGTGGATGCAATTTTTGAAAACGGGTGCCAATTTTGTCTTTAGTGGGTGCAATTCTTTCATTGGTCAATAGCTGTATAGTAAATCGTAAAATTTGAGGGGGTGCAATTGACCCCCTCAATTATATATGTAGCACCGCCTCTACCTCCATGAACTACAGTTGGTGCCACCAAGGGTGAAGAGCAATTGAAAGATGGGTCTTTGGTAGATATCCTGGAGAACCTGGACACATTATACTCTTTTGTAAGGATGGCAATGGAGTGGCTAAACGGGGAACCGTTCCGCCTTACCTGTCCAGGGCGCCCCAATGGGGTGATTACTGGGTTAATAGGATGGGTCAAAATAAATGAAGCAAACCCGTTATACATATATGGCGGGGACAACTATATATAAACGCGCCCCGTTAATATATTGTATAATATATATGTAATATATATTATATTATAAAATACTTATTTCAATTCATTGTTGTCATATATATTAGACTCGAGTATAATGGTATGTATGATCATTATACTTATATGATTTATGAGGCACTTAGGTAAAAAGCAATATGTTGATTGTTAATATATAATGCAAGTGAATTAAAGATATGCTGGTGGAGGACTCAAGAGGTTAATATGTAGTGGGATAACTTATATGCCGTCCTATATTATTAGGAGATGGCTATTAGACATGAGACAACTATTTGTTTTTATTTTATTTTCTTATCTAAATTTAAATTGTGTTGAATTTAGTTTAATTATTTATTTCCTATTGTAGTCGGTTGTATGAACATAATATAAGAAATCAATGATTTTTTGTATGAGTTGAAAATCAAATGGATTGGATTATGTTTTGTGTTTTTAGTCTCATATTTTACTATTAATCTTTATTTATTAATTTTTTTAAAAAAAATCTTGTAATGAGGCGAGATGGGGCGGGGTGAGGTAGGGTGAGGAAGAATTGTGATATTTTTAAATAAGATGAGGATGGGGTAAGAAAACTACCCGCAACAGGTGGGTTTTGGGTCATGTTTTCTTCTAATGGTGCAGGGCTGGGTTGGGGTGAGGTGGGGTGAGGAAGAATTATGATATTTTTAAATAGAATGGGGATGGGACAAGAAAACTACCCACAACATGTCATGGGGTAGGTTTGGATCATGTTTTCTCATAACGGTGCAAGACTGGGATGGGAAACCCCGCCCAACCCGTCCCTTTGCCATCCCTACTCTTTTGTTACGGGGTGAGATCAAAGGAAGCACCTTTGATGGATGACTAAGCCCTCTTCTCCACCGTTTTGCGGCCTCAAGAGATCTGCGCATTGCCGAGTTGTCAGATTGAGCAGCCAGATGCCAGGGGCACTCAGGTTGTAGACGCAAACCAATCCGTTACAAGAATTATTCATGAAGAACATATTATAGGAAGATAACGGCCGGAAACTATACGTCGATGCGAATGTCCCTGCTCGCATGATGAGACCAAATTCAAGACCAATCTCGGGAATATTTGCAAAAGATGTGGTGATAAAGCGAGGACGGGATGTCCCACGGCTGCGCTTTGCGTGTTGGTGGATGATGGCTTGATCGCACGACATGTCGCGTTGTTAGTCATAAATATAACCATGGCCTTCCTACAGTCATTTGAGTGATTAATAAGATCAATGGCAATTTCATAAATATTGTCAATTGGTCAATAAATACTTCAGTTTTGACACATCTGAAGTATTTTGGCCATAACTTTTATATCAAATATCCAAATTGGGAGATTCTTAAACCATTGAAAAGAGGACGAAAAGATCTACAACTTTCATGTTGACGAGATGTTCAAATTCCATCATTTAGTGTATCAAACTGCAGTCAAAGTGTCCAGTGATAAAATAGTAAATAAGGGTCAAATTTCCAAATGTCATCTTCCAAAGAAATGGCCGATTTCACCGGGCAATTTCCAATCGGCCAATTTCCATCGCCCATGTCCAAATGACCATATTTTGGTCATCATTGACGTGGTTCGACAATTTTGATCATAATTTTCTCATACAATGTCCAAATTAGACGTTTCTGGTACCATTGAAAAGATAATTTGAAGAGGTATAACTGTAATGTTCATAATTTTTTTCCAAATTCGAAGGTTATCATTGGAAAAATTATAGTGGAAGACAAAATGCACTATCTAATGACAGTTCTGACGGTTTCAGATTCAAATCTGACAGTCCTAGAGCAGTTCCAAGACAGTTCTAGAGAAGTTCAGAGCAGTTCCAAGGTAGTTCCAGAGTAGTTCAAACGATTCCAAAGTGGTTACCAAAAACTCTATAAAATGCCAAGAGGATGAAGAAAAACATAGCTCCGACCCCCAAAGCAAACCAACTTTTTATCTTTATGTAGCCTTTCATATTTATTATCAATGTAACCTTATTTATCTTAATGAAGCATATTTCTTTCCTTTAAATTCCTGCAATAAAGTCTTTCATTCATAGGAGTAGTGCTACCATAATTCCATTCATAGGAGTAGTTCTAACATAGTTCTATCACTCATAGAGTAGTTCCGGCATAGTTCATCACGCATCATTATCATTTTCCACTTCCTATCTTCCTTTTTCCACTTCTCATCATTCATTTTTTCCACTATCTCTATCTCCCATTTTAGCTACGACATGGCGGAAGGAGATTCTCACATCTGCTCTATGCTGATGACTGCCTCTTCGCAACGGATGCTTGTCCCTTAGAAGCTCGTAGACTTAAGCAGATCCTCATTAGTTTTCGAGCTTCGATGGGACTGGAGATTAACCTGTCGAAGTCCAGCGTGCAATTCTCCAGGGTGGTACCGGATGATAGACGCTTGGTCATCTGTAGGATCCTTGGCGTTCCGGAAGCAGAGTGTGTAAGGACCCGTACCTCCAACCCGGTCCGACCGCGTTAGGTCGAGGGTCTGGGTTTGTGGTTTGGCCCAGTTGGCCTTGGGATGCGATCGGCTGATCGCATCGCTGTTCGACCCCGGTGGCATTTTGGTAAATATGCTCCCTGGTGGTCAGTTTCACACCCGCGTTGCACACATGGCCTTTGATTGATATATGTGTTTGATTAGAACCTTAAGGGCGCGTCCGATCAGAAGATCTGAGCTCGATCGGGAGAGATCGAATCGGACGGCTGTGATAGATTCCGGCTTTCTATTTAAGCTCCTTCTTTCTCTTTCTTTCCTTCCTTCCTTCTCCTGCCGTTCTCTTTCTTCTCTCTCTCTCTCTCCTGCGGCTGAGCTAGGGCTTGGAGGCGCGGCTTCGAGGAACGGATTCCGGCGATCGGAGTTGGGGGATGCGTGGAGGAGCTGCCCTATCTCACCAAGTAGGTGTTTCTACCTCGATCTTGTGATCGGGTTCTCCTAGGATAGGTTTATTGTATTTTCGCTGTAGGAGTACTTATTAGAATGTTGTGGAACTTGTAGCATGTATGTTGTGGATGATTTCAAGTATTCCTACCTCGCGATTTTCGTATTTTATCGGCTGAATATTGTATTGTCGTCGTTTATCGGTTTTCGGCCGTTTTGACCTAAATAGGAGATTTAACAGTCAAAAATGTGATTTCATCGCACCATTGGATTCCCCATCATCTTTTATGCATGCTTGCAAAGTTTCATCAACTTCCAACTTGAATTGATCCTTGCAATCCAATAAATTGGATTTCCGGCACTGTTCTGATGAACTGTGCCTAAGGCCCGACGGTCAATCGGTGAATCGACCGTCAAGCGTTGATACGCTTTTTCGGGGCCTGACGGTCGACCATCGCATCGTCCGTCAGGCTCTGTCGGGATTTTGGCCTCCCACGGTCGATGCACCGATCGACCGCGGGCTCCCTCCCTTTTTCATCCCGCCTCACGGTCGACCGTCGGATCGGCCGTCGCATCGTCCGTGAGGCTCTGTCTCGTTTTGGGCTTCCCACGGTCGATGTACCGATCGACCGTCACCCATGTGGTTTTCCTTGTTTTGGCCTCACGGTCGACCGTGGCTTCAACCGTGACATCGACCGTGGCCTTACGGTCGACCGTCGGATCGACCGTCACATTGACTGTGGACCCTTGAACATGTTTTTCTGGCTTTTCTTGAATGGCTTTCAATTGTGATTGATCTTTAAACATGTTGGGAAGTTTACAAGTGGATTTTGTAGAGTTTTCAAAGGATTTCTATCAAGTTTGAGGATCGATTCGAGTAATTTCCGTTTTGGGCAAATCTATGGTTTTGATTGCATTTAATACGTGTTGGGTTGTAGTTAGATGCTTATTTGATTGCCTAACCATTAGCTGGTTATGAATGCTAGGTAATGAGGAATTGTAGAACCTTAGCCTATTGCCGGCAAGTGCCGAGGGCTATTGTATAACTGTGGCCAGTTACCTGCGGGTAACTGTGGAACCTTAGTCTGTCAGGTGCAAGAGAGCACTAAAGACTATTGTATATTTGTATTCATAGCTTTGTTCCAATCTTTGCTTGGTTAGTCTAGACTATCTGTATTTGAGGCCTTTGCTATGCTTACCCTTTGGCTAGCTGTAAGCTATGCCTAGCCCTGTATGATTAATGATATCTTGTTGCATGCTTATATCTTGTTATCTATGCCTGAGCATTACATGCATCTTGTTTGCATTAGAGGCATATGAGGTTAGGCGGGCGATGGGTTGATCGCCGATCCGAGGCTCTCGGGTAGCTCGGATCTAGCCTTAGGACCGCGGCTGGGTAGTCATGATTAGGGTGTGATTGTATAATCGGATCGCTTGTATTGAGGATTTGCGATAGTTGACTCTGATCTGGTTTTGAGGTTTAGAGGTCGTGTTGTCTTCCAAGGCTAAGTCTTAAGGATGGATGTCGATGTCCCTGACTTGGTCCCCATGCAGTGGTTTCCTGCTGGGTAACGGTGATCCTACTGGTTCTGGTTCTTTTCCTCCCAGCGTGTTGGTCGATGTTCCCAGCGTGGTCGGTTGAGAAGAGTGGGATCCCTTAGGAAGTCGATAGGGGTTGTGGGACCCCGTGGCATTCCTTAGGCTTGAGCGGGGAGACAACACTGTTGTTGTTTTCCTCCTTTCAGTGTGTCATAGAGTAGAACCCTACTGAGCTTATCGCTCACTCCTACCCGGGCTGCGTTTGCAGGTGCAGGCGGCAGTTCTTCTTCTTTGGAGCCGGCGGGATCGGCCTTTGGTGGCGCGAGTACGTCCAGAGGTGCTTGAGGTTGCTGGAGGATCAACTGTTGTACTTTTTGGTATTTTGTATATTGTAAACGTCCTTTGAGGAATTTTGGATTATTGTATAATATCTGTCCCTCGGAGGATTTTATGATAGAATCTTGTATCAGTACAACTTAATGTATATATATGAATTGAATATCAATTTCACCTCTGGAATGTAAATTGTTTAAATTATCTGTCTTTTCCGCTTCGTATCGCGCCAATTGAAGATGAATAGTGATATGAACCCTCACGCCCCGTCCTGGATGGGTTTTCTGGGTCGGGGTGTGACAGAGGGAGTATGGAGATATCTTGGGACGCCGGTGTCAGGCTACAAGCTGAAGGCAGCGGACTTCGACGAACTCCTGAATAAGATGATTCGTAAGGTTTCTTCTTGGAAGGCTGCACTCCTCTCAGAAGCTAGCAAGGCAACTCTCTTGAAATCGGTTCTTCAAGCACTTCCCGTTCATGCTTCTTATGGAAGGATGCTGGCTCCCTATCTAGAGTGAAGTGGCAAGGGGTATGCAAACCAATTGAATGGGGAGGACTGGGCATTAGAGATTTGATTCTATGGCAGCGTTCTCTACACATGAGAAGGGTTGTTAGCTTGATGGAAGACAGGGTGTCCAGCTGGATTGCGATGACGCGTGACAACAACAACTGGTCTGGCCCACTGCCGCCTAGTAGATGCAAGTCCTCTGCTTCTCCCTTCTGGAAGGTAGTTTGCAAGGCAGCAGGGGAAGTCCGAGAGGGGTTATTTTTCACACCGGCTACCAACATCATGCTAGACCCATTGGAGGACTGGTGGTGCGGCGAGGGGCCTCTATCTAAGCGGGCGTCATTGGTCCGGGTGGGTGGCACCCTGGAATCTTCAAAGTTGGGTTGGTTAATGGATAACAGCGAATGGTGTAGGAGGAAGGTGATTGAACAGTTCCATCCAACCATGGTGCATCAGGTTCTTGATGTTAAAATCGATCCCAGGCTACAGGTCGACAAGGCTAGGTGGATGTTTAGTAGCTCCGGGAAGCCAAACTCTAGCTCCCTATACTCCTGGGTGTTGACGAAGGAGTGTCGTGCGCCATCGAGCATTCCGAGGGAGGTCTGGGTGACCTGCTGGAATGCACCAGTTGGGCCAAGAGTTAAGCATTTTATTTGGAAGGTCCTGTACCAAAAGGTTCCTGCTCGAGACTCTTTGTGGCGGATTGACCTTATACAGGACATAGCATGCCCACGTGGATGTGGAGGTGAGGAGTCTCTTCAGCATATTTTTGGTGATTGCTTGTTTGCACGACGGGTATGGGAGCTTCTGCTGCCAAGGTGTGGCAGGCTGGGACTTGAGGATCTCATGGCTTTATTGCCAGCATCCTCTTCCGCCAATGTCTCTAAAAGGTGGATGAAAGCACATGTTGGTTATGGAATATGGCTTCTTTGGAAAGAGAGGAATGAACTCATCTGGAGGAATAGCACATGCACACCGGGAGCCTTGGCTTGGCGGACCCGCAAGATGGTAGGGGAATTCTGGCATAGTAAGGGGTGGGGTGGTGGGAGTCATGTACGAAGGCCTGCTCAAGCACAGGTTATTGATCGAAATAGAGGCTTTGTCTTGCAAACGGATGGAGCCTGGTGTATTGGGTCTTCGACTGCTGGGATTGGCGTGGCTTGCTAGGAGAATGAGGGGATTGCACCGAACTGGGTCTTATCTGAGAACGTAATGGCCAGCAGTTGTGATGAGGCGGAGTTGTTGGCGATCCTCCGGGCATTAAAGGAGAAAGTAGCGCGAGGGATTCATGATATCATTAATGAGTCCGACTCGAGGAACACAGTGAACTCCATCAATGGTAGAGAGGTGTGGGTGACAGGTATGGAATCCATCCTTAGGAGTATTTGGAGTCTGGTTGCTCTCCTAGGCGGAGTTATTTTCATGTATGTACCACGTGAGGCAAACGCGGTGGCAGATGATCTAGCACGCCGGGCTAGGCATGCGGCTGCTGACACTGTGTCAGTGAACACACCGCCTTGATGTAATCTGAAGTAGAGTCTTGTATCACTCAGCCTCTTGGCTCAACTTAGCAAAAAAAAAAAATCTATCCATATTTCTGAAATTTCAACACCTCCGTTCGAACTGAGTGTTCGAAGAAGTTGAACTTTGTCACAATTTCCTGCGAATTAATTAGAGTGTTGCACAATTTATGTGTAAACACGCGCCATTGCCTGCAGACGCACCTGAACCTGGAGAAACTGGCCGCAGGGAGTCTCATCAGTATTTCGGCGATGAGATCGTCCCCGATCCATCTAGAAATATGATCACTGGGATGATGATGATTGTTGCCACCTATTGTTGTTCTGCTCATGATCGAGATCTTCCAGTTGTTGTTGTTGTTTCAAAGAAGAAGAAGATCATTAGTATCATCTTCAGCACTTGTCTCTCTCGTTTATGCCATATATATCCTTGTTTTCTTAATTTTGGTGTTTGAAGAGATGAGAGTCGGCCAGTGTCACAAAAATAGTGGAACCCGTACCAGATCAGATAGAAAGAGCATTATAGAAAAGAAAATGCAGATATCTTCCTCCCCTTGGTAAAGTATTATTTTATCGAGGATATATACAGCCGCTAGGGTCTACAGTGGGGTTCGTTTCTAGGGTTAAGGCTTCAACGAATGGACTCTATACGATAGGATTAGGGTATTCTGGTTCGATAAGGAGAGATTACCGTGCATGATGATAAGGAGAGGTTTATGGGAGGCAAGGCCTTGACATAATTACCGTGCATGATAAGAGAATGGTTGGAGGATCTAACTAAGCGTGCATGATTAATGGTTGGAGGATGTAACTAAGGTCTAATTAAGGGTCCGTGTGATTTTGTACTGTCCAAACGTATTTTTTTTTTATCATACACGGCCTTGTTCATAATAACCTTCTTTGGGAAGTAGCGTTGACTGATGAGGACTGATGAGGACCACACCCAAACTACATCAAAGACGAAACAGTTTATAAGTGTTTTTTTTGCCACACCTTGACTACGGCATAAAAAACATAAAAACAAAATCTTTAATTGATTTTTGAATAAAAAAACTATTGTTTTAACTCCATCAGAGCTTAAACTAATTACACATCCAAATAACAAACTTATATAAACACACTTTTACGTCACAAATATTAATATTACATGTCAAATAATTTTTCAATTATAACAGCACTGTACCTTACCATAGTTTACAAACACACCGCACTTCACCACAAACAAAAAAAAACACAACATACGCCCAAACGAAACCTAAATCCACCAATACTCGGGTCCACAAACATAAAAAAACACAACATACGTCCAAACAAAGCCTAAATCCACCAATACCCGGGTCCAAGAGATGCATATAGCTTGCTTGATTGGTGAATGCTTAGGATTTTTATATTCGAGATGATGATTTTAGATAAATGGGATATATGTCTTCATGATTTGGTTGCATGGATTCTATTACTCTGAAAAAACCATTTGCATTCTATTGCAATTCTTGAAGATCCAGCCACTTCAATATATGAACTTTGAGAGATGCATCAATGAATTATAAAAGAATTTACATCAGGATAGGCAAACAAAAATCAGCTGACAATCACGCCAAAGAAACTTCGGTGTGTAAGATACAATTGGTAAGCTAAAATAGGAACAAATGAACCCTGGGAATTCTAGCATGACCCAACAAAGTACATCTGCCACAACTGATGCTGTTAACAAGGCCATAACAGCTCGCTAGCCATAATAGATCAACGATGATCAGCCATCATCATCTTCAATAGCTTGTAGAGATCGCCTCCCCCTTGGTTTCTGAAAGTATCGAGTTATTGAACAACAGTGGTAGAAGGTTAGTGAGGATGCCATATTTCCAGAACACAGATTCGACATGCCATAAATAAATGGTTAGACAACCATACATGCAAACCTGATAACCCATGTAAGGCATGGCTGTCATGGCAGCAGCTTCATCCATATCAAAATGCAGAACCTCTTGTACTCCCATTCTTTCCTGTCCAAAATAACTCGTCATGCAACGTATCAAGGTAATTTTACAATCAACAACGGTAACACATAATAGGTGAGTGGGACTGCTTGTCAAACCAAGTCTCTTACACTCAAGAATCTACACAAATTTCTGTGAGCTTGACAAAATAGAAGTACATTTAATAAAAATGCTTGAAGGTGAAGTAGAGGGAGCAGCATACTGCATATCCAAAGTTACACATAGGTCTGCCCCCATGCTTGAATTTCTGATATGTTTTCCCTCATCAGTTCCTCAAACTTCTCCTGGTAAAAAGCATAAGAGATGTCAAAACTAGCACCAACAGTATGTCTTAGTTAATCCACAACTCTAAAGACAATCAAGGAACAAGACAAGAGCTTTGAGTTATAGTGATAAAGTGTCTTCAACAATAAGAATAAGGTTGATAAACAAAAATGCAGCAAGAACGTTGGGCAAAAGGCCCACCAACTAAGAGGACATGCCCAATAAAATATTGATCAGGTGAAATGTAGAAAAGATCCAACTCCGGCCAGAAATATTTACCAGGAAAACCGCATAGTCATAATGTATATTCACAAAAGCAATCTGGTAAAGCAGAACCTCTCCCCATTACATACTCCTCCCTATGAGCCTTCCACATTGCTTCTGCCAGTTCCTCCCCTCTCAGCCCTTGCATGGTTTTGTTGGAAAAAGCCCGTCTGCTTAAAACCAGAGTTTTATGCAACCCCTTCAGTTCTCTCATTGCAGTGACCATCTTGTCCATATTTCCAAAATATGTAGCTATATAAGCATCACTATTAATGGCAATATAGTAATCCAGTGCAGCTTTTGTGTTTCCATGCATAATACTGAAATCTTGGGCATTGAGGAGTGAAGATTTTCTATACACATTGGTATATATCGACGAAAACCCTTCAATTTCTAAGATACCATCCCCAGCTGCCAAGTAGATGGTTGTATTAGTCTGGATGCCAAGAGCTTGAAGAACAAATGCTGTCTCACTCGGAGTAAGAGGGCATTTCCCACGGCTCCGCCATACCCGAGCAGCTTCTCCTGTCCAGGGTTTTCGGTCTCCACGAACAGCTTCAATGGCATTAAGGGATGTGGAAGAAAGCTCGGCATACTCACACTGACTGTAGGCAACCATGTCTGGCTCAAACCTAAGGTGGAGCGAAAGGAAAGGTTTGGGGATAGCATCTAGAAGTTCCAAACCTTTGGCTTCCAAGACCTTGTTAAGGCGCAGGGCATTGTAACATGCTTGACATAGGGCAGCCTTCGTATATAGTGGATACCTGCAAAAAGAGAGTAACAGGTGATGAGAACGATGGCACAAATTTATCATGATCTGCTATCTTAAACTTTCTAGCCAACTCTCAAGGATCTCTTAGCTCCCCAAAAATAAAGGGCTTGAACATTAGACTCAACAAATGGGCAAGCAGAAGTTTGAGGGAAAGCAGAAAAAGATTGATCTACTATAGAATAAAGAGTGTCCAGTGATGTCAGTAATGACTCCAACCAATTTACCAAAGCAACAAAAATAACTTCACAGGGTGATCGGCAATGACTACCGCGGTCCTTCCAATTTCAATTACTACCACTCATATCTGAGTCAAATAATCCGAGAAAGTTAACCATGACAGTGATGTGGAATCACAGTTACAATTTCAACAAGGGGCTTGAAATAATCAAAACTAAGCAGCAAATTCGCGAGTGGAAAATGGAACGCTTACCTAATCATCTCATATTTCAATTTCATTCATTAATCTGCATTGGCCAACTTAACAAGTCTTGCAGTCAATGTGCTTCTATGATTGTCTTATCAGAAATATTTGTTTGAAAAGTGGAAATCTAATTTTCACACTTAGTTTGCACTGCTGGCGATCTACAGCTTTTCATCAGCCAAATGATTCAGGTCATAATCAAATAGCTATCCACAATCTGAACATCAACTGTTAATAACAGTTCAACATCTGATGACAGGCAGATGAAGAGCTTGAAATTTGGAATCAACATCTGACAGCATGCATAAGCAAAACTGTTGGCTTACCAGACTTTCATTGATCATGAACACCAAGAAAGGACTAAATTACACGGAAAATTTTGTACTCATTGTGGAACAAGGCAAACAGAAACGAAGAAAGAATCCCAGGCTCGTCACATCTAGTAGACAAAAGCAACTGGTATAGCAAGAACAGGCCAAAAAAGTAACAAAATTGAAAAGCAGCAATAAAATATAAGAACATTTCCAGCCCCTATGCCCTTGTATGCGTCTGCGAGTGAGAGAGCGAGTGTGCGTCCATTAGCATGCAACCACTATACATTCTGGAGTGTCCGTGCCAGAGTGCATGAAAGAAAGAAAATCATCTTGGTTACGTTTCCATTTATGTTTCTGACCCTTAAGTCTGATTCTAACATAAATATTCAAATGCCAAAGGTCACATGACCATAAAGAAATTTTGAAGACAAGAACACAACAGGAATCCATACTTTAGTAAGTAGATGCACTAAAGTGCTGCACCACAGCAAAAAAAAAAAAAAGAGATCACTTGTAATCATACCTATCTCTCCTTTGGCTCATTGCTGGTGTGATGGATATGTAACGATGTTCCAAGAGGGCAGGAAGAACTCCCTCCCTATAATCAAAAAGCCCTTTCCTCTTTCTGCAATCTACCCTAAACGGCTCTTTCAATTCAATCTCCTCTGGCAACTCCTTCACAATGTCCACAAATCCTTTGGTCTGCTGTATAAAGTAGTCCACATCAAAAACATCTGCAAACCCACTGATCCAAACTTCTAATCAGCACCATAATCTACAAACTCAATCATACATATAAACTTCAAAGAACAAATTAAAACTGTAGAAACATTACCCCACCTTGATTCGTTCCAGTAAGCAGCAACCTCAAATTTAGGCAAGACCAGAGTAGCATTCAGCAAGCGAGCAATCCCAATGCCATCACACAGCTATAATTGCAATAAAAGGGTCATCTTCTAATCATTCAAATTTTTCCGTAGCATTAAAACGAAAAAAAAGAGTAAAGCATTTCTTAAACAAGATTTACTCTGATAATTACCGAGTAACGTCAATACAGGGCATGAATTTCAAAATCAGCACAACACCTATGAAAAGAAGTTATCATTCAAAAGGACCTCACAGTTCATCGACTAGTTACAAACCTGAAAAATTAGCTAAGGCTAACTTCCCAAACTAAATTTTTATTTTTTTGGACTAAATGCAGATCCAGGGAACACACGCTTTCTAAAGTTTTAACAAACTCAAAGCATCACAGCTTGCATCCCTAATAAACCAAGCGTAGAACCCAAGCCTCAAAATAAGCCAGAGTTTACAGTACTCACATCGCGTCTCATCTGGTTTAGACCCCCATAGCAATCCACCCTGATGTAGCCGTTGGTTTTTGCCGGCAAATCTGCATGAACTCGCCAAAGAAAACAAAAAAAAGAAAGAGAAACAAAAAAGAAGGTGCATTGTTCAGACATTAGACAAGAAACCCCAAATTCCTAACTTTAGAAGGAAGAAAGAGTACCAACAAGGGCTTCATTCTTCCACCAATCGCACCGCTTCCATCCGACGAGTCTTCTGGCACTCCAGATCTCACTCCCTTCCGGCGAGAGCGACCTACTCAAACCCGACATCAGCGAGAGAAGCTACGAGAATCGAGAGGCGAAAGGAGGAGGCTTGGAGGAGTACCAAGGTGCGGCCTGACGGCGGAAGAGTACAACGGAGAAAGGGTTGGATGAGGGGCAAAGGAGGACGACCGTGGCGAGGAGAAGCGGCCCGGCGACTAGAAGGATGCGGAAGATTGGCGCGCGAGAATACCACGGGATTGCCGCCATGGCTAAAAGCTCTCTCTCCTCCGTGAAGAGATCTCAAAGATCCAAATAAGAGAGGAGAACACCGGAGCGAGAAGAAGGGAATAGGTTAATTAAGTTACGTGGGATACGTGGCATATAAGTATTGGTTGGAAAGCAACTAGAGTCTTCATATTGGGATGGGATCATTAAGCTGTAACGGGTCAGAACTCTTCAGATCCGACCCATTAATCTCTTAAAACCCTAGAGAAACCCCTCTTCGTCCTCTCCCTCCCCACCGGCCCTGAAAGATCCATTGGTTGCCGCCGGAAGCGGCCGCCGACGACGACCTCCAAGATGGTGGCCGATCAAGGAGATAAGGATCCCGAGGAGTTGAAGCCTGCTCTAGAACAGGTGAGAAGATCATCTCTTTTATAATACATCGAACATGTACCTATAGACGTACGTATAGAACTTGAACTTGAGTGGTGTCGTCGCTTGTGGTTAATATTAGTTATGAGTTTTATGAATCAAGTTTTCGGAACAAGTATTTCTTCAGCTAACGCAATTGTTCAACATGACAATGGACAAATCCTGTAAGCCAATTTTAAGTGAGATTTTTTGCAATAATCATCTAAAGTCTGTCTTGATTTAATGCATCAAAGTCATTCCAAACAATATCTTTTTTTTATGTATTTTTGCTTTTATTGAGCCGATTACACTGGAGGACTGCGGGGTTTGATCAAGGGTTATGTCCGAATTGCATACTCTGCCAAGAGCTATCTCTTGGCAGGCCCTGCCATAAAGGATCCTGGCCATTCATCTCCATCCACTTATGGAGAACGGCTACGTCATCCCCTCCCAATCCCACCATCTCTCTCGTTCTGGATCTACTCCTCTTCTCACCTCCCGACCTCGACCAAGCACCGGTCGGCGTCAATAATCTCCGCGCCGCCCTTGCCCGGAGTTCCATCGCCGGCGGCGGGGTTGAGGTGCTTGGAGCACCTCGTGTTCCAGCTATTGCGCCAGATGCTGCTCGATTACCGGGAGACGGTCGATGTCGTCGGCGAATTCTTCTTTCCTCTCGTCGATCACCGGCGACAGGAGCATTTCCATTGGGAAACAGGGGCCATCGCTCCTCCTAGGCCCTCGTTCCCTCCGCCGGTGCCGCCTCTAGCGCCGTGTCCGCCGGGAAGCCTCCTCTATCTTCCTCATACCGTAAGATCGCATCTTCCTCTCTCCGCCATCGCTCTCTCTCCCTCCTCCTACGCCACCCCCTCTCAACAGCCACAATACCACAACCCACTTGCGCTGCCGTTGACCCTGCCGTCGTCCGCCGCCTCACTAAATCCCACCACCACGCCGAGATGGAGAAACTACTGGATCCCCTCTGTTCGGATCCCCGCGCCTCGCACGAGCCCTTCCTCGCATCCATTGCCCTCCCACTCCCTCAATGCCCTCCTCTCTGCCCTCAACCAGTCCGCCGGCGATGGAACTCCGGGCAAGGGCGGCGCGAGGATGATTGACGCTGGCCGATGCTTGGTCGGGGTCGAGAGGTGAGAAGAGGGAGAGAGAATGAGACAGATGGTGGGAGTGGGAGGAGATGACGTGGAGTGATCCTAGCCGTTCTCCATGAGTGGATGGAGATGAACGGCCAGGATCCTCTATGACAGGGGCTGCCAAGAGATAACTCTTGGCAGCCCCCCGAATCCCCCGAACCCTTCTCCTGTCTTCTTCCATACCTGGGTGACGTTACCCCCTCGCCCACCTCCATCCTGCCGGCCGTTTCCTGGCGGCAACGGCTTCGAACGGTCCCCGCTTCCACGTCTAGCTTCCTGATTCGCGCTACCCTGCCTGCCACCCAGGCCGCGGCCGCCTGTGTCAGATCTGCCACCTCGATTGGGACGCCATGCTCTCCGTACCACGTGCCACTCGGACGCCACTGCAGCGATCACCTCCGGCGAGTTCAGATCCAACTTCTCCAGCGGTACTCCGGCCATCTCCGCCTTCTGATTTCCATTTTCCGACGATGGGTGCAATATCTCTGGTATGTCCATGTCAGGATCTTGAGCTTTTCCCCTTTCCTCCTCCATCTCAGTATTCCTTTCTTCTTGGACATCCATCGGGATCCCATCCCCAATAGTCTTCTTCCCTTCCTCCGGCGATTCAGTACTTCCGGTCATCTTCTTCTTGCAACTGCCGGTCCAATGTCCGATAGATGCACATTTACAGCACAGAAGAACATCCTCGTAGATATACGGCACATACCTAGCCCCCATCCTGGTTCGTGCTTTAGTGCCCAGTTTAATCTGGCGATTAAGGTCTACCTCCACACATACCCTTGCATAGTGTCCTCTCGCTGCATCATTCGTGATAATATCTACCTCCAACAGCATCCCAATCGATGCTGCAATACGCATCACTACCTCTTTATCATACTGTTCCATAGGGATCCCAGGGATACGAAACCCATACACGAATAACCTGGAAGTCCTCCGGCACCGGGCAAAAGTCCTCTCGCCACCGAATCATGGATAGAGCCATACCATTCACAAACCAGGGACCTCTTGTCATGACATAATGCATATCCTCTGGACTTGAGAACTTGAACACATAGACTCCATGCGCCATGTCCGCCACATGAAAGCTTCCGGCCGTTCTCCACATTAGCGACAGTCGGTACTTCAAAGTTTCCAGGTGAACCCTACCTCCCAGGAATCGGCCATAGAGTGAGTTCTCCCATTTCTTGCAACAGCGATCCATTAGCTCATCATCCAAATAAACCTCATCAGCGTAGACCATCTCCTCCGGCTTTACTCTTGATGTTCTTGGCTTCAGATCCACCGCTACAGCAGCCGCATAGGAGAAGCCACCCCCAATACCTCCATTCCTCCTTCGCATTTCTATAGGTGCACCCTTCTCAGCTTCGATACCGGTGGAGCATCCATCCAGCGGCCTGTCAGACTCAATCCCTTTTCCTTTATCCGGCGACATAGCCGGCGGCGGGGAGCCAGGTTGCTCCTGCGCGGTGCTTTCCTCCATGACCCGTTTAGATACATAATTAACAAGAGAACAATTCATCTACTATCACCTCTGAGTTTTCGTCCTCCTTGGGGTTACTTGGTTAATTTAATTTCTTTAACCATAATGTTTCATTCTTCTTTTTTTGCCACTGACAAATGTGCATGTATATGGCATCAACAGGATGCACCTAATGATCTGGATCTAAAAGTGAGAAAATATTTGCGTGGAAATGGTGCTAACTTGGAGGTATGTTCTTCACCACTGATCAGATATAGGTGTTTATCAAGATGTTTGTTTTCTTGAATCTTGCATGATTCAGTTGGTCTGGTTTCATTTCTTCAGGATTTACGAGATAAAAAGCTGAAAGCTCAACTTGCAGTTAGAGAAAAATTATATGGCCAATCTGCAAAGGCTGCTGCCAAGGCTGAGAAGGTTTGGTCATCAAACTTGTATTCTTATTCGCTTCTCTTGTCACATGCTTTTCTTTGCCCCCATAATCAAATATCCATCTTGAAGTTCTTGTGCCTTACTTCATATGGACTGAATTTGTGTAGTTGATCATTGTCATACAACTCTTTCACTAGTCATATAATGATTTTGTTCAAAACGAAAAAAGGCATTCAAATTCACCAATTATGTCTGAATAACATGATGCACATACTGCTAAGAGTTCTTCAAATATGTACATAAAAAGTTCTTGATGAAAATCATGACATTTACAAGTATTGCTCACATGAGCTGTGACCTTGAACTTCCTCTTTTGCTTTTTCCTTTGTTAAAGTGCTCACGATATTTGATAGGATATATAGTTCACATTCGATTTCATCAATGCTCATTGCTGCAATTTTTGTCCTTATTCACAATTTGTGAAATCTCTTTCAGTGGCTTATGCCTAGCGAGGAAGGGTTTTTGGAAGCTGAAGGCTTGGAGAAGACATGGAGAATCAAACAAGAATCTATAATTCAAGAAGTTGATATACAAAGTTCAAGAAAACCATTTGATATGATCTTGCCAGGTGAAACTTCATTGCTTATGTGTCATTGAATTATCACATAACAACTGTTATCTAAGTCCTTGCAAAATGCAGGGAGACATGAATCATAGTTGGTCGCATTATCATATTCTTGCTAATGCATTTTGCTTGAATGGGCAAATGAGTTCTCTATGTGGATCCTCTCATCCCACTGTGGATCCTTGCATCACATAACAACTGTTATCCAAGTCCTTGCAAAATGCAGGGAGACATGAATCATAGTTGGTCGCATTATCATATTCTTGCTAATGCATTTTGCTTGAATGGGCAAATGAGTTCTCTATGTGGATCCTCTCATCCCACTGGGATACGAAAAGGCAAATAAATTCTTTGTTCTTTTTCTTTTTTCCATTTCTTGTTCTGTGATGACATTATCATAAGTCAACTAATTGGTAGGTGCATTATTTATTGTAAGACTTTGTACCATATAATCGTGATGCTATGACAATGTCACAACCAAGATACGTATCGAGATGCTTCTGGTTGGCAAAAGAATACCAAGAACCATTTTTGTTCCTTGACTTATAACTGAATCTACATATTTGGTGTATGATACTACCTGGCTTTCTGATGACTATGCAGAGCTAGGTCCATACACACTGGAATATACATCAAGTGGTCGCTATATGTTGCTAGGAGGACGTAAGGGTCACTTGGCAATGATAGATATGATAAGCATGGACCTGGTCAAAGAGTTTCAGGTCAGCTTCTTATGCTTTAAGTGCCTCCTAAGAATGCTGTGATGTTCTTTCTACTTTCCAAAAGTTACGAGTACTTAATTATTTACCTATTAAATTAATTATGCAATCATATAAATGCCTTTTCTTTTACAAGAAAAGCCTGCCTTGGGTATATCATATAATATCATGCTTAAAAGTTTTGCATTGTCAATCTGTCTGTTTTCCTTCTTACTGTTTGGATGCTTATGCAATATGAGAAGACTCGGAGAATATGCTTATATGTTGTTGTACCTTAATTCTTGTATTTAGGATTTTAGGTTTTCTCGCATAGTAACGCTTCTTCCTGAAGTTAGTTTGGAAGGATCATGTGAAGTTTGATAACTAGGTTGGTAGCTACTAAAACAAGTTCAGATTGATTCACCATTTGGGGTCTTTATCTACTAAGAGACGGCATCTTCCTTCTGATGAGCTAGGTTTTGGTTGTGAGGGTGCAAGCCTTTTATATGTCCACTTTCATGATTAATGTTCTATGACGTAGATGTAATGATTAAGCAAGATTTAGGAATGCTTTTGAGAAAGCAGAATGTGCCACGAAACCATGTTATTTTACATAGGAGAAATTTGATGAACTAATATGAGGCCCCTCAAATGGCCTAAAGCTGCTTTTGTTGATGGTATGGAAAGCAATATCTCTTGGTTAATAAAGAGTGTTTCTCAACCTTTAGAACAAGGGCATTCTAATGACAATAACTGATGGTGAGTAGGTGCTGCAAGGTTTCTGCTCACTAATCACTCATAGAAGATTTGGTGTTCATTGTTATTGGTGTTTCTTTCTTATTGATATTATGTCGAGAAAATAGTTGTAGGAGGTTTAATCTACATTGCAATTTCAAGAGAAACTTGTGAATATTTTGCCCGGCACTACCTGTCCATGTGGTAATATTTCCTCTTCCTGTCTATATTGTGGAGGCGCAATTCATTTTTCTTTCCGATGGATGCTATGCCAAGAAAATAGTTGGAGATGTTCTTTCTTTAGTTCAAAACTGCACAGTTGTTGTTCATCACCCATTCAGATTTGAATTTGCTTTTCAGGTTAGGGAAACTGTACGTGATGTGGTGTTCCTGCAAAATGAACAGCTTTTTTCAGCAGCTCAGAAAAAGTAACTCTCGCTGGGAATTTAACATTTTCAATCTGATAATGCCATGGCTTATTTTCTTGTCATATCTGGTTCTCTGTTTCTTTGAGAAAGATGTCTTGAATCTTGTCAAAGCTAGAATGAACATGAGGGATGGTCAGTTTAGACTAATTTACAGCATTTTTTATTGGGCATATGTAGACTACATCTTCCCAAAAGCTCGTGCAATTGCGCAGCCACATATATATACTAAGAGATAGAGACTGCTTATGGAATTAAAGCATGGCGATTTTAGTGCAGCTTATTTAAGAATGCTGAGTTGGTATTTATACATCAATACAGTTGAGAATTTAGTGCGTACATCTTTATGTGGTTTTCAAAGTTCATATTTTATTTGGGAGTACCTTACTTGCCTAGAAAAAACCATATCATTTGTAATTTGCAAGAACTCTGAGTGGCATGAAATGTTGCAAGGAATCTCAAGAGTGTTCCTAGCAGTCAAAATTACATAAGCTCAGTTTCTCCTGGAGACTTTGGCTTTGATGTTTTGCATTTGGTGTTTGACTGGATCTTAGCGTATTACAATCTGTTGATGGTACAAACTGTGCTTCTATGGCAGGTATCCATATATTTACAACAGGCATGGGACGGAAATCCACTGTCTCAGGGTAAGTACCTTGTGGACTAAAATTCAGTATCTGGAACTTTGAAGCATGCCAGACTGCTTAACTTGGGCCATATTTTTGTCCATATATTTTTCAAGTCAAACAAGTGAATGATATCCAGTAGTGCAATTCAATCTTTTGTGTGTCTGCATGTTTAATTTGGTGATTTTTTATGTCACCCATGTTTGGTTAGGTGATTTTTTGTGTCACCCTTTGAACCTCTGTGAGCAATCATAGACATGGGTTTTGCATTCATTATCTATATCTCTATATGATGCTCTTGATACCTCAGGAGCATGGAGCACCACTGAAGCTTCAGTTTCTAGACAAGCACTTCATTTTGGCTTCAGTAAACAAATTTGGGCAGCTTCACCATCAAGACGTGAGCACAGGTGAGATGATTGGAAACTACAAGACTGGTCTTGGCCGCACAGACATTATGCGGGTGAATCCTTACAATGCTGTCTTAGTTCTTGGACATTTCGGTGGCCAGGTCACCATGTGGAAGCCCACCAGCGTGAAACCTCTCGTGACTATGCTTTGCCACCTTGGGCCAGTGACCGCAATTGCATTACATAGCGGAGGCAATCTCATGGCAACAGCAGGAATGGATTGCAAGATCAAGCTTTGGGACATCAGGAAGTTTGAGGTTCTCCGGACCTATCCTGGCCATGCTACAGCTTTAGATTTCAGCCAAAAGGGCCTGCTTGCAATCGGAAATGGATCTCTTGTAAACATATGGAAAGACTCGAAGGGAAATCAGGAATACAGCCGTTACATGAGCCATAAAATGGTTAAGGGTTATCAAGTGAAGAAAGTGTCCTTCCGGCCATATGAGGATGTGCTGGGGATCGGTCACTCCATGGGTGTCTCTTCCATTCTTGTTCCAGGATCCGGTGAGCCCAACTTTGATACCTGGGTTGCAAATCCTTATGAGACAAGGAAGCAACGGAGGGAGAAAGAGGTGCATGCTCTCCTCGACAAGCTTCAGCCAGAGACAATCATGCTGGATCCGAGCAAGATCGGTACAGTGAAGCCACCAAGACGAAAAGAAAAGCCGAGCAAGAAAGAGGCGGAGGAGGAGTTGGAATCTGCAATTGAGGAGGCCAAGAATATTCCGTTCAAGAAGAAGACTAAGGGGAGGAGCAAGCCAAGCAAGGTGGCGAAGAAAAAGGAAGAAGTGGTCTTTAAGGCCAAGAGGCCCTTCTTGGAGCAACTAGCCATGAGTGATCGGCCGAGGAAAAAACATCGTATAACGGAGGTTGCTGAGCTGCCAGTATCTCTGCAGCGGTTCGCTCGTAAGGCAGTGGCGTGATATCATTATATCGTCATCCTCTTGCTGTGTCTCATCAGGTAGCATTCGAGAGCAGAATCCATTGGCTTAGCCTGCTGTGGTAACTCAAGACAGTGGGCAGTTCAAGCCAGAGGGCACAGAGAACTCCATTCTTGCGGCCTTTTCAGATATCTTGTCCTGGCAAAGATTGTATATGCTCTTGGGGCTTTTCCTGCATATTTTCCTTCTGTAATTTATTTTGAGCTCGAAAAATAATCGAGCCAAAACTATGTTATTTTTGAATATCCTTTTGTTTTTTTTTAAGATTGAGAGCAGACTTTGTTGTTGGCCAAGCTCGAATGGTGGGACTGACCCAGGAGTAGCCGCCAGCCGGGGTTGGTGAACATAAGTAATCACTAATCACAGTCTTCGGGAGTCTTTCTTACTCTGTCCCTATTAGCCGGTCTCTTCAATCCACCTTCTTTACCGGGCTGGGTTCCCGCCCGCCAGAGCGGGTCATCCACCTCATTTGCCGTCTATTTAACCAAAGTGTACTAATATAAAGTATATAAGTGCCCTCCCTCTCTATGGTTCTTCTGGGCTTGGCTTCTCCTCTCCTCTCTGCTATCGTCGGGTACTTATGGAGAGCACCACGCGTTCCCTCTCCTCCCTCGCCCATAGCCTCTCCTCTATGCTATCATCGGGTACTCATGGGTGCTTTACCTTCTTCTTCGGCGGAAAGATCAAGCCTTTCTTGATCTGATTGCTTTGTAGTTTTTTTTTGGTACTTTTGTTTTTATAATTTGGAACAACCGTCTATCCGAGGAAATGTATAGAATTATTGCTGGATTCTGGATGTTGGTGGTGGAGATTGGGTGCTGCTGGAAATGGAACATGTATTCATTTTACGTTTTAGTGGGGATTTGTAGATTTGAAAGATTTGCTAATCACTTTGGTATTCCATGAAAGCACAATGAAAACCCACCCCATCCGCATCCCCATGTCGCGCTCCATCCACATCTCCGGAGACGTCGAAAGCTCTCTTAACCCCCTCCGATCCTTTCCAATTGTCTCAATTTTATCGGCTTATCTAGGGGTTTTGAGAGAAAACTATTTGATATATATACAGTCAATTAGTCACATTGATTCAGTCTGGTTTCATTGCTATGGAGTACTATTTGTGGAGCTCTGTTGTCTCAAACATAGGGTGCTGCTGTCTTATGTTGAAGCATGATGAGTGGCATCTGGAAGAAGATTCAAAGCTCTTAATTTTATTCAGGTAAAGTGTTGTTAACAATCTTATATGATACTGGTACTTGAAGAAGTCTTTGTGGTACCTATTTGTATATGACTACATTTAGGGTCAATGGAAATTATGTATTCATAAAATCATGATTCGTTTGTCAAGTTGGTTAGTTTCTCATTTTGAAAATCCAATTATGATTAATTGCATGTTGAATTTGATATGCAGTTCCATTTACTTTGTAACCCCCAAAACTTAAATCTGCAAATTCTAAATAAGACTTTTGATGTGCTTAGTTCACATGAATAATACGGTGCAGGTGATTTTGGTAATGAGAACTTTGAGCTTATGCATAGCATTGGGAGTCTCAATATACTAAAAGCAGCAATTTGGGGAATTATGATTGTAGACATATTTATTAGCACAGAAGTAAGCTTTATAACTAGAATATATGGTATGTACTAATTTTTATTATGGATTAGACAGCTCAGGTTTGGAAATACTTATAGGAACTACCTTCTAGATATGATCTTCAGGAAAGTAGACAATGTTCAGCCTCCGCTTAGAAGGTAAGAATTTATGGCTTTATTTTTGTACCGACGACCAAATTCCTAGCTTTTTTCGTACTTTTCCTGATATTGTCTTTCTCTGTTGTGCATATGCTGCAGTTGAATTGTACCAAGAAGTCTATGTCTGGACTGCATAATTACTCCAACTAATAAATCATGAGAATCAAAATTGTATAGTTGGATGGCATAATAAACATATTTTCACCACAATGTACCTTATATCGTGGATAAATTGCTGTGTCTAATAGCAAGAAATGTCAAATTCCATGCTTTTGGATTGCTTGTACTGTATATGTGGGAATCATAAACTTAGGGACAATTAAAGTTGTTTGCATAAGTTGTGAACTTAGCAAAAAGATGCCAAAAGCAGAACAAAAAGAGTGTGCCTTTCTATTGATCGAATTTATAATCTTTCTGGATCCTTATTCCTTATTCTTGTTATCGTTTTGATGGGTTCTAGAAAAGAGCTTCAGGCTTTAGCATTTCATAGATTATCTCTATGGCACACTATGCTTTTTAGGACATCCGTAGCAGCATCCGTGAATGGAATTCTCTTGTATGATGCCTACATTCTTGATACTATTGAAAGAAATTGGTGTTTGTTGCATAGAACCATGCTCAACCATGGCTGAAAACGCTTCTATTAGATTTCATCTAGACCCATTATATTTGCAAACTGTTAGGTTTAAATTGAGTCATGTATTATGGCAATTCGTGTCAAATATGGTATGTGTCTTGTAATCAAATCAGATGTGGTTGGATATGGATATCTTAATCAGCAAGATTGGATTTCAGCATAAGTATAGAAGTTATGGGAAATAAAAGGCAGCCGATGGTTTTAATTTGATTTGAAGAAGTTGGAATATAAGGTAGCATTAAAGGAAATATATGGCTGCTAATTATATTCGGTGCAGCTGTAAATTGATCCTATGAGATACCTTCTACATGGGGATCAAGGCATATTATATAGGTGAGAACTCCCAAGCTGCCGTACCTCTCTTTTGCATCTATGAAGCCTTGGTGGCTGTTGAGGAAAAAGTGAGAGGAAGAGGCTAAAAAGTGAGAAGAAACCATCTGTGTTGCCGGCGTGTGAAGACCGGCATTCCGGCGTGTCCAGTCCGAAGTATCTCGTTCATCGTCGGTGCGTGAAGGCCGGCGATCCGGCGTGCCTAGTTCGGAAAATCTTGGAAGGTGTCCAAGGTACATCCCGTGAGAGAAGAAGGTGCTGAAGAACCGGTTGGTTCGTGTCCAGCGTCAGTAGAGGAGTCGAATGTGTCGACGTCGATCCTAATCGTGTAAGTCTATAAACTTCTTCTATTAGTGGATGGTTTAATGGTCCTATTGGACTCGTGGTTTTTTTCTTCTCATTTAAACCCTCTCATAATTCCAATGATTCTCCCTTGCACCTATTCTCCGCAACCGTCGGTTCAGATCTCTCTCGGGTACGGGAGAAGTTTTTCCACGTTAAATATTGGGGTCTCGTAATTGCCTGCATTGATCTTTTAGATGTTGCATTAGCTTTTTAATTTGCCGCTTTGCTTCTTCCATTACTTGTTAAATCTGAAGGTTCTCTAAAGGGTCCACATATATGTTTGAAGTGCTGGAATGTTCATCACATAGCATGTAGTTTTGATAAATGGTAGTGCTATGTGTCTGTCCTATCTAGATCCTTAGATATAGACAAGCTGAACTTAAAATCTGAACCACATATATCACCTTTTTAACATTGCTATTATTATTTCTCTGCCTTGGTGTTGTTGGTGTATTAACTTAGTACCTTGGCAAGATACTATCCGCGGATTGTTCTGGTTATGACTGCTTAGTTTTTTGTTGGCTTGCTAAAATCTGTTTTCATAGTTGATCCTTTTCCAAGGAATCCATTCTAAGCCAACCTATTCCATGCTTCTTCAGTTGCTAGTGGCCATAGCTCAAAGTGAGTTGATATGTTGTTGATCTTATAAGGACATGTTCATGCAAGTTTTCTTAGTTTCCAGAAAAGTTGTGCAAGGAGCTTTTGGAAGACTATCCTGTTCTCCTGGCAGCTTCTCCTATCTTAACTGATCTGTGTTTGTCTCTTCCCTTAATGGGAACTTGATTTGAACAAGTTCCTATTGACTCTTGATCCGATCAATATACTGCTTGTTTTGTTTTCAAACCTATTTAAGACATATATCCGATTTCTATAGTTTTCGTTGGCGAGGATTTGGTACTTTCACAAACTATAATTGGGAATAAAAGCACCTAATATTAAGCATTTTAAAAGGCGGATATTAGAGACCAAAAGCACTAAGATATCAGGCACCCATATTATAAAATTGTTGCATTTAGTATTCTAACTGAGATTACTTTACTGCCCCCCTTTTTCCCCTTCAGAAGCACAGTTCTTTTGATCTTTCGAAAATAGTTTTACATGAGCTTAGTGGTGTTGCTTACGGATTAGCATGATTTGGATGTTTATCCTTTTTGGAACTCTTTTCTAATGATGTTTCTTCTCAAAAGTTTATATGACAGTGACATTATTCTGGTTATGATATTGATATGCCTGATCAATGCTCCTAATTTGATTCTACTTCTAACTTAACCGAACCTAGCAAAAAGAACAATTTGCAATTTGAAAAACTGCGAGCTGCTATGAGTATGAACTTTATTGAGATACTAATATATCTTAGAAATGCATCAGCAAATTCATTATTTTGTAACATGGGTTTGTCATCTTATTGCATTCCACGTCCAACCTCTCTGGTTTCTTTTTCCAGGAGTATGATGCCAATCTGAATGGGCTGCTTCATAGAGGAGTTTTGCACATTCTCTGTTCTCGAAGAACAATTATTGAGTTTTGGTAAATTTGAGTGGCTTATGTTGAGGTTTTCTCTGATGTTTATTATAATTGAGGCGAGCTCCGGATTTGAAAGAAAATGCTGCTTGTATTGTTCTTGAGTGAAGTACAATGATCTATCAAGATTTGATAAATAAACTTGATGGTTTAAAACTTGCAAAGGTTTACACAACTTGCCTTAAAAAAGATTATAAATAAACTAGATAGAGTTGGGTAACATGTGGTTAGCATTCCCTATTACCTGATCTACAAGTACAACAACCAAATTGAGCAGGTCCTCGGAGAAGTTGGAATACGCAAAATATATCAAGACGCACTACACTCATAATTGATTACAAAACCTGCATTAGACGCTTGGTTTATCAAATTCGACCATTATTAACTCCATTTAGTACAATTTTGATGGCCGCATTGTTCTATGAATGCATGAACTCCTTGATTGGTTCCCGTGAGCTGAGCAAGAATTGTATTAATGATATTAACTAATTTCATCGTTAGGACTCTTATGTAATACAGGTAATCCGATAAATGATCTAATTACTTCCATACAAGTAAAATGTATTTGAATATGGTTGGCATTTTTCAGGTGACTTTACGACTACATATCTAAATACAATTAAAAGCTGAATGAATGTATGTCTTAAGTTTGGTTTTCTATAATTAAAATATGGTTGGCACGTGCTACGCACGTGCTGAACCACTAGTATAGCTTAACATCTGCATATTCCTCCCACATCTAGAGGTCGCAATTCAGGTTCACGGGTCGAGTTCAGCACCTATTAAATCAAACCTATTAAACGGGTCAGGGTTATTAATTCGAACCAGACCCATTTATAAACAGGTCGACCCGATCCGTTTAACCCATTTATTAAACATGTCAGGTCGGGTCGGGTCAGTTTGACCCATTTAACAACAATCTGACCCGTTTAACAACAATCAAGCACCAAATTATCAATTAATTAATAAAATTAGAAAGCAATAAAAATACAACTTGTTTCAATTACATCCAACCTAAACAATAAACTTACAACTTGTTTTAATTTTTCTTGATGAAATGAGATCACATTCAAATTAGCCGTAAAAGTCTAAGTGACATTAAAATTAAACGGGTTAAACGGGTTGACCCGCCTAACCCGGGTCGGATCCCATTTATTCACGGGTCGTAAACGGGTCAACCCGTTTATGACCCGAACCCGATAACACCAAACCCAAACCCATTTATTTCGGGTGAGGTTCGCGGATCATGACCCGAATTGGCATCCCAACCCACACCTCATCCATGTCCTCCTATATATCCATAATTACCTAGTTCCTCTATTTCCCATTATAAGGTGCAAGTTGATCTTAATTATGTAGTCATGAGCTCTAAATCTCCTGTCGTAGCTTTACTAGCTCCAGCAGCTTGCGAAAAGGACGTCGAGAAACTTCGATTCATCGACGACCAGTGGCGGAACCAGGGGGTGAGTGGGGGCGGCCGACCCCCCTGGCAGCGTCGGAGGCCAAGAACCCCCCCATCACGTGTCCATCCGTGTAAAAATATCACAAACCTCGTAAACATCTCGAAATAAATAAGGGGAGAGATGAAAAGAATGAAAAAGAAAGCCAAGAAGGGGGTCTGTGAGATCTACGCCACCCCGGAGGTCCCAAATCTGTAATCCCCACTCCTCTATTTATATGAAGTTATGAACAGAGCTATATATAATAGGTATAGTCTCCATCTCTTGTAATGGGTTTTCACTTTCCGGGTATGTTTTTTTTTATCACAACTGAGAGCAGGTGCAAGTACGTTAATGTTAGGATTTATAATAGTATGTTAATGTTAGGATTTAAAATCTGTAATCCCCACTCCTCTATTTAATTATTTGTTAATATTAGGATTTATAATTTATTAGTTTGATTTAGTTAATTATTTATTTGTTAGGATTTAGTTAATTATTTGATAATTTATAAAATATTTATAATTTATTAGTTTGATTTCGAATTGTCGTATTTTTATTTATATTCTGTTTTGTTTTATTTAGATAATGAATAAGTTTGTGAGAAAAAATCACGAATCAGACCAAGCGATGAATCGTCTAATACTCATGACTTGTGTACTACTTCAGAGAAGAATAGTTCGAAAAGACCCCGAACTAGTTTAATTAATCGAATAATATTGTATTGGTGACTCAGGGTTGAATGATATTGTTGGTGATCCAGGGTCACATAAACCCATTAAAACATATGATGTTGGAATTAGGGATGAAATTCGTATTGATGAAATTTTTGAAACTATTGAAAATGAAGTCATTTTGTAACGTTTTCAAAAAATGCAAAAGCGTAGAATTCAACTTCCACCTCTCAATCGCAGCACATAGTACGGTACATATATTTTAATATTTGTATTGTTTTTACTCATTAATGTTCGATATTGTAATTCTAAGGTATTTTTTGTATTACTTAAAACAAAAAAAATTGGTCATTTTGTTTTAGATTTCGCCCCCACTTAAATCTTATCCTAGTTCCGCCATTGTCGACGACATGAGTGTCCGTGCCGGCACCGTCCAGTAGAAAGTCCTGACAGAGGTTCTGGGGCGGAACGCCGAGAGTGAGTACTTGAGGAGGTACAATCTCGGCGGCGCCACCAACAGAGAGACCTTCAAGGCGAAGATCGATCCCCTTGGTGACTTACGATGGTATCCAACCGGATATCCATCGCATTGCCAATGGCGACCGCTCCGCCATCCTCTCCGCCGAACCCGTCTCCGAATTCAACTAGGTGCATAAACACACACAAATCTTTGATCATATCTCTTATCAGTAATTAAGTTTCTGCAGCTCTGTTTCTTATACTTAAAGCTTTTCTGGGACTTGTAATATATAAGCTCGGGGACTTCGTCCGGCCAACGGAAGTTAATGCCGACCATTAAAGGAGAGCTCGACCGGCAGGGGCTCTCCTCCAGCCTTCTCATGCCGGCGGTCATCAATATGTAAGATTTGGTTTAAACTGCGAAGTTAATAACCACCCAAAGGGTAAAGATTTGCTTCCTCGATCGGTAGATGTCTGATCAAGAATGCTAATTCTACCGATGGATTACTTGACTAGATCGGTATACATCTACCGATTAGATGATTCACACATTTAATCGGTAGATCTAATCCATCGGTAGAACACTACCGATGGATTAGATGGAACGATTGGTAAGGGCAATCGTGCATGCCCTCTTGCCGTGTACCCCCGATCGGGGTCCCAACCCAAAAGGTCAAACCCATAATCCCATGGGTGAGAAAGTTTATGCTAATTCAGCTATGTACGTTACACACGCGGTCCAATCGGTAGTGAGGTACCGATTGATTGTTTTAATCCATCGGTATCGATGGAATAGATCAATTAGTCGGTACTTCACTACCGATCATGTGGCATGAGTATGCCACGTATTGCACATGTCACATGGTCATGCATACAAAACTTTATTCTTATATTAATGTAATCTAACAATTGGGGGTAACGTGCAACAGGTACGTGAAGGGGCTTTTTTTTGTTTTTTTTTTCTTACATAAGCTGAAGGCTGGGGGTAGAAGAGGGGATTACAAGGCAGTAATCGATGATCCTAAGGGACCAGACCGAGCTAAACCTGCTAAACAATCCGCAACCGCATTGAACTCGCAGGGGATGTAAGAAAACAAAATATTAGAGAAGAAAGAAGAAAGATTCCAAATTTGGTGAAGGATGTGCAGCAAATCACCTGGCCAGTTCATCCTTGACACGCCTTGAAAAGTGTCGTTACCTTAACAAGGACGCCAAAATTACAAATTTCTAATCCGAATCACTACTAACTACTTTAAGGGGTAGATAGCTATGAGTCCGAGTCGGTCCACAGGGAAAACAGGATTAAATCTAATTACCGTGCATAGCTCTAAATCAAAAGTTGAGGAAGATGAATAATAGTTGGTCTTTAAACTAAATTGGGAGAATAACAATAGGAGAAAAAGCTAGGATGTTCTAATCCGTAATCGAGAGCTATCTAGGCATTCCTAGGACAAGAGCAATTCAATAAGTGTTAGATAGTTTTCTAGGGTTGATAGAAGATCGACTAGGTCCACTATCACTCAACATAGATTCATTAGAAGCCTACTACGTCGGAATGAAGATCAAATCAGCGGATAATTGGTAGGAAAATAATCAAAGTGGTTCTAGCACTTTGAGATCGCCTAATCAATAAAGATAAAGAATGAATTATAGGTTACAATCATAGGTCTTAATGGTTCTAGCATTAAGGTAGTGGTTCTAGCACTCCTACAATCATAATCTAGGGTTTAGAAACCAATCCAAAGATCTAACATGGTTCTAGCATGAAAGCATCTTGAAAAAGTCCTAATCCTAGCCTCTAACATGCAATGCTCAAAACCAGCGATCGTAATCTCAGCATAACTTTCAAATCCGAACTCGAAACAAGGTGATTCAAGATTCGTTAGAAAGCTAAGACAGAGATCTACGACTTTTGTGTTTTGAGTTTTCACAAAAGCCGGCTGTATACTCACGGAAAAACCGAGATAAGACAGACCGAAATTAGGACACAAAGAGCAAACAATACATTCACCATAAGAAATATTACCAATAGATATATAAAATCCGAATTCTATCCATTAAACCATCATAAAATACATGCTCTGATCCATAGGAAAACCTAAATAAACTCCCTATTACATCATAGAATTTCCTAGACTACAGATTTAGCTACTCATCTTGAAGAAACAATCCATCGGAGAAGGTTGATGACGCGTTCCCGCCATGGATCTATCTTCAAGATCTAACCCTAATGTTTATTGAGGAAGAAGAACCAAGGAGAACACCCAAGAGGAGAGAAAAATTCGTCTATGGGTGGCTGCCAAAAATCCTCTCAAAAGGTCTATTTATAGGCATTCATTAAACCCTAACTCGGATTAGATCTTAGCCCTTTATTTTTCCCGCAGCACCAAAAAGGATCGATCCCCTTTGGAAATGGGATCGATCTCCTTCGTTCCTGACCTCAAAATCTGGGTTATGCCCGACCGAGATCGATCTCCTTTGGGAAGCGGATCGATCTCCTTTTTTTCGTAACTGCTTCTTCTGCACCTCTGTACTAAAAATAGCATATCTTCCTCTAGGAAACTCCAAATCACGAACCATAAAAAGTTCTGAAATCTAGACTTCAAGAGCTTTCCAACCATATATAGCACATCATCTGGTTCTTCCTAAGAAGGTACAGTTTAATCTTCAAAGATGGCCCACCTTTGCTCCTTTGCTCATTTGCTCCTAGCGAGTTCTTTATTTCTTCGTTTTAGCACAAAACTTGATCTAATCTTCGCTGAGGGTCCTTAAGCCTGGAATGCACCATAGACCATCAAAATAGTATTGCTCGGAGACTCATAAGACCTAGTTAAAGAGGCGATTTGTGCACTTTTCACGCGTTATCACACCCCCCAACTTGATCTTTGCTAGTCCTCGAGCAATGCAAAACAAAAATAATAATAAAGCAGTAAATCTAACTAGCCACTTTTGTAGGTCTCACGATTACACTTAGCATGTGTAACAAGCCTTTAAACCCCTGAGTGGCCCCAGTGGAGGAGTTATAGTCTCTTGAGGGTTTCCAGTGATGATACCCACAAACATTAATACATCCCCTTGACTATGTCATTAGAAATCCATCATAAGACTCATCAACTCCAATGCACGAATCAGAAATATTACCCATGAACGTACCCTTCAACTTCTAGTCACATAAAAATATAGCAAAGCAAAACATGCCATAACATACTTCCAATACTTCAACATATTTACTCATGATCGAAAATAACTTTAACACTCCAGTGTGTGAATAGGGTTCACATGCTTCTGAGTACATAAATCCTTTAAAAATTTCGCATAAGAAGGAAGTTGTTTAATCGCATCCAACAGAGGAATATTAATATGAACTTTCTTAAAAACTTCCATAATTTCATTCAGTTTTGAACTTTTGGAAGGAGTTGAAGTCGAATCTACCAGGGCCTCAGGAAAAGGAATTTTCGGAACATAGGTCCTAGGATTCGGCTCAGGCGATGAAGTAGAATCATGAGGAATAGGAGTTGAAGTTTTGGGTAACACCTCATCATTAGATGCCTACAAGTCTCTATCTAATGGAACTTGAGAAGTAGATGGAGTTGCATTGAGAGGTTGAGATGTAAGATCATGATCTGGACATTCATCATCCGGTTTCTCAATATCAACAAAGGTCTTCCCACTTCGCAGAGTAGTGACAGCTTGGACGTGTTCATAGGAGGACTCAACGGAATGTTGACCTCTAGGGTTAGGAATGGGTTGACTTGGTAAGGTACCTTCTTCTCTCCTATGCATAGAATTAGCCAATTGACCCATTTGAGTTTCCATCTTAGCTAAAGCTTGAGAATGGGAATGAACTAATTGGGTACAAGCTTCAAAAGACTCAAGAGTCTTTACAAGTCTATCATCAATATTTGGACTTCGATTCGATTGTGGTGGAGGAAGACAGGATTGATTTTGATTCGGTTGAGGTTGTGGTGGTCCATACGGTTGATACCCCCAAGACTGAGAAGGTTGAGATTGATACGGCACTTGAGAGGGATAATTTTGAGGCGGCCGATATGGTGGCTGAAATTTTTGAGGGTAATTTGGATTTTGATTATTCATCGATGGTCTAGGATTGAACGAATCAGACTGTTGACCAGGTGTTCTCCAAGAGAAATTCGGGTGATTCCGTAAACCATGATTATAGGTATTAGAAAATGGATCATAAGCTGGTTTGGACTGATTATAAATTGCATTCACATGTTCCTAAACTAATTCTGGATATTGCAGAGCTAAATGACAGTCCGTGACATCATGACCAGAATTTGAACATAAGAAACAAATATCTCCTGAATGCGGTGGCAATGGAGGATTTGAAGATACTACTTGATTTGTAGTCTGCGTCAGAACTTGGTCAAGCTTCCTACTTAGAATATCTACTTGTTGAGCCAAACGAGTAGATTCATTTAATTCCAGGGTACCTCTAGGTCTAGCTTGATTGGATGAATCTCGGGTATTCCTAGAAGATGAAGCATGGTGTTGGGAATTTTCAGCTAGTCTTTCAAAGAGTCTCCAAGAATCATCAAGAGGATTTGTAATGAAAACTCCTCCACAGGCGGCATCGATAGTCAACTGATGTTTCTCTTTGATACCCTTATAGAAGTTTTCTACGATTGCCCATTGAGGAAATTGATGATGATGACACTTCCTAAGGAGTTCTCTATACCGGTCCCAGGCTTCATGAAAAGGTTCATCATCAGCTTGCTTAAAAGAAGAAATTTCTTTCCTAAGGTCACTCGTTTTAGTAATCGGGAAGAACTTAGAAAGAAATTGAGTCTGTAATTGAGGCCAAGTTGTGATGGATCTAGGCTCTAAAGATGAGAACCAATACTTAGCCTTGCCCTTAAGAGTAAAAGGAAAAAGTTTCAACCTCCAAGCATGAAAGGCAGGAAGAGATTGACTTTCATCATCATCTTCAGTAAAATTATTGACTTTCACGGTCGAACTAATCAAGATAAATTCTTCTATATGGTTGTAAGGATCTTCCTGAGACAAACCATGAAAGGCAGGAAGAGATTGTAGAAACTGAGGCTTGATTTCATAGTGGGCAGCTCCTATCACTGGGGGTTGAATGCATGAATTTGAAGTAAATGAAGTAGGAATGTAAAAATCTTTCATATTCATGCGGCCTTGATCTTCATGATGGGTTGGATTTTCATCATGATCATGATGATCATCTACGTTATGGTTCTCCATGGATGAATCAGGTGAAATATTCACAGGTCTAAGCAATGCAGCACCAGAATTCAAGAATTCTTGCAATGTAATATTTAAATCTGAATCTTCACTAACATTCATCCATATACCACATCACCAGACAACCAAGGTTTAGAGATACTAACAGTGCTATCTCGATGAAGCTTTGACCGATGCTCCTTCTTCGCTTGGAAGATGTTTCGTCAAAGTCCCTAACGCACGATAAAAAAGATAGGAAATATTAGCACTGGTACTATTTTTGGTCTTTTATATAATAAATGAAAAAATAAAGATAACTAATTGAAATAAAACTACACTAGGCAATTAACTTAATAAACCGTGATCCCCGACAACGGCGCCAAAATTCTCACACGCCTTGAAAAGTGTCGTTACCTTAACAAGGACGTCAAAATTACAAATTTCTAATCCGAATCACTACTAACTACTTTAAAGGGTAGATAGCTATGAGTCCGAGTCGGTCCACAGGAAAACAGGATTAAGTCTAATTACCGTGCATAGCTCTAAATCAAAAGTTGAGGAAGATGAATAATAGTTAGTCTTTAAACTAAATTGGGAGAATAACAATAAGAGAAAAAGCTAGGAAGTTCTAATCCGTAATCGAGAGCTATCTAGGCATTCCTAGGACAAGAGCAATTCAATAAGTGCTAGATGGTTTTCTAGGGTTGATAGAAGATCGGCTAGGTCCACTATCACTCAACATAGATTCATTAGAAGCCTACGTCGGAATGAAGATCAAATCAGCGGATAATTGGTAGGAAAATAATCAAAGTGGTTCTAGCACTTTGAGATCGCCTAATCAATAAAGATAAAGAATGAATTATAGGTTACAATCATAGGTCTTAATAGTTCTAGCATTAAGGTAGTGGTTTTAGCACTCCTACAATCATAATCTAGGGTTTAGAAACCAATCCAAAGATCTAACATGGTTCTAGCATGAAAGCATCTTGGAAAAGTCCTAATCCTAGCCTCTAACATGCAATGCTCAAAACCAGCGATCGTAATCTCAGCATAACTTTCACATCCGAACTCGAAACAAGGTGATTCAAGATTTGTTGGAAAGCTAAGACAGAGATCTACGACTTTTGTGTTTTGAGTTTTCACAAAATCTGGCTGTATACTCACGGAAAAACTGAGACAAGACAGACCGAAATTAGGACACAAAGAGCAAACAATACATTCACCATAAGAAATATTACCAATACGACGAGGCCAGCGAGCCTAGACCGGACGGAAGCATCGGATCGCAAAACAGGGGATGCAAACAACAACGGAGAGCTGGGGAAAACAGAATGGAGTCAGGAGGATTGGAACTATCTGACCTAATGAAGAATCACTCGGAGAAGCTGTATCAGGCGGTTCATCTGTCTGTTGAAGACCACTCCATTTCTTTCTTTCCACAGCCATCAAAGAGTGTAGGCAACTAAGGTTTTCCGATCATCAACCCGCATCCGAGATGATTTTGAAAAAAGATTCCAACATGCATGAAGGGATAAAGGTCGCCAGCATGACTTATACGATCCCAAACCTCCTGTGTGAAGTTGCAATCAAAGAAGATATGTGATTAGTTCTCCCGATCTACATGACATCTCATACAAATAGGATCAGCAATGCATCCCCATTGCCAAAGAGCTTCAGCGGAGATCAACTTGCCATGAAAAAGCTTATGGAGAAAGAAATTGATTCTTAGACCGGCGGGGTTCTTCTAAAGATTTTTGGGAGAAGGGTCAATAGGGGTTAAAAAAAATATGATTTGTCAGTAAGGGCAGTTTGTTTTTTCATAGGGCAATAGGGGTTGCTGGGACAAAAATGCCCCCAGGCCCCCGATCAGGCCACCCCGCCCCCGGATCCGGCCGCCCCGCCCCCGAATCCGGCTCCCCCGCCCCTATTCCGGCCTCCCCCAACCCCGGTGGCCCCTAGCACCCCGAGCGCCGGCGGCCTCTACACCCCAGCACCCTTTTTTCATTTTTTTTTTTGAAAAGTAAAATCGGATGTTGCTTTATTTTTATTTTTTTTTGAATTTTGACAAGTAAATTATGTCTCCACCTGTACAATTGTTAAAAATTACAATTTAGATCAAATTTATGACAAAATAATTCTTAATTTGTTTGACTAATTTTTGATGGAAAGTAACTGTTGAATAGTTGTGGAAAGTAATTAGTTGCTTTCCATTAATTTCCATCACTAGTTACTTTCATCTAGTTACTTTTCACTATGTAGAAGATAACTATTGACAATTTGGTGGAAAGTAATTGACGAATAATTGTGAAAAGTAACTAGTTACTTTCCATTGGTTTAATCACTAGTTACTTTCCTCTTCTTACTTTTCTCTAGTTACTTTCCGTTAGGTGGAAAGTAACTACTGACAATTTAGTGGAAAGTAATTGATGAATAATTTGATTGAAAGCAACTAGTTACTTTCCTCTAGTTACTTTCCGCTATGTGGAAAGTAACTACTGACAATTTAGTGGAAGGTAACTAATTGGTTGTGGAAAGTAACTGGTGAAAAACACCTAATGCTGGTGGAAAGTAACTGGTGAAAAACCCCTAATGCTAGTGGAAAATAACTGAGGCCTACTAACTTATGTGTAAACACTTGATGGAAAGTAACTGGTGAATAATTATGAAAAGTAACTATTGACAATTTAGTGAAAAGTAACTGATGAATAATTGTTGAAAGTAACTATTGATAATTTGGTGGAAAGTAACTCTTATATAATTTGGAAAGTTACTATTGACAATTGTGGAAAGTAAGTGACGTATAATTGTGGAAAGTAACTATTGACAATTTGGTGGAAAGTAACTATGAAAAATTTAGTGAAAAGTAACTGATGAATAATTGTGGAAAGTAACTATTGACAATTTGGTGGAAAGGAACTCTTATATAATTTGAAAAGTAACTATTGACAATTGTGAAAAGTAATTGATGAATAATTGTAGAAAGTAACTATTGATAATTTAGTGGAAAGTAACTATGAAAAATTTGGTGAAAAGTAACTGATAAATAATTGTGAAAAGCAACTATTAGTAATTTGGTGAAAAGTAACTCCTATTTAATTTGAAAAGCTAAATATGTGTTAATATGTGTGAATTCATTTACCATTACATAAAAGCTAGATATTCTAATTAGTTGTAAAGAAAACAATAAAAGTTAGATAATATTTTATATTGGACACGCACTTACAGAATAATTAATGAGATGCAATTAATGTGGATGGCATTGGTTCATAGGAGTACAGGCTACGTAGGTGCAATTAATGAGCTGCAATTAATATTTCATGTTGTCCTCTTTACAGGAAGCCAGAGTGGAAGTTTACAAGAAACCAAGAGTCATGGAGGATATTTTAGACATTTAAAAAATATAATAAAATAAATGTCTTAAGCAAAATGTATATGGACTTTATCACTAAATATTTCCTTGTCAAACACCCGAACGCCAATTATCTGAAGATTTTTCCATCCGGCGCATAACCCTTGAGCTATCAAAAATCCAAACCGCACGGTCTCTAGATTCCCGCTGCAACTGGATGCCATGATCATAGAACATCGGCAACGGAATTCACAATGCTAAGATCACGGACCAATCGGTCAGAGACTCGGTGGCCGGCGTCATCATCAAGCCGGACCCTGATCTGGCCGAGTTCATTACCAGCGAATGCTGCTCTAAAGGGTGAATGGGGCGGAATCATCCCTAGAATCTGGCCCAACACCAAGTATTTAGACACGATCATCACCGGCGCAATGGCGCAGTCATCTTAATGTTGGGACCAATTGATTAGTAAACTACTTTTTTAGTTTCGATTGCCTACAATTGTACATTCCGATGCTGGAGTTCTACAGCGGAGGCCTTCCAATGGTGAGCACGGCGTATGCGTCGTTGGAGTGCTACTTCGGCATCAACCTCCGGCCCATGTACAAGACCGACGAGGCCGAGCTGCAAGCAGCCATATCACGCGCGTCGGAGCTCCTAAAGCGCTTCGAAGCCGGCGTGGTGAGTACACCAGCCAGGCCGACACCACGACCACCATACCCGGACACTACGTCATCTACTGGGAGCTACTTCTGAAGGACGAGGACAAAGCTCCAGGAGCTGAGGTGCTCGAGCAGTGCTGTTTGGAGATGGAGGAGGCCCTGAAGTCGGTGTACCGGGAAAGCCAGGTGGCCGATGGCTCCGTCGGGCCGCTGGAGATCAGGGTGGTCAGGGCAGAGGGCGGGGACGTTCGAGGAGCTCATGGACTACGCCATCTCCCGAGGCGCGTCCATTGACCAGTACAAGGTGCCGCGCTGCTTTAGCTTCGCGCCCATCTTGGAGCTCCTGGACTCCAGGGTCGTCCCCTCCCATCTCAGCCCGGCCCTCCCCCACTGGACCCCGAACCGGTCCGCCTGAACCCAACCGGCTCCCCTTATATATATCTCTCTCCGTTACTTTACATGAGTTCATTTGTCCACGTACCGTTTCGACTCAAAAACTATAGAGAAATTTGCTCCAGTAATAAAGTCGTGTAAACGACCACATGACATTTGTAATGCACATATCCTCTGATCGGTAATGAGATACCGATTGATTGTTCCACCGATGAACTAGATCATCATGAGAACAACCAATCGGTATCTCACTACCGATTCGATCATTGATACATTCAATCGGTAGTGAGATACCGATCGGTTAATGTAGTCTATTGGTAGAACAATATCGATGGACTACATCAACCAATCAGTATCTCATTACCGATTTGAGAGTATGTGCAATGTACATGCTCTATCCCATATACACAAATCGCAACCCCTGCTCATGAGAAAGCAGTAAATTTACACCATAGAAAGTTACTACTTGACTTGACTACTATAGTATGTTAAGCATAAATAATACAGATGTTCAAATATAGGCTTTATTGAACTCGATTGGCTACTTAAGCCACACAAATCAAAACTCGTTCGTGCTCGAAAACAAATAAAGTTGAACGGAACACAGGCTATACCGTTCCTACCTAATAAGCCCCCTCTAATTCCAGATAATAAGCTCAACCAATAAATTAACAAGAAAACATAATGCATCTTGTTTGTGCATGTTCAGAAGAGCAACATCAATAGGGCAGTAGTAGGATGCTTTCAAATTTCTAAATCAATCATCTAATCTAATACATCGAAATCATGAATCTCTATGATAGTATACAAAGCATGATCCTTTTAGTAGTAGATTGAACACCCGTAGTCTACGAAAACATGATTCCCTTTACTAAATTAAACATCTGTAGTACATAAATTAAGCTACAAAGATTCAATATCATCGATTGAGATAACAAAGATGGACTGCTAAAATATCAGAAGCATGAAAAGAGATTAGATTCCAGCAACAGTAGAACAAGAGCTTCATTGCACTTAAAAAGGCATTCACATTTCACGCTGTTTTGAAGGAGCAACAAACAAATAGCAGATCAAAAGAACCTCATCATCGATAAGATATACTTTCCTAACGCTCGAAAAGAGTTTCCATTCAAGGGGTTGAATCCCGTTTCCACTATTTACAGCAATGGTTAGTTAAAGCTCTACTAGAACTGGTGCTCCGGAAACATGCTTCTCAACAAAAAGAAGAGAAAATGAACAACTGTACACAATGTTCCACAGCACAGTTAGAAAAGTGGAGATTCATATGGACAAAAGCATATAAATACCGCAATTCTCAAAGTATGTAAAAGCTAAACTACAAATTGATCAGATGGTCTGAAGCAATGGATCAGCAAAGTGAGAACTCGCATTGTTCATCTCCAAAGGCCACAAACCGAAGATAAAAGCAAAACTATGATAACTAGCTACCCTTATATTAACTCCTTCCCTTTGTATCTCGACTGCTGGATCACACTTCAATGCTCCTCAAGGTGGCTGCTTCCAGCTCAAAAGGATCACACATTTCAGGAGACAAATTGTTGGAGTCAGATGAAAAAAATATTAATGAATGATAATGGCCTCTACCCTTTCTCATTTCCCCCTCTATCATACATCTCTTGATATAAGAACGATTTACATGATACAAATCAAAATTGTATGGTACTGCAGGCGGACTCCTCTCCAAGCTCCCAAGCTACTATGACAATTGCCATTTCATGGTAAGGGCTTCAGATAGACAAGAATAATATATTCACTTCTTCACCATGCAAAAATTAAGCACACTTCATGCCATCCAGCCTTACAGATAAAAGAACCAATTCGTCCGGAGCATGTAATGAGAGACGGTGTACGCATATACCCGTTGTGATCAGGTTACTAAAATGTTCTTCAGAAGAACAACTTTATGCTCATACCCGAATAAGAGAAGCATAGTGATAAGAGAATATCCGCGTGATGAAGTATGCTGCCATACCTTCCTCAGGTGACATAACCACCAATGTATCAAAACACAAATCAGTAAGGAATCACGTAAGGCAGAGCTAAAACATCTGCTGTTTCTATCCACACTGTGTTGCCCCAAACCTGTGGTGGTCCCTCAGCCTCCAACTTTCCTTTCAGCTCTTGTTGGTGGTTTTTGCTACTAAGCAACCATTCCTGGTCATCATACTCGGGTAATTCCTCCATTTGGGGTATAGAGTATATTTGACTGAGGTACTTGGAATCAGGATGAGGTGGTTTAGAAGAAGGTTCACCATTCGCAGTTCTCTTTACAGCAGCTGAAGCCCCCAAGTCAGCTGAAGATGGCTGAGCTTTCCTGAGACCATTCGTCTTGTAGTCTTTGTTGTCTAGAGCAATGTGTGCCTTCATCTTATTTGTGGGGCCATGCCTAACAGAAGAATTAGGTGTAGGAGTAGGGTATGGTTCTAGCAGTCTTCCATTCTCTGCAGGGAGGCAGGAGGAAGATACTGGCCTTGGAAATTTATTCGGCCGAGCATCATCTTCTGTAACCACATGGTAATGGGAAAAGTGTATAACAGCAAGCTCTATAAAGAATAAAGTCATGTATATATGATAAACCACAAAATTAGTCAAGGGTAAATGTGAGAGAGATGAGAGAGAAAAGTAAAAACTCACCATGTAAGAATCCATTCACTTCAATGTCCTTCCGTTTCTTAATATTTCCATCACTACAAATAATCTTTTCACTCTCTTTGTGAGAGGCCAAAGGCTTCAAATTTTGATTATCTATGTGGTCATTTGCTGCACTATCCTTTACTTTATCATTTTCTTTATGTTTGCGTTCACCTTTCTCCCTCGTTTTCTCCTTGTCTTTATCCTTCTTATGTCTATCTTTATCTTTTCCTTTGTTTTTCTTCTCCTCTCGATCTCTATCCTTGTGACCATCTCCTGTTCCATGACCAGCTTCCCGGTCTTTAGCCTTCTGCTCAGCTTCAACCCTTTTGAAGTCTCCATCCTTCTCCAATGATCGTGCCACCTCGTCATTTCTTCTTCGATCAGCACTATTGAAGTCTTGGACCACTTTGTTTTCTGTAAATCTTTCCTTCTCAATTGCAAGTGTCGGGTCCATGCCCTCCATTCTTTTTGGAACCAAACCAGGAAGCCCAGTTGCAACCCCCATGCTCTCAGTCTTTTTTGGAAACTTTTTCTCCATGTCCTTTTCCGACGGTCGGCATATCTGACTGTTCCTTCTTTGATCTGTAAAGACATCATTTGGAACCATTCTGCCACCTGCATATTTTTCCTTCTCACTTGCAGCTGCAATGACCACACTATCGCTTCTTTTTGGAAAAGAACCAGGTCCTCCAGTTGCAGTTCCCGTGCTATCATTTCTTCTCTGAACTGAAAGCGTAATTCCAGCTGCACTGCCCATGCTCTCACTTCTCTTTTGACCCGAACTTGTAACTGCAATTGCATTCGCCTGGCTCTCATTTCTTCTCGCAGTTGAAGTAGTAAGTGAAGTCTCAATAGCCATGTTTTCATTACTCTTTTGGTTTGAGTTGGTAACTGCAGCACCAATGCTGACACTTTCCATTCTTTTTTGAGCTGAACCAGCAGCATTGTCAACCATTCTAGTTGCTGCCGCTTTTTCTTCATCTCTGATCCTCCTTCCCAACTCTTCAGCAAATTTTGAATCTTTGATCTCTGTGGTTTTACGGAGGACATCCCCACTCTTCTCTTCGCTGTGTAACCTGGTCCGTTCCTCAATTCTGGCACCATCCGGGACCTTGTTCTTATCCTTATCTCTGTCCTTATCTTTCTTCTTATCTTTGTGCTTCTCCTTCCGATCCTTCTTATCTCTGTGTTTATCCTTGCTTCTGTCCTTGTCCTTTTTTTCTTTACTTACCCTTTTATCTTTGTCCTTCTTTTCCTTCTTATGCTTTTTCTCTTTTAGCTTCTCCTGAAAATGAAGGAGCCCAGACTTAATTCAGAGTCAACCACAGAATAAAAAAAAAGAACCAAAAATAATAGGAAGCACATGAATCAAGAGCTAAAGTACACTCTCGGAAAACATACAAAAAGAACTGAAACTGACATAGTATAAGGAGTTCATCAAGAAGTAATCTAAAGCTATTAGTGTAAAAAATGCCACAATAAAAAAGAGATTAAAGCAACTAACAACAACGCAGATACAACTTCATGAGCTTAAATTCAAACACATTACAAAGAACCCAATCGAGACAAATTTTCAACGTCAAACTTGCCTGGATCTGTTTCGAAAGTTCCATAATCCATCTAAAGGTTGGAGATCATTCTTAGCAACATCTACTAAAAACAACACTTCTACAAGTTCAAAAAATAACCAATACTGCATTTAACTCCTGCTCAAGACAAGTTCATATGGTTAATAGGGGAAGTTTCAGAAATGATTCATGTATTCATGAAGGCACCCTTTGCTCCACTGGTGGGGTCAAACCCTTTTTTTCATCTTCAACGAGCAAAATAAGACAGAATATTTAATTTACAGCTCATGATAAAGAGATGCAGCTGAGAGTTGACCACATTCTAGACAAGGTGTTTGATTAAGTAGCACCAGTATCTTGCCCTTGCATAAAACTTGAAGCAGAGAATATTCTAATTCAACCATAAAGAGCGATATTGCTACAAAAACTTTATGAGGTTTTCGTAACTTTACATAATGCTTTTTTCAGGTCTGTACCTTTTTGCCTAAGACATGAACGATGTCAGATACAATATACAGCATCTAAAACGAAAACCAAGAATTAATGATATTCTTAGCGACTCTTTAAAACTACTGGCCTACCAAACAAATTTCTAATACAAAAACTTTGAAAGGGAAACATAGTCCTCTTATGAAACATGGGGAGTATAACTTTCATTTCAAGTACATAATCTTTAAACAAGGCAAAATCCAACTTTACAAAGATGGAGAAGACAGGCTTAAAGAAAACCAGTCAGGAAACTCTTCAACATCCCATCTATCGCCCAATTCTAATTTAAGCCTGAAAGTACCCCATACAAAATCCATACTCATTGCCAAAATCCTATTGGCATCTACTTGAATAATAAACCTGATTTAAACTTGTAAGTGGTCACTCAAATGTCCATTCAGACTTGACTCACACTTTATTTCTCCTATAAAAGTGTTGATTGATGCAATCCTCACATGTCTCCTCAAGTACATGCTGGCCTTCAACCCCAAGACATCTAGCCGCTCACCTTCAACTAAAAGGATAATAGCAACCTCTCAGCCGCAACATATTAAGAGGTTAACTTCGCGCAGTCACTCACATTTATATTCATTTTTTCTCTCACTTCATTCATCCTAGAAAAGAAAATTGTTTACCCATGCATACCCATGTCTCTTCTACAGCGAGCCAGTACATGCTCATCCCCACCGGCAATCCATCTAGACATTCACTCCCAACTAAAAGGGTGATAGCCATCTCTCAACCTCAGCATTTAACATTGCTAAATTATCCTCTCAAATAATTGCTTGAACTGTTCAATCCAGTAACCAAAGGTACTCGACCAAGACGTAATACATATGACACAATATCTCCAAATCTTACTCGGATGACGGTGATACCAACAGCTTCCATTCGATTGCCAGTCTAACTTTGTTACATGGAGGTGCTCTTCCCTAGTAGACTTAGAAGCCAATGGACTTTCACATAGACCTATACCTCAAATACTAAGTAGCTAGTATTTAGCATAACTAGCATCAGTCAGAACAGCTAGCTAGAGCAGACAACATTTTAGAGTCACCTGTCACAATCCTCTCCTCATCCCCACCATTAGTTTCTTAATTTCTCCGACCACTCTTCATTAATAGAGTTTCTAATCATGAGTGATCGCCACCATGGCAAGGTGGTTTTGCAACTCAGAGACCATACGTCTTTTCACTAAACTGACAAGGATTTAATCATAGTAGCTGCGGCCAAATAAACTTCATTAGGATCACATAACAAGTAAAGATGCCACTTAGCAGAAGTACAGAACAACGTATGATCTCTATAAAGGATAACCAAATATGAAGGAAAAGTGTTGCTGCAGTGTCTATGCGGTACAAATAAGGAAGATTCTCCATCCAGATGTCTTGGAAATAGCCCTACCAATCTTCATATGCCTAGTGGTGTTCCTTCTACTTTTATTCTAGAAAAAATCTTACCCAAATCACTGATGTGAGCTCCATCCTTTGGTTGAAAAATAGATTACATCAAGAACCTAATATTGGCAGCGAAATATTGCAGAACAATTGAAGCAGACAACAATAACGAACATTACAAAGCCAAAAAGAACTATAAATCGCTTGAAAAGAATCCTCGTTTGACACTTTTTCTGACCTTGTTGTCACCCTTTTGTATCCCTAAATTAGTCTCTACTGTATCGACCAGTTCCCTTGACAGAGTACAATGAAAGCCTACTACTAGCAGCGACTTAACATTCCAGTAAACTTCATGCAGAGAGCAAGAAAGATCATAAAGCAAGAATAGCCCGCTCAAACTCTTCAAAAATTTTCTAATTTATCACCTCCTCTTGCTCATTGTCATTGTTTCATTTTCTTATGATTAGTTTGTGGTACATCAACCAGTCCAGTAGCGGGACCCTAGAAATTAAATGTGCTTTTCATCAAACTGATATGAAGAAGTGTTCTATGGAGGAGATCAGCGAATACAGGACATCATCAAGATGTAACACAAGATGTAACACGAATAAAAAGTGAAAAGCCAACTTATATTCCCGGCTGTGCCATCTAGAAGTAAGCCAATTATATGACACATTATAAGGCGACAATAAAGGTCACGGGTTGAGTAGATCAGGCCTTAGCAACAGGAATCATCAAGGTTCATTCCCATTTAATGCCCATACAATAAAATCTCAGCACCTTATGCACATTCATCTGTTCAAATCATAGATTTGGAGAAGTAAAAAGAGAACAAATTGATCCATATCACAATTACAAGAACACAGATACCATGAATCTAAATTTTCCATGTGTACGCTGAAATCTCTAAGTGATCCAATAAAGAGGTACCAGTGAGATTCTTGAGTTCAAAGTAGAACTTAAACCAACAACTTCATTAGACAGATCATTAAATCACCTAGAGTCTATATTTATACTGGTTTTGCATATAATGGGACTCGATGTTGATTAGTGAAATCAAGATCAGAACAACACGAGTTAAAAGAAACAAATTCAAAAGGTGAACCTTTGTTAGTAAGTCTAATTGGCCATTCTTTGGCTTCTTTTCATATCCGGGTGGCGGAAATGGGAAGCAGCGAGACATTGCACAGGAACACTGAATCAACTAGTCTTTCTATCTCCCAGTACAGTGTTTCCAATGAGGGAACGGACCTCCAACCGTGCTCCCATCCATGCACCATGTCCTCACTCTCATTTCCAGCATTCAAGACCGCTCATTCGGGCGTCACGGCCACCACCCCGGACACCCAAACAACTAAAAACCGATCAATCTCAGCAAACCAAGCCTTGACTCAACTACTTTGGATTTACCCAACTCAAATCCAAATCTCCTAGCTCCTAGTGCAAAAACCAAATTAAGCAAACTCCAGCAAACTCTTATCGAGTGAAGAACCACCCTGGCATCACGATCAGCAAAACTCACAGCCTTCCTAATCAAAAACAGGAACTCCCACCACCCGAAACACCACGAGCACGAAATGACTAAAGAAGGGATCTTTTCAGCGGCAACAGCAGCGAGACCAGAACTGGAGCGAAACCCACTTGGATTTTAACGTGCAGTCCTCCTCCATGACCCAACCAAAGGGCAATCAGAGCACAGTGCCACCCGTTCCAATCAAGAATTCAAGCCAACAATCCACTCCAGCAGCAGCGGTCATCCGATCTCCAGACCGTTCAAATCACACGATCCCACCACAGACACCCTCTGATCCAAAAGACCACACTATAATCCACCACAACCGAGCAAACCTGGGAAAACCCTAATCTCGGATTCCGCCAAAGCACGAAAGGAGGGGGGCTTTACACACAAAGGGTTCGGACGAATAGAAAAGAAGGTAGAATGGGACGCGAGGGATCGGGGAAAGGTTCGATGAGATGGATCCAAAGACTTCGAATTTGGTCCAATGGTGAAGAACCCAAAACGGATTCCGCGATTAAAACCGGAAGAAATCGATCAAGAACAAGATGGTCCACTGGCTTCCCCCCACTCGTCCCTCGGTTCCTCTCTCTAGAATATAGAGTGTTCCTCTCTCCATACTAGGGAGGGGGCGATGACCCCCAATGGGCTCTCTTCTCTCTTTTTTTCTCCTGGCGATCAAAACCCCAGAGGAGGAGAGAAGGCTGTGATGGGGTCTGAGATGGGGGATTTATAGAGAGAAAGAGAGAGAGAGAGGGGTACTTGTTGGAGGTGGTAAAAGTTTATGAATAATTTATCTGTTGGATATCGGTATATAATAATGGCGGCGTATTCTCGGGGAAACTGTTTGAGAGGGAAAGGGGAAACGATCAAGGGAAATTATCTTGATTTTTTTATGTAATTAACCCTAAAAGCTAGGGATAAATATGGATCAAAGTACTAAACTACCCCTGGCTATAGTGGGGTAGTTCTATGTAATTTTAAACTTCAATCTTAACATCAAAGGGCATATTAGTCATTTTTACTATGATTAAGTCTTTACATTGGATAAAAGTTGTTATATGAAATAATATATGTTTTCGAGGTATATGTGATATCATCCTTATATAGCAGGATGGTTAAGAAGTTAATCTTTGATTTGTCCTAGCTGGCGTCCTACGTGGCAGATATATCTTATGTGATTACTGATGTGGAGGGGTAATAGTGGAGGGGGGAGTTAGGAGGGGTTAGTGGGGAGTTATGAGGGGAGATGGTGGTTACCATGCCAAGTGGCAGGGGACCCCACTAGTTGTTAGATATGCGAGGGGTTTATGATATTAGGTATTTTTTTACGGCGTTTCATGTGACTAACCCTTTATCTTTCATGGTCCAAACTATTCATTTAATATTTCACAAAGAGCACTTATTTGTAATAAAAAAAATATCTATGTAACAAAATCTTGGTTTTATTTATATATAAAAAAATGGACACTGACTATGACAATGACAGGAGGATCAGTTTATTATATAATATCAACTTTTATAACTCGTTATCTGACTCATATATTTTCTCACACGTGACAGCTGAATCATAAAGAAAAAGAAAGAGAACACGTGGCAACTGAGTCATAAAGAAGAGGGAGAGAGCGGGCAATAGAGGTGGGTGATTAAGGATAGTATTAGTGGGGATGGGGGGTTACACAAGTAGCACGGGCTCATCTAGTGTGAATATATAATACTAGATGGTGGGTCCGTGTCACCTGGCACGGCTAACTGTCCGCCCCTCATCTTTATAATAACTTACGCCACATCAGTCCACTATCTCTATAATAATTTATGCCACGTATATGTCACGTATGTCTAATGTTATGACTCAGATGATGAGTCATAAAAATAACTATCATTCTATCTTATAAGGTAGATATAAAATACATTTATATTATAACTATAACATGGGGTGCTGTTTGCAAAAAATCATATTACGAATTACTCACCTTAATATAGTTTCCAAACACGTTTCACATAAATTAGCCTAATAAGGGAAACACATTACATGGAGAGTGGCCGGATATGTTGGGGGCAAAAGCAACCCTAAAGCAGACCCATGTGAGACGCATTGGTCATTCTAGTCTGTCTTGCTCGACACGTGGGCATTCTATGGTAGTTTTCCCTCCATTTGGATAACAGTTTAACCTACACCTTCCGGTTAAAGCCGTAAAAGGGCCGGATCCGGATCCAAATAACTATAGACTCCGATAGTGCCTGTTGGTATTTCGGGTTAACGGGTAAAACAGAAGGTTGGTTTACTTAGGTAATGTACTAATGCTTGATGAGACAGTGAGTAAAGTAACTAAGAACACATCACGTGGGAAGGACAGGAATCTCTCACGGTGGTCATGTGTCTCTCATGGAAGCCAAATATTATTTTCATTGGCTGGTTGTTACATGGCATTCTACTAATTATGCTTGTTGACTTGGCTCTTTTTCCATACCAATCTTGTCATTATCATGTTAGACTTCAACACGTGGCACAACTCAAGGTTATCATCTTACTATATCATCATTATATAAAGAGATGGTTATAAATTAAGCTTTCGTTGTCCTACCTAGCGTCCTACGTGGCAAGGATTATCCTACATGGAGCCTACGTGGAGGGGGAGTTAGTGGGGAGAGAGGGGGTTAGTGATGAGTTATTGGAGAAGGTGGGAAGAGAGGGTAGTTACCCTGCCATGTGGCAAGGGACTTACTAGTATATATATATATATATAGAGTTGGACCATAGGACTACAAATTCAAATTCAAATCTATGCTTAATTCTGAGCAACTTGCTAAAATGCTTTTGTTTGAGACCATGTGGTTTTAAAACTTTCAAAAAAAAAAAGGCATTTGTTTGAGACCATGTGGTTTCAAAACTTTCAAATAAAGGCATGGTGTTTGGATTTTGTTTCAAATAAGATCTTGGGTGCCGATACCATCATTTGGGTTGACGGATCACGTGACATCACATGATCCATTTGCCTCATATGAGTCACTTTAAACCGCCGTAGTCATTGGGGGTTAGGGTTTATATGGCCCTCTTCGTCCCCCTTTGATCACCCCTTCTTGAAGCACATGAACAATACACCCAAGCATATGATCCATGATAATACTAAGATGAGTCTAATTTTCACCCTCAATGACCACGTTTGTTAAAAATTAGGATGAAATTGGGTCACGTAATGCCACCTGACCTATTTGTCGTCAACCCAAGATGTCATCGGTGCACAGGGTCAACTCTAAACGAGACCTTATTCGAAAGTTTTGAAACTACATGGCTTCAACCGGAACTTGGCACCACATGACCAAAACTGTAATTTACTCAAAAATATTTGATTATTTATTAGAATTTGAGGATCAAAGTAAAATAAAAGGAGCTTATTTCTTATTCCACCACCACTTGAACTGACCATCAATTTGTAATCATTAAGATATTATCCAAAAAAACATATTCTAGCTTCAGATTTCAACATGTTTGGCTGCAATTATAGAACAATCATAGAAATAAAACGAGTTTTTAAAAAATATATATTATTTTTAAAAAATATATTATTAAAATATACATATATTAAATGTATTACGAAGATATGCCTCTCCTAACCACGTTAGCAATCACGCTGGCGTGGCCGATGGTTTTTAAACGCTGGTCCATAAACCCTAACTCCAAGTTACGGTTTCTATAACTCCAAGTTGCGTTTTTCTTGTGGGCACCAACAAGTTATCCCACGGTCGATTCGTGCATCGTCAGTCGACGGTCTATCCATGCATCCTCATTGATCAACAAAACTCGTGGTTGATCCGTGTATCGTCCGTCGACGGTCTATCCATGCATCCTCCTTGATTCACTCACGATCGATCCATACATTGACCGTACGTCTCTGTCAAGAGAACGTCACTCTAGGGTCGATCCTTGTTTTTAATGGTTTGTATCCATTTAAAGATTTTAATGTTGTTAATTGTTCCATATGGTTTGATTTATAAAAAAAACTTTTGTTTGGATTTGAATGGGGTGGGTGTAAATGTATTGGGTAGTTGGGTAGTTCGTTAATTGTTGAAAATATGTGGTTGAATGTTTGTACACAGACGACGGAAGAAAATAGAAGTGCAAGAGTTGGTGGTCCTAATAAGACGTAACTCTAAATTACATCTTAGTAGGTCTGCCTTGCGTGCTGGCGGGGCGGTCGATGTGATGATTGACATCGGTTGAGTTAACGATCGAACCAAGCATCGACCCTAGAGTGATGCTCTCTTGACAGAGACATATGGTCGATGTGACGATCAGTACATGAATCGATTGTGAGTGAATCAAGGAGGATGCATGGATAGATCGTTGACGGACGATGCACGGATGGACCATGGGATAACAAATCGTAACTCGGACCAGCATCTAAAAACCAACGGCCATGCCAGCGTGGCTGCTGACGTGGAGAGGGGAGGCATATGCTTGTAAATACTTTCGCTATATGTATATTTTAATAATATTTTTATTTTTAAATATTATTATTTTAAAAAAAAATTCCAAACCAAACATGTCGCTCTACATTCCAAAATATTTGTGTGTATACAGAACAAAATTAAAGAATAGTGCCACGTGTCGAATTGTAAGGAATTATTGCACCAGCGAATGCACGGGATTAACCAACTCGCCAGATATTTTTCTGCTGACGAGGACGGCGGCCTACCCCACCATAGCTGTTTCTATATAAACAAACCCTAGCCGCCGTTCCCACAAAACCCTAAACCCCCTCTTGCCTTCCTCCCTCTCCGACTCTTCGAGGTATGCTTCATCGACTCACGCTCATCTCAGCTCCATCTCATCATTCATTTCTTTCGATGTCTTGGTTTGTGTGACTGATGCTTCCCACTGTTTGCCCCTTTTCGTATGTGATTTTGGATAAAGTAGAAGTTTTGTTGATGGATTTGACTGCTTGATGGTTTCCTTGAAAGGATATGTTAAAAGGTTGTTGTTTCCGTATTGATGCTTTTTTCTGCTGAGTTTGTGGAGTGGATCTTGTAGATGTGTAATTTTCCCGTTGATCGACTTTATTAGGAGATACTGGTTGGGGACACTTCCTCCATTTTACTTGAACTATTCACTCTTGTCTGTGAACGGTTCATTATGTAGTTGGACAATAGTTGGATCATTTTCAATTGATCGTGGTTTTTGTGTCGACTCAATGGATTTGAGTATTGCATGCTTGATATGGAGAAATTTTCTTTTTAGCGCATTAGATATTAAAAAGCTTGTACTTTATGTATGAAGAGTTTCATGTCCTTCAATTAGAGTTTAAATGATGCTCCTATACATTCAGATATCAAGATCTGGTTGCTTTGATCTTTAGTAACTTGAAGCTTGTGTTGACAACTTGTACGGAAAGGTTGACATTTGGTTTGATATACTGTATACATAAGAATCATGGGCCCCTTCAGAGAGGGTGTTTAAATTTATTAGTGAAGACATTTACTCTAGCATCATCACACTTCACTATTAGATGGTCTATAACTTGGTTTGTTTTTCAGTCTTTCCAAAAATTTTTTTTTGCCTCTTCTTAGTTACATGAGCCATGGGCTGTTTAATCATCTACATATTCCTCATAATTAAGCAGCATGTACTGCTAGAAAGACATTTCTTGACTTATTGGAATTGAATCTTTAGCAGCCCAAGTTGTTTTGACAAGAATTGGAAATTCGACGGCACAGAATTTTTAGGCCTGAACTTTGTGGACTTCGTATTTTTAAAGATGATGGATATCTAATGGATATTTCGATGTCTAGCACGTCTTTATGTCTTTTATAGTGTTTAAATTGTTTGCCTTGATATGTTGCATTAGCTTTGTACTTTGTATTGAGCAATGATGACATTGTTTTATCTGACACAAGTCTTTGATGATTTGTGATTTAGATTTATTGTTGAGAGAAGCAACTTTTTTTTCTTTCTTTGCACATTTTTGGATCTCCTAAATGGATCCAAATGTGTTTCCTCTCCAGCGTGAGGGTTTTTTGAATATTCTAATTGGAAATGATATGAAAGAAGATCACAATTAAGAAATAAGTGTCAGTGATCATTGTTGTCGTCAGGCGGCAAATGGTACACTTTGCTTGTCATCGTTTTAGGCAGTTTTGACTGTAGGTTTTCTGAAAGAGTCATTTGAGCATGTACCTCTTGTCCAAAGGAAAAAAGCAGTTCATGGCAGAGACATTCCGTGCTGTTCCTATAGCATGATTTTGTCCTTAATATGTTGTCCTGATATTACAGTGGGATGTATGTTGAATTGTACTATGTTTTTCCTTATGTGATGTACACCATGAGCCTCAAATAGCTCATAGAATATGTTAGTGCATTAATAAAGAATTTGAATATGATTCGGCAATTGCTGAAAGTGGACACTCATCTAGGATTTATTTTATTCTCTGTAAGAAACTTGGGTTTCCCAACTTTTCTTGCTGTGTATTGTTTTTTTCCTCTTGCACTCTCCTAAATAGCATGTCAACTTATCTGACTGGTTTAAAGAGTATAACATACTGATTTGCTCTAAGTCTTGTGGCCAGTAGGCTTAGAAAGAGGGGATGGCGTTTTGCAGTAGACTTGGTAGCCTTGTAGGGCAAAGTTTCTCTAGAAGCAATGTATCACAAGTTCCTGTTCTATTCAATTCTATCCGCTGTATGTCAACAAGGCTTTTTATCGGAGGTACATTCCATCTTCAGCACAAGAACACGTTTTTGGTACAACGAATAATACTTATAATTTTGACCTATTTGATATCCAGGCCTTTCCTATGGTACTGACAGTGAATCCCTGAAGGAGGCATTTAATGGCTTTGGCAATGTGGTTGAAGGTTAGTTGCTTATGATGCTTGTAAGGTACCTAAATAAAGAAAATAGTTTCCAAAGAGGCAAATGCATGGAAGGATAGTTAACAGGAACAGGTTCTGGAAGGTTGAAAAGAAAGTTGTCTGCATATAATGTTGTTAAATTGATTTAGCTGTTTCTACATGGGGTTGTTCAGGAAGCAAATAGTAAATATATCCTTTCAGATGCATGAACTGAGTATGTGGGATGTGTGGTCATGCAGCTAAGGTTATCACGGACAGAGAAACTGGAAGGTCAAGGGGCTTTGGGTTTGTGAATTTTGACACTGATGAATCTGCTAGCAGTGCTATGTCTAGCATGGATGGCCAGGTTTGATGGCTTACGTGTTCCTTATTCTTGAACCAGAAAGTGCAGATACTAATCTCATAGTTGTAATTGTATGGCATGATTTTCAAACTTTCAGGAGCTACAAGGCCGGAATATTCGAGTGAGCTTTGCAAATGATAGACCTACTGGTGGATTTCGTGATGGGTATTGAGGCAACGAAGGCTTTGGCTGTGGATCTGCAGACATAGATCTTTTGAGGAAGAAGATTTTGGCTATTCTGTCTTAAAAATTCTTGTTCGCATAGGACATCTAATCGCTCTAGTGGACCATTTTAGCTTCTATTTGTGTCTTTCTCTGGATGGGAAAACAAATATATTTGAATGGTATCAAAGAAGTCTCTGTGTGATCATATTGCATTAGAAGGCAGATCTTTCTCAGTACTTCAGTTTGTTGCTTACCCAAGTTCAAACACGTTTTCTTTATTTTGATGAATTGAGCCAATTGGCTAGCAGGGCCTCAGCCCCATCTTCCTTGTGCCATACAAAACTGGTGCATAAGCAATGCAATCAACCACCGCCATTAAGCATTTCCACCACATCACAGGCATCGGATTGAATAATAATCCATAATCCTGCTTCTGCATCGCTCCTTAGCCCACTGCTGCAATGCATGGATGACTGCACTACTTTGGAGGCTCAAATACGTTGAAGGCAGACTGCTATATTAACAACTTGATTAAGGCTACTACTTACCATACAAAATTCGATCCAAAGCATAAGTATATAGTCCGCGTTTGGATCATGCATGTAACATGATATGTTAATTAATTGTTGTTGAGCTGTAGTATACGTGACATTGTGTCAAGGGCAATTTTTTTGTTTGTAATGAAACCTTTAAAAGGCTTAATTCTTGGAACAATGGCTCTCACAAAAGAACCATTATAGAATAGAATATCCACATTAACTGCTCATCATTTCCTCTGTGAGAAGAATCCTCAGGAATGGCTACAACCAGAGATGCAAAACCTCGAATAGATTAATTAGGGACCATCTCAGACATGGTGACAACGACCATTAACCACAGATGGACAGGCCGAGATGTTCATAGCTTGGAAGCATACAAAAGCAGCAGTTCTTACACAGCAATACAGCCAGAGGTTTCAGTCATTCTATATACAAGCAATGCATCTTACATAAATCATCCAGGGACACTGGCAAAAAGGCATTATATGTATTTCTTCTCTCGTCTAGATGGCAGACTCGAAGGAAGCTTGAATATTGCCTCGAAGGATACCTTTGAACTCTTTATTGATTCCTGATTGCTAAACCCAAGATTAACCTCCGATCTTGGGCTTCTCATAACAGAAAAACATGCAGTTCCGAGATAGAGAACAAAGGCGCGACAAAATGTGCAATGACACCGAGATATCTCGAGCGCTCTCTCAATCAAATATCTCTTGCGCTTCGATTATGCTGTGCTGACTGTGATAGGGGTTTGAGATCAATAACCTCAAAATAAAACACAAAAATACATAAAATAAGCATAAATTCTAGAAGTTCATTCAGCCTTACTGTTCATCCTTTGTGACTCGATAGTATTTTTCTGCGTGCTGGCGTTGACCAATCAGCTGAGCAAACCGCTCATCATGAGTGATAACTATTAACTGAAAATTCTCCTGTCCCTTTCTATCTTCCATAATTCTGAGAACAATGATGCATGCCATGAGGCAAAGGATAAGGGAAAGATCACCAGTATATTCTACATTCAAGCAGTTGTAGTTCAGACTTCAGAGTACAATAAGCAGAAAGATTACCTTAAGAGAGCGGCAGCTAGACTTTCCGAGTTTGGCCCATCCAGGTTTGTTGTTGGCTCATCCAGAGCTAATATTCCACAATTCAGACAGAATGTCTCAGCTAATGCCAATCTTATTATAAGTGAAGCAAGAACCTGAAAGAGAAACACGATTGACATTATAGCTGAAGCCCGTACAAAGAATAGATTATGCAACCATCTGTTCTCTGTTTCAAACTGCTAAGCATAAAGAGAAATAATTAGGACAAGACAACTTCTTGTAAGAAATTTATGACTCCCAGGAATTATGACTCAAACGGAGTTAGTACCTTACCTTCTGTCCAGCACTACACCTTCCACGCATTTCAAGTTCAGCATCACCAGTCTGCATAAGGACCTGCCAAGTAAAGTGTCAGGGCTTATAATATGTCCTTAGACCAATAAAAGAAAGAATTATTCTCTTTGATTTGTTTTGCTTACTCGGTAGCTATAAGATCGAGTTCCAGCACCTTCAGCATCAGAATGAATGCTTATATAATCAATATCCTGTCCCCTGTATGTTTGCTGCCATAGTTCCCTGATGATCTTGTTTATCTCCTCCATTTTCATTGAATGGAATCGCATAAGTGCCCTAAGGACAGGAAGAGAACAAACAGTTAGACAGGAAATGCTCCTTCAAGAAGCAGATGAAGACTTGGAGGAACAGTAGAGGGCAATTTTTGTGGAACAAGGCAGACAAACAACTTCCAAACAAAAAAAATCATAGAAAGTACACCACGCAGAAATGCAATTCAAGGGTAGTCAAATGGCTATGTAAGTTGCAGAAATCAGGGTCCGTTTGGACCAATTAAGAAGCTACAGTTAGAAGCAAAACATTATGTTAGGAAAAGCAGACTGACTTACAGATTCCAGAAAAAAGATACTACTCCAAATCTAAAGAATGCTTTTCCAAGAAGGCTCCAAGTAGCATGATCACCTTTCTTGCATAATCTTGATAATCTCCACAAGGCTAACCAAATTAAAAGGAATAGTTTGTGAAAACAGTAGCCCAGATTGCACTATCTGCCAATCCTTTGGTTCCTGGAAGTCAAACAGACCCAACCCTAACAGCCATAGGGAGGACAAGGCTAACAAATGTGTGGATATTGTGGATTTAGAAATGGTTATGTACGCAGGATTGGTTAACGATACACAAATGGCACGTATATATGTGATCATCTAGCCTACAACTTTGTTGAGATCATTTCCAATAAAAAGGTTTGAATCTGCCAACCCTTTGGTTCCTGGAAGTCAAACAGACCTATCCCTAACAGCATTAGGGAGGACAAGGCTAACAGATGTGTGGATGTTGTGGAATGTGTGGATCTAGAAATGAATATGTGTGCAGGATTGGATTTCGGTACACAAATGGCATGTATATGTGTGATCATCTAGCCTATAACTTTGTTGGGATCATTTCCTATGAAAAGGTTTGAATCTCACCACCTAAGCAAGTACACATTATTAGTTAGGCTGTGTGATTTTGATTCCATGATCGACATCCACAACTTTTCTAGACTAATAAGAAAGTTTGTCCCTTTTGTATCAAGTTGAGAAAGAGAGTACATGCACAGTCATAAATGTGCCATCCCTTCCAGCTCCTTTCTCCTCTGGGCTGAGTTATATACACAAAATCAAGGCCCTGCCAGTCTAAGCCTTTTTACAACCTGCAACTAAATAATCAGACACATCAAAGACTTATTTCCTGCTGGAACTCAAATTAGTCCACAATACATGTCGTTACGATCCAAATAGAAGTTGCCTTTTGTTCAAGCTTCTTGTGGACTAAATGTATTCACATCTCAGATTTTATACTCAAGATATATCGAGGTCATTGAAATGATTTCATCACTCAAGATTGTTATTCAGGCTATGTTCCTTCTTTTCCAGCATAGCTAGCGTAAATGATAAATGTAGTTCATTTACAAGAAAATGGCTAGTAGTTTGGCGACGCGGAAAGTTTTATGTCTAGCATATGATTGCAATGAATATTTTTGTGCGCCTACAATCTCGAGAGAACTTATACATCTTCATTTGAGCTGGAATAGTTTGAGAATTGTTCGACGACGGTTTCAGCTTTCAATTTCAGCTTTCATCCAGCCCAAAAATGAAGAATTGAGATTCTAATGTTCCTGTGTAGCTTGCCAAAACAAAAAAATAAATAGTAAAAATGTTTTTTTTCTAAAAAAAGGACAACTCAGAGATGAAATGCTGTCACTAAGACCATAACATAGAACTATTGAAAGCAGTCATGAGATTGTCAATCTATAAAAAGATATGTAAGTTAAGATCCCGTGATCAGATCACTAGCTATGCCGATATATGTCCAGAAATATAAAGCCTAAATGCTAGTTAATAGTTAGAAATCTAGATGTTCCCTTAATCAAATAAGGTAGTTACATTCAGTAGATTCCAAGTAGTCTTAATTACTTGACCACTAACTGTACTAATACAGCATCTAGAACATCAATCTAAGGGGAAAACAATGCAACTTGTATGGAAATTTCTATCTTATAAAACAAATGCCTAATAAAACCATCTTATCGTAATGGGAATTGCATGAAACATGCAATGGAAATCCATCAGGTATTCATAGCCAACATTCGCATTTGGAAGGATAAATTGAACTACAACCTCAGATTATATAGACGCAAATTCAAGGAGACCTATTCAGATAATGTCCTCGAAGTATACCTTCTTAAGCCAGCTCCTGTCTTTCGCAACCAAAAGTACAAGGATGGATAGTAGACGTGGTCAGCAGTTTTCTATCCGAGTAAGGCAGGCAACCCACAAGCAAGGAACTAATCAAGAAGCAAGGGATTTTCCTAGAAAGAACCATTTCGTCGGGCTAGAAGCAAGAATTTCTCATTGTAGGAGGTTTTTGATGAATTCAGGCAGCTTGGCTTTTAAAAAAGTGACACTTGTGTCTCGGTTTCAAGGGTGAGGAGGGTCATCTTCGAGGAAGCTTCCATTTCCTCTTGGCTTTAAAAAAGATGGCATTGAGTTTGAAAACAGTGATAGTCTTAATTGATAACAAACTCAGCAATAAGATGTCGAAGAATCAAGATATTTTTTTAGTCTGTCATCAATGGAATCTGGATTAAGTGGCATTGACTTGCTCTTCGATCATACTTCATATTTCCTAGAGGAGCAGATTCTAGCAAGTGAGAAACTATTCTCAATCTTCCTGAACAACTACCAAATATTATGCAGGCTCATCAAACAGGGATTTTGAGCTTAGTTCAGTGTTTAGCCCAACTGCCAGGCAGAGCCCAATGCACTGCAAACCCATTTAACACATTTTTCTGAATTTTTTCGCTTCTAGTGGACAGAAACTAAAAATTAAAGCCTAAAAGCAAGCCTAACAACTGAACCTGGATGGAGTCACTGAGGTTTACATAGAAAGAGGCTTATAGAAGAAGAGGAGATTAAAACGGAAAAAGCACTTTGCTCTGCCTCCATCATAGTGCCGATCAAGCTTCAATGCTCCCGATGACAACTGATCAACCATAAAGGAGAATATAAAGAGCCTTGAATGCAAGGCTACCTTTCATTTCCTTCTTGTGTTGTTTGAGATTATGGCAGCCTTTCCTTGGGACACTTGCAGGAAACAAAGTAGCATCTGTTTGAGGTCAACCATGAGTGAACTAGGACACCCCTATTGCCTCCAAGGGTTCTTTACGGATGTCCTATCATGGAACTTTTCTTTAGCTCTATTCAAAGTTTGAGGTGCCAACTGACTAATCGGACCATAAGCTTGGTCAATGGCATCCCAAATTCTCAAAGGTAGAGGTACTAATTAGTAGTAATTCCTGACCTGAGGCGAGAAATGGACCCGATCCCAACATGAAGCTCATGTTTTCAAGTTAGACATCCTCTAGTTCGGGGCTTAAACAAGTTGAACAACTCTCATGTATATTAAATGGTCCAAGTTGTCAATTAATCAACCAGCTAACCAGTTTAGATAAATGGGTTAGACTGAACCGTTTAATAACCTAGACACCTATAACTTCTTTAACAAGCCAAGCCCGATCAGAATCAACCAAACCCCACTCTGTTCAATAATCCAACCAGCTTTACGACACCCCTAAGCCTCTTAACCCGCATAACTCGATAATTGCCTGCCTAGCCCAAACCCGTTTAGTCCACCTTGTTAATTACCGAACCCAATTAGAAGGCGGGAAGAGTTTGCAAGTGGAGCATCTGCTATTTCTCAAAAGAGTCAATTTCGGCTTGGCCACATGGCCAAGTGTATAATTTAAATCTGCGCATTATCCTTTGAGTGTCATCCATAATTTTGCTAAATCCATAATTTTGCTAACAGATTGGCCTTGGTAATTATATAATTAACAAATTACTACAATCCACTTAGAGGGTATTTGAAAATTTCATGAAATCCCCATACTTCTTGTACAAAAGAAAGTATTTAATAAGGTCACTATTTGTGCCGGGGAAACATCTATTAGCACAGAAATTTCAGGATCTCAGAGTTAGCATGCAATCCCCAAGCTCCTTCCGAATCAAGGTACTATTTAATTAGAGATCACTATGCCGGTCACTAGCATCACGGCCAGTGCCAGTCGGCACAGAGTGTGCCGCATACTAGACATAATCGTGCCAATATCCCACTGACACAATAAGTATCGATCAATGCAGTCCATTTGGATCGGCACAAAAATCCATGCTATTACTAGTTAGATGGCTAATCTAGCTAATCAAGCAACTAAAAATGCTTAGGACAACATCATATAAATTGCACGGATTATCCCAAGATGTATATAGGCCCCAAGTAGGATCCAAGAGCCCTATCAAATCACTAATTCATATAACTATATGAACATTAGGCTAAATAAGACTTTAGCAGTCCTATTGGTTCTTAGGAATGCTGATGATTCTCTGGATAGAACTCGTAACATGCAGATCACCATTGTGAGGTTTGCAAATCATTGACAGAACCATTCTACTCTTCGTTGACACATCAAACAATTAGATTCCACAAATTGCTTTTCTGATTAATGAGGAGCTGTTCTTTGAAAAAATACAATCAAAAGTTTCTTTGGCGCATACTTTCTAAGTTAGAAAAGGAATTACGCTGCTACAATCTCGGCTTTAACAACATCACAAATGTAATGTGCCCTAGAGATAGTTCACACTTTCTCTCGCAAATCCCTAAGCCTTGCTAAGTAAATTCACATCCTTATTTCTAAGTAGCACATAAAAAAATGAGATGATGCAAGCATAACCAAAAGAAAGAAGAATACTCAAGATAAAGACTTCAATAATTGCAAATAAAAATGGCCTCCTCATTTGTTTTTGCTTTTCTATTAGCTTGAAAGTCAAAAGTGTCAGGAGGAACTCACTTGTCTAGCGCATTGTAGTACCGGTCCAAGTCCTTGTTTGCCATTTCAGTTGTCTGAAATGAAAGATCTTGTTAAGTTTGCCCCAAGTTAAAAAAATTCTAAAGTAGAACAATTGGAAAACTATAAAAGCATGTACCTTAAGTTGGATAAGCTGATTGAAGTACCGTCTATCAATGTCATTGTATTGTGTATGTTTAAGGTCAAGCTTGTTCTTTGATATATTGCTTTGATAAACTGAAAGTGTACCCTGACATCTGTTCAGCTGTAAATAATAGTGGCACAAGTGAGTTTGCACTATACATGGACCAAAAGGCAAGACATGATCCCTCCTAGTGTATTATGCATACTATATTTTTGTACAAAATAATGGGAATCCCAAAACCAATATAAGCTGCAAACCACAGAGCCAACAGTAAGTAAAAATATCAATAAATGACGTTATTCTATTTCATACTTTGCCTGCTAGATTGCCCAAACGAGCAATAACCTTCGTGAAACAGAAATGAGCATGCCAACCTCAAACAAATTGTAGAACCATGATGTTGGACTACCTGCGAGAAACTAGAAAAAACTTCCTGACAAGCTACGGACTAAGACCCTGCATCAGCTAAGGATGCCTGATCAACTGGTGAGGAGCAAAACATGAGCATCTTTGCAGGTCATGAACAATCTTAGAGAACTACAAGTTCTATCCCAACTATTGGAAAGGGCATATTGGTACAGTAATCACCACATTCTAAGATCCATTTCAGAAGCTTGACTAATAAGAGTGGAACTCCAACAAAACTGCAGGAAAAATTTTAGACTCTTAAGTTTTCAATATTTTTAGATTGCTTTGGATGCAAGAATAGAACAGCCAGAAAAGCATCCCAATGGTGAAAAACTCCGGGCAAGACAGAGCAGTGATAATCTGTACAGTATTACAAGTCATTATATAGAGGGAGTTCGGCGCAGAAATTAAAATTAAATAAATACACCCCAAGTGGCTTTGCCATTGGGCTTGCTCAATGCTCACAATAATCTACTGAAAGGATCTCATCCAATCTACTCTGTCAAAGTTCTTCACAGCCCTAGCCCTCCATTTTGGTCAACTACTCAATAAAAATAATCCTGTCAGATTCTTTACAAAAAGTTCACGATTGAAGGTGTTGATTATGATACACAGTGCATAACAAATCAACATATGAAACAAGCACACTAAATTCACTAGCCATGTATGGTCGAACTTATATTAACTTATGAATCAAGAACTAGATGTAAAGAAGATTCAGCAACAGAGCAGATGCTAAGCTGAATGCTTCATAGATAAGCATACACACTTGCATAACGTATCAGGCTTTAGCAGCAGTAGTAAAATAACTAGCCGTAAATGGTCAATCTTAGATCAACATAAGAAGCAAAACCTAGATGTGGTAAAGTTTCAGCCACAGAGTACAAGATAAGCAATCTAACCAACATGTCCATCCAAGAAAGAAGTAAAAGAGCTTCAATCTCAGGTATACTTCAGAATCTTGTCATGAAACTTTAGTGCAGCGACGTATTTCTGACTTGCCACTGTATCTATTTTAGCCAAAAGGTAGTTTGGTCCTAAACAATGACAGAGAAAGTGATGCAAGACGACCTCCAAGAATCACCACCCGGAAAGTCGTCCTCCAACCCTAGGAATCACCACCTAAGGGAGCCTTGGGCATTACCACCCAAATGAGAAGAAACTATTCTTCAATTTTCATTCATCATAACTTGGCCCTAATGGGCATACAAATCCCTTATTTATAGCCTTTTCAAGAGACTAACTATAATAGGAAATCTAAACAAATATCAACCCAAATCCTAACAAATCAACCCAAATAAGAAACTAATCCTAAAAAATCAAATCGAATTTGAATTCAAATCCTAACAAATCAAATCAAATCAAATCAAAATTCCTTCTAGTTATGGAACTTGCTCCCGCATTAGAAAGTTTCTCACTTCTTTAAAAGTTGGTGATGACGTTAAATACAACAATTTCATGGTTTCAGACCACTTCAAATAGCTTCAAAAGTTCCGAGAAGGAACTTATACTATAATAGCACACAAAAGCAAGGATTTTCATAGCTGAAGCTAAGGCATTATTCGTGGGTTGTCAGGCTTGATGGTAGGCTTCTAAATGAAAATAGGACCAGGAACTTCCCTCGATAAGAAATACAGAGTTGACATTTAAGTTTGAAGTCCTCCAAAAATCCTATTGATGCTAGTGTTTGAAAGCTCATAGCTTGGATGAAAATGAAAGAAGATTGGAAGGATCAAAGGTAAAAATGGTCAAGCTCATATAAATGAATCATCACCATTGCTGAGACAAGCAGATTTGGCTGGCAGACATGCTAGAATATTGGTCATATATTCTAGTCATCAGGGGAAGGATTCTGACAGTGACAGCTGCAACTTGATGTCTGACACTCTTGATCTTAAAATCATCCAATAAAAGAAAAGGAAAGAGAATCTGGTCAATAAGGTAGATAACACCACAATGAAATTGTTGAATCCATGTCTCTAATTTAATGAGGCTTTCCTCAATCCACTTAATTGTTTAGTTAATAAGTTTCCCACATGAACCAAAGCTCCTCAGTCCTCACTACCTAATGCTACCAAATATAAAGCCTAATGAAGCCATGATGAACACAGAATTGCTTCCTCCTCCCCCTCCTCTATTATTTTTTTTTGTCATTCTTTTCTAGCCCATTGTTTTATGCACTATGAACACTATCAGAACTGGATGGCCTTATACTTGGCAAGATATTTGTTAGCCGCATCTTCACTAGAGACGATCTAATATCTACATGACTTTCAAAATGTCAGGATACCTTAATGAATGATTTTAAAGAATTTTTCCCATCTTTCCTGGGAAAAGGAGTCATCACATGACCCTATTGATTTTCTAATGATTGAACCCCTAGCAAACGTAAATACACCACCCTTTTGAGTCCTCGTAGAAGGTAGTGAATGGTCATGATAATCAGATTTGAGGTATATCATATTCTTTACCATTTTAGTTCCTTTTGTTTTCCGATTGTGCATGAGGTCTTTTCACCAAAATAAATCATGAAAAGCATGGCACGCTTGTTCCTTTTAATTGATTATTTTTAGATTTGTGGGGATCAATAATGATTTCTTCGTGCCTTTTCCATTCATGAAGGTTTTTTCTACAAGCATTAATGACCTATAATTTAGTGTGTCAATCAAAGTTCTAGATATCATAAAGATAATGATTCGACTATGCTGGAATGCTTAATGAGTCATCAATTACATTCGAGAACATAGAAAAATGTCTGCTACTTCGATTAGTCACTTTACTTCAGGCTCTTTACCCCCCATCATTATAGGTTATTACAGAGTCCATTTTGTGTTGCAGAACATAACAACCAATTCCAAAGTGAGAATCATTACCTCTGACAGAAGTCTCTCCTTTTCTTGCAAATGTCTTTTAAGCTCAACTTCAAATGTGGACATTCCACCAATAGTAAGCACTTGTTGTTCTAATGATTCAATCGTACAGCTAAGTTCATCAACTTCAGCCTTTGTCTTCCTGTAATTCAAATTGTCATCAATGTTTCGTTTCAATTGATCTTGGTTCCGCAGCAGCTCTTTACTCTTGTTCAGATCAGTTGAAATTTCTTGCTTCTTTCTCTCACATTGCTGTAGCTGAGATTCAAATAAGGAGTGCTTATCTTGTAAGTCCTTTAACCTGTCAGCTTTCTTGGAATCAAGATACCTGGAATGGGGCATTGTGAATAATGAGTGCAGTTAGGTTAACGACAACATATGAGAAATCAATTTATCAAACATCACGGCACATACTCCTGTATCTTAGAAGCGAGTGCTAAAAGCATCTCGACTTCTTGTTGGAAACTTCTCTTGACTTCTGCTTGCTCCTCATATTCCTGCTCAAGTTTCAGTTTCAAGTCCGTATGTTCTTGCAACAACCTCTCTTTCTCCTGAGCTAACGGAACAAGAGCTTCTACTAAATGCTGAAACATTGACATAAATATTTATGTTATTAAGAAATTGGCAAATTACACAAGCATAGGTACATCCAGGAAAGAATGCCAATATCTCAACTTGAAACTAGAAATAAGAAAATGGGGCAAGGCAGTCAACATGCAAAAAGTTGCCACCTTCTCATTGAGGTCCACTTGAGCCTTTTCCTCAGCAAGACGAACTAATTCTTCTGCTGCTTTTTTGACTTTGTGTAATATGCTGGATGCTTTCAGCTTCTCCTCTCTAACCGCATGCCATCGCATCTGCATAATTGATAAATCATCACTTAGGAACTTCTGCTCCTCTCTTAGCGTCTCCACTTCATGGTTCAATGTATCCCTGTTAAAACACAAAGTGTGCCATGAAGATAAAGAAAGTCCACAGCATTCTAGCAAGAAATGTTGCTTTACATTATGATGCTGCTTGTTTTTGCATTGATAAAGCTGCACAATCATCACAAGAGGAAAAACATGTGTCACCTGAAGCAACCATTTTGTTTGAAGTATACGTGTACATCAGTACAGTGTAACATCCATATTTTCTAGAAGAGAACTAACACTCACCAACTCAGAAAGGAGTAGGAAATATATAAAACTCATATTTCCTTTCAATGTCATGAAATTCATGTGTCTCTGCAATTATCAAAAATTAGAAAAGATACAGGTGTAATCAATAACACAACAAAAATTGTGCCCATTAGGAAACATTTCTCATTCATTCTGTTGGCTAAAGATATATTCAATTACTAAAGATCTAACTTGTACATATATAATTTATTACTATATTTCGAGCTACATCGAGCTGATATCGATCGAGCTGACCCCAGCTTGTTCTCAGCTCTAAAGGATTCGAGATGGCATTGAGCGAGCTGTTATCGGGCTCGAGTCGGCATCGAACAAGCTGTCGTTGAGCTCAGGGCCGAGCTGATATGGAGCAATTTTTGAGCTTCAGGCTAAATTTGCACCCCTAATTATAAATGCTGATAAAAAGTTATTAGACCACATAGCTTGACCACCTCTTCGTTTTAATATGCTTGAAGCTAGCATATAAAGTGAGAGAGCGTGGTATCTGCATATGTGCTAGATCATACCAACAAATGCTGCTCACATATGTCAACAGAACTAAAGGGTTACTTGAAATATTGGTATAATATGTTAGAAGTTTAGGAAATGCATAGCAACTTCAGTCTTAAAGAGAATTTTGATAAGATAAAGGTACCTTCTGCGCTGTAAAGAATTAAGCTCTAACTGAATTTCCTCGACTGATCTGACACCTTGACCTCGCGCATCAAGTTTGTCCTCCAAAACCTGTACTTGAGGCTCCAAAAGCTTCATATCACTATAAAGCCTTTCAATTGTTTCAACTGGTTGCACCAGAACTTCCACAGCATCCTTCTCTGCCTTAACATGAGCCAGAACCCCAACAAGCTGCAGGCAAGCACCAGAGCGTTCATCCCTACTCCGAAATTATGGTGGCCACGAATACTCATAGCGAGAGATACAAGATGAAAAGAAATTGAGAGAAAGATGATCTAAATGCTTTTATTGTTGAATTAATAGCATATCCATCTGAACCAATCTGCTGACGTCCTAAAGCTTTACTTGCTTCAACACTATATCATCATGTAAATGCAAGTCTAGGCCCACTATGCACTAAAAGTGTCTAAAGCAGCAAGGATGTCATCTTTTAAAAACATGTGGAGGTTTTTGTGGTGATTAGCTACACACTCTATAGCTTCATTATATACTCCATACAGCCTAGTGCCAGAAGCAAGAGACTTCCAATCATAGCAACTTAGCTGATGAGAATTTTTGTCAACAGTAAGCCATCCAAAAAATTCCACAGCTTTAGAGGATTTTCATCTAATTCAGTCCAAAGAAGTAAACAACACGTTTTCAGATCCATGTATATTTACTTCAAGTAGAATACAAGTATGTTGGTCTGTGAGATCAAAAAATTTGAGTTATAATGCGGTCCCATGCTTAAAACTGCATGCATTAACAAATCCAACCACGTATGCTGATTTTCAGGACTAGAGTCTCATATATAGTTGAAATTTAGAAATATCCAAGATTCCAAGGTCTCAATTGTCCTTATAGTCAGATCAAAACTCCATGTGCATCGACCATGGTGCGGCTTTAACTTCCAATGATTGATTAATTTGATTTGAATCATCAAGCATTTCAATAGTACCAAGCAATTAGGGCCTAGAAGCGAGGCATGAAAGAGGATTATGAAACAATCAATGATGCTCTTAAAAATTTTTGAAACCAGAAGACTGTAGGAAGCATCATTTTTAGAAGCATTTACACTATAAGGAAATGAAAACTTCATAGATGCTATATAGGACAAGAATGGTTAAGCAATGCAGCATTCCAATAGATGCTTGAACAAGAAAGTCAATGAAAGATCAGGAAGCAGCATCGTAGTGCCAGTGAGATTCATGAGACTCTAGTCTTGTAGCAGGAATAGTGGTTAGCATGTAAATTAGACAAAGATAAACAAGCTAATAGCATGAATACTGAAGACAAAATATAAAGGATAACTCATTTTTACATCATCAAACCCCTGAGACTTCTGATTGAGATCTTCCATGAACTGTTTGATAGATTTTTCTGCCAAAGGAATGGTTTCTTTCCCAAGCTTTACATATTCCTCATAAACCATACGGAGCTTGTCCACCTGCTGGAAATTCGATTCAGCATTTGAAGAGTTGACAGCTAATTTTTTCATGTGCTCTGCAGAACTAGCGCTTTTGTCTCTTTGCTAAAAAATTCATGAGACAATCATGTTAGCAAGAATCACTAAGCAGTTACAAGCACATGACAAAGCATGTGGAATAAGGCAGGCAAGTTAACAGAAAGAAACACTAACCTTGTTTACAAATTTATCTTCTTCGTCAGGGGAGAAAGGGCGCTCGCAACAGGGACAAATGTGATGAGCGCGTGCAACTCTTTCAAAAGGGTCAAACATTTGGCGCATCCCATCTGCAATGTTGTATTTACTGCAATCGAGACGCTCTCAAGTTATTTATGTAAGCTTCTCAAAAGTATGAATATAAAGAAAGTACACAAAACATAAGCAAAATAGGTAATTAAATTTACTCTTACTGTATGTCATATTGTCATATCATTTTTTTTATGTGGAAAACAAACTACCTTTTCTGTACATCTCTCTTTTCCATAGCCTCAACCAGAACATTAGGAAAGGAATCAATCTCTGATGCCGGAATCAAGGACTGGAGTTTGGAATCAAGGAATCTTCTCTTAGCTGCAAATTATAAACGACAGTCATATGAATCTCCACACAAGAATTGCAGTCAAGAAACAAAATGGAATTTATTGATATCATGTGAAAAGACTAACAAGCTATCCACACAACTCAACCAGACAGCATAAATTTTTTTCTTGGCACAG
>OY986969.1:3184793-3373744 GCA_963920575.1 Narthecium ossifragum | reverse complement strand
CGGCACCAGCAAGTGCCACGAGCAACGGCAATGCCGACCTATATGCCGGTCGGCAAGGTAAGCATCGGAGGTGGAAGCGGCGGAAGCGATCGCAAGAGAGAATCGGAGGTGGGGGCAGTGGAAGTTGCGACAGAGAACGATTAGTTCGGGTTTTGCTAATCAAGATGTGGATAGTGGATATTGGATGTGAATTTACCCATAAGTATTATAGGAGTCCTAATTATTGGATGCAAATCCGGACCCATTAGCAAGATAGGATCCGTAACTCTGCTATAAACATATGACTCCATCCCTGTTCACTAATCTAGAGAATCGAGAGAAGGCAGCAGCGACGAGCCGACGATAACCTCTCCCTCTTTTCTCCCCCCTCTTCTTTCTGATCAGCAGCACCGGGTACCGACCAGCACCAATAGTTGCCAGTCGGCTCACCTGCAAAACCCGATCCGGTCCCAAAGCCGGAGCCGATGGGCTACCTCATTTTCCCATTTATTTCTTTGTTTCCTCCTCTTCTCGCCCTCTCTTTGCTTCTCTTCTTTACCTCCTCACCCTCTTTTCTTCCCCCTCTTCTTTCCGATTGGCACCACCCCCTTGCCAACCAGCACCAACAGTGGCCGGTCGGCTCACCTGCGAAACCCTTTGAGCCCAATCCTGAGATTTGCCGGCCAGCACCAAGGTTATCGGTCAGCAAAGCAATCCTCGGTTCATTTAGCATCTTGGTTCCTCAATCTTCTACTTCATTTTTCATCCATCTTGGGTTTACTTCCAACGCCCCTACCAAAACTATCTTATCTTCAATGTAGATGCAAAAGGTAGAGGCAAATGAGCCCCATACTCTCCCCCTTAAGCAGACCTTGATAGAATAGAACCCAAGTTAGGCTTAATGTTTCCATTAAAACAAGCTAAATACCTAAATTTAATATAGATTTCGTTATAGTCCAGTCCCGATGCACACCCATTTTGTAGTGTCACCCCTTCTCAACTTGTTTTGTTGGACTGCACCTTTACAGGTTCAAAATTGCTGGAACTACAGGAAACTGAAACTAAACCATATTTCAAATTCCGCCAAGTTCCATGCTAGTTCTAATTAAAAGGACTCCTTTCAACCAAAACAGATCAGTTTCAACCGAAGATCAATGTCAACCGAAACTTCAAATTATGAAGTCAATTCTCAACATGCATGCCCTGGTATTCAAACAAATTCTCTCCTAATGTTCTTCATTTCCACACTAACTTCTCCCATATAATAGTCGTAAGCCTTTTCCTCCTCCAACATCTTTGACTACGGTACTCTAAATAGATATTTATTTACCTACACAAAAGACCAATATGTTTTTTGCTCGAGTACCAATGATTTGACAGTAGCATAGTTAGGTATTAACTACAATAGTGTATACATTCAGAAAGGGATTATCATACTGATTGGTGCACACGCCAGCTGGCGTGTGCATCTCACATTACCGATTCTGAATACATGCCTATCGATAGTGGTCTACCGATAGGCATGTACAACCTATCGGTACCCCACTACCGATAGGTTCGTTGTCGATTCATATACATGCCTATCGGTACCGATAGGCATGTACAACCTATCGGTAGTGGGATACCGATAGTTGTATATGCCTATCGGTATCCCACTACCGATACACACTATCGGTAGCCTACTACCGATAGTGTGAAATGCACATGCCACGTGGGCATGTGCACAAATCATTTCTGTTTTAAAGGAGGTTTTGGAGACTCTAAACTAGAAACAAGATCAAGTGTCTCCCAACAACCAAGCAAGGAAACTGAAAGAAAAATTGGAAAGTTATGATATATGGAGACAAATGAGAATGGACATCAAAGATCATAACATGACAGAATAGCCAAGTGTCAAAAAATTTAAAATAGCAAACTAGTAAAATACCATCCATGTCTTTTTGGAGCTTGGATAAGTGATTATTAGCATCATCTATTTTCATCTGCACCAAATTGACCTCCTTTTCTGCTTCAAGAGATTTTGCGTTCAGATCATCATACTCTTTTTTCAAAGACCTGCAATTCAAATGAGAAATAATTAGGTAATTAGGAAATTTATAGTTTTATACTGCAAACCTTGAGCTGAATACCAATACCGAATACCACAAAGAAAAGCTATCTTGATCTCTTTGCATATGCGAATTTCATGCTTCAAAGGTATTTCCAATTTTCTTTCAGAGCCTGAATTTCTTTCTTAAAAAAATCTACACTTATTTCATGACCTTTGCGCAAAATATTCAGTAATTAGGAGCAAGGAGAATCCATGGCAGCAAGAAGGACGTGCCAATTATCAGATATTGTAGAAGCAGTTACATCAGAAGACACTAAAAGATGCTCAAATTACAGGCACTCCCTAGCATGGATTGCCGTCCCGGTGGCACGGATGTGTGCCGGATCGGCACGCCCCCGTGCCATTCTCCTTTTTCTTCTTCCTCCTCCTCCTCCTTCTTCTTCTTCTTGGCACGGTACGGGGGGTTTCGATGCCGCTAACCCCCTGGCACGGTACGTACCGGGCGGCATGCATAGTGCCGGACCGGCACGGAAATCCATGCTCCCTAGAGAATCTAACCCCTTGGCATTGTAACAAGAGAAATATTACATAACATCAGATGACCTTAGCTTGTCTAATTGGTAACAAGATGGACGTCAGAGAGTCGATACTACGAGGGAAAATTTATAATAGGAGGTTTTCAAACACATAGATGGAGGTGGAATCGATTCTAAAGCATTAAAATCGCAGAAGAGAGCATAATTTAGAGACCTGGAAGTCGAGGAAGAAATTGAAAAAGTATCTTTTGCTAGCTAGAGACAGCCCTCATTTTCATCATCATTAAGCAGCAATTTGCAGTCATGCGTGAAGCACAACTCGCTGATGAGAAGGCTCCAAGAAGGAAATGAACATATTCTGCAGCGGCGCAGCCAAGTATCCACATCAACATTCCAAGAATGGCATGGGATTCCTAGCTTAGCAATCTAGTGCAGGAGAGAGTCATGTGCAAGATTGGTCCAAGATGCTGTACAATATATATTATATGCTTAGAGGCCACGAGCTCGCAAACCTACATGAGTGTGCCCACTGCACACATTCAGAAGTTCAACAGAAAGAGACTATAAACCAAGAGCTATGAACCTTTTCTGAACTTTCAAGTTTCAATATCAATTGCAGTCTACCATCCAAAAGTGTCCCTCCATAATAATCTAGTCTCCCATGCATAGTGGATTTTGTTTGGAATATAACATTTACCAGCCAAACTGTCAAATCATATCGCAAGGAACTTTGGCGAGCTGTTCTTTTCTCCATGTAATAATGACTACGTGATTTCACATTTCAACACTATCATTCATTATTACTTAAGGATCTACAGGATGAAAAAAGACTTGAAATATTAAAGAAGATTGTTATGTATGATTGAGTCAAGGGCGGAAACTTGAAAATCACATCACAGCAGGGATATGGGTGCTAGACATGAAAATGTTTCTTTGACGAGATTCAAGGATAAAAGGGCAACCAACACGCAAAAAAACACAAGCACATGCATACACATACATGAACAAACATAGAAATGTGCAAACACATAACTAAGCCATTGATTGACCCATAGAACACACAGAAAGCATGTATGTGGGCACCTGCATCTGTATCGATACTTGCGAACATTAATGTACACCTACTTCGCATTCCCACCTGAATATATACCGTGGACATATTGGTAATTAAAAACATTAAATTGGATTATGGTAACAGAGGAGGCTCAAGAGACTTGAGGCATCATGTATCCATGTTAAGGATGGAGAATGAAGCAGGGGGATTAGCATTCTTGAACTATGTTACCATAGATTCCTTGCATTCTGAAATGCCCTAATCTGAAACATATCATTACTGCACGTAGAAAGGCTTCTATATCACTGATGGATATTGGGCCGCATAAACTGAACGAATATAATAACATGGGGTAAGGTCACATCCTAGGGCAAAAGGTAGAGAGAAGTTTAAAGGCCATGAACTATTGTTCTGACTAGACGCCATACAGATTGCTTTGAACCCTCTAATGTTCTTTTAATGTTCCCAAGATAAAAATCATGCTCTTTTTCCTTTTTTATAAACCACATAATACAGAATTTTATGAATTTATAAAGCAAGGTCAGGTGAGAAATATGAAAGCTAAATAAAAAGGAAACTAGAAGCTTGCCATCTTCACGATTTGAAAGATTTTGCATACCTTGACAGCAATCATTAGAAATTAATCTCCTGTAGAAAATTACATGTTCAGGACCTTCGGGTATCAAAGTTTCACACAAACAACAAACTATCATCGACTTTCTTGAAACATATATATGCTGCAATACAATCTGTACCAACATGTTGACAAGAGATGGGTATTCTAGAAAACATACAAGAAAATTAGCCTACTAGAATAATTGATTGTTATTGACATGAAAAGATGTTCCAGTGAATCATACATCCTCCAAAGGGCAAACAACTGGCGGGCGTGAAGTTTCACAATAGTAGGATATCTTCTAATAAAGGCTGTCTGGTGCCGCATTTCAAGTTTGGATTTGAAGTTACACAATCGACAACAAGGTATAGAGTCTAGACTAGCTATCTTTTAGTACCCTTTGAATAAAATGATGGAAGATAAACAAGAAAAACTCAATGCTCATATGTCAACAAAGAAGGCAACGTGCTTCTGCCTACATAAGATACTCTTTAGTTTTCATATATAAGATGCCTACTAACCTACCTAGCATATCTACTTAAATACATACATACATCCATAATCAAAGTCTCGTGATTCAGAAAACACACCAGCAAGCAAAATTTCTTTAACAAAACTTTATAATTTATTACCAAACAATGATACAAAGGAGATTATTCCAAAAGTGACTCCATTCTAGGGGCAGAGATGCACCAAGCCGACAACTTTGCCTACCAAATTAAAATGCTATTAAAAGTATAATCGCAAAGTATCAAGTAAGAGCAGAGCACAAACCCAAGGGCTTGAGTTATTTCCTTCTTCAAATCCTTTTCAGGGGGGAGTCTTCCTTTCAGCACAGCTCTTATTTTATCCTTATATTCGTCGATTCTGGAAGATAATGCACGTTAGCTGGATATATGAAGACATAGGACAGTTGCATTTGGAAATGACACATGAAAATACATGAGCCGTGATGGAGTTTTATATGGTGCTATTACATGGAGAACACCAATTTTGGGCCATGTATTACAAACCTAACTCTAGAATGTTAGTATTCATTTTTTCTTTCATGCATGGCCTAGCCACCTAGGATTCCAAACTTTGGAAGCACATGCATCTGATGTGAAGGGTTAGTCAAATCATAAATACAAGAGAGAACTACTTGCATCTTTTTTTGTTTCCTCTTGCAGCTTTCCAGCTCCTCCTTCTTCAGATTGAGTTTGACCCTATCCTCAGAATCACTAGAAATAATATCTTTCTCACGATAAAGACCCTTTATCTTCTGATCCAGGCTGAAAAGCTCAGTACGTTTTTGGTTTATGTTTGACTCAAATTCCCTTTCTCCCAATGCAAGTGTCTTCCTTTCAAGTTCAATTTGCTGCAGACAAATAAATCAGTGGGGCTAGTGTAGTAAGTCCACTTTGTGAAAGAAGATCATAAAATTCTGTGTCAGATAAAGATACAGACCAGGTTTTTTTCCCTCTCATCTATATGGGATAAATTAAGGTTGGATAGTTCATTCTCTGCAAGATCATGCTCAAGTTCTACTTCCCTCATCCGCTTTATTAAGGCTGCCTGAAAAGTATACATTTGTAAAGGTCTCCAGAGAATGATGAATCGGAAAGCAAAGAACACCAGACACATAATTCCAAGGATAAATTACAACAGACCTTCGAGTCGATCTTAGCTTGCTTCTGACCTTCAAGTTCACTGCAACGAGCATTCGCTCCAACATATTGGTCCCACAGAAACTTGAGTTTTAGATCACATGATTTCTGTAGATGTAACCTTTCTACCTCAGCAAAAATGTTATAATACAAATCTTCAAAGATCTTATGAGAGGTGGTACAGAAAGTAGTCTAGAAATTATAGTGCAAGGAAACTGATGAAATAAACACATCATTATTAGGCTGAGTTGAATCAGAGCGAGACACTATCTGGAATTCCTTAAACCAATGGACCAATATTTTATGTCAAGCCAGCTCCGCAAATCAAACAATTAGATATTCATGCCCCTTCAGGCTGGCATTGGGCCACGCCTCCTTTGGTTAGGTCAGATATCCCTCTAATTTAGAGGTGTCAAGGAGCCAATAGGGGGGCGTGTTGACTCACCCATTGGTCGGAAAGATCAATGACCGAGTTAATTACCACCTAATAAATCCTAAAAAAATATATAAAAAAAACTTTGAATAAATACGTGAAAATGTAAAAATATAAAATATTATTCTACCAATATATTTCGAGTTGGATAGAGCCAATATTGATTGAGCTGACCCCCAGCTCGTTATCAGCTCTGATAGAATCGAGCCCGCAATGAGCGAGCTGTTATTGAGCCTCAAGGCCGAGCCAATATCGAGCAATTTTCAAGCTACAAGCTAGATTGCCACCCCTACTATGATTCAACTAGTTTCATCAACTTACTTCCTGGTATACATTAAGGGCATAATTCCTGGGCATAAGATTAGCTCAGAAGTTTGATTTGTGAACAATGATATGTTTGCAAAACAAACAAATTGAAAGCGTAATAAATCAGATTGGATTGGCAATTTCAGTTGGCAGCTTTTTGATAAGGGTAACCCAACTGCAAGATTAGATTACACTACAGAATAAAAACTAACTCAATTGAAGACCGACCATATTATCCCCAGGAAAGACGGGAAAAATTTACAACACGGCCCAAGATCTTCCATGCACCAATTGCAATTTGCAGCCATGTGGAGATATTCTCCAAAATCTGCTGTGGAAACTTATTATGGGCCCATAAAGACTGTGCAGGTAATGCAATGTGAAAAGTTTCCCACCTGTACTTGCTCACTTGTCACCAATCTAAATTGTTCTTGTATTCTCACTTCTCAGCTAGGAAGCACCGACACTTCTAGCAGTGGAGCGTGTCCGTATCCGACACCGTGTCAGACACGACATTCGTTGGACACTCGTCAGACACGTGTCCAACACTTTCAAGGCGTCTTTTTTTTTAAGTTTTGTCACGTGACATTCAAACTATAGATGCACAACAACACAACCATGTCGGCTTCTTCGCTGGGTGGAGTTAGACACAAGATCGGGTTTAAAAGTAGCTCCTACTTTTTCCTTTCTTTCGCAATCTAAAGCCCTAAGCTTAAAATATTAAGGTCCAACAAGTTAATACCAACTTGGTGCATTGATGAACAGTGGCATCAATGTTTAAGCTAAAAAGTATACAATTTTTGTACACTATTTAATCATATATCTTTCAATAAAGTATTCTTGTACATATGACATACAAAAAAGTTTTTTTGTCTACGTGTCCTTGCCGTGTCGTATCCTATATTTTACGAAAATCATTGTGTCGGCGGCGTGTCCATGTCGTATGTCCGTGTCTGTGCTTCCTAGCTTCTCAGTAACATATGATTAACCTCATCGAAAGGTATATCTAAATTCAAAACTTGAAAATTCCTTTACAATAACTTTTTATGCAATCCGCCAACAACCAATAGAGGTTGATGAAAGAGTCATTAAAGCATCAAGAGTGAGACTTGCTCTAATATAAGACAAATGGGTGCACATCCACAGTTTTAAGTTTAAGCCGAAACTGCATTATTTTGGCCCGATATTTCACAGTTTGATCGGCACTAGTCCAAAGACACCACATGTCACAGCCTTGAAATATGATGGTTGGAATAGATCCAACTAGTATAGGGGCTGGTTTCAGACTTCCATCTGTCATATCAGGCTGTCTCGCCCTTTGGCACTATTTTTGTCTATTCTGCCAAAAATAGCCCAGAATGGCCCTAAAGACCCAAAAAGACTCGTAACCCTATCATAAACCACCGGGTGAGATTTGGGGCTGGTTTTGGTTTTGTTCATACTTCACATTCTTGATCAGATTTCTTTTTCTTGCTAGGCCTCCGTAGAGGGAATCTATTAACCAATCATAAAACCTAATTTTTCTCCCTAGGTTGATTGCTTGCCTCTCTCATGTGGTGCAACACTTAACAAGGCTCCATTCCTGATCATGTTCAGCCTTGCGATGCCGAATACTGTTCATGGTGTTCGGCCTTGCAGGGCTGAACACGCCCAGGAACAGAACAGTAAACCACCAATCTCCATCGCCTTGGGTGGGGTGGGGGTGGGGGATAGCAAGGGAAGCTTAAGATCGATGGTAAACAACCTCAAGATCGATGCAAAGCTCAAAAATCAGCAAACAAAACCTTTAACCCATCAACCAAAAAGTAACCATAACCATGTTAAAGCTTGGGAAAGGTGCCTTGCACATCAACAAAGAGATGGGGGGAAAGATGCTCAGCAAGATCCTACTGTGTTGAGACAAAAGGGTTTGGTTGGAGGTTGAAGAAGATGCAAAGTATAGTATATGGCTAGAGGTTCAAGAAGAGGGTAATTTGGATATTATTTGTGGTGCATTGAGTAAAAATGTATGCCTTAAAACTTGGTTGTGGTGTGTAAAGTAATTGTGGTGCACTAAGAAAAATTTGTGGTGTATATGGAATCATCTTTAATATTTCCAGATCAGATGAAAACGCTTGAATATCTGCAGTTCAAGAATCATTCCTGTTCAAGGCGTTCAGATCGATAAGATTGCTAGCAACCTAGCACATAGCACAATACCTTGTGTTTTTATTTTTTGGGCTTTTTTGCACAATACTTTACTTCTCTATCTTCAGAGTTTCTTCTTGCTTATGTTAAGGGCATGTTTGGTTCCCATGAAGTGGTCAGAAGTCACTTTTTTTAAGTGACTTTCGAGCCACTTCATGTGTTTGATTACTCGGAAGTGGGGCTGAAGTCACTTCAGCCCCACCTTCAAATCACTGTAGCCAAAGCTGTCACTTCCCATTTCGACTTTGGGTCTTTTTGGCCTGAAGTCATTTGAGTGGCATTTGAAGTGGGAAATAATTTTAATAATATTATACTTTAATAAAATATTAATATAAGTATGTCTCACATATCACGTGTCACCTCGTGATTGGTCCACGTCATCTAAAATAGTATTAATAATATTATATTGTAATAAAATATTAATATAAGTTATAAAATTATTAATATTTTAAGATTAAAATATTGTTTTAATATTTTAAGTGGCAAATAATGTTAATAATATCATACTGTAATAAAATATTAATATAAATGGATCCACATGTCACGTGGCACCTCGTGATTGGTCCACGTAATCTAAAATAGTATTAATAATATTATACTGTAATAAAATATTAATATAAGTTATTAAATTATTAATATTTTAAGATTAAAATATTATTTTAATGTTTTAATTTTAATGTTTTAAATGACAAATAATGTTAATAAATATCATACTGTAATAAAATATTAATATAAATGGATCCCACATGTCACGTGGCACCTCGTGATTGGTCCACGTCATTTAAAATAATATTATTTTTAATATTTTAATATAGGAAAATTATTAAAATATTAAATAGTTGGGGGTGACCATATCCCACTTCAAACACCAACCAAACATCAAAACTCAGAAACCCCCAGAAGTCACTTCACTTCACTCCAGTCCACTCCCCAGAAGTCACTTCACTTCAGCTCACTTCTAAGCAACCAAACAGGCCCTAAGCCAAAACGGAAAAACCAAACTGAAACTTCGAACCATAGAAATATGCCTCATGCTAATGTGGATTTTCATGCTCATTCTCCTTCAGTCCGTACCCTCAATCATAAACCGAAATATAACACATTCACATAGCAAGGCAGCTTGTAAAAGAGTACTGATTGTTGAGATACATAATAACTCTTTACTTAGAACCTGTCTCATAGTAAAATAGATTTTGCACTACCATATCACACTAGTTATAAAAAAATCTAACACCCACCATTACATCTTTGAAATGTTCTTGACAATTTATGTGTTTTGATGTTTGCATGTGTTGTTTGCATCTCGCAAGTTCTAAATTTATGCAACTATCTACTTTAAGTGTCCAATGAATAATGCAAGATATAAGGCATATACCACAATATATGATAGTAAAAACAAGGATTTTGAGAGCAATATTAGCATTCACAAAGAAGCAACATATATTTGTGGTAAATCAATGTGATGCTAATGGGTATTGACACCATCAATGATACATGGTAAGTCAAGACCTTATATGAGAAGAACATATGCAAAACAAAATCAAAGGCACGTAGGGATCAGTGAAGCATGTTCATCATAGTAAAATTATCATCCATTTGGCACTCGACAGGTTTCATCTTATCTCCCTTCGTATCAGTATTTCTTGTGGGAAGTAGAAAAAGGATCAGCTTCAGTGGCACCACAGCTGTTGTGCACCTAATCTTACCAAAGGAATAACAACTTACAAAGTAAGCAGCTTATTGTTGACGTCAGGAAAACATAAGCAAGAAGAAACTCGGACAGATAGAGAAGTAAGGCCCAGCTTTCAGAATCAATGATATGTAAAGCATATAAAAAGTGCTAGAAACTCCAATTAACGGGTATCTCATGTCTAAGCAACTAAGACTCTGAAAGTATTAGAAGGCCAAACTATACCTTTTTATCCTGCAAATTCTTTTCAAGATCCAACAACCTTGTCTTCATTCTATTCATAAGGTTCAAAGCCACCTCGTTGCTAAAAGAGTTCTCAGGTAGAGACCCTAGATTATGCTTCGCAAAAATCCTCTGAATGGTTGAATCACGTTCACGGCTCAAAGACATATGCGCCTAAGACATAAATAATGTTATAAAAATCAACTATTAAAGATGAAATACACTAATATAGGTCAAAAGGAATCTTGGCATATTACATCAGCTTCGGCCTGAAGCTTCCCAATATCCCGCATAGAATCGTTGATTGACTGCACAAGTCGAGAACTTGTTATCTCTTCATCATTCATGTTCCTCTCCAGCTTACTAATTTTCGATTGTAGGAGCGCTATCCGTTCTTCGAACTTTGTTTGCCACTCTTTTAAATCCTCATCAGTATCTAAACAAAATAAGCAGAAGGACCAGATAGTCGGTAACAAAAATACAGCATATTAAAACCGCATGATATGGTTTTATTTGCGAAATCGTCCCACAAGCAACTATAGCCCATAGTATCTTGACATCAGTGTTGACCACAAGACCCTATGTCATTATCCCCAAAGAAGGTGTTATACCAGCTACATAGTGGCCGTTTGGATACACGGGATCCGCCGGGATCCCGTGTATCCGGTGAACGCGCGGATCCCGCACCGCGGGATCCAGCGTTTGGGTTCCGCGCGGATTCCAATTTCGGCGTCTGCTCGATTGTATCCGCGCCCGCGGATACCGCGGATCCCGTGGTATCCAAACGCGCCCATAGTGTGTACTCCCTTGCAGGTATTATCAGAATGCACTTGCAACAATATGCAGTGAACTAAATCCAGAGCTCATTAGATGACCTTTCTTGCACTTCCAAAACAGCTAAAGGTATCTACCCTTCACCCTATCAGGCCATAAGTACCACCATGTGAGTTGATTTTGTGAGTTAAATGTCAACAAGGCCATTCAATTATTTACTTTCTAGCTATCATTAGTTTCTCAAGGGAATTTTACATCGAGATTTAATGTAAATAAGCAGTTTTAGCAAACCCAAAATCCACACACTGCACATGTCAGTATAATAGACTTAATTCTATTTCAGCAATTCATGAATGCATCAGCATACATTGATGATTGATCAACCTTCATTTTCCTCCGCAAGAGCAGCATACTGTGCTTGTTGCAGCTTAAATAAGGTGCTTCTTGCAGTAGCATTTGTTGATATTTGGTCCTGAAGCTTCCTGATTTCCTTCATGGTGTTTTCTGTCTGCAGGATCTTACTCTCCACCACCTGAATGCTCTTTTCTAGCTCCTTCATCTGTGCCTTTAGAGCTTCAGCTTTCTCTTGATCTTGAGATATGCTATCACGAAGCTGCAAAGAAACTCAGGTCAGTTTAAAGGCACTTCCAAAAGTATAATAAATGGCTACTACTTCCACAAAGACTTCGAAAAATATCAGAACCACGGATTACCATTGTAATGCTTCAGCACATTACATACATCGACACGGACCCCCATGCCGATACATTTGCTAGAGATTGAGAGCTCTGTGCCACCGACGACATACGCCAAACGGCACTTGTCAGGCCAGTCTCTCGGTATGGACACCGTACGGGCGGCACGTATCATGCCAGTCTACGTGCTAACAGTAAGGTAATCCTTGATCGAATCCAAATGATGTCTCAAAAAAGTAAGATTGGTTGAATGCGCAAAGCCAACATCAAATAACTGGAATAAATAATGAGAACCTTTGTGAAAGAACATAGGACTATACAAGCAAGTGCTGCTTTGAGATTAGTTAGCATATGTCAAAGATGTCACCAGAATTGCTTTGATGAGCATAACGAGATAGTTTAGCCTGGCCAGAATGGCTACAAATGTGCATGCTTCTAAGTTAAGGGAAGAAGATTGTCCAGAAGATCTCTACAATTTTTTTTTATCATTGATGTAAAGACAAGTGTATTTCTGGAAGAATAAGAAGCTTAGAGAGACAAGGTGAATCAAACCTTGTACGCAGCATCTTTCAAGGTCTGAAGGTTCTCCAACTTTAGCTTGAAAGTCTTGATCTCTTGTGCTTGATCCTTGTGAAGTTTTTTTATGACCTCCAAAGCCTTGGTATAGCTGTTATGTGGGAAACGGAAGTAGAAGATTACAACCACAATGGGCCTATTGAAGATATGACTCTGACTTCGTACATAGCTCATCACAAAATGTGTACATGAAATAGCATGCGGCTTAGGATGAACTATCGTATAATTTCTAGATAAGCAACAGCTGGAATCCCTGCAGTTTATGAGTTTTCCAATCAGGTAACTCAAATGCCAGAGCTAATTGAAATGCCAGGTAACTCTCTACTGATAATCTTGGGGCATCATGCATGTCCCATTGTGATCCACCATGGAGAGAAATACCAAAACACTTTCATGAATTACACCAAAAAACTAAAAATCAAGTTCATTAATGTTCAACTAAGACCCAAGCACCCATTGTTTCAATGCTTAAAGCCAAAGCTTGACCTTTGAGTTAAGTATATTTGACACAGATCCTTTCAGAATCATATCACACATTTTTAGTAATACTCATGCATCATTTTCCCTAGAGAATCATTTTTCTGAAAGTTGAATTCAGTCTTTTCGACATTGATAATTTCCCATTTTGATTTGATTTAACCGCATATGTCAAGTAAAGATTATACAAGCATATATACATACCTATAAGCATATAGACATACATGAAGAGAATATCTAACCAACACCATTATTAAACCAGCTTCAACCTAAGAATCACTCCGTACTATATCCGAACTTCAAAGACTAAGTGGCTACATGATAGGGATGTGATGGAGATAAACAAACTCCTAACTGCTCCAGGTTAATGTACATAACTGCATATGTTTAGATCTATATGATGGATGTTGGAGACTGCGACAACAAGAAATAAATGCTGTAGGTTACAAAGCAATTCCGAAGTTCAGTATGCCTCGTGTCTGGAATTCACATACTTGATCAAAACTTTTTCTCCTAACATATTAAGCCAACTAGTACTACCGAGTTGCAGAGAAGATATCATCAAACTTCTTCTTTAGTGTTGAGGGATCTTGCAGCGGCCAATTAGAGTCATCTTGATGAACAAATATCACATTCTCTAGGATTGCCTTTGAGACACCCATTAAAGCAGGGATCTCTCTGTCCATATCTGCACATCTATAGCTCAGGCACACTTTCTGCAACCAGACAAGCATCAACAAAAAAAAGTTAGCCCAGACAGATGCATCCTCACCTAAAAAACCACAAAACAAAGCCGAACCAAATGACCCGAGCTAATGCAACTGAAGACCTTGAGTATGTGGACGTGTTTGACATACCTCTCCAGTGTGCGGACTGATGGTTTGGAGGACACTCTCAATAGCTTTAAACTCCATCTTCGAGGCCTTCTGGGTGAGCTGAAAGGATCGAATGCACACAACATCCTTCCCAGCTGCTGTCTTGAACCGCAGCTTGATCTGTCCCTTAGTCTCTGTCTCGCCTGCCACCTTACCAAATAACAACCCCATAACAACGTTTAAGAAAACCCATGTGTTTCATACAAAGGGAAATGTAGAAAGGAAGAGACCCTCGAAATGTATAATGAAATTTGACAATTCATATGACCGAAAAAGGGACATTTTCAAGGTGATAAAGTAAGAAGAGAAAGGAGGTAGGATGGGTTCCAAACAAAATTAGCAACAAAATCATGCTGGGAAGAGAAATAAGAGGAAGGATTGCGCCCAAAGGACAAATTGTTTCATCATTTAAGTCAGTCGTAAAGCAGCAAATGGGACTGCGAGGAGAGGGAGAAATGGAACATTACCACAAAGTCATCATTCATATTCCAATAATCCTAGTACAATAACCATATAAATTGTGGCATCTATCAATGAAAGAAAGCTTCGAATGATTAAGGCAAAAGGTTGAGCAAATGAAGGTAGCTTTTAAAAGGAAAAGGTTGTCAAGGAGACAACCAAAATCGAGCAAAGGAAGGTAGCGTTTAAAAAGAAAAAGTGGCTCCTGCCCAGCAGCAACTTTACTAAGAACACTCATGTGCTGAAATGATCAACAAAGGAATGAAGAACAACGCCCACTAAAGATTTCAACAAGAACCCCACTTCCTCGAAAGATACCTCAAAGAGGAAGGATCAAGTAGGGAACCTTGGGGTCATGGATGAAGCTGTGTCCGGACCTGGAGTTGGGTGGCAGGTCCCCAGTGCACGCCACCTTCAAGCACTCGATGATGGTCTAAGAATAGCCAAATGAGCATCAAATCAAACAGAATCCAACACTGGATTCAAGAAGAGGAGATAGATGCGAAGAGATGGATATATATAGATAGAACTAGCGATGTAAACCATACGGTCTTGCCGGCGCCGTTCGGTCCGACGATGAGGGTGAGTGGCCTGAAAAATGTGATGACGTGCTTGTTCTCCGGATCAAAGCTCCGTATCCCCTTCACCAGCATCTTATCCACCGTACTCATTTCTCCTCCTCCTCTCTCTCCTCCCACTCACTCAATACCAATCCAAGAGGCCCTTCGAGTGAGGGTTATGGGAGGGTTTTGGAGATCGCTCCGGAGAAGACGACCACCCGAAGTGGTTCTCAGGGCACCCACATCAGCTCCAGCAAACCCATCACTTCCCTATTATAAGATTCAGGGAAATGGCAAAAAAAAAAAGTCTGAAACAGCCTCCCTATCTCCACCCTAAAACAGGTAGAGCTACAGTGCTCCTATATGTAGAGTGGAGGGGAGCACAGTTCAGCTTCTAATTCCTTATTTTATTATAAAAGCGCCAATCCGTGTACGTGGCCTAAACCATGCATATTATAAACGCGATCCAATCGATGGTGAGGTACCTATTAATTGATCTATTCCATCGATACTAAGGTATCGATTGACTAATTAATTGATCAATATCCCACTACCGATGAAATAGATCAATCAATCGGTACTTCACTACTTATCAATGATCGAATCGGTAGTACCGATTGGTTGATCCAATCCATTGGTATCTCACTACCGATGGAATATATCAATCAATCAGTATCTCACTATCAATACACATGTCACGTGGGCATGTACTCAATGAATAAAATTGATTGATCTAATCCATCGGTATCTCACTACATATGGAATAGATCAATCAATCGGTATCCCACTATCGATTAGGTAGCATGTGCATTACACATGCCATGTGGCCATGTACTCAATACCTCACTACCGATCCGATAATTGGTACATTGTATCAATGTTGGACCTCCGATGTCCACTTTTGGCAGATTGAGACCCACCGCTGTTTTTTTGCAACAGAGGACCCCAAATCATGTTAATCCCTATTTTACCCCTCCCCTCCCATTCCATGGATGGCCATGCACATGCATCATGTTTCTCATCATCATAACCGTATTTAATGCATCAGGATTTTGGGTTTAAAAAAAAAAACCTCTCGTCACATTAAATGTGACGGGATGTGTCTTCCCGAAGCCTCTTCCTCTCTCCCGCCGGACATGGCTCCTCCCGCCATCTCCTCTTCTCCCTTTCCACTACCTCCTCTTCTCTTCTCACTCTCCACTCTTCTCCCTTATTCTTTCATCTCTCCTTCATTTCCACTGCCTCCTCTTCTCTACCTTCATACGTCTCAGCTTTCTTCGCCAAAATAGTCCACCGGATAGAGCTCTCGACACATACAAGGCAATGAGAAGCGTTTCGTTGCATTGCCACTTCAACATACATGTTATAAATCATGAACGCAATCCATATTATTTGGGGGTACTTCCACGATCGACGAGTTCTCATCGGACCTTGCTCTTGCTCAACTAAAGGCTCACTTCCATTTTCTGAGCAATCTATCTCCTATTGACGTTGAGTTGTTCTTAACATACGAGATACCCGACGATCCATATAGACTATATAGCCGTCTAAACATTGATATAAACACTCACTATTAGAGCCAGCAACTATTCCTCGTATACTGGGTGACATTGATCTGAACACACCTCTCGAATCATATTCAAGCGAAGACGAAGAATTAACTCAAGTGGTGGAAGAAATGACGATTAACGGACTCCCACCGGAGGCCGAAAGGTAAGTTATAGAAGCGCGGGTATAATTATAAGATGTGTGTGTATAAAATTCTATATACGTGTCTGAACTTCTTTTCACGAGTATTAATAGGCTACGCACGTGTACAAAATTTATGAATGTGTACGCGGTTTACATGGCTTTCGCATGTATTACTAGCTCACACACGTGTCTATGAACGCGTATAAATCTGAACACACATGCGTATAAATGTTCATACGTGTGTACAAAAGCATCATAACATGCTTTTGATGTGGTGCGTTTCTACCGGGTAGTACAAAGACTAAAAGAAATAAAAAAAAACGTAAATTTTTTTATGACGAACCAACCCTAAAAGGCGCTACATGTGTATTTTTTATGACGATATGTGTATTTTTTTTAAAAACACGTGTTTCAAAAAAGTATGTAATTCTATGATGGAAGCACGGGTATAATTATTAGATGCGTGTGTGTGAAATTCTACATACGTGTCTCAACTTCTTTTCACAAGTATCTTCAGGATACGCACGTGTACAAATTTGATGAATGTGTACAAAGTTTGTTACATACCACCCAAACAACTTCAAAGCAAACTGTTTGTTACATCAACTAAACTACTACTTCTTCTTTACGGTTTGTGTTGGAGCATGCTTTCTTTTATCCCCGCAGCGCTTCCTCGTAGTTTCTCCCTGAGCTGGCTCAGTGGGCACCTCCGCTTCACTAGGTATCGTGGAATCGATGGGCATCTCTTCCATCTCAGAGAGCACCTCCAGCTCATGCTCATTCAAAAGGCACGCCTTCTACTTGTCGACACTTACTAAGATATACACAAGCTGTCCACGAATGCCCGCAATGTTGATTTATCTGAACTCAAAATCGTTAATCGTCATTTCTTCCACCACTTGAGTTAATTTTTCGTCTCCGCTTGGACATGGTTCGAGAGGTGTGTTCATATCAATGTCACCCAGTATACGGGGAATAGTTGCTGGCTCTAACAGTGGGTGTTCATATCAATGTTTAGACGACTATATGGTCTATATGGATCGTCGGGTATCTCGTATGTTAAGGACAACTCAACGTCAATAGGAGATAGATTGCTCAGAAAGTGGAAGTGAGCCTTCAGTTGAGCAAGAGTAAGGTCCGATGAGAACTCGTCGATCGTGGAAGTACCCCCCAAATAATATGGATTGCGTTCATGATTTATAACATGTATGTTGAAGTGGCAATGCAGCGGAACGCTTCTCATTGCCTTGTATGTGTCGAGAGCTCTATCCGGTGAACTATTTTGGCGAAGAAAACTGAGACGTCCGAAGGTAGAGAAGAGAAGGCGGTGGAAATAGAGGAAAGATGAAAGAATAAGGGAGAAGAGTGGAGAGGAAGAAGAGAAGAGGAGGTAGTGAAAAGGGAGAAGAGAAGATGGCGGGAGGAGCCATGTCCGGTGGGAGGGAGGAAGAGGCTTAGGGAAGACACATCCATTAAATGCGATTATGATTATGATGAGGAGAAACATGATGCATGTGCATGGCCATTCATGGAATGCGAGGGGAGCATGCGAGGGGAGGGGTAAAATGGAAATTAACATAATTTTGGGTCCTCTGTTGCAAAAAAAAAAAAAAACAGTGGTATGAGTCTCAATTTGCCAAAAAAAAAACAGTGGTATGAGTCTCAATCTGCCAAAAGTGAAAATTAGAGGTTCAATTTGGCAAATTATTCCCTTAGCTCGCCCTTGCAAGACCCTGCTCTATAGTAACATATTTTAAGACACTTGGGCAAATAAAACCTAACCGGATGCGGATTCAGCGCTACAGACTGGGATTCGATCCGATAGGATCCGACCGGCCCTATAACCCAGCAAAGCTCTCTCGATTCTCTAGTGTGAGAAACCCAATGGAAGAAGAAACCCAACCCCAATTCCAACGCCTCCACCCTCACCATTACCACCACCACCACCATCTCCACGCCCACTTCCACACCCATGCCCCTCGCCACTGCTCCCACCATAGCCTACCCCACTTCCACCTCCCTCTCTTGTCCGTCCACCATTGCAGGTGCAGACCCTGCGTCCCCTTCCTCCTCCACCACCACCACCACCACCATCCCCCGCTTCCGTCCACCAGTGCGTTCTCTTCAAATCCTCCTCCCAACTCATTAGTCTCCCAGGTCGATGAGACTGGCACTAGCGTTGCTGGGTATGTTTGCAACTATACTCGTTTGGTATTCTGATTTTCTTGTGGATTGCTGGTGGTTTTCCAGTTGGTCTGGCTTAATATTCTTTGTTCAAATGTTAGCTCATATCAGTTGATTGGACTTGTTTGTTTCGGTTATTTTTTCCGAAGATTAACACGATAAGTTTTTTTTGTTCTTGCTGGTGAATTTGGAATGGTTTTCTGAACGGTGTAGCTTCGAGGTGTGAGTTGTAGGACCGATTAAATAGAAGCGTTCGGGTGATCAGAGAGGAAAGGGATATCCCAAATCTTTGGGTTATTGTTGGATGAGAAGTCTCGTACTCATCCAATTGAGGATTCTTAAAAGTAGGAATCTTGCCTATGCTTTATCCTTGAGTATTTATTGACGTACATAAAAGCATTAGTGTCTGAAGTATTTGGGGTTTGTCTAATATATCTTGCTGTTGTAGTAGGAATGGTGAGGACTCTATTGTTTATCATAACAAGCTACTTGTTGGAATCTCAAAACTTTCATCTATGTTAATCTAGGTCATTTCCTCTTCCTTCCCACGCCTTTGATGCAATGGTGACTCCTCTTCACAGTGAGCTGTCTTTTAATCCTCACGTTATTTGTCCAGAGGACAATGAGAAGATATAAATGTAATCTTTTTCCACCTTTTCCCTAGTTTCCCTGCTGCACATGTCAACTCGTTCTTGTAGGGAATAATCACCATTCCTCGATAGCCTTCAACCTTCAATTTTATCTTGGTCGAGCCTTTTGTCCAAATGACATCTGTAAAGCATGTATGGATTGCAAACTAATCACTTAATGTGCAGCTTTATCTGTGCAACCTTAACTATTTCACGTTTAGTTCCCCTATATGTGACGATGCAAATATAGCGAGATATGGAGAAATGAATAACAATTTAAGTAAATGGGTCTATTATTTTGAATTTCAACATGCCGAATCTGCATATTGTCATCTCAAAAGCTAAATTATGTCAAGTAGTAGTATGATAAGAGGTTCATTCAAGTAACTTCTGAGTTCCATTGCACAATCATGGCATAGGGAGAACAAGTGAACCAAAATTGGGAGAAAAATCTATGATAAAAGAATATCTTCTCTTTACCTCTATGATAGAGAAGGTCAAGGATATAAAGATATCTCTTCTTTGCTTCTATGCTCTTTTGATCTAGGCATTTTTCTTTGTTGATAACTTGAGACCTCTCGTGCGAACTAGAGATCTTTTATATGTGGTTAACAGTAATTATAAGAGAGACCCCCATTGGAGATTTCGTGGGAATTAAGGAGCAGCGAGGATTGAGCTGTTTGTACTCACGATGCTCAGGGATTTGTGGCTTCAGAATATTCTTGCCACTTCTTTTATGAAGCATCTATGCACAGAGAGGATGGTCATGGACTCCAGTGGGAGAGTATATGGGGTGGGCCTTCGGCCCTAGAATTCATGCATTCCTTTGGTGAGCAACATACAGATCCCCACATAGGGGAAACGTTTGGCATATTGGTTCCTCTACAGAACCTTCATGCTCGAGATGCCCCTTAGAGAGGAGATCTTTGGCCATTTATTTTTGGGATAATTACTTTTGAGTCCTCCAATACTTCTAAAATTACAAATGCACCCGTACAATCTTTGGCCTCATGTATGTACCCCTAAAAACATTGAAAAAATGTTAACCATGCCCCTGAGTTACTTCCCGGTGAATAAATAGAGAATATTCTTAACGCTGTTAACGGCATCATGAGAAAAGTCACTAATTTAGGGGTACATTTGTAATTAAGTAATTTTGTATGGGGTTACATTTGTAATTAAGTAACTTTGTAAGTTTAATTAAGTAAACTTTTCCCCCAATGATTAGATTTATACCGTGGTTAAGTTAGATGGATAGACGGGCTTAAACGGAGGGGTGTGTTATATTTTTTCAATGTTTTTAGGGGTACATACGTGAGCCTAAAAATGTAGGGATACATTTGTAATTTAAGAAGTTTTGGGAATTCAAAAGTAATTATTCCCTTATTTTTCCATTGTCCTTATGCGGTGGAGGTCTGGAATTGTGTTTTTGGTAAGGGATGGATCTCTCAAAAGGAGTCAAGGTTGGATTTTGTAGCTTGATCTGCTGGAGGTCTTTTCGTCAATTGACGGCAGCAGCCCCCTGAAGTTGAAGCTTGGGTACATGATGTGGCTCCTTTGGAAAGAGCGTAACAATCTTGTTTTTTGGGATTGATGTGGTGTGCCAAACAACCTTGGGCTTTGTGGACTAGATGTTGGGTAAAGGGGTGGATCCATACCATGTGAATGTTGCGGAGGCAATGGGCATCCTTCGGGGTCTTATGGACGCTGAAAAAGGGGACTCCAATGCATTCTTTTTTATTCAGATTGCTGCGCTTTGGTGGACAGCAAAATGGTAGGCGACGCTAGCTGCATTACATTTGTAGGCAATTACAACACGTCTGCTGGGTTGCCGCCCATTTTATGGAGATCATTCTTTTGTTCATCGCAAGAATGTGTAACATCATAGTGGATAGCCTTGCTTGGCTAGGCAAGAGCAGCCCTAACAAAGTCTTTTGGGTCAGGGATTCGGGAGTTCCCGGCTCCTGTTGATCCTGTTTAGAATAAGTAGTTTTGCTTTTCTGTTAGCCCTTGGGCTCAACTTATCAAAAAGAAGGAATTGAGGCATGCTGTTACTTACCTTCGCATACTCTTTATGTGGTGCTAGTTTTGTGTGATAGAATTAATAAGTTTGTAATTGTTTGCAGGTTGCAAGAAGAGTGGAGAGAAGATCTGGAAGTAGAAGAAGAGGAGGAGGATGTGTTTGTTCTGACAGATGAATGGAAGGATTTTTTTGCAAAATCTGAAGCTAAAAGGAGAGCTGGTACACCATTTGTGTCTTCATCATTTTAGTACAAGTAGCAAGCTATTACTCCTTTTTTTTTACCAAAAATTCTTTAATTTGAAGCCAGATTAGTTACTTTTGCCGGCATACTTCAATCTGAAGCTGACTTTGATGTCTTCATGTACAGATAAGCAACGCAAACAAAAAAAGGGTGGCAAGAACAAGTAATTCACCATCTTGATGTCCATTACATCCAACAAGCCCCTATCATGACTGTTGGATTGAGGTCTCTGTACAAATGGCCCCTGCTGATGAATTCTTATCAATTCTCATGTCAATCCGAGAGTCCGAGAGCCTGCTGATTTTGTGTCAATTTCAACAATATATTATGTACAATAGAAGTATAGAACTATGCTTGCCTAGAAAATTCTCTTCACTTTTCATTGTACTTATCCTTTACCATCATGGGGGTGTTATTTTGAGTGGACTTATTACCTCTGTAATGCGATATTTTATGTTTATCCTCAATAGTTGAGCTTGAGCGTTTAACCGCGTCTTGGGATCATCGAAATTTGGCTATCAACACCTTGACAGATACCAAGCAACTTGGCCTCGAGCCAAAGTGTCTGCATGGTTTAATCACTCTTTTTTAAGTTTGAAGATGAATAATGTCTGCATGGTTGCTGGATTATTGCTACGCCTCGAGCCAAAGTGTCTTAGCTTCTTGATAAGTTGGCTGTTGCTGGCGCGATGTGCTAATGTTGGCAATGGACAAACTGATCGCTCTCAACTAGTTAAGACCCTGCTGCATTATTAACAGTGGTGATACTTGGAATGGGGAGCGACTTGTAATAAGAATGCGAGACTACAGTCACTCTCTCTCTCCACTTTCATCACCATGGCAAAGGGGTGCAATGTCCTCCAGGCGTGTGATTTATAAACCATAGGTCACACGAGTCTTTGCCACTGCACGTTACACTCACATGCCCTGCATCCTAGGTCTCGTTTGGTTGTGGGATAGTCTATTTCGGGATTAGATGGGATAGGAATTAGTAACCGGGATAAGTTGTGGGATAAATTTTATAATTAATTGGTGTTTACACCAAATTTGTGAACCTTGTTGATTGGTACACCACTATCATTAGATTTAAGGTGTAAACACCATTTTATGTCAGTTATGGTTAGTTATGTATTTCTGATGACATTTTTGCCCCTCTGTTAACCCAAACCCTAATTCCAACTCTATTTTCTTTTTTCAGTTTTCTCTTTTCTATTTTCTATTTTTAGTTTTTTCTTTTCAGTTTTCAATTTTCTCTTTTCTCTTTTCTCTTTTACAGTTTGGTGTTCATGAGTATTCTCTTTTATCTTTTTCATTGATGTTTTCGTTGATGTTCATAGAAAGATTGCATTATTCTCTTTCTCTCATTTTCATTAATGTTCATGAGTATTTTCTTTCCTCTTTTCCAATGATGTTCACGAATGGAATACAATATTCTCTTTTCTAAAAGAGAAAACCCGTAAAAGAGAATAATGGGGAATGGATTGCATTGCAGTATTCTCTTTTCTCTTTTCTCTTTTCTCCATCGTAGCATTGCTGCATCTTCCCCATCGCAGCATCACCATTGCAACATCCTCCGCCTCCCCATCGCAACATCCTCCGCCTCCCCATCGCAGCTGCCATCGGTCCCACTGCCATCGCGCTGCCGCGCGCCGCTGCTGATCAACGCTTAGGAGGGAGAGGAACGGCGGCGGTCGGGAGCCGGCGGATCTGGATCTGGGAAGGAGAGGAGCAACGGCGGTCGGAGGCGGCGGTGGAGCAGGGCGCTTTGAGGTCTTCGAAGCCCATGCGGCCATCGACGTTGAGGTCCATGACACGGGAAGCCTCGGCTAGGATCTCCTCGGCGCCATTCCTCGCAGAGGAGGAGGAGGATTTGTCGCTGGAGGAGTCGAGGACGCGCTTGAACTCATCGAGCTCGACAAAGCCGTCGTTATTGGGGCGGATGATGTCGTCGGTGGCTGTCGGCGCGCCAGCGGATCTGGATCTGGGATGGAGAGGAGCGGCGGTCGGGCACTGACGGATTTGGTTCTGGGAGGGAGAGGAGCGGCGGTCGGAAGCGGCTGATCTGGATCTGGGAGGGAGAGGAGCGGTGGTCGGGAGCCGGCGGATCTGGATATGGGAGGGAGAGGAGCGGCGGTCGGGAGCCGGCGGATCTGGATCTGGGAGGGAGAGGAGCGGCGGCGTTCGGGGCGCCGGCGGATCTGGATCTGGGAGGGAGAGGAGCGGCGGTTGGAAGCGGCGGATCTGGATCTAGGAGGGAGAGGAGCGGCGGTCGGGAACCGACGGATCTGGATCTGGGAGGGAGAGGAGCGGCGGTCGGGAGCCGGCGGATCTGGGCGACGGAGCAGGGAGCTGGATCTGTATATGGAGCGCGGCCGATCTAGGCGGTGGAGCAGGGGCGCTGGTCTGGGGGTCGCATAGGATCTTGCGGCGGACCAGGACGGCGGAGTGGGCGGCGAACTAGGATGGCGAAGGTGGGGCGGATCTGGAGCCGCCGGCTGGGGGGGGGGGGGTGGGGGTTAGGGGGGGAGGGGGGATTTAGGGGGGGGGCAGAGATGTCATTTGAAGTGGTAGATGGTGTTAAGGCCCCAAATCTTTTGCTTAGTGTTTTTTTAATAGGATAAGTCTAGTTTATGGTGTTGAGACCCTTTCCCCCTAAATTTTATCCTACCTTGGTGTTTGGTTGAAAAAGTGTGGTTGAAAAAGTGGGGATAAGGAAGTAATGATTATTTGGGATTGGTGAGGTGTAAAGTAAATGAATATAGTTTGGATAAAAAAAGTGGATAGGAATAAGGATTGGTGAGGTGGAAAGTAAATTAATAATATTGGTACTTTAATTAATAATGTGATAATACATAAATATTCACCTTGGCTTTAATAAATTACTTAATAATATGATAATACATATTATATTAATTAAAGTATAATATTACCACCCCACCCGTCCTTTTCGACGCCTCCTCCTGCTAATCCCTCTCATATCAACGCCCACTTATTTGCCATATCCTGCAGACGCCCGCTCATCCGCCATCGTTAGCATTGATGCCCGCCTGTCCTCCACCAAGTCGTATGCCTCGACGGTGTTGGGGGCATTTTTGTCGGCACCGTGACCTTCAGCGACGAACACGTGACCTCCACTTACAGCGAATACGAAAAAGGATCACATCGTCACATGGCATAGCATGATAACATGGCATGGTTATACACATCATTGCATCCTCATGCTGACTCATTTATATTAATATAATAATTTTTTATTTTTTTCATTATAAATATAATAATTAATTTATTATATTAATTTATACACATCAATGAGCTACCTTTTCTATTATTAATTTATGTTAATTTATATCATTAATTTATACACATCAATGAGCTACCTTTTCTATTATTAATTTATACACATCAATGAGCTACCTTTTCTATTATTAATTTATATTATTAATTTAATTTTGGATTGGTGAGGTGTAAAGTAAATTAATAATATTGGATGAAAAAGGTAGGATAGTAATAGGGATTGGTGAGGTGGAAAGTAGATGGGGTAGGTGGGGTTTGGGGGGTTTTTGCATACAACCCCCTCTAATCCTGGGATTAGGAATCTCAGGATAAACCTTATCCCCACCCTTATCCCCGGGTGGGGATAAGGCCCTGTTTGGATGCTATCCCGGGACAGGGGCAACCAATCCCGGGATTGGTTGCCCTTATCCCAGTACCAAACAGGGCTATAGGGTGCGTTTGGTCGCGGGATAGTCTATCCTGGGATTAGAGAGGATAGGGATTAGTAACATGGGATAAGTTGTGGGATAAAATTTATCCCATTTTGGTGTTTGGTTGAAAAGTGGGGATAATGAGGTAATGATTACTTGGAATTGGTAAAGTGGAAAATAATTAATAATATTGGATGAAAAATGTGGAATAAGAATAGGGATTGGTGATGTGAAAAGTAAATTAATAATATTTGTACTTGAATTAATAATATGATAATGTATAAATATTCACCTTGGTTTTAATAAATTACTTAATAATATGATAATACATATTATATTAATTAAAGTATAATATTACCACCCCACCTAGCCTGTTCGACGCCTCCTATTAATCCCTCTTATATCAACGCTCGCTTATTTGCCATATCTGGCAGACGCCCGCTCCTCCGCTATCGTTGGCATCGATGTCCGCCCGTCCTCCACCGGGTCGTATGGCTCGGCGGTGTTGAAGGCGTTCTTGTCGGCACTATGGTCACCGATGACATACACGTGACCTCCACTTCCAGCGGACGCGAAAAAGGATCACATCGCCACATGGCATAGCATGATAACGTGACATGGTTATACACATCAATGCATCCCATGTGGACCCATTTATATTAATATAATAATATTATTTTAATTATATTATTAAAATACTATAAAATAAAATAGTAGCTCAATTCAAACCAATCAAATTAGAAATTATTCATCAATTAGATTAAAATTTTACATAAAACACCCACAAGACCCAATTTTACACTCAAGTCCCTCCCTTCAATCATGGGTTTAGGAATCCCGGGATTCCTATTCATGATAAAATGAGCATTTGGGTCTTTATCCCGATAGAGGCAACCAATCCCGGATTGATTGCCCTTATCCCGTATCAAACGGGCCCAAAAAGTCGATTAAGCCCACTACACTCAGCCATACGGCCCATACCATCCTCCAGCACCCAACAACACTATGGTTGCCGAGTCCGGGGCACCTCCAGCACCTTTTGGTTGTTCCTTTGGGCCACCACAGCCTGCTATGTAACCCTTTGGTGGTTCTCTTCTCTCGGTTTCCTTGTTTTTCCCCTCTCGTCTCTCGATCTCTCTCTCGTCACTCGATCTACACCTCTCTTTGCTCCTCTCCTCTCCTCTCACCGTTGATCTCGTCCTCCCTTTCGTCTTCGAAGCCTGTTCAAAGGTGGCAATCTGGTAACTCCTACTTGCCTTTTGATTATATTGTTTGATTTGATCTCGAAGTTATTGTCTTTCTAAAACTAAACTCTAACATGGTGTTTGATTTGATTTTAGGGTTTTGGATGAACTTCTCCTCCTGAAATTTCTTTGGAGCTAATCTTCGCGTGTTTGGCTTTAATCTCAAGGCTTTTTTGTCACTGGTATTCATCCTTTGCTTGCTTTCTTCACTTGATTTATTTGCTTTTATTGAATGTTATATTTGCACTTCTTGATTTTTCTTCTTTTGATTCTCTTTTTCTTCAATCATGAGTGAGGCTACTTATTGTATTTTCTTTTTCTTTTTTTTGTTTTGTTTCTGAAAGTCTGACTTGAACAACCATCTCTTGCATAACCATATTTCATATTCAGTGGTTGAGGTTTTCCCTGATCTGGATTGTATTGCTAGAATTTGAAAGTCAGCAAAAAGCATGCCTCTGTATGATGTTCTTCTTGTGCTATGTAAATCAATCTTGAAGTCCAGCAATTAATAGTATGATTTGAATTCAACTCATAATGCTTCATAGTATCATACAAACCAGAAAACCAATTCATAGTGCTTCAATGTGATTGTTTTGTTCAGTTTAGTATAAGCACTATGAATTAGTTTGCTAGTTTGAATGTCAACTCCGTCCACTTTCCAGAAAAACTTGGAAAAATTTGTGAAGGTGTTTAGAAACCTTTTCACCTCCATGAAGGAAAACTAGCCGCGAACAACGGAAATAAGTTTAGTTTTTGTGAGAAAAGAAGATGTATTTCACCTCTTTCTTCCTGATTGTTCCAACCCTTTATCTACAATGCTTTGTTTCTACAATGCTTTGTGAGACTCTAACCTAGTTTTGTGAATAAACTCATTTCTAGTTCTCGATTAGTAGTGACTTGATAAGTGACGTGAAAGATGTTGAATCAGAGCTGAGCCTGCTTATTAGAGTTGATCTGAATGATTTGAAAGATGGTGAACTAAGTTGCTTTATATGTTCCTCCGTACAGCCTTTCAAGATTGCTCTTCAGCGTGAAGTTGTGATCCTGCATTTTTCTTGTTTTATGTCTTGATTTCTATGATAGCTGATTATGCATTAAGAGCAAATGTAATTCTCACTTGATTTGCTACTTGATTCGTTTTGTTTTCTCATTAGCCTGATGGGGGATTCTGCTTCTCACAATATCCGGAATATCTGCATTCTTGCCCATGTTGATCATGGCAAGACGACGCTTGCTGACCATCTTATCGCTGCATGTGGTGGTGGGATCCTTCACCCTAAGCATGCTGGCCGGATGAGGTACATGGATTTCCTTGATGAAGAACAGAGGCGAGCTATCACTATGAAGAGCTCTTCAATTGCTCTCCATTACAATAACTACTCCGTTAATCTCATCGATTCTCCTGGCCACATGGATTTCTGCAGTGAGGTCTCAACTGCAGCACGTTTGAGTGATGGTGCCTTGGTCTTAGTTGATGCAGTTGAAGGCGTTCACATCCAAACTCATGCAGTGTTACGACAGGCTTGGGTAGAGAAACTAACTCCATGTCTGGTTCTGAACAAAATAGATAGACTGATCACAGAGCTTAAACTTAGTCCAATGGAAGCGTACACTAGATTGCAAAGGATTGTTCATGAGGTGAATGGGATTGTTAGTGCATACAAGTCAGAAAAATATCTCTCTGATGTTGACTCTCTCCTTGCAGGGACAACTGGTGAGGTAGATCAGGAATTTGTGGAAGATGATGAGGCGGATGTGTTCCAACCTCAGAAGGGAAATGTAGCTTTTGTTTGTGCATTGGATGGTTGGGGTTTTAGCATCACACAGTTTGCAGAAATATATGCTTCCAAACTGGGAGCAAGTATAAATACACTACAGAAAGGATTATGGGGTCCTCGTTATTACAACACGAAAAAGATGATGATTGTGGGAAAGAAAGGAATGGAAGGTGTTAGTAAGGATCCTCAGCCAATGTTTGTGCAGTTTGTGCTTAAGCCTCTGTGGCAGGTCTATCATGCAGCTCTGGAAACGGATGGTGACAAAGGGATGCTAGAGAAGGTCATCAAGGCTTTCAATTTGTCCATCCCACCTCGTGAACTGCAGAACAAGGATCCAAAGAGCGTTCTCCAATCCGTCATGAGTCGGTGGCTTCCACTCTCTGATTCTGTCTTATCAATGGTTGTCAAGTGCATGCCAGATCCAGCTTCTGCCCAATCTTTTAGGATTTCGCGTTTGCTTCCTAAGAGGGATTTGGCGGTGACTGATAGCGGGCTTCACTCTGAAGTAGTTGCTGAAGCAGAGCATGTGAGGAAATGTGTTGAGGCTTGTGATTCTAGCGAGGAAGCTCCATGCGTGGCATTTGTTTCCAAGATGTTTGCTGTTCCTTATAAAATGCTTCCCAGAAGAGGTCCTAATGGAGAGGCTTTGAACAACCAACCTACAGGAGAAGCTGGGGTTGGGGAATCAGAGGAGTGCTTTCTTGCATTTGCTAGAATTTTCAGTGGGGTGCTTCATTCAGGGCAGAAGATTTATGTACTTTCTGCATTATATGATCCTCTAAAAGGAGAGTCCATGCACAAGCATTTGCAGGAAGCTGAGCTTCATTCGCTGTATCTTATGATGGGTCAAGGTCTTAATCCCGTCTCCTCCGCTAAGGCAGGGAATGTTGTTGCAATTCAAGGGTTAGGTCAGTACATTTTAAAGAGTGCAACTCTCTCATCGACACAAATTTGTTGGCCTTTCTCTAGTTTGATGTTTCAAGTGGCACCTACTCTTCGTGTGGCCATTGAACCTTCAGATCCATCTGACATGGGTGCACTTATGAGAGGGTTAAGGCTTCTTAATCGTGCTGATCCATTTGTGGAAATTTCAGTTTCTTCAAGAGGAGAGCAGGTACTTGCGGCTGCTGGTGAGGTCCATCTGGAGAGATGTATAAAGGATCTAAAAGAACGATTTGCCAAGGTAAGTTTGGAGGTCTCACCTCCAATTGTCTCATACAGGGAGACTATTGAAGGAGAAGGATTTGCCTCACCCGAGTTAAAGGCATTGACTGACGACGCTGAGTGGATTGAGAAGACCACCCCTAATGGAAGATTTCTTGTACGAGTACAAGTGCGGAAACTTCCAGGTGCTCTAACGAAAGTTCTTGAGGAGAGTTCTGAGATGCTTGGAGATGTGATAGAGGGAAAAACTACAAAGATTGTGGGATCTCATGTTGCTCCAGATGATGGTGATACCATTGCAGCACTGAGAAAGCGTGTTGCTGATTCTATAGAGAGTGAAGTGGAATCTGCTTCTGGACAAATCGATAAGGAAAAGGCTGCGAGATACAAAAGTTTCTGGTCTCGATTTCTTCATAGGATTTGGTCACTGGGCCCGAGGCAAGTTGGTCCGAACATTCTTCTTGTCCCAGATCCCAAAGTAGGTGAAGATATGGATTTTACTCATGACAAGAAGGGCATTCTTATATGTGGGTCATGCCATGTATCTAAAAAACTTGGTTTCTTAGATGCTTCGGACTTGGAAACCATTGGTGATCATGGAAGTATAGATGAATCCTCAAATGAAACAAAATCACTGCATATGGAAGCTGAGGGTCTAAAGAGTAGCATTGTCTCGGGCTTTCAATTGGCTACAGCTGCAGGACCTCTGTGTGATGAGCCTATGTGGGGTCTTGCATTCTTGGTTGAATCTTACATATTTGTTGACAGTCCTGAAGCTTCGCACCAACCCGACCAGTATGGTATTTTCAGCGGGCAAGTGATGACTGCTGTCAAGGAAGCTTGTAAGGCAGCTGTGCTTCAAAACAAACCAAGACTTGTCGAAGCGAAGTACTTTTGTGAATTGAATACCCCGACGGAACATTTAGGTGCCATGTATGCGGTACTTGCAAGGAGGCGAGCTAGAATTTTGAAAGAAGAGATGCAAGAAGGTTCTTCCCTGTTTACTGTGCATGCCTATGTGCCTGTTGCTGAAAGTTTTGGGTTCCCAGACGAGCTTAGGAGATGGACATCGGGAGCTTCAAGCGCCTTACTCGTTCTTAGCCACTGGGAACAGCTATCAGAAGACCCCTTCTTCGTCCCAAAGACTGAGGAGGAGCTCGAGGAGTTTGGAGATGGCTCTAGTGTTCCTCAAAACTTGGCCACAAAGCTTATGAATGCTGTGAGGCGACGGAAAGGCCTCCCTGTGGAGGAAAAGGTCGTTCAACATGCAACAAAGCAGAGAACACTCGCCAGGAAGGTGTAAAATTGTATCCCAAGATTGCAAGGATGACTTTTTATATCTGTAAACTACCTTATGACATCACCAATATGGCTGAAATCATTTTTGTGATATATATAGCTGGATGACTAAATTGATCATGAAACATCTGGTTCTGGTTTAATTATTCCTATCTTCTCGCTTTCTAAACTTAATTACATTCACATATTCTAAGCAGAGTTGTAGCTCAGCTTAGAAGTAGGCATTTAATGATAGATGGAGCTTGGCCACAATTGACTATTTAACTATTATTGGTATAAAGATATTTCTTGTGATAAATTTGTGAAATCTGGCTTAGTTAGTTTCAATTATTACTTCGATTAATGAAATCCAGTGCACTCTTTGGTTTCCTCATTAGTGAAGAAAGAAACCATGTGAACAACTCCAAGCAGTGCATACCATCATTGTTGCTTATGCCAGCTTTCTTTCTTTCTTTCTTTCTTCTAAGGCTAAATCAGGATGAGAATGGAATTGGAATTGGGAACAGAAATCGAAAGGAATTTGCTTCTTTGGTATTAAAAGAAATGAGACCGGTATTGATTAGGACTATTTCAAAACCAACGGAACGCTGTTTCCTAACTTGGAACGTGAGAATTCACAGTTCCTGGAAAGGGAATTTTTATTACCCTTGCTAAATGCAAGAGGCGACCAAACATAACTATAAAACTTCTACTATTCAATTAAGGGTGCGTTTGGATTGGCCTCGGATCCCAGAAAATAGGATCCCGCGGATTCCGTATCCGCCCATCGGCCAAACAGGCCCTAAAGGAATCCATACCAATGGAAGGTTGGTCATGGGAAGCTTCCGACGACGGTGGCCTTGTTGTCCCGCGTGGGGATTGCTGCGGACTCTTCATGTCGGCGATGTACTGGCCAGGATGAGTCGCTCTAGCATCAGTTTTTTTGACTGTGCGAAGTCAAAGCTGTTCTGGGACCTGGTCTTCTGCAGGGATGTGGACTTGAGAGTCTCAGAACACTGCGCTGTGGAGATTGCGCAAGTCTAAGGTGGGATTTGGCCTGTGGGTGCTATGGAAGGATCGTAACAGAGTGGTCTTTGATGCGCTGCGGACGGAGCTCCTCGTGATGGAGCGGGCGTTGGATCTGGCTCGTAGCAGAGGTGTTGGGCACTTGAAATCAATGGAGGAATGCTCATCTTCAGTTCCCTCCATATAACAGCTGCATTGAAAATTTGAAATCGAATCTTGCTAGCACTCAAAAAGTTCATACCATTACCGAAGAGAAGAGAACACAACTCAAGCAAACACATGAATACACGAAAAGATATGTACATTGCAAAAGAAAGTGGCCATAAAGGACTACATTGATTACCAGGCTTGGGTTCGTTTGCTAATGGCAGAAGTATAGACAATATCTCTGTACATTATTATTTTAAAATCAGTACTGGAGCTATAGCGATTGTTTGCTGATAAAGCTGTAAGGATGCTCTGCTCTCCTCTCCGTTTCTTTGTCTTGAGAAAAGTAGAGCACAATTTCAGTATGCTTGTACAAGCAAATTCGCAGAGAGGGTGTCTGGAATGATTTTGGAGCAGATGACTCGCTATTGTTGCACTTTTATCCTTATCAAAGGCAAACTCAGCGAGTGTGAGATGTAAAAAGGACGCTATTCGCTCACTGATTCATCATCCCTTTGACTGCGCATTCGAGCCCCCCATGATAGATTCCCTTCTGATTCTGAAAAATTTTTCATGCCCCTTCTGTGCAACCCTGCAAGTTGATCTTCCCAGCGGTTCCTCCATCCAGATTTCTCGTCTAGTTCCTGAAAGGAAACCGACTGAAAATGAGCATCCAAACAGGAGAAGGGATTTATGTTTACTATATGCTGTCACTTGGCATTTTAAAAGTGATAAGGGATGCAAAGTAGCAGCCAAATTTTTGAAACAACGACGAGTTCTGGGAAGATCTTGTAGCTTACATCGACTTCAATTTCAATAGAGTCGCGATTTGTGTACATGGGGCAGAGCATGTATACCGCACATGCCATCGAATCACTATCGATTGGTTGATGATCTAGTCCAACGGTAGAATACTATCGGGACTAGATCAACCAATCGGTATCTCACTACCGATTAGAGGACATGTGCATTACACGGCAATGTACACAAAACTTTATTGATTTCAATAACATAATATGCTCTTAGGGTTAGTCATCTCGTGCTCCTTACTGTTAACAAGTGGGGAGAATTTATGATGACAAATAACTGTTTGATTCCAGTGACAAAAACAGAAACACACAAAAAAAAACATGTTGGGCCAAAATAACAAAGAAAATTTAACACAGATAAGAGCATGAGATAAGAGGGAGTGTAAGGTCGACCCGTTTTTCTAAACAGATAGGACCAAGAACAAGAATGTCTTCATAGAGTACATTTAGCTAAAAGGGAGACAATCAGACGCCTTTCTGCGAACATCAGAAATACAAACAGCAAGAAATAAGTCCACCAAAGTTTCTTCCAAATTATGCAGGTCATAACCAAGTATATCCTGAACAAGTGGAAATAAAATAAATTCAAGATTGATTGATAAAAAATTTCCAAGAAGGCTGTCAGATCGATAAAACAATCCGCTGGTTTATCCTGATCAACAATACAAGATCTAAGATTGAATTTTAGGCACCAGGGTATCTTGGTTCATATCATCCAAACTTTTATTAATGGAGGAAGCACATGAGATTTCCACCTTCAAAAAACCAGGGAAAACAATATTTGCATCCCAAAGGAAAGCCTCGTCAATGGAAAATAGAACAAATTCACAAATGCCCCAAAAACCAAACAATTTTCCATCTAAAACAAAAACAGCAAGATGATCGAATTTGAAGCAAAAGAAAGATATGCATGGAACATATTGAACCTAATCGCCAAATCTCTATCCAAACATCTCATCATCCCCGAAGGACTCGACTAATCTGAACGCGAACGAAACTTTCAGAAGCCCATCAGTTCTCATCAACTTCTCAACCCCCAAACCCCGATAGATTGAGATGCATCTTTGACGGATGAATCTAATCAAATATATTCGTAACTTTCCCTTCGGCGAACCTCCAGAAAAACCTAACCTTGGATCAAACGAGATGGCTATAGAAACGAACCCTAAAAGACCCATACCAGATAAAAGCAGAAACCTTTCCCAAATCCCTCACCTACCCGTTACTCTTTCGACAAAGATCCTCCGGAAAAACCGAAACTTGGATCAAAAGAGATAACGCAAAACGCAAGATCGAGATCCCAACCTCGTTTAGCCGCCTCCTCGAGTTGAACACGAGGTGAAGCCCCCTGGCCAGGTCCCGGTCATACATAGCTCGCCTCCCCGGATCCGACAACGTCTCGTAGGCCTCCCGCACCTCCATGAACCGCCTGCTGTGCGCCTCCACCCGCTCCGGCGGGCTCACGTCCGGGTGGTACTTCAAAGCCATCTGCTTATAAGCCCTCTTGATCTCCTCCGTGCTCCCCCCTTCGGGGATCCCCAGCACCTCATAGAAGCTCCCCGCCGCCGAAGCCCGCACCCTGATGCCGCCACCCCCGCTGCGTCCAGCTCCGGGATGCCACCCCCGCCGACGGAGCTGGAAAAATCCCGCGCCACTCGCCGGCACCAATCCCAAGCTCATCTCTCCTCCTCCTATGATTGAAGTCCTTTTAGAAGAATAGCTTTTATCCACTATAGTTTGGTGACATATATGAATAGTTCCATGCAAGAAATAAAAAGTTTGGTTGGGAAATATTTTTGCAATAAATTGGGACAAATCTTGATCTCATCTAAAGAACAATAAGACAAATCTTGATCTTATTTGAGTCAAGCAAGCAAGGACTTCCTTTTTCTTGGCTTTGGATTGCTATATTGGTAAGGGCTTGTTTGGTTCTGATGGATGATACAATGCACCAGGTGGCCCCCGATCTGACACGGATATTCATCATCTTTCATTAATCATTCTTTCTCTTTTCTAACCGTTCCCTGATCGTCATTCTCAACGTGACTCAACGTGACTTTATCTTAATTATCTGATATATGTAAACTTAATTTGCATTGAACATCTCTATCCTCGTGGTAGAATACACCGAATCTCATATAATAAATAAGATTTTTTTTATAACATATATATAGATTTTTTTTGCAAATATCCCATAAATTTTAGCTATATTATGAAAACATTAAACTCCCATGCCGTATTGGTATTTGCATTTTACCCCCTCTCTCTTCAATTTTAATTACAAAAAGCCCCCTAAGATTAATTTTTTAGCAAACAAAAGCAATTCTTAAAATATATTAGAAAACACTACAAGAAATAAATGCCTCTATTGCAATTTTCACTCCATCAAATTATTCGACTAATTAGGAATAAATGGTTCATGTCGTGGAGGTTTGGTCATTGTTTCTTGAGTGGTTAAGGATAGTTATAAAATATCAGAAGACATGAATGCCTCTTCCTATCGACTCCGAATTCAACTAATAAAAACCAGTGACTAATCAGAAATAATTTAGTCATTGTTTCTCGATCGAGTTAAACTAAACTACTTTAATTAAATTTATTTAAAAAGTTTAATTGTAAAAGGCCATTTTGTAAAGAAAGCACAAATGACAAAATACAAATACTAATAAGGGTGTTCCCCAACATAAGTATAAGATATGAGAAATTCTAAATATACCATAAAAATTATTAAGTACATCACTCTATTGTTCATTCAGAGGTTAAACGCCAAACTATATATAAATTACACAGTTCAATGGTTGCACACCGAACACAAAAGACTATATACTATATTTATACATTACCTACGTGTTCGATGGACACCCAGTGATATAAAAAAAAAATGTGATGTAATTAGTCAAAAAATATGGTGTATTTAAAATTTTCCTATCAGGATATTTGTAGTAAAATAAAAAACCTAAATACATATAGTAAGCGTCATGCACATGTCTCAAAGTGCATGTATTTTAGTCCATGGTTTCACTGTCTAGATACCTCGTCTCCTTTTTTATACTTTTGAGTATTATCCTATCTCATAATTTATTTTGAATGACGTAACATGCTCGCCCACGTGACACGGGTCGTGATCATAGTTTATTAAAAAAATTAACAGTAAAAAGATCTTTTTTCAAAGAAAGCGGATAAGAGAGACGACAAAATACAAAATACAAATACCAACGAGATATGGGTTTTCCCGCAATATCGGCACATTGGAATAAAACATGAGGAGGATATTTGTACAATAAAAAACTGAAATATACATAATTAGCGTCGTTATTGTACGTATCTTGGAATATATGTATTTTAATATATATCTAGTCTTGTTTTTTTAGTACCCTGTAGTTTGACCCATATTTTTATGTGATCATTATATTTCAAAAAGTTACAATACAGACCCTCAAATTTAAGAATCTCTCTTATGTGGTCCGCCACGACAGCTTCCGTCGAACGCCGTCAACCAGCTAACGGCAAACTAGCACGTGTGGCCCATTTTTATCCACGTGGCCATTTTTAAATATATTTTATTAATTTACTTGCCTTGTCACATCTCTTCTCCCTCTTCTCTCTCTCTTCTCCCTCTTCTCCCTTTCTCTCTTCTCCCTTTCTCTCTTCCGACCAGCTCACCGTCGATGCCCAGCCCCGACGGCGACGGCGCCGTCGATGCCCAGATCCCGTCCTCAACAGCGACGATGCGGCTCTTGAGCCGGTGCTCCGGGCCGAATCGAAACAGGCGCTGAAGCTTCCAATATAAAATCCAAGCTGCCAACATCGCCGTCCCCGATGTCGCCGTCCCACCTCCATCCCATCTCCATCCGAGCTCACCTCGGATCCATCCCGCCGTCGCCGTCCCGATCTCGTCGTCCTCGTCTCGACATCGACGTCCTAGAGATTGGACGAGGTGGTGATGGGTTTGGCGGCGATCTCGCCGACCCACCTCCATCCCAGCTCGTCGCGGATCCATCCCAGCTCCATCCCGCCATCGCCAACCCGATCTCGCCGTCGCCGTCCCGATCTCGCCGTCCTGATCTCGCCATCTCGAGCTCGCCGTCCCGAGCTGATGTCCCGATCTCGTCGTCCCGAGCTCGCCGATCCCGATCCCGAGCGCTCGCCGTCAGTCGCCGATCGGCCGATCCCGTCGCGTCGCCTCCTCTTCTTCGCGATGCCAACCGATCCGGTCGTATCCATGACGAGCAAGCCCATCCCCACCTCATCCGATCTCTATCGCCACCCTCATCCCCAACTCCGATCCCCATCCCCATCACCCCCAACATCCACCCGAACGCCATCAAGACCTCCGACGACCTCCGACCTTCTGACCTCCTCCATGGCGATGATGCCCCTTACAGGGAGGCCGACGAGTTCGCCGTCGCCTTCGAAGAGACCATCGAGCTGATCGTCCGCCGGTTTTGGCACCCATTTATATTCACCTGGAAGTTCCAGCGCCTGTTCAGGTTCGGCCCGGAGCACCGGCTCAAGAGCCGCATCGCCGCAATTGAGGATGTGATCTGGGCATCGACGGCGCCGTCGTCGTTGCCGTCGGGGTTGGGCATCGACGGTGAGCTGGTCGGAAGAGAGAAAGGGAGAAGAGAGAGAGAAGAGGGAGAAGAGAGAGAGAGAGAAGAGGGAGAAGAGATGCTGACAAGGCAAGCAAATTAATAAAATATATTTAAAAATGGCCACGTGGATAAAAACGGGCCACGCGTGGTAGTTTGCCGTTAGCTGGTTGACGGCGTTCGACGGAAGCTGACGTGGCGGATCACATAAGAGAGATTCTTAAATTTGAGGATCTGTATTGTAACTTTTTGAAATATAAAAACCACATAAAAATATGGGTCAAAGTACAGGGTACTAATTGAAAATTTAGCCTTGTTTCTTGAGTGGTTAAGGATAATTATAAAATATCAGAAGACATAAATGCCTCTTCCTATCGACTCCGAATTCAACTAATAAAAACCAGTGACTAATCAGAAATAATTTAGTCATTGTTTCTCGATCGAGTTAAACTAAACTACTTTAATTAAATTTATTTAAAAAGTTTAATTGTAAAAGGCCATTTTGTAAAGAAAGCACAAATGACAAAATACAAATACTAATAAGGGTGTTCCCCAACATAAGTATAAGATATGAGAAATTCTAAATATACCATAAAAATTATTAAGTACATCACTCTATTGTTCATTCAGAGGTTAAACGCCAAACTATATATAAATTACACAGTTCAATGGTTGCACACCGAACACAAAAGACTATATACTATATTTATACATTACCTACGTGTTCGATGGACACCCAGTGATATAAAAAAAAAATGTGATGTAATTAGTCAAAAAATATGGTGTATTTAAAATTTTCCTATCAGGATATTTGTAGTAAAATAAAAAACCTAAATACATATAGTAAGCGTCATGCACATGTCTCAAAGTGCATATATTTTAGTCCATGGTTTCACTGTCTAGATACCTCGTCTCCTTTTTTATACTTTTGAGTATTATCCTATCTCATATTTTATTTTGAATGACGTAACATGCTCGCCCACGTGACACGGGTCGTGATCATAGTTTATTAAAAAAATTAACAGTAAAAAGATCTTTTTTCAAAGAAAGCGGATAAGAGAGACGACAAAATACAAAATACAAATACCAACGAGATATGGGTTTTCCCGCAATATCGGCACATTGGAATAAAACATGAGGAGGATATTTGTACAATAAAAAACTGAAATATACATAATTAGCGTCGTTATTGTACGTATCTTGGAATATATGTATTTTAATATATATCTAGTCTTGTTTTTTTAGTACCCTGTAGTTTGACCCATATTTTTATGTGATCATTATATTTCAAAAAGTTACAATACAGACCCTCAAATTTAAGAATCTCTCTTATGTGGTCCGCCACGACAGCTTCCGTCGAACGCCGTCAACCAGCTAACGGCAAACTAGCACGTGTGGCCCATTTTTATCCACGTGGCCATTTTTAAATATATTTTATTAATTTACTTGCCTTGTCACATCTCTTCTCCCTCTTCTCTCTCTCTTCTCCCTCTTCTCCCTTTCTCTCTTCTCCCTTTCTCTCTTCCGACCAGCTCACCGTCGATGCCCAGCCCCGACGGCGACGGCGACGGCGCCGTCGATGCCCAGATCCCGTCCTCAACAGCGACGATGCGGCTCTTGAGCCGATGCTCCGGGCCGAATCGAAACAGGCGCTGAAGCTTCCAATATAAAATCCAAGCTGCCAACATCGCCGTCCCCGATGTCGCCGTCCCACCTCCATCCCATCTCCATCCGAGCTCACCTCGGATCCATCCCGCCGTCGCCGTCCCGATCTCGTCGTCCTCGTCCCGACATCGACGTCCTAGAGATTGGACGAGGTGGTGATGGGTTTGGCGGCGATCTCGCCGACCCACCTCCATCCCAGCTCGCCGCGGATCCATCCCAGCTCCATCCCGCCATCGCCAACCCGATCTCGCCGTCGCCGTCCCGATCTCGCCGTCCTGATCTCGCCATCTCGAGCTCACCGTCCCGAGCTGATGTCCCGATCTCGTCGTCCCGAGCTCGCCGATCCCGATCCCGAGCGCTCGCCGTCAGTCGCCGATCGGCCGATCCCGTCGCGTCGCCTCCTCTTCTTCGCGATGCCAACCGATCCGGTCGTATCCATGACGAGCAAGCCCATCCCCACCTCATCCGATCTCTATCGCCACCCCCATCCCCAACTCCGATCCCCATCCCCATCACCCCCAACATCCACCCGAACGCCATCAAGACCTCCGACGACCTCCGACCTTCTGACCTCCTCCATGGCGATGATGCCCCTTACAGGGAGGCCGATGAGTTCGCCGTCGCCTTCGAAGAGACCATCGAGCTGATCGTCTGCCGGTTTTGGCACCCATTTATGTTCACCTGGAAGTTCCAGCGCCTGTTCAGGTTCGGCCCGGAGCACCGGCTCAAGAGCCGCATCGCCGCAATTGAGGATGTGATCTGGGCATCGACGGCGCCGTCGTCGTCGCCGTCGGGGTTGGGCATCGACGGTGAGCTGGTCGGAAGAGAGAAAGGGAGAAGAGAGAGAGAAGAGGGAGAAGAGAGAGAGAGAGAAGAGGGAGAAGAGATGCTGACAAGGCAAGCAAATTAATAAAATATATTTAAAAATGGCCACGTGGATAAAAACGGGCCACGCGTGGTAGTTTGCCGTTAGCTGGTTGACGGCGTTCGACGGAAGCTGACGTGGCGGACCACATAAGAGAGATTCTTAAATTTGAGGGTCTGTATTGTAACGTTTTGAAATATAAGAATCACATAAAAATATGGGTCAAAGTACAGGGTACTAATTGAAAATTTAACCTTGTTTCTTGAGTGGTTAAGGATAATTATAAAATATCAGAAGACATAAATGCCTCTTCCTATCGACTCCGAATTCAACTAATAAAAACCAGTGACTAATCAGAAATAATTTAGTCATTGTTTCTCGATCGAGTTAAACTAAACTACTTTAATTAAATTTATTTAAAAAGTTTAATTGTAAAAGGCCATTTTGTAAAGAAACCACAAGTGACGAAATACAAATACTAATAAGGGTGTTCCCCAACATAAGTATAAGATATGAGAAATTCTAAATATACCATAAAAATTATTAAGTACATCACTCTATTGTTCATTCAGAGGTTAAACGCCAAACTATATATAAATTACACAGTTCAATGGTTGCACACCGAACACAAAAGACTATATACTATATTTATACATTACCTACGTGTTCGATGGACACCCAGTGATATAAAAAAAAAATGTGATGTAATTAGTCAAAAAATATGGTGTATTTAAAATTTTCCTATCAGGATATTTGTAGTAAAATTAAAAACTTAAATACATATAGTAAGCGTCATGCACATGTCTCAAAGTGCATGTATTTTAGTCCATGGTTTCACTGTCTAGATACCTCGTCTCCTTTTTTATACTTTTGAGTATTATCCTATCTCATAATTTATTTTGAATGACGTAACATGCTCGCCCACGTGACATGGGTCGTGATCATAGTTTATTAAAAGAATTAACAGTAAAAAGATCTTTTTTCAAAGAAAGCGGGACAAAATACAAAATACAAATACCAACGAGATATGGGTTTTTCCCGCAATATCGGCACATTGGAATAAAATATGAGGAGGATATTTGTACAATAAAAAACTGAAATATATATAATTAACGTCGTTATTGTACGTATCTTGGAATATATGTATTTTAATATATATCTAGTCTGTGTTTTTTTTTTTTTGAATATTATCCTAACCCATTCATTCTCAATGAAGTAATCGTCCGCATCCTCAGGACGCGGTCATGTCAACGCGACTTAGACGGTTCCTTAGGGCCCAGCTTTAGAGAGGCCTCCAAAAATAACTATGTTATAAGAAATATAAAATTTAATTATCACTTAATAACAATTTAATGCACTGTAATTTAACCAATACTAAATAAGAGGGTCTCCGGAATTAAAATTTTATTGACTCAAAAGCTATTATTGAATTTAAGACACGCTAATAAATTACTACTCATATACATGCTAACAAGACTTGAATTAAAGAACATCATTAATAGTTTAGTAGCACCTTAAAAACCAAGAAGGTTATATTTCTAAAAAAAATAAAAATACTAATAATTACTTTATTTATTTTATTATAAATATGTAAATATAAATTTTGGTGAGGGCCCATTTTATTATCAAGACTTAAACACAGGTCAAAGACTGTGAAAATTGGTTATCTTTTTAATACGTATGATCAAGTTTAGATTGATTCAGCATGAACTGAGTCCTTTTTTTCATATTTATTTGTAGGAGACTAGAGTAACAATTCAAGCATCACAAGCCACCGGAAGCCAGCCCCGCCCACCGTTTGATTTCTTATTCTACAGGCGATAGCTATACCGCAATCGGTGAAGCTATGCCAAATTTTACCTTAAATGTCGGTCTAATCCCATTTGCAGTCCTCACATCAGCTTTACTTACATCTGCATTATTCGGATGGTATGTTACATCCGAGGTCACTTATTGGCAGTCAATGTCACCGTGCATTTCGTGGTCGTAAATGGCAGGCTCAGGCTGAGATCTCTCTATTCTCTCTTAGGAAAATTAGCTCCATTCATTATCCATTGGCCTTGGGGCATTATATATATATATATGCTTTCCAAGAGTCTCTGTCAATTGATGCTGGCATAGACAATCCCATTCTACACGCATCAAAGATTCGAGAATTGGAGGAGCATTTGGACTACTGTGAATTCATCAACCTCTCTTTTTCAATTCCCACAATTTCCAAGATATGCATTTGGTATCATTTCATAGACCGTCTTCTATCAATATTTTATTCCAGATATTCCAACTTTGAAACCAACTGTTAAGTAATTATTGGAACGTACGTAAATAGAGCCTGCTTTACATCCTATTCTTCTTTGGCCGACCACTCTCTGAGGTACGAATGATGCAAAGGATGGATGCTTGCTGCATCGATGGCATCCACGGCCATCCTGGGTTTTCAGAGGCCCTGAGCTAATTTTTAAAATAGATTCTTTTACATTTCAATGATTAAATTTTAAATATGTAAAAATTATTTTAAAATATTATAAGTATTAAAAAAAATAAATTCATAAAAATATTTCTCATTAAAATTGTCTTAAAAAAAAGTATCACTTGAACACTCCCATTCTATCATCTTTAGAGGCAAAAATGTTAATTAAGCTTGTATAGTTTATGTCATCCACCAAAGCTTTTCAATTGATAATATGGCCAAACCGTTCATCTTTTCTTGTGACATGGTTGATCGAAGGTAAGATTTAATCAACTTCAACTTTAAAAAACTTCTTTATCCAGATGCAATTGTAACCGGAATAGTCAAAAGTATTCTATAAGCAATCCAAAGATTCAGAAAACACTCCTCATTGGCTTTCAAATAATTGAGGACTTCAATTGGCTTCTTCATTTCTTACGGTAAAACTTCTATTAAGATTTTGAACTCCTTAAATAAATCTTTAAGAAGCTAGGGGCCTAGGGCATCAGCCGCACCATCGCACTAGTTGAGGGCCTTGAGGCTGTTGAGCTTCCTGTAAAGCAGTTAAGGGCTGTTGAACTACCTAGTACCCACGTAACCCACCAAAGTACCAAACTTAGGGGGCCCTAAAAATTGACCTATTTTTGGTGGGTCTCAGCCCAGTGACGGTACTGATGGCATCTGCAGCTTTTTAGGTGGCGTTTGATAAGGAGACGTGCAATTCCAGATTAAGAGATTTTGGGGTCAGAAGAGTTGGGATAATGGATGGGGATATGTCCAAATATTTTTTTACTCTGAGGATAGAGATGTGGATAGAAATCGAGGTAGAGTTAAATGTGAGACGATAAGTTTTATCCCCATTTTTTTGAGATGGCCCACCTTAACTCACTTTATTCATATTTTACTATCCCCATTATATTTGGGGATAAAGGAGGGGATAAGGGGATTATCCCCTAAACCAAACGGGGTCTTACGGTTTTATATTATTCGCTAAAAAAGGGTGAAACAAGGAAAAAAAGAAAGAGAATGTGACCAAATCTTAAAACATTTGTCCTCATATTTTTGCATATTTGGCTAGGGCTGACGAACCGCCACCGGCTACTTGACGTGTACATAACCCTGTGTACAATTCAAGGGCCATAACCGAGGAAGACAAGCAAGCAACTATCAAAATAGAATTGATTGTGCGGTTCTCAAATTGAAGACATTAACTACAAGCCTAAACCCACTTAATAATCTAATAGAATATGGTTAACCTACTAAGTTCTAAATTGAACTTCCAAACCCTAGAGTGGTTGGGGGGGCTCATCGCTGGTGCCAAGAGTCACGAATGTCAAAATATTGTTGAAAAATTCTTGGAAATTGTCTTGCCAACAAAGTAGGTGTTTTATGCCGTTCAAGTTAGACCTAGTCAAAGGAGAGGTGGTGACATGTTCCAAAAATTAACGTGAACTTAAATTTGGCCTTCAATGGGGAACAAGGGCGCACACAAAGAGCCCCGTTTGGTACGAGAATAACAGTTATTCTGGGATAAAAGTTATTCTGAGTTAAGTAGTAATGATTATTTTAGATAAGGAAAAAGTAGTGAGGAGTAGTAGGTGGAATGAGGATAAGGTGTTTGGGGATAAAGTGTGAAATAAGGGGAATATTCCCCCCTTAATCCGGGATAAAAGTTATCCCAGGTTAACTATCCCCTAACCAAACGGGGCCAATATAAGGGCTTGAAAAGCCTGTTTCTAGTAGACAATGCGGAGTGGATGCCACCTTCACTAAAACCATAACTAGGAAGAGATGAGATGTCTAAGAGTTGAAGCAATAGTCTCACCTAAGTTCCTACACAAATTCTTCCAAGAGTTACTATAGAACTCAGCAAATGTGTGTATACCATCAAGAAAGGCCAACTCTCGTCAATCTTTATATGGGGTCTATCCTTTTTTGGGTGATACCCAAGATTGAAAATGTAGTAGCTGATGCTATAGTTCGATCGTGTCGTTCCTTCGGAGTGTAGTTTGTTTGGCAACCGAAGGACTGTCGATCGGCGCTGGTTTATATTTTGTAATCCTAGCCTTTTCAAGGCTCAACTCGTCAAAAAAAAAAAAAAAAAAAAAGTTGCACTACGAGCATCAACGACATCCTACAATAAAAACACATCCAGCATTATGTGACAGCATGCAATGTTTGATCCATTCAAAAAACAAAAGTTTTATTTTTTATTTTCGGCCCGTACATCGCAGGCCAAGGTCTCTTTCTAAGGAAAATTAGCTGCATCATCCATTGGGCTTATGTATTATTCTTTCGAAGAGTCTCTGTCAATTGGTGCTGGCAAGTTATCCTATTATCAATGCATTGAAGATTTGAGCTCCAGGTTTCACGCCCAATCAATCATAGGACATAATTTTTGGACTCATGATTTCTTGAAACATTTGTACTCACATACTAGGCCACTACCGACACACTGTCACCATCTACTTACATCTATAGACACCTGTGTGAAGAAGGTTCAACAGCCATGACCGAAGATTATAAACAACTATTATAAATAGAATTGACTGTGTGGTTCTCAAATTAGACACATTAACTACAAGCCACAAACCCACTTGCCAATCTAATAAAAATATGGTAAAGGTGCCTACTTCTAAATTGAACTTCCAAACCCTAGATTGGTGGTGGACATCATAGCTGCTGGTGAGCTAGTTGCAGTTCTAATAATCAAGACTCAAAAAATTGATTAAAATTTTTTTTAGGAATCTCTCTCCAGAAAAAGTAGGTATTTCATGCTGTCTACTCCCCTAATCTATTGAGACAAGTGGTTATGACTAGTTTTGAATTTATGATGACCATATTGTCCTTATATTATCATTGTATATACAGACGTGACCTTTGCCGACTGTATTACGCAAGGGCGTGAGATTTTTTTAGATTTTGCTGACGTTTTCCAAAGGCGTCGTTCCTCCATCGTGTTCTCTTCGATCATATTCTTTTCTCTGAAACCCTAGCCAGCGAAGCCGCCCTCATCCTTTGTTTTGCTGGCGATCTCGCCGTTTTGATCAACACCGTTTAGACGCACAGCTCGCGACCCAGTGTCTTCCCTGGCGACATCTCTTCTCCTCGCGACCCGGTGTCTTCCCTGATGGTGATCCTTGCACTCTCTAGATTGCGTTTCGGGTTCAACGCAGTGAGTCCTGCGTCGCCCTTTGCATGGTGATTTTCTGTCACTTGTGCTTTGAGTTTTTCCCGACGATTCCTTGTGATCTCTGGATCTGGTCGGATCCTCTTTATTGCAACAACACCATAGACCCGAGACCTCCTTCTCCGACCATTGCTAGTTCCTTTCTTTTGGTCCCTGCTAGATCTTCTTCTCCAATCTGCTGTAAATATTCAGTTTTCTCTTTTTCTTTTCTCTCTTTTTTGTCTTGTATGTTGTTCATTGTTTCAGTTCAATACTGGTATAATATTCAGTTTTCTTTTTTCTCTTATCTATTTTCTCTTCCTATGTTTGTATGTTCCAATGAGGTTTGATCGAAGTTGGTGGAGAGCTTGGGCCAGCGCCGTTGATGCCGTGGGAGGTGGCTGGAAGTGATAGGATGGCATAGGAGCAAGAGATTAACGGTGATGTTTGGGGTTTTGGCTTCATCGGAGTAGATGGCGGAGATAGCCACAAGTTCGCTGGTGTTGGTCGAAGGTGGAGGAGGTGCTTAGGGCGGTGGCAGCAAGGAGGGGGAGGGGGAGGGTCATGATGGTAGCTGTCAGACGGGATGGAGGTCGATGATGGTGCTTGGAGGTGGGATGAGATTGCCGGAGATGGGCGGATGGTTGGGACGCAGATATGATGGGATATCCGACGAAAGGAGGTCGGAGTGATTGATGCCAGCGATGGAGATAGAGGCAGCGTCGGATCATGATCGGGTGGGGGGAGATTGTGAAAGAGACCAGGACGAGCCGGGGGGAGAGGGTGAAAGGAAAAAAGATAAATGCAGCCTTCTTCTGGCCCCTTCCCCACAAAAAAAAGAATGGGGTGAGTTAAGCCTTAGTGTTTGTTGGGGTTCTCTCCTCATGAGGCCTCAACAAACAAACCCAGTTGATCGAAGCAACTGGGTACGGCAAAAGAAGGAGAAGAAGGAGACAAACAAGGTGCAGGAAGACAAATGATCGATCCTTTGCTTGGAAAGGATCGATCCTCTTCCTACGACAGAAAGCTGGGTTGGAAAGGATCGATCCTATGACATATAAGGATCGATCCTTGCAGGTGATTTTTCCCATGACAGAGGACCCAGTTTGAAGGATCGATCCTCTGATCTATAAGGATCGATCCTCTCAGGTGATTTTTCCCATGACAGAGTGTCTGTTTTGGATGATCGATCCTCATGCTCTAGAGGATCGATCTTTGTCGGGGCGACCCATTCTACGGAATGAAAGGATCGATCCTTCCATCCAAGAGGATCGATCCTTTGCGGGATCCGGGAAAAATTAAAGGTCCAGATTAATCCGAGTGAGGGTTAATTAGTGGATATAAATAGGGTTTTGTTTGTAACCCTAATTATGGTCTTTGATAACGAAAACCCTAGTGGGAGAGGTCTTGTTCTCCTCTAGATGAAAAGCTTTGTACTCCTTGATTCATAGTGAAACCCTCCTCCTCCGCCCGTGGTTTTTACTCTCGGTATTTTGCCGAGTGGTTTTCCACGTAAATCCTGGTGTGTTTTTCTTGTGTGTGTGCTTTCTCTTTTCTTGCTCTCTCTCTTGTCTTGTGCTTGCCATCGGAAGTGGGTTCTGGGTGATCCGAATCACCTCCAGTTTCCCAACAAGTGATATCAGAGCCAGGTTACACCGTTCATGATGGCAGGCAAGGCGTCAATCTCGCGGTTCGATGTCGAGAAGTTTGACGGGAAGACCAACTTTGGTCTATGGCAAGAAAGAGTCAAAGATATCCTGGTGCAACAGGGCACCTACAGAGCCCTTGAGGGGAAGAAGCCAGAAGGTATGACAGATGGAGATTGGGAGGATACATGCATGAAGGCAAGGAGCACCATTAGACTGTGCCTGGCAGATGAGATCATGTACAACGTGATCAACGAAAAGGGAGCCATGAATCTATGGCTGAAACTGGAAAGCCTTTTCATGACCAAGTCGTTCACCAACAAGTTGTTTCTCAAACGACAACTTTATACTCTGAGGATGAAGGAAGGATCCAATCTGATGGAGCACATCAACACATACAACAAGCTTCATAGTCAGCTGCTCAATTTGGATATTAAGGTAGAAGATGAAGATAAGGCACTACTTCTTCTAGCCTCTTTACCTCCTTCATATGAGCACTTGGTGACTACCCTTCTGTATGGGAAGGAGACATTAGAAACTGAAGAAGTCATGTCGGCTCTTCTTTCTAATGAGATGAGAAGGAAGACTACTGAAGATGCTGTCTCAGAAGCACATCTGGTGGAGAAGAGACAGTTTGGAGATCGTTCAGAGTCTGATGCCAGAGGCAGAGGAACGAACCGGGATTCTGGTGATAGATACAAGTCCCGAAGCAAGTCAAGGACCAGAAAAGATGTGCAGTGCTACTACTGCAAGAAGCAGGGACATTTCAAGAGAGATTGCAGGAAGATGAAAAGAGATCTACAGGAAGGCAAGGTCACAGGTAACGGGGGAGGCAAAGATACTTCAGTTGTGGAGCTGGATAGCGATGTTACCATCCTAGGATGCTGCAAGGAGAGCTGCATCAATGTTGTCAATCCCCCTCATGCGGATTGGATTGTTGACACGGGAGCCTCATTCCATGCAACATCGCATCTGCAATTCTTCACAAACTACAAGGCAGGAAACTTTGGTGCTGTGAAGATGGGCAATGGTGATACGTCGCAGATCATCGGGAGAGGCGACATTCACATTGTGACGAACACCGGCATGAAGATGGTACTTCAAGACGTTCGTCACATCAACGACCTTCGCCTCAACTTGATCTCACCAGGATGCCTGGACGATGAAGGATACATGTCCAGCTTTGGTCGCGGTGCATGGAAGTTGACCAAAGGATCTCTAGTGATCGCAAGTGGTAAAAAGTGATGCTCTCTCTACAGAACAAGAGTGACTACACAGATGGGTTCAGCACTAGCAGTGGAGCACAAAGATACTTCCTTACTGTGGCATAAAAGGCTCGGCCACATCAGTGAAAAGGGGCTGAAGATCCTGGCAACGAAGAAGATTCTACCCAACGTCACAGGTACTCCCCAAACACCTTGTGATAACTGCTTGTTTGGAAGACAGCATAGGGTGTCTTTTGCCAGAACTACTGCTAGAAAGAAAAGGAATCTGTTGGAGCTTGTTCACTCCGACATCTGTGGACCTATGGAGGTGGAGTCCCTGGGCGGCAACGCATACTTCATCACCTTCATAGATGATGCTTCGAGGAAGGTATGGGCTTATGCAATCAGTAATAAGTCTGATGCTTTTAAAACCTTTCAGTACTTTCATGCTAGAGTAGAACGAGAGACTGGAAAAACATTGAAATGTCTGCGCACTGATAACGGGGGAGAGTACACCTCCAAGAACTTTACAAACTATTGTAGGGAGCGCGGCATCAGGCATGTGAGGACAGTTTCTCTTACACCTCAACAAAACGGGGTAGCTGAAAGGATGAATCGGACCATTATGGAGAAGACTCGAAGCTTGCTGTCAATGGCGAAGCTGCCGAAGCACTTTTGGGGAGAAGCAGTTAAGACAGCATGTTATTTGATTAACAGATCCCCATCAATCCCACTGGACGGCAGTATCCCTGAGCAGGTATGGAAGAACAAAGAAGTTTCTTATGCACATCTTAGAATTTTCGGATGTAAAGCCTCAGTACACATACCGAAAGTGGACAGAACCAAGTTGGATCAGAAAGCGAAGCATTGTATATTTTTGGGCTATGCAGAAGACGAACTTGGATACAGATTATGGGATCCAGTGGCGAAAAAGTTGATAAGGAGTCGAGATGTGGTCTTTTCAGAGGACCTACATGTACAAGATGCAGGGAAGTCACAACAAAAGCCTCCGACTCCAACAGGGATAGACAATCCCCTATCTCTAGAACTACCCTCTGATCATGTTGATGATGGGGGAGAGGATCAGTCAACACCAGGAGAGCCTGAACAGGAAGAAGCTGAAACTGAAGGAGGTGAAGATGCAGAACAACAGAATCAAGCAGCCCCACCAGTACCACCTGAACCTCAGTTACGACGCTCTTCCAGAATTCCAGTACCATCTACCAGATATCCAGCCTCGCAGTTTACTTTACTGACAGACGGGGGAGAGCCTGAGTGCTATGAAGAAGCTGTCAACAGTAAGAAGAAAGGCGAGTGGATGAAAGCCATGCAAGAGGAGATGAAATCACTGCATGAGAACACAACATATGAGTTGGTAGAGCTGCCAAAGGAGAGAAGGGCATTGAAGAACAAGTGGGTGTTCAGACTGAAGACGGAAGAGAAGTCCAACCAGCCAAGGTACAAAGCTAGATTGGTGGTGAAAGGATTTCAGCAAAGAGAAGGTATTGATTTTGAAGAAATATTTTCTCCTGTGGTTAAAATGTCTTCTATTAGAGTAATTCTTGGGCTAGCTGCTAGTTTGGACTTAGAGATCGAACAACTAGATGTGAAAACTGCTTTCCTTCATGGGGATTTGGAGGAGGAGATTTACATGGAGCAGCCTGAAGGTTTCAAAGTCAGAGAAAATGAGAACTTGGTATGCCGATTGAAGAAAAGTTTGTATGGTCTCAAGCAAGCACCGAGACAATGGTACAAGAAATTTGATTCCTTCATGCTTCAACATGGATACCAAAAGATGACCTCGGATCACTGTGTCTATAACCAGAGGTTTGATGACTCTGACTTTCTCATTCTTCTTCTTTATGTTGATGACATGCTTATTGTTGGAAAGGACAAGAAGAAGATACAGAAGCTGAAACAGGAGATGAACAAATCCTTTTCTATGAAGGATTTGGGACAGGCGAGGAAGATCTTAGGGATAAAGATCATCCGTGACAGAGGCTTGAAGAAGCTATGGATGTCACAGGAGGAGTATATCGAAAGGGTATTGGGACGCTTTCAGATGACTGATGCAAAGCCTGTCGGAACACCGCTCGCAGCTCATCACAGACTGAGCAAGGAGCAGAGTCCTAAGGATGATGAAAGCAAGGAGGAGATGAGCCGAATTCCATATGCATCAGCTGTGGGTAGTCTGATGTATGCGATGGTGTGCACGAGGCCTGATATAGCACACGCTGTTGGAGTTGTTAGCAGATTCATCTCAAATCCAGGACGCGAACATTGGGAAGCAGCAAAGTGGATATTCAGGTATCTTCGAGGAACCTCTAAACTCTGCCTATGCTTTGGAGGTAGACAACCTGTGCTAGATGGCTACACAGATTCCGATATGGCTGGGGATGTAGATACAAGAAAGTCGGTGTCAGGTTACTTGATCACATTCGCAGGAGGTGCAGTTGCATGGCAATCAAGACTGCAGAAGTGTGTAGCGTTGTCAACCACAGAGGCTGAATTCATTGCTGCTACAGAGGTCTGCAAAGAAATGATCTGGATGAAGAAGTTCACTATGGAACTTGGTTTGAAGCAAGATGTCTACACAGTTTACTGTGACAGTCAGAGTGCCATCCATTTGTCAAAGAACTCAAGCTTTCACGCGAGGTCCAAGCATATTGATGTCAGATATCACTGGATTCGTGAAACACTTGAAGAGAAGCAGTTGCAGATCCAGAAAATCCATATAGACGAAAATCCGTCAGATATGATGATTAAGCCGCTGCCAAAGGAAAAGCTCCAGCTATGCAGGGAAATAGCTGGAATGGAGTCCTCCTGAGTCGAGAAGGGAGAGTTTGTTGGGGTTCTCTCCTCATGAGGCCTCAACAAACAAACCCAGTTGATCGAAGCAACTGGGTACGGCGAAAGAAGGAGAAGAAGGAGACAAACAAGGTGCAGGAAGACAAAGGATCGATCCTTTTCTTGGAAAGGATCGATCCTCTTCCTACGATAGAAAGTTGGGTTGGAAAGGATCGATCCTATGACATATAAGGATCGATCCTTGCAGGTGATTTTTCCCATGACAGAGGACCCAGTTTGAAGGATCGATCCTCTGATCTATAAGGATCGATCCTCTCAGGTGATTTTTCCCATGACAGAGTGTCTGTTTTGGATAATCGATCCTCATGCTCTAGAGGATCGATCTTTGTCGGGGCGACCCATTCTACGGAATGAAAGGATCGATCCTTCCATCCAAGAGGATCGATCCTTTGCGGGATCCGGGAAAAATTAAAGGTCCAGATTAATCCGAGTGAGGGTTAATTAGTGGATATAAATAGGGTTTTGTTTGTAACCCTAATTATGGTCTTTGATAACGAAAACCCTAGTGGGAGAGGTCTTGTTCTCCTCTAGATGAAAAGCTTTGTACTCCTTGATTCATAATGAAACCCTCCTCCTCCGCCCGTGGTTTTTACTCTCGGTATTTTGCCGAGTGGTTTTCCACGTAAATCCTGGTGTGTTTTTCTTGTGTGTGTGCTTTCTCTTTTCTTGCTCTCTCTCTTGTCTTGTGCTTGCCATCGGAAGTGGGTTCTGGGTGATCCGAATCACCTCCAGTTTCCCAACAAGTGGTATTGTTGGGAAAATCCCTCCCCATGAGAGATGGTGACAAGAGACGTCGACGAGAAGCGACGAGGACACGCGATGCTGGAAAAACCAAGGTGCAGGAAGCAAGGGATCGATCCTTTGCTTGGAAAGGATCGATCCTCTTCCCACGACAGAAAGCTAGGATGGAAAGGATCGATCCTCTGCTCTATAAGGATCGATCCTCCCAGGCGATTTTTTCCATGACAGGGAGCGTGTTTTGGATGATCGATCCTTACCCTCAAAAGGATCGATCCTCTTCGGGGCGGTCTTTCCTACGGAAGGAAAGGATCGATCCCTTCATGCAAGAAGATCGATCCTTTGCGGAATCCGGGGAAAATTCAAGGGTCCAGATTAATCCGAGTTAGGGTTAATTAGTGGCTATAAATAGGGTTGTTATGTAACCCTAATTATGAAGAACATGAAGAACGTGGGTTCTCATCTTGGAGGCCTAGAGAGAGGTCTTAGGGCTTGAGAGAAAGCATTAGGGCTTGAGAGAAAGCATTAGGGCTTGAGAGAAAGCAAGGGGGCTTGATAGAAAGCAAGGGCATTCTTGAGTAAATGTATTTGGGAGGGTTGAGAGAGATTTGTATGTGAGAGTTGAGAGATCAAGTCTTGTAAATCTCCTCATATATTGAAGTTTTCTCTCTTCCCGTGGTTTTTCCTTTGCGGTGATTTGCCGGGAGGTTTTCTACGTTAAATTCTGGTGTCTCTCCTTCTAGTTCTATTTTGGTGCTCTCCCATCTTGGTGTGATCCCCGCCGAATTTCCTAACATTAGTGGGGGTCCAGTGGCACAACCTTTATGTCATGAAGTACCTGTTTAGGTGTTTCTAATAGCCTATCTAGATTCCACCTTAATTAAAAGCCACAAGTAGGAAGAAGTAAGATACTTAGCCCCCGTTTGGTTCGGGGTTAGAAAAAATGGGGTTAAGGAGGAATAGGGTTACAAAAAGTGGGGTTAATGAATGGGGATAGGAAAAAGTAGAGTGGTGGTGGTAGGTGGAATGGGGATAAACTCGTAATGATTACTTTTGGTGTTTGGGGTAGGAATAGGGATAACCCCATTAAAAACGGGGATAACCCCATACCAAACAAGGCCTTAAGACGTATCACCAAATTCCAAGATCTTTTTTCTAAGAGGGTCGGTGCTTTGCAACTAAACAATAACTCAGTCAAATAAGGCCAAGAGTGAAAACATAGATAACAACCAATCCTAACAAATTAACCGGTGTATACTGATTATCTAATCATTTAAATAGATAAATAAATAAAGAACCAAACAACTCTACATGAATGATGAAAAGGAGTTAAAAGAAAATGGCAGACAAGCGAACAGCTCTATTTTTACTAGCAAGTTGTTTCCAAGGGAGACGAGTTTCATCTACAAACAACTACATTGTGTTCCAGAAAAGCCGAAGGAGAATGATCCGACCTTTAAAAGTCGGAAATCTCCATCACATCATCTTCTATATTCATGGTTACCTTAATCAGTGCTTTACAAGTAAGCTCTTTTGCTCCCACTATTGAATAAATGTGTATCCAAGATTCTTAGCTATGACGATAAGAATCAAAGCAAAATACCGCATGTCATATCATCCTCTCAATGTAGGAGTAGAAAAAGAAATCATCTTAGTAATTTGGCATTATTAGAGTGGAAACTTCAACCAAGATCCTCAAATCCAAAACTAAATCCCCAATCTAACGGAATAAGTAAGATTCATTTAACTTGTTTCAAATGGATTCTTGCTTAGATCACCTAAACAAAGAACATTTGTGGACCCAAAGGGGTGTTTGGTTGTGGGACTGCACCAATCCCGGAATTACAGCTAAACAGTAAAACTAGAATGAGTCCCCCCAATAACTTTATCCCACTACTTATTCTAACGGTACTAATCTCAGAAATCTCTAAATCTAGAATAGCCTATCCGGCAACCAAACCCCGCCTAAGGTAGGTAAGCTTCTTATATCCTGTACGACTTTGGTCGGAAGAACAAATGAAACCAAACTCAGATTCGGCGCACAACAATTGAAACTATGATGGCATGTGCACTAATAATAGTATTCTTCCTGGTTCGATCATCATTCTGATACGATCAGAAGATCTGGGCGATCAACAAGGCCTAATTTCAAGTATTTTTAATATCAGAGAGTCAAGTTCGTTGTAATGGTTGAGTCCTAATTAAGGGTGTAATGATTGAGTCCTAGTTAATTAAGGATGTAATGATTGAGTCCTAGTAGAGGCTGGCTCGTAGGAGGAGTTTAGAGTGGATTGGGTGCTTAGTTGCATGAGTATAAATAGAGGTCTTTGGAGGTCTAGGGTTTCCATGCTATCAACTATTGTCTTCTTCTTCATTGAATGAGAAAGAAGTAGGGGTTTTGTCCAGCCATTGATTGGACCAAAGGGGCTACCTCAGCCATCAAGTGAGGAATTGATCTCTGCTACTATTCTCCCTGTTCTATGTCCTCTGTTCCCATCCTCTGTTCTGTTTCCTTCTTCTATTCCATCCTCTGTTTCCATCGTCCCCACTTCTGTCTCATCAAGTGGTATCAGATTTCGTCGTTCCTGGGCCATGACTAACCCTACTCATGGACGGCGGCTTGAGGTTCTTGAAGAAGGTATGGACGACGTCTCTGCTCAACTCCGCGCGCTCCATGAGTCCGCGGACAAGGTGGCTTCGTTGGAGGAGGATCGGCTGCGGCTTCTCGAGGTCAAGTTCGGTGGTTTGGAGGGTCGGTTTCAAGGGGTGGATGGCCGGTTGGATGAGGTGCTCAACCGCTTGGAGACTCTGGCTCTTCAGCAAGCTTCCGCGGCCATGTCAGCAAGCTCGTCGGGTACACTTGGATCCGGCTGGGGTTCTGGGGGCGCTCGCTTGTTTCTTCCAGACGAGGGAGGCTTTGACGCCGGCCGACATCAACTCAAGCTGGAGTTTCCCCACTTCTCCGGCGAGGATCGCACCGTTTGGTTGAACAGGGCGGAGCAGTTTTTTGACATCAATGGAACGCCGCTCGACCATCGCGTTCGTTGGGCTTCTTTCCATCTGGAAGGGGAGGCAAACCAATGGTGGCAGTGGACTCAACGCATGTACAGAGACGCCCAAATTCCTTTGACCTGGGAAGCCTTGGTTCGCGAGTTGAAATCCCGATTTGGCAAAACTAATTACATCAATTACGACGAGGCTCTGGGCCGGCTGTGCCAGAAAGGTGCCCTCCGCGATTACTTACAGGAATTCGAAGCGCTTGCTAACAGGGTGGACGGTTGGCCAGAGTCCGCTTTGATTGGCTTGTTTTTGGGCGGTCTGCATGAGGAGATTGCGGATGAAGTGCGGCGTTTTCGTCCATCCACACTGGCTGAGACTATCGAAAGGGCACGTCTGGAGGACGAGAAACTGCAGAATCAGCGATGGCGTTCACGTTGGGAGCCCAGTCGGGTGGCTCCGAGGGGTATCGCAGGTCCTATTGTTTCTGGCCGCGGCTTACAGAGTACGGTGCCGGGATTGCCACCTGGTCGTGGCTGTCCTACCGCACCTCCGGGGCGGCCGCCACCTGGGATCCGGCGCCTGTCCTTTGACGAGATGCGACAGCGGAGGGAAAAAGGACTCTGCTTTAATTGTGACGAGAGATTCACTCCCGGTCACAAATGTCAACGACCTCAAGCTTTCCTGATTGAGCCAGAGGGAGTTGACAACGATCAGTTCCACCATACAGAAGCAGAGCAGCTAGAGGAGAGTTATGACAGAGAAGATGTTGGCCTGGAGGTAGACGTGGCTAGCCCTTCAATATCCTTACATGCCTTGGCGGATCAGGCAGGGCCTCGTACTATGCGCGTGATAGCTTTCATGGGAAAGCACCAGGTAATGACATTAATTGACAGTGGATCAACTCATAATTTCATTGACGCAGATGTCGCTAGTCGCCTGGGTCTTGAGGTGCAACCGGTCGAGGAGTTCGCCGTACGGGTGGCCAATGGGGAGAGATTGATGTGCCAGCTGAAGCACCCGAATGTACGGATGAACATCCAAGGTTATGACTTCTCTACTACCTTGTATGCTATTTCTTTGAAAGGACTGGATGTTGTGTTGGGAGTGGACTGGCTTGAGACGCTGGGGGATGTGGTCAACAATTGGAGGACAATGTGCATGCGGTTCTCCATGGGAGGCATGGAGCATGAAATTTCCGCCTGTAAGACAGGTACTCTCCAACATGCATCGTGCCGGGTACTGGAGAAGGCATGGAAGGCGGGCGCTGAAATGTACGCAGTCCAAGTGGAACTGGCGGAGCAACCAGCTGGTACCTCCAAAGCGGCCGTGGCACCGGAAGTACGAGAGATTCTTAAGGAGTTCAAAGTCGTGTTAGCAGAGCCAATCGAACTTCCACCTTTCCGACATTTTGTGCACCGGATTCCTCTTATGGATGGTACCACCCCAGTGAATGTCCGGACATACAGGTACGCCCACTATCAAAAAAATGAAATAGAGAGACAGGTTGCAGAGATGCTTCGATCTAGTCTGATCCGACCGAGTACCAGTCCTTTTTCATCGCCAGTCTTGTTGGTTAAAAAGAAAGATGGATCCTGGCGGTTTTGTACTGACTACCGGAGCCTGAATGCGGTAACCGTTAAGGATCGGTTTCCTATCCCGACAATAGATGATATGATTGATGAGTTGCACGGGGCAGAGTATTTTTCGAAATTAGATCTCCGAGCAGGTTACCATCAAATTCGTGTACACCCAGAGGACATCTACAAGACAACTTTCCGTACTCACAGCGGGCACTACGAGTATCTTGTTATGCCTTTTGGATTATGTAACGCACCCTCAACTTTTCAGGCGGCCATGAATGATCTGTTTCGGCCGTATTTGAGACAGTTTCTGTTGGTCTTCTTTGACGATATTCTGGTCTACATCAAAGCCTGGGCGGATCATCTATCACACATGCGGTTAGTGTTGCAATTACTGCAGGATAATAGTTTTTTCATCAAACCTTCAAAGTGTAGTTTCGCCGCAAGGGAAGTCGAATACTTGGGACATATCATCTCACAGGCGGGGGTAATGGTAGATCCGTAGAAAATTCAGGCAATGCAACAGTGGGGCCGGCCTAAAAATGTCACCGAACTAAGGGGTTTTCTCGGGCTTATTGGGTATTACAGAAAATTTGTACGGGATTATGGTAAGATTGCAGCTCCACTGACAGCTCTTCTACGAAAAGGAAAGTTTGTTTGGGGTCCAGAGGCAGGGGCGGTTTTTGAGGGGCTCAAGAGCGCCATGACGACGGTACCCGTGTTAGCTCTACCAGATTTCAGTGAGCAATTTGTGATAGAAACTGACGCGTCGGGCGTGGGCATTGGGGCGGTGCTTATGCAGCGGGGCCGACCAATTGCCTATCTGAGCAAGGCGATCGCGCCGACGAAGAGGTCGTGGTCAGCGTATGCCAAGGAGATGCTGGCTATCGTGGAAGCAATCAGGGTGTGGCGACCCTATCTGATGGGACGGAAATTTGTGATACAAACGGACCAGAGGAGTTTAAAATATTTTCTCGAGCAGCGAGTGGTCACACCAGAGCAACAAAAGTGGGTTTCGAAGCTGCTAGGGTATGAATATGAGATCCGGTATAAGCCCGGAAAGGAGAACGCGGCAGCAGACACGTTATCTCGACGGGCACAAGAAGCTGAACTCTAGGCCATCACCTACCCAATTTCACCAATATGGGAGGCATTGAAGGCGGAGAACCAGAGGAACGGGTACTTGCGCGACCTGCACCGGCGAGTCGCCAAGGCGGAGGGGGGTGCGCTACCCATGGACCACCAGTTGCCAGAGGCAAATTCCGGGGAAATAACCCAGGAGGGCGCGGCGATGGGGTCCGGAGAAACGACCCACCGCTTGGGCACGCGATCTGGAAGTGGAGCACGGGATCCAGAAACGGAGTCGGGAGGCATAATCCAAAGGCCGGAGGTAGAGCGTGAAGCACGACGGCGGGGTCTGGACTTGCAGGAGTTGCAGAAGAGGACGACGCGGAAGCAGTCGACGACCGCCGGCGCATCGGGAGGAGAGGCAACCTTCACGGTTTGAGATGGCGTAGTATACTATCAAGGGCGGGCGATCATACCACCAGATTCAGAGCTGATCCGACAAATACTCAGGGAGTTCCACGACTCACCAGTAGGAGGTCATTCGGAGGTGCTGCGAACCTTGAAGAGGATTGCCCAAATTTTTTATTGGGAGCGGATGCAGAAGGATGTAAAAAAATGTGGCGGACTGCGATACATGTCAACGGAATAAGAGCGACTCGCGTAGTCCAGCGGGGTTGCTACAGCCATTGCCGGTGCCGAGTCAGGTGTGGGAGGACATATCTATGGATTTTATAGAAGGATTACCAACATCTGCAGGTATGAATGTGATCATGGTGGTGGTCGACCGTCTTACTAAGTACGGGCACTTTGTAGCGTTAGCACACCCATACACGGCAGCAAAGGTGGCGGCAGCTTTCGTACAGCATGTAGCAAAATTACACGGGGTTCCAAGCTCGATAGTCAGTGATCGAGATCCCATATTCCTGAGTAAGTTTTGGCAAGAATTCTTCAAGCTGCAGGGTACTCAACTTAAGATGAGCTCAGCATACTATCCGCAAACTGATGGGCAAACAGAGGTCGTTAACAAGTGTTTGGAACAATATCTCCGTTGCTTCGCAAGTCAGAATCCGAAGAAATGGTTACATTATCTGCCATGGGCGGAGTATTGGTATAATACCACTTACCATGCCTCTACAGGGATGACGCCCTTTGAAGCTCTTTACGATCGTCGGCCTCCGATTGTGCCAAATTACTTGGCTGGAGCATCCCCCGTCACGGAAGTGGACAGAAGCTTGCTCAACAGGGATGAGATTTTGAGGCTGCTGAAGGAAAATCTGCACACATCCACCAATAGGACTAAACAAATAGCTGACCGAAAGCGACGAGAGGAGGAGTTTGTTGAAGGAGAGTGGGTCTACTTGAAGCTGCAACCTTACTGGCAAGGGTCGGTCTTTCGAAGGGCACACCAAAAGCTGGCCAGCAAGTTCTTTGGCCCATTTCAAATAACAGGGCGGATTGGTGCTGTGGCCTATCGGTTGGCGCTACCAAAGACGGCGCGGATTCACCCGGTATTTCATGTCTCATTGCTCAAGCGACGGATAGGTGATACGGATCCAGTAATGACAAAGCTACCACCATATGATGAGGAGGGTGAACCCAGAGTGGAGCCGGAGATTGTGAAGAGCTATCGTTGGATGAAACGAAAAGGCAAATTCGTGAGTGAGGCGCTGATCAAGTGGAAAGGATTACATGAAGACGACACAACTTGGGAGGAGATTGGAGTCATGCGTCAGCAATTTCCGCAACTACAGCTGGACCTTGAGGACAAGGTCCCTTCTCAAGGAGGAGAGGATGATACGATCAGAAGATCTGGGCGATCATCAAGGCCTAATCCCAAGTATTTTTAATATCAGTGAGTCAAGTTGGTTGTAATGGTTAAGTCCTAATTAAAGGTGTAATGATTGAGTCCTAGTTAATTAAGAATGTAATGATTGAGTCCTAGTAGAGGCAGGCTCGTAGGAGGAGTTTAGAGTGGATTGGGTGCTTAGTTGCATGAGTATAAATAGAGGTCTTTGGAGGTCTAGGGTTTCCATGCTATCAACTATTGTCTTCTTCTTCATTGAATGAGAAAGAAGTAGAGGTTTTGTCCAGCTATTGATTGGACCAAAGGGCTACCTCAGCCATCAAGTGAGGAATTGATCTCTGCTACTATTCTCCCTGTTCTATATCCTCTGTTCCCATCCTCTGTTCTGTTTCCTTCTTCTATTCCATCCTCTGTTTCCATCGTCCCCACTTCCGTCTCATCACATTCTGATTGAGTATATCTCCAGAACTGCTAAAAATATATTTGAAATCTAAAACGGCCTTTGTATTACTATAGAACTACAGTATCCAATTGATGAATTCTAGCCCTCTTTCATATCCTATATTGCTGCCTATGATCTTAAATGCATGTCTAGCTTTATGACATTCCATATCACAATGTGGAAGATGCCCTACGAAACTATTTTTTGGAGCCTTAATTGATAAAGGCAATTATCTAGCACATGGGGCAAAGCTTAGTCTGTTTTGCCCATATAGAGAGCCTAATTTACAAATAGTATACTGACAGCACGAAACCCTAAACTACCGAGATGCCTATCCTACCAAACAGAATTTTCTATGTTATCATGAGAGGATTATAAAAAAATAACAGCTGTTTAATAGGATATCGATGGAAATCAAAACGTAGGCGAGCCACTAATCCAAAATTTCAAAGAGACGACTGTTCACATATTTCTTCACCAAGATCAAATAGTAGACGGATACAAATATTTCTAAACTCCAAACCCAAATGTAAGGACTTCCTCCTTAGGAACTTCTAAGCAAGATGACAGACAACCAAGTGATTAAAAGGATGAGGGATAAAGGATGTGAAGGATGGAAAGAAGCATTAGAGCAATGCAGGACAACCCCTTCCGCATTAACGACAGATAGGAGCATATGCAATGTTTTCGAGATAGTATATCATACAACTAGAAAGTTCTAAGAAAGATTTAAGTACAGTGTGTATAGTGACAATTCGCTAAACAATAGTCAAAAGAAACCAGAAGAATCACACACAGAGACAACTTACATTAATCAGGTCACCCGGCGATGCAATTTGGTAAAAGTGCAAAAACTGAAGGGCCCAAAAGACTGTCAATCAGGCCAGCCACAACACCCTATTGGTCCGGGTCAAGCTCTAAATTACCTTCATCTACTCATGTACGGACTGGATCCCGGATCCCAGACGCCGAGCGTGGTACCCCGCGGATCCCGGACGCCGCGCGTGTACCCCGCGGATCCCGCGCGCCAAACACCCCCTTACAGTCTTACTCAGACCATAACAAGCCATCCTATTTTCACTGAATTTCATGGTGGATGGAATGCCACAATATCACGCAGCTACATGTATGGGAATAATCACCACAGGAACCTTTTGCAAAACAAATGCATGCATCACGTAGGCTAACATTCATAGAATGAGCTCACAAAACAACACACATATGGTTGCAACTGAAAACTCCAGTGCTGCTGTCTCATCATATAAACCCAAAATGTGTACCTATGGATACTGACTCAAGCTCATTAATCTTTGAAAGCACCCATAAATAACAACACACTGGCCAACATAGACGCAACAGAATGTGAGTTATGCTAAATTTAGCACAAACATTAACCCAATCAGCATTCAATTCTGTCATGAGATTTCGATCCTTGTATAACGGCTCAAGTCTTAGACATCGAGGCAGCATAGTCTGTGACTTCATCACTTACCAAAACCACCAGAAAGACATAGAATCTATTAAACAAAGACGGACTGTATTCAATAACATTCTGAAGTACGTTTTCGTCCATAGACTCATCTTGGGATAAATCTGATTGTTGACTTGCATAACAAGACAATCTCATTGCAATATGTGCAGCGTTTGACTAATATACATGGACATTAGCATAGAACGAGCAGCAGCCGACAAATAAGGAATAAGATGACAGGAATAACAGGGCAATCCGAAACACCAACCTGCAGCAATCCTCACTTTTGCCTCTTATGCTCTCTACCCAGTCATCCAAATTGGATCCTACCAAGTCGAAAATAAAAGGAGAAGATAGACAAATCTTATATTGGTCGCTTAAGAGCGAAACCGGGATCTACGTAGGGTCAAATACAAAAATAAATTTCAAACTAAATTAAGCAACACTGAGATGCAGCTTATACTAATAATCCAAAGTGATCAGATCAAACAATAAACAGCCAGTATCTGGTTTCAACTGATGGAACATTACAATCAGAATCAGAAAGTTTAAAAAAAACACAGGAAACCTACTGTTACATCTGACAGAATTACCTGCCATATTAATAGTCACCAACACATAAAAGATAATGACTCAACCAATCAGGGCATGGAAGCTTGATAAGCTAAAATATATAATTGATCCAGCAGCAACTACGCTTCTACCATACAAGCCGCTTACCTGACCAAAGAATGACAAGACAAGAAAAGAAAACGGAAAGAACAACCTAAATGTCATAATTATATTTCAAACTGAAGACAGATCTAAAATTTCATCCTATAAAAAATAACATGTCAATTTATGGAAAGCTCCACACTCTATATAAATAAACCTGCGATTATGACACAAGAGCTTAACTGACATGTGAGAAAAGAAACATTACATTACGTGGCTTCAGAGCACTTATCATAAAGAGAAACAGAACATTTCCACAATTCTCCAAGAATGCTCCACCTGGAACCCAAGATTTAGACACCTGCACATGTTTTGCATATAACAGCAACAATCAAGGAGGTAAGGTATATATTGTCCAAGGTCAGAAACCTCACATTGGATAACCATGAACCCAGAATTTTCACTAAACAACCAACCATATAGAAACATAATGAGCGAGGAAATCTTATCATACGAATTCAGACTGCTTATCCAGGAAAAACACCCTGCAGTGCAGGATTCCACAGGCGTCTTCACCCTTGAAGGCTATTGTTGTTCATGACCAAAAAACACAACACGCGGGCCACTTAGTCTAGGCTCTCAACATGGTACCCTGTGTCCCAGAGAGAAAAAAGGGAAAACCAAAAAAAGGGAAAAATGGAAATAAAAGGGGAAAAACAGATATCAATGCATGAGAAAGTGCCATTGCACTTGTTTATCTAAAGAAAGACCCTGCAGAGTTAACAAATTGAAGAGCTGCAAAGAAGTGATGCACCTCCAGAAAAGAAACCTCCATCTCCCCTCATAAAATCATTCAAGCAGTTTACAGCAATTAGCCCCTGCATTTGTTCAAAAATTAAGCTCCTATTCCCAGATGGATGAAATCATCAATTTCAAAGGAATTCTGGACTGCATAAATCACAGCTGAGATCTCAAAAACTTTGGCACAAACTGCCTAAAGATCAGATATGAAAGCAATAGTAGGCAGAGTTTTGACATATGATGCATCAGAAAAGTTTTGATTACACACATCCAACAAATAAGATCATCATTAGAGATGGCAAACACTAATTTCTATGAAAATAGTCTGTGAACACGAATATACTCCAACAAATATGCAGGCCTTATTGGACCCACAATGACAAACAAATGCAGCTCGAAGCACTTAAAAACCCTACAATAATGGCAGCTTACCCGAGGAATGATTCATAACCGAATTATATATTCTTCATATGCCTACAGAAAATTCTTCAGTATTCTCAGGATATTTGAACATATAGACGCATTGCAGTGCACATCCTATCCCAGCTTGAGCTTTTCTTGCAAGATCAATCACCATAGCTCCTGCAATCATAAGCAAATGGAATAAGTAGCTACGATAACTTCCAGCACCAGTTGAGGTCCAATAACCAGCAACTTCAGGTGGAAGTATCTCATCCCATGCGAATCTGCATCCTTCCAATCCATGTTAAAATGTCATCCACACAATCTTGATCCTTGAAACAAGAGCCTTCCCGCCTGCTTTAGACATCCAAGTCCATATCACCTGCCGCACCTAGTGTAGGACCTTGATCAGTCATCTCTGGAAAACCCTTGACCACCTCATCCATAGCATATGTTGAGGTTTGTGAGACCAAGCTTTGATCCCCAATAATGCAACTGGATTCAAGTCTGATTACACCTTTCACAAAATCCAAGCTTCTATGCCCACGGTTTGTCGGCTGAACTGTCTTCGCATAATTTCCGTTTTCGACCTGTGCTTCCTCATCCTCTGATGCATCAGTCCTGCCAAAATCCTTCCCCTGTTGGTCCAAAACAGAACTTTCATGAATATCCAAATGTGAGGAGCTCCCATCCATCTTAGCTTTTCCTAATCCATGCGAATCAGAGTCCACATAATCATGTTCGTCAGTAGAGGATTCAGGTCTTGGAAGTGATTCAGAATCCAACTCCCCAGATTGATGATTGGAAATCAGGTCAGTGGATTTATAATCTTTAATATCTTTGGGTTCCAGCTTTGACACTTCATTAATCTTCAGAGTATTATCAGCACCAAAACCATCCCCAATGGTTTCAAGATCACCATCAACATCATCAACATTAGTGATCCTTACAGCAGTTTTCTGGGAGTGCTGATTAGCTGGTTCTGCCACCTCCTGATCACAGGAGTCCTTGCAGACCCTGCTGGTTCCATTGTCTGGTGACTTGGATCTTGATCTGTCATTTCTCATCTTCGACAAAGCAACAGTCTTATCCTGCCTCATGTCTGAAGTCTCATAATCCACAGATCTGGATCCCTTGTTGGAATTATCAGTTTTATGAGGCTTTATGTACTCAATCGACTTTTCTACTTTGTTCTTATCTTTAGTATCCCTGAAGGACCTCTCGTCCTCATGCCTTGAACTTCTCCTATGTGATCTTGAGCTAGAATGGCGTGAATCCCTCGTATCATCCCTTGCATGTTTACTTTCACTGGACTCTTTGTCTCTAATACCAGAGTCAGCTCTGTCATGCTTCTTATGACTCGTGGACAATTTCTCATGCCTGCTAGGTCCATTCTCGGTTTGAGTACTATCATCAGCATCAGTTCCATTTTGCTTGTGAGATTTCGATACTAGTAATTTTGCAGACATTTTATCTTCAATCAACTCATACTCCTCCTCAATGGGGTTGTGAACATTGAGAGTAGAATCAATTTTTTCTGAAGATTGCTCGTCTAGTCTGCACCTTTTATGCTTCTCGTTCTTCAATGTTTCATCTTCAATTAATGAAGAGCCTCTTTTGTGTCTAACTGCAGAAGAATCCACATGCCTATCTTCTCTGGGGTGGTCCCTTGAATCTTTTGCATCTTTATCTATTGTGTCACTTCTCTCAGACTTTCTAGGATCCAGCTTTGGCTTTTCAGATTTTTTTGTATCTTCTTTATTACCAGAATGATGCTTTCTCTCTGCAGACCTGGACCTTGAGTGTCTACTGCGACGAGAACTACTTTCATCATTCCGTCGTGGGGATGATCTACTTCCTCTATGATGCCTTGGGGACCTAGAACCAACTCGAGAAGACCGCTTTATTCTGGGACTTAAACTATCCCTTCGACGCTTTGGTGATGATGAATCAGCTCGTGATGACTTCTTCACTCGAGGGCTTGGACTTCTGCTTGTTTTTCTCCTTGAGATGGATGAATAGCGATCACGAGACCTCTCCCATTCTCGTCTATCAGCCCTGCTATTGCTATCTCTAGAATCCCAGTGCGGCCTTCTTTCAGTGCCATGACTTGGATGGTGATATCTTATTGGTGATCGCGACCTTCGATCTCTGAAATGCCGAGGTGGAGGAGAGAAAGAGCGTGACCTCCTGCTTCGGCGATACTTGATAGGTGACCTTGACTTAGACTTAGATTTCTGACGAGGTACTGAGGGCGACCTACATAAGAAAACAAGAGATGAATCGTGCTCAGAGTAAATTTAGAAAAAGTTTGATAAACAATGGTTAAGATACAAACAAACATTACATATTATCAGAAAAACTAAATCACCAAGAATATTCAAGGGCAGATTAGGGTGGTCAAAATAACCAAGTCACTCGAGTTCGGCTCGATGTCAGGCTCAATGAAGCTCGGCTTATACCTACATAATGCAACCTGATCAACCTTCTTTGGCACAAAACTAAGGCTCGATCAAGCCACCTCGTAAAGGCCCAAAACTACTTATGTGCATGCAACAACATTAAGGATTTTATATATGGTTATGAATCAGAGCAAATTCCACTTCTAGTCTTATTTTCTTTTCAATCCAGACTTGAATTAAGGTTTCAGATAGAGCTTGATTCGATTCAAGTCTTGTTCAGAATAAAGCTTGAATCTTGTAAATTCAAGTTCTGATTATTAGTTCTACGCTTGAAATTAATTTCAAGCCAAGGTTGATCAGATCTAGGCAGGTATGGCGTGATGGTATTGGCAAACAAGATAGTTTTAGGTCCTATGCGATTAGTGCCAAACAAAAGAATTGCTGATAAACCCAATCAAACAAAGATAATACGTGATATGCCTGAAAACACATACTCAGGCAACCTGTTCACCTACCTGGATTTTGTATCAGCTTCCTTCTCATCTGTCCCTATTCCCTCAGCTTTTAACATTTTGCTAATTTCAGCCGCCCGAGCAGAAGCTAAATCTGTTGCAGACTTCATTGTTGCTGCTCGGCTAGCAGCCTGCTGAGATGCTATAGTCTGTTGCATTAGCAAAGCCTGCTGAAAGTTCATTTGTTGCATTGCAACTGCTTGTTGCATCATCAATGGAATAGAAGACTGTGAGGAGTTTGCTACGGTAGCTTTAGAAGGCAGAGATTTTGCCATCTCAACGTTCAATGGACGGCCTCCTACATCCATGTTGTTCAGTGCCAAAGCTGCAACTGCCTCTTCTGCCTTTGAGTACTCTATATAGGCAAAGTGCTTAGAATCTGTGATGGAGCAATCAACAACCGTGCCACAGTAACCAAAGAGCTGTTTCAGCTGATCTACGGTAAGAAGTGGGCTCAAATTGCTAACTTGCAGAGTTCTCTTCAAGGCATCAGCTTTCACAGCCTTGTCAGGTGAGCCTGAGTATAAATGAAAATTGCAGAAATGAATCAAACGAAGAACAACTATAAATGCCTAACTGGAAATAACTTGTCGAAGTATGTCTGAGAGAAAAGGATATAGAGGTGTCAATATTCTGTAAAGTACCTTGCAAAGATAACACCAGTTTGTAATATAAAGAAGTGAGAAGTTTTCAATAAAAATAAAGATTTGTGTAAATGGCCACGTGGCATGTGTATTGCACATACCCTTTAATCGGTAGTGAGATACCGATTGATTGATCTATTTCATCGGTAGTTACCTCACTACCGATCCGATCATTGGTACATTTAATCGGTAGTGAGATACCGATGGACTAGATCAACCAATCGGTATCTCACTACTGATTCCAACGCATGTGCTCTGTACATGTACACAAATCAGCGCTCTTTCAATAAATACAAAAAATGCATCCTCCCATTTTTCTGGACAATCAAAATCAGCCTTCCAAATACAACTATATCAACTTAAAAAATGCTCCTACCGCAGGATTTTATAACTGATGAATAAATAAAAAAACAATTTATCTACAACATGTAGCACTCTATGTTGACAAAATGTGGAAAACAATATGTCATAACTCGAGAGATGCAAATGCATAACTCAAAAAGCAAATTCTCCATCATTATACAAAGTCAAAACATGTAGACTTTTCTCCTTCAAGAAATTCAGTCTTGTATATAATGTATCCTACCAGAATCTCTTCAAGTAGGTACCCGGTCATTCCACGGAATACCACATACTCAAGTTGATTGATTCAACACCTTTAGGATCAATTCTAGTAACCTAGACGCGTCATGTACATATCAGTTTGGCCATCAGGTCAGGAAATTGCATGTTCCGCACTAAGAAATCTGGTGGTATTCTTAGGGTTCAGAGGTTTGTTTACAGCAAATGCCCAACTTAAGCCATATATCCTGGATTGAATTTGATTATGGTCAAGTCATTCAATAATTGTCTACAATTTAGAAGCATATGACGGGAGAGTTGAGATCTTTATGGAATATTGAAGAGTCAAAAGGCTCTTTTTTCCAGAATGCTACTGCAACTTTTGTTGGTGAAGTCCCAGTAATGATTCTTTTCTTTTAAATCTTCGGGCACAGTACTTTCAAATACTAAAATCTTTTTGTGCAAGACATGTTCTCTATGAACAACCTAGTAAAATCCTTGCTTGATAATAATTACACATGTACATATGTTTTATGCATGTACAATAAGATGGGGAAAAGAGAGATTGAAAAGAGTAGAAGAAAGGAAAAATCATGCAAATCAAGACAAAAGACTAGACAAGCATAAAATTTCCATATGAAGAAATTTTACTATGCATAACCACCAATTCTTTTGCATGACTCCAATCTGACAAATGGTAGATATACATTACACTGATAACCTATAAATAGATCAATGCATAACCACGAATTCTTTTAACTTCATTATGTAAAACCAGCAGAGAATAATGATGAAAGCTCCAAGCAGACAATAGAGATCCACTATTCTTGGTGTCTTTGTGAACATGTAGCTAGCCCAGGGTATTAGACAAGCAAAAGGGGTTCTCAAATTCTCACACTAGTACAGTATAAATATTGATTAGTCATTTTTCATAGATCAATGGATCAGAATGAAATGCATAGGCCGGATACATAGCATTAATCATCCTAAAGTGAATTTAGGGACCCAATAGAAATAGATGACATTTTTTTAAAGAAACGAGTCCAAGCTACCCTACATTATTTGAGAAAGAATCAGCTATAAAAGTTGGGTCCAGGGTATTAGACAAGCAAAAAGAGTGCTCACATTCTCCCGCTAGTAATGTATAAATGCCAACTAGTCATTTTTCATAGATAAATGGATCAGATTGAAATGCTCAAGCCGTATATGCAGCATTCCTTATTTATCCTCAAGTGCAATTTAGGGTGGGTCCCAAATAAATAAATGGCATTCTTCAAAGAAATGAGTCGTAGCTATCCTTAAAAAATTTCAGAAAGAAAGAGATGTAAATGTTAGACCTTCTGGGGAATCTGCTAATCATACGTGTGGCACTCATTAATCCTGGGTAACATTTACACAGTAGCTTGTCAGGAGCTCCATTTAAGCACCACAAAGGTTGTGCCCATTAATGACATTTTCTTAACTTCAAAGAGTTGTGGCGATTAACCATATTTCTTCTTATTCAAATAGTTAGTACAAGTGAGACATATGCCTCCTTGATTGCCAACAGATCGATTATTAACTATTTCTACCATAATAAAAATTCACAAAGAAAAACTTTGTTGCAATTAGAGTATCTATTGAACATCTAAAATTTGAAGCCAAGAAGGCCCCTATAGAGGAATGGTCCTTCACATTCTCCTCTCGAACAAATATAGCATCTTTTGAAAATTATTAGCTACAACTTCAGAGAGATATTCCAGATAATGAACATTTTCAAAATCTTTTGGTATGCCTCTAGCTCTGGGACTTCTTCCATATATTCTCAAACTTCTGTTCCCAAGGTATTAGCTGTAAGAAGATATGTACTGTATGCACCATGTATCTCAAACATATCAACAAAGACCAAGCATCTTGAAGCATGAATATTAGCAACAAAATGTCCTTTTTACAAAGTCATTGGCATCTGAAAATAGCTAATGGCCACTTAATTCTTTGTAAGACGAGTTCAACCAACAAAGACTGTTCAAGACAGCAAGTTTTGGCTGGACAAATCCATTCATGAATAACCTAAAACCTGTGCTTGACCTCAGCACCTTACTGATGCAAGCAACAGGTTTTCCTTTGGGGAACATGACAAGAACTCTATGTGTTATTCCTATAGAAGGCACCGATTCACCTAAGGTTTCTAGTTGCACAATTATAATGAACGTTCCACATAAGCATTGTCAACCAAATGGAGTTGATAAGGATTCAAAACTAAAACGCCCCCTTACCTTATTGAAATCATCAAGACTAGAAATGTACATACAACACATGGTTAGGAAGCACCGATACTTCCCTAAGGCCAACGCACTCGTGTCGGACACCTTCAAGACACAGACACACGACCGGGACGTGGTGGACACGTGTCGGACATGTGTGTTACGTATCCGAATTTTTAAATAGTTTTTTTTTGGTCGGACACGGTAGGGACATGGCTGGGTTTTATTTGTTTTAAACGGGTCGGGTTTTAAATGTTTTAAACCCGTTAGGAGTTAATGAGAGAACTCTCTCATAACTCCTCTCTTGTTCTTCCCGTGCCCTAAGACAACGGCCCTAACTAACTACGGCCCTAACTAACTGAGAGAAGACGCCGCGACCAAAAGCAACATCGACGGCGCGACCACCGGAGACATCGACGGCGACCCCAACAAGGTACGCCTAAATCTAGTCCTTCTCCTTGTCCCTCTTAAATTTCCTCCGTTTTCTCTCCTCGTCCCTCTCAAATCTAATCGACGGTGACCAACAGCGACATCGACGGCGACATTTCCTCTTTCTCTCCGCTTTCCTCTCCATTTTCCTCTCTCCGGTTTTATTTTGCGATTTTGCTAGTATTTGACATGATGGGGAAAAGGATTTCTTGATCTGTTTGAGGCATTTTAAAGAGTTTTTTTTTCCCTCTTTTGAGCACCCGCAATCCAGTAGATGCTTTTGAGCATCCACAAGTCTACTTTCCTCTTTTTCTGGTTTTTTTCTGCTTTTGAGCATCCACAATCAGCAGATGCATTTTAGGAGCCTTTTATATGGTGATCTACTGATCTTATTGGTTTTCTTTATGTATATCTCTTCAGTTGTGGGTGTTATGGCTGGCCGTGGTTTAGCTAGTAGTAATGCATCTGAATGTGAAGCATTTGATGAAAACAAACCATTGTTTAAGATACATTTTTAGTATCTTTGAATGAAATATTCTTATACAAATGACATATACAACATATTCTATAGCTATATCTTTTTTGTGTGTCCCCGCCGTGTCGTGTCCTCCATTTTGGAAAAATCGTCGTATCCGCGTGTCCGTGTCCGTGTCGTGTGTCCGTGTCCATGCTTCATAGGCACATGGTATGTATCCATCTAATTCGCAATAAAGGTGTGTAGATCCCTAGAGGTTAAAGCTCTTAAACAATGAAGATGCACATGATTGTTTCTGTTAACCAAAGCTGTATAGCACGACATTTCTTACAGAAACCAATCGGTGAGAGTTTATCTTGTTAGACCGTAACTCCTTCACAGACATCAAAGCATTGGGCTTCAAACATGGGCAAAGGATAGTGACATAACATCCTTCACCACTTTAACTCCCCATAATATTAAAAGGATCACCATGCAACATTCATATTTCATAAACACATACGGAACAGAAGTCACAAAATGGAACCAAGACAATCACAAAAAAAACAAGAACTTTGCATCGTTGGACAAAAAAATCTACTATCTGTCCCCATGCAGGTATAAGCAGTGAGAATATACTTGAATGGGCAATTTCTCCAAACTGAGAATTTTGACACAAACAAAAGCAGCCAGTATAGGAAGATTGTGAATGTTGTACCACAAAATATTTATGAGGATCAACATAGTACAAAATAGCACAACAAATCAACTTTGTCACTAAATTAAGGACAGAAACACTCAGCTTGATTAAAACAAAGTAATAACGCTTCATAATAAACTAGAACACTAAGACATTATGCATTATAAAGCAAACCTGGTTCATCTCCTGAGGCCTTGGCCTGCGCCTGCATCTGGGCAGCATGTGCCTGAAGTGCCTGAGCGGCAACAATGGCCTGAGCAGCTGCCATGGCAGCTGCGGAGGGTGCCATCGGTGCCTGGCTCAGTGCCCCCATTGATGTTGTTGCTGTCAGTGCCGTCATCAGTAGATGATGAGGAGGATGGCTAAACTTACAGTCTGTCTTTGTGCACCTCCCATTCAAATATTCCCTGCAAACCTCCCCCAATGAGGCCCCAATACCCGGCAGTACCATACCTCCTGAGGCCCCGGGAATCATCCCGGGAATCATCCCCAGCAGGCCCGGAAAGGCCCCCGAGACCGACCCAGAATAGTTGGGCATATTGGGCATGGTCTGGTTGACCATGCTGGGGTACTGCGTCCCCCCGATAGGCATTGTGGCAGTGCCAACCGGCGTACTGGCAGAGAAGAAGACAGGGAAGGGGCTGCCCATAATGGGGCGGCCATCGACTTCGACATGAACCATATAGTTGCCCCTCTTGGGAACGGCGTAGGTGACAGCATAACTGCCATCGCCATGGTCCTTAACGAGGCCCTCCTGGTCGGAGCCGCCGACACCAACGCCGGGGGAGACGCGGACGCGCACTACAGCTCCGCCGTGTGGGATCTTCCGCTCGTCGGCGTCCTTGGCAGTGACGACGAAGGAGGAGGGGGCACCGGCGGCCCCCCCAGCGATGCCGGCCCCAGCGGCGAGGCACTTGGAGGGGTCGGGGGGGCCAATGGGCTTGGATGAGAGGTCCTCCTCCTCGCCGTCATCGTCCGAGTCGTCCTCTTCCTCCTTGGGCTTGGCGGAGAGGGATTTGAAGGTGGCCTCGAAGGCAGCCTTGGCCGCCGCGGCCTTCTCCGCTTCACTCTTGATGCGGGCCTCCTCCGCTTGCTTCACCCAGATCGACTTCCCCGTGGCGCCGCCACGATCCGCCATGGACGATCGGAGGCCTTAGGTTTTGGGATCTAGGGTTTCGAGCGGGGGGAGGAGAGAGGGAGGTGGATAAAGCAAGGCAATAGGAATATGATAAAGAATGGCGAAGCGCGGCTTTGGGGTTAATTGACTCGGCCCAATGTGATTGGGTAAGACCAAATAGCCCAATCTAGGTTTGGGCCACCAATGTAAATTTAGAATAAGAAAACAGTCGTCAATTATGGGCCGGGCCGGACCTGAACTAGGATGGAGAATTCGAGGACCAGCCGAACAAAAATTCGTGGCTGAAGAGACCAACCTTGGCCTAAGCTGACCACCTAAGCCCATCAGGTATTTCCTACCTCTCGGCTCAATTGAAGCACCCAAGGATACTGTCGGAGGCCCAGGCCCAGTCTATTTTATTATCTACACGTGTCACACTGCCACTGGACCTCTAAGAATATTAAACAAACACTTAAATTAGGTCGGTGGAATCGCCTGAAGAATAGAATCGTATGATGCATCGGGCGGCAATAAATGCACTTGTGTGGTTGTCTTTTGAATCAACAGATGCACTCTGATCATATATATACTAGTAAATCCCCCTACCACATGGTAGGGTAACTACCCTATCTCCCCATCTCCCCTACTAACTCCCCACTAACCCCCCTACCCCCCACTAACTTTCCACCTCTCTCACTAACTCCCCCCACTAACTTCCCACCTCTCCCACTAACTCCCCTCCACCTAGGCTTCGCCTAGGATAATCCCTGTCACATAGGACGCCATTAAGATAAACCAAAAGTTTTATTGTTAACAATCATGCTATATAAGGATGATATATATATATATATATATATATATATATATATATCAGAGTAGTGGAGTTGTGTGGATTTGATCGATAGAACGATGTAGTTCTTAAGAGAATTTGTTTTATATATGTTCTTTCTCTTATAGTTCTTGCATGCTTAATCATAGTCGTGTTTTCTCTATTTTTAGTCTTTGATTTTTATTTTTGAATCTATTCTGTGGTTCGTCACCCAAGCCGCGTTTGGCACCATTAGCCGATGGATAGGCGTTAGGGTAAGTCCTTTAAGTCGTTGGCAGACGAGCAGAAGAAATTTCAAAAACTATAGATCAGAAACTAAAATTAGATCGAATTAAACCATTGACTGATTGGTGTTCTTAGAACTATAATAGATAGAAAAATATAAAACTTATTTTCTTTGGTTTACATCTTTCTAATCGACCATATCTGCATACCACTAGAATTATGGCTACATCCACTGCCCTTAGAAAAATTAATTTTAAAAAAGATAAGAAATTGAAGAATGCCCAATTGGCAGAATTCCCTTCTGAATTAGAAGCCCTTAATAATTGGGCAATTCCAGATGTTCCGAACAGGGATATCTACAAAATTGGATTTCTAGATCTTAAGTCGCTTATAGCGATTAAAACTGTCGAAAAGACTGTAACTGTCGATCAAGAAGATCAGACTATTAAACTTCTCTCTGAAGAAGATTTAGATCCTTATATGGATAAATACAATTACATCCACATAGGATTAATTCAGGTGGCTTATAAACCACTCACCCTTCAGGGTTTAAATGCTTCTATTCTCTCATGCCTGAGAGACGCTAGATGTTTAAATTGGCCGCAATCCCTCATGGGAATTATGGAAATAAGCCTAAGTCATGGACATGTTTATTTTAATGTTTATCCGAACTTAAGTTTGTCCCTGACCGACCCTAATATATTAGAAGCCACTAGTCTTAATATTAAGACTCATGGCTATGAATTTTTTCCTGGATCTGAGACTATTGCTATAGTCTATAGAATCCATTATAAGGTCCTTAGTACCTTAGCTCCCAGAGCTAAACAGTTTACTTCTCCGGGGAAAACAGTTTTAATCGAGACAAATTTACTGTCCTCACGTATTGCTACCAATAGACAGATTAAATGGGAAGAAGTTAATTTTTCAGATAACTGGATAATAGTTAATGTTGTCCCTCCTAGACCAATTGTTAATCAACAAATTGATCAGATTTCTCAAACTGATGATGGAGAAGTTACTATAACTTTTGATCCTAATAGGACTATCAAATTTACTGATGTTACCACTTCATCTAGAAAATCTGTGTCTAGAGAAGGAACTCCGGTTCAGGCCATTAGAATTTCTGAATCTCAAATTCCTCATGGGATTTATGAAAAGGGATCTAATACAGATTCCGAAATGAGTTTCCAGTTGTAAATGGATTTTAGACCTCATAGTCCCCTCAGGAAATACCTTAATAAGGAATTTCAAGAGTTATATAACAAACAATTTCGTGATTGGTTTTTCTCAATCTTTAATGAGGAACAAAGACTTATAAAGAATCATACTATAGGGAATTAGAAGTTAAAAATCAGATTCAATTCTTTGTCCCTTGGTTTTTAAATCATTATGTTGATGAAAAAGAATCTGAAATCAATGAAATTATTAATCAAATCATTGAGGAAAATAATCCCGCTAATATTAATGTAATTGAAGAACATTTTAAGTTCTGGAAAACAAGCAGCGGTACCCAAAAGAGATCTCTTTATCCGCCTACTGAACCCCTTAAATTAGATGGAGTTTCTACTTCAAATCTTGAGGCAACAGCTTTTATAAAACCTATAGAAACTACTCATGAAAGCCTAAAAGAGATTAATAGACTCTTTAAACAAAATAATTATTCAAATGTTTACTTACAAGTTATTGGTCAACAGTTAACTCGTATCGAGCTAACAGTTGAAAAGCTTGTTAATAAGTTAGAAGCTTTAGTCCCGAATCTTTATATAGCTAAAGAAAAGGCTATAAAACAGGCTAAACCATTCATAAAACCAAGTCCAGAAATCTCTGGGTTTAAATTTGAAAAAGAATTTAAAGAAGAGGTAATCGAATCTCTTAGTAAACAATTGAATCAAACTCGTATTCAAGTCCTTAATAAGGATAAAACTACAGTTGATACTGAGTCTGACTCTTCTGATAATCAATCTAAAGGAGAATCTATAAATGGGATTCTTGAAGCAGAACAACAGTTTCAACAAATTAATAAGATTGAACATAGACCTCGCAATCTTGAAAAATTTTATTATAAACGACCATCCCCTCTGGATGTTTTATATGAAGAAAATGAAACTTTTATTCAGCAAGATTACTCTGGTAGGAATATCTATGAATGGAACATAGATGGTATGAGTGATCACCAGATAAATAATATGGCACATCATATGTTGATATATGCTACTATTTCTAAAGGATCTGGTAATACTGACCCTAACATTGCTGCCTATTTGACATGCGGTTTTACCGGCAGTCTTAAGGGTTGGTGGGATAATTATCTTACACCAGATCAACGGACAGAAAACCTTTCTGCCGTAAAAATTGAAAATAATAGTCAACAACAGACTAACGCGGTTTATACCTTGATCTTAACTATTGTTGAACATTTTACTGGTAATATAACTAACCAGGGGGAGAAAACCAGGACTTTGCTCCAAAATTTAAGATGTCCTACACTTACCCATTTCCGTTAGTATAAAGATACGTTTCTTAATAGAGTTATGCAACTTAATGATGCCAATAGTACTCATTGGAAGTCTAAATTCATAGACGGTTTACCTAATCTATTTGCTGAAAGAGTTAGAAATTACTTAAGAGAACCTGATAGTGGGACTATCTCTTATAACTCTTACACATATGGTGCATTAATAAATCCATGCATCAAAGAAGGTTTAAACTTGTGCAATGATCTCAAGCTTAAAAATCAATTGAAGTCTCATAGACTTACTGAGAAAAAACAATTGGGAGAATTTTGTCAGCAATTTGCTTTTGATGAACCTATTAAGCAAAATAAACTCAAGAAAGAAAAGAAAGAAGATAAATCTTTCTACAAAAGAAGAAAAAAAGAAATATGATCCTCAGAAGAGTAATACTCAGAGGAAGCCTAAAGTTGATAAATCTAAAGCTAAATGCTTTAAATATGGTAAAATTGGGCATTACGCCAATCGATGTTATACTAAGAAAAAGATCAATGAGATAGAAGATGAAGGCTTAAAGCAATCCTTACTTAAGATTATGATCAGTAATACTGATTCGGAATTTGAAGAAAGTTACTCTTCTGAATCTACAGAAGAAGAAAAGGAATGTTCTTGTACAATTAATAATTGTACTACTAAGGATAATTCTGATTATTGGAAAGCCATTGTTGAAATGAATGGATTGTCTATTAATATGTTGTCTCTTGATAAGAACATTCTAGCAAAATTGCTTACAGAAGAAAATTTATCTTCTGACTTAGGGGCTGTTTGTTTCACTGGAATGGAGGCTGGAATGGCTGGAATGGAATGGCATTCCAGTGACCATGCTGTTTGTTTCACTGGAATGGCCTCCATTCCATTCCAATCCCATTCCAAACCCCTCCATTCCAGTCAAATGTTTCTGGCCAAATATTGGCCAGAAACATTTTCCATCTAAGTTTTCCAGCGTGTTTTCCATCCCACGCTGGATAGGTTTTCCATACACGCGGAGAACCCTACACACAGCCCGATCCGATCTTTCTCTCCTACTTCCGTCGCCATCTCCTCACCAGCTTCTTCTCCTCCTCACCAGAGCTTCTTCTCCTCCTCTCCTAGCTCCAGAGCTTCTTCTCCTCACCAGCTTCCTCACCACTAGCCCAATCCCGATCTGGTCTCCTCCTCCTTCCACCGCCATCTCTTCTTCTCCTCACCACTAGCCGGATCCCGATCTGGTCTCCTCCTCCTTCCGCCGCCATCTCAAGCAATCGCCCTTCTTCCTCACCGGCGTTGTTATGAGGCCACGGGATTTCAGTTGTACAAGAGCTCATTGTGTCCTTATCCAGCCGTCGCCCACGAAGAGGAGGGAGGAGCTCGACCCGGACGCGAGCAACGCCGCCGGAGGGAAACAATCAGTCACCACCGGGAGGTTAGCAACCTTCCTTCCTCTCTTAGTCATTGTAGACCCTCCTCTCCCCCTCCCCTCCCACTTGTCTACGGAGACGTCTCGGACCCGTCCTCTCTCCTCTCCCTTGCTCGCCGCACCAAGCTCGTGCTCAACTGCGTTGGCCCCTTCCGCCTCTAAGGTGACCCCGTCGTCGCCGCCTGCGTTTCCGCCGGCACTGACTACCTAGATATCTGCGGTGAACCCGATTTCATGGAGCGAACTGAGACTAATCACCACGAAAACGTCGTAAAAAACTGCTCTTTGGTGGTCTCGGCTTGTGGATTCGACTCTGTGCCTGCAGAGTTAGGGGTTATGTTCAATTCGAGGCAGTGGGTGGCGCCGGCGGCGCTGAATCGGGTCGATGCATACATGAGCTTGGAGTCGGAGAAGAGGATCGTGGGCAATGTGGGGACATATGAATCGGCGGTGCTTGGAGTTGCCAACGCTGGCAACTTGCAGGGGTTGAGGAGATTGAGGCCGAGAAGGCCGAAGCCGGCGGTGAGTACTTTGATCCTAGTTCTTATAAGTTAATTCAAGAAGTTGGGCCTTTTTGGCTATTGAACTTGTTGATTCTTGTATGGGGTTGCTGTCATAAGAAATTCTCTCTTTTTCTTGCTATTACTTCTTAGATTGTTAGATGACTGCTCATTTGCATGAATTTTATATTGGAATGCATGTGATATTTGTAATGCTTTCACTGAGATCATCTTAGGATTGCAATTATGTGTTTCATTGCTGGAGTTATGGCAACTGAATGAATATATCCGTTCCTCTAATATCAGTCTTGTTGTCAAAATTGGGATACAAATGTTCTTGTTCTTTGAGTTCCATGATATAGTTTTGTTGTTATCCATGGATCTTCTTTTTAGACAGTAGTAATAAGAAGAAGCCTAGTTTGTAGAGTGTTTTATTCTTTCAGATCTGTGACATAGAATGAGAAAACCTAACTTGCTGCATGCATGACTTGCAAATTTCAGCAGCTAATGCACAGAATGCTTTCATACTTTCAGATTCTCGGCCCCCAACCTCCAAAAGGATCATTATTAGAGCATCAGAAGTTACTTGGACTTTGGGCACTGAAGCTACCATCAGCCGATGCCACTGTCGTGAGGAGAACCCTTGCAGCTCTAGCCGAGAATCCACATGGTCTTCCAGGAGCCGATGAGAGTGCAGAGCACATGGAAAAGAGGAAGAATTTCTAGTCTAGTGTAAAACCTGCCTACTTCAGCGTGAAGATTGGTTCTAAATCTCTACACACATCAGAAGGTGTGTCCTACTTGAATGTGATTCCAAGCAAGTTGTCGAAATGATCCTCGCATTCCGTTACTAAATTATTGTAAGCAGGTGGCCCTTGAGGTATGGTGGAAGATTAGTAAGTTCCATAGATTTTCTATTGTAAGTATTCCTCGTGAGTTTAATGTAAGAGCAGACGAGATTGCTCGTTCGGCTCGGGGTTCGGGCGGTAGGATGTAGATCAGTCTAGGTGACTGTAGCTTCGGCTTATCTAATAATAAAAAAAGAGTTGTGTGATTTGAGTGGATAATTCTTGTCAGTGGGTGCTTTGAGTGGATTCATATATGATGATGGTTGAATGTATGCTGAATGTATGCTTACCTATTTGAACATGGTTGAATGTATGCTGAATGTATGCTTACCTATTTGAACATGGTTGAATGTATGCTGAATGACGAGGTTTCAAATATTGTACATGGGTTTTTTTTTTTGTACATGGATGTTATAATTTTGATTAACATCATCTTACGTATTCAAAACTTAAATGTTCCGTCAATAAAATTGATTATCATCATCGAATGAAAAAATAGTTTGACCAATAAATTTCCTTCTCCAACATCAAATATGATTACAAAAATAAAAAAAATTAAAAAACAAAGAAATTCCGAAGTGATTATATTTTCATCAACATAGATATCCAAATATTACAATCATATCATATTATTAATGTCATAAAAAGTTTAATAAATATTAAAATCGGAATACATGGTGGTATTCTCACCACTAGCATTCAGGGGTGACCATATCCCCCATTCCATCGCGAAACAAACACAAAAACTGAAAAAGTCACTGGATTTTGTTTCCATTCTAACATCAAACAAACAACAAAAATGACATTCCATTCCATTCCACCACCACCAAACAAACAGCAAAAGTGACATTCCATTCCATTCCACTAGAATCACATTCCATTCCAGCGACATTCCAAAAACATTCCAACGAAACAAACGCCCCCTTAAGATCGCAATTAATTGAGATTTGTCTTAAAGGAGAACAAAGGATCGAAGCTCCAAAGATAGATCATACCTATCGTCTGGCCGAAGTAATACGAAGACGACAAGAGAAAACTGTTAAAACTCTGTCTTTATCAGAGTTAAACAGAGAAGTTAATAACCTTAAAGAAGAAGTCAAACTTCTTAGAGAAGAAAATAAATATATATTTTCTATGATCGAAGAAAGGGATCTTTCTTTAGGAGAATTTCCTCCTATTCTTGAAAAAGGGAAACAAATTGATACAGGACAGAGTTCTAAAACTCCTAATGAGTCTTTAATTCAAATGTTGCAGCAAATTACTGCTCAAAAATGGTATATCGAGATTACTCTTGTTATGCCTGATCAAGTTGTTATACCTCACCTTATTACACTCATTGATAGTGGTGCTGATTTAAATTGTGTTCAAGAAGGAATAATTCCTTCTAAATATTTTGAGAAGACCACACAAGCTCTTAGTGGCGCTAGTGGTAATAGACTTGAAGTTAATTATAAACTTCCGAAAGCTTTAGTCTGCATACAAGAAACTTGTATACCGACTCCTTTTGTGCTTGTGAATAATCTTTCACAACATATAATCTTGGAAACTCCTTTCTTGCATAAAATTATGCCTTTAGAAAGAGTTGACTCATCTGGAATTAACGCCAGATATAAGGGAGAACCCATTACTTTACAGTTTATAACTGAGCCGCATACTAAAATCCTTAATGAGATTGATAAGCAGTTTCAGGCTTCTGTATGTGGCACGGTTCCTAATGGCTTTTGGAATCGTAAGCAACATATAGTTGAATTGCCCTATATTGAATCTTTTAATGAAAAAGATATCCCTACTCGTGCTCGACCTTGTCAGATGAATCAAGAATACCTTGATCTTTGTAAAAAAGAAATCACTTCTCTAATAGAGAAAAAATTGATTCGAAAATCATACTCTCCTTGGAGTTGTACAGCATTCTATGTTAATAATGCTGCTGAAAGAGAACGAGGAGTCCCTCGACTTGTTATTAATTTTAAGCCTCTTAATAAGGTGCTTAAATGGATTAGATATCCTATTCCTAATAAAAGGGATCTGCTTAATCGAATTTATAAAGCCAAGGTCTTTTCTAAATTTGATCTTAAATCTGGATACTGGCAGATCCAAATTGCTGAGAAAGACCATTATAAGACGGCCTTCACCGTTCCTTTTGGTCATTACGAATGGAATGTTATGCCATTTGGTTTAAAGAATGCTCCTTCTGAATTTCAAAATATTATGAATGAGATTTTCATTCCTTATACTAACTTCATTTTGTCTTATATTGATGATATATTAATATTTTCTGATAATATTGATCAGCATGTTAAACATTTAGATGTTTTCAGACATTTAGCTATAAAGAACGGATTAGTCATATCTGCTCCAAAAATGAAATTATTTCAGACTGAAATTCGTTTTATTGGCCATAATATTGGTAAAGGAACTATTGTTCCTATAGATAGAAGTATTGAATTTGCTTCTAAATTTCCTGATATAATCACATACACAAATCAATTGCAAAGGTTCTTAGGAGCTTTAAATTATGTGTCTGATTATTATAAAGATTGGGCTAAGGATACAGCTCTTCTCTATAATCGTTTGAAGAAGAATCCTGATCCTTGGACTCAGGCCCATACTGATGTTGTTAGACTAATTAAGTCTAAAGTTATTAATCTTCCTTGCACCAATTTGCTTAAACCAGAATGCAAAAAGATTGTTGAAACAGATGTCAGTAATATTGGCTATGGTGGCATTTTAAAACAAAAATGCTTTGACTCTACTAAGGAAGAGTTGGTCCGATATACATCGGGTAAGTGGAATCCTACTCAATTTAATTATTCCACTATTAAAAAAGAATGTTATCTATTATTAAATGTTTATATAAATTTCAGGATGATCTCCTCAATCAACCATTCCTTCTTCGCATTGATTGTAGCTCTGCTAAAAGTGTCATTGAAAAAGATGTTAAGAATTTAACTTCTAAGCAAATTTTTGCTCGTTGGCAAGCTGAATTAGCAGTTTTTGATTTCACTATTGAATTCATTAAAGGAAAACATAATGTTCTCCCTGATTTCTTAACCCGTGAATTTTTGCAGGATTTTCATGAGAATGAATGCTCCCCCTCATTGGGGGGGGGGGGGGGGGGGGGAGAGGTGGGAGAGGAATGGGTAATAGAGGAAATACTCCTCCTGTTTACCCCACCACCTCACAGTCATCTGGTAATAGTTGGAGAACAATTCGCAGAGGAAGTAATACTTCCTATCCAAGTATTGTTCGTAATACGGCTACACAAGATATGCCAAGCAAAAATATTTCTCAAGGTAATACCTCAGAAACAAAGGAATCATTTGTCGAGGTGGTTAAGGATAATGATTCTTTGATGATCACAAAACCAGCTCATGAGCTGATGGTTCATATTGAATCTGAAGATATGTGTTACTTTGATAATCCAGAAAAATTGCGACAGAAATATATTGACAATTGTCAATATCCTACTTCGGTATATAAACCGAGAAAGTGGATGGAGGCTCTGTTATCACAGAGAGATGTGCATTTTGAGCACTTTTATAAAAATTCTGATGATCGAAAGCCACCTGCTTATAGCAAGTGCACAATCAAAGATGTGATGACTCCCAAGGAATGGGGCTTTAGTACTCATAAGCCATTCCCCTTTAAATTGGAGAAAGAAACTTATAGTTTCAACTACTGGGATTATAAAGATGCCTTTTATCTTTCATTCTTATGCGAGAACGAAAATTTAAAACATACATGGTTTATCAAGCTATGTCCTGAGATCCTTCAAAAGGATATTCCAGCATGGATCTATGACTGGTGGCATAAATATGGTGCCGAACTGGATATATTGCCAGAACCAATTGCTGCTTTATATGAGAAATGAGTCTCTACCCACCCTGTTCTTCATACAAAGAAAGATGACGAGATTTTAGAGGGAATGTGTCCTCTGTACTTCTTTGCTGAAGTTGAGATCCCATGGATCTGGAAGTGGTTCTGTGTTACTGGAACCGATGACTTATACCTTCCTTGTCTTATTAGAAGGTATCAAGTTAAATGGTGGAAAGGTCTTGATGTGACTACTAAGGTCTCTGAATTATTAGATATCATAAGCCGGAATGAGCATGCACTTAGCCAGAATGTGGTTCGTGAAGTTCCTAAGGACAATCACATGGCTCGAGTTAAAAGAGCCTTTGAAAGGAGATTTCCTAAAGCCACGGATGAGCAAATTGCTCAACATTGCTATGATTATATGAAAAATCAAATCAATAATATGTTTCCTGGATCAGATAAGATCTCTATTGGATCTGATGATCCCATGCAAGATGCTCAAGACCCTTATGATAGGGATGAACAAGAAGCCTTATGGGAGCAGTCGGTGGCAGGAAAAGCACAAGGAAAAAAGCCATCAAAAGAAGCACCAACTACTAGTGGGGCATCCACTAGCTAAAGGAGACAAATGATTTCTCCTTTACAGGCCATAAGCAGGGAATAAAGGCCACTCAACCGACTGCACCCTATCCAGCACACGTAGTGGCGGGCCCCACTTGCACATGGCAGACAAAGTAAAGTGGAATCCCTTCTCCATTATTGTACTTTGCCAGCAGGCTTACTTAGCCTCGAAGGCACCCTCTACCTCTATATAAGGGGAGGAACTCTTCTGAGTTCCACACATTGGTTTCCACCCCTTCTCTTCCCTTGTAACCTTCTTACTACCATTGTAACCCTTGTCAGTGGAATAAAAGCTTCGAGTTCTTGCTACATCTCTTTTGTAAGTTTTTAATTCTGTCTCTTTCTTTTTGAGATATTTTTTGGAAGTAATATCCAAAGACTGGAACTTTCATAGTTCAGTTCTACCTTCCGATCTCGTCAAACAGATCGGTAGCATCGAGCGCCAGTCTCCTCTGGATATTGATTTCTAATCAATACCTCCCCTTCCGCCTTCAATTTTAACTTTATCGCATCATTACGTAAACATTATATGAATTATATATATATATATATTGAGATTAAAATAATATAAGGAGAATAATATCCTATGTATATAAGGATGTCATAAATTATGTGAAACCTCATATGGCTATCTATAAGATGTGAATCTACTATCTTTCTATGATAATAATAAAAAAAACAGAAGAAAGTGCACAAAACCACTGAAATTTTGTGTTTCAAGTGCATCAATTGTTTTTGTCAATATATAATTTTCAAGTGCATCAATTCTTTCTATTCTTTCTTGTTCTTGTTTTACATTGAGTATGAAGCTCTAAAAACTAAAGTGCAATGGAACAACATATGTTTTCAAACAAAAATCATCCACATCAGATGGAAACTGAGCTGTTCTTTTGTCTGATTCATGTGTCGATGTTGGTTTACTTGCATGGCTTACTGGAAAATTATTGTTTGATATCTCATACAGCTCATCGATTCCAGTGGATCATTTCTTTTTAGCTGAGAGGGGGTCAGGTTTCTTCTGGATTCCTGCTGCTCTCTTTGCTGAAGTAGTCCAGACCTTCTTCATCTTGGCAGATTTCTGCTACTAGTACATCAAAAAGTACACAGTCATTCTTAAAGTCTGCAGTCCTTAAATCTGATTCATGTTTTACTATCACCATTTCTATGTTCTTATGTTTCCCTTTTTCTTTTTCCATTTTCAGTACAATGTATTATGTATACCCAGCTGTTTTCGACACTGCCTTTACCTGCATGAGCGTTACTGCGGCAACAGCAAAGCTTTAGGCAAACTCTGTTTTTTTTCTATGAACCGAGTAACTTCAACTATTAGTTTCTATTTCGCTGTTGGAATGATCTTATAGAATGCATACTGTACAACCTATTTTGTTCAACAATTGAGACATATCATCCAGTCTGATCAAAAGGCTTGATCAAAAGAAGTAAACCGGGACTCAATACACAGACAGATGGAAGGAGTGGGACAGCATCCATGAGAACACCAAGCACAGGATGTTTTTTTTTTTAAATAGTTGAACCCAAGGGCTGTGTTTTGTTTACGACACAGAGGCAAGACGGCCTCACGCCCAGCCTCACGTTGCCACACGAAACCAGAGTCCGCATGGCGACATTACCTAGGCACCCTATCAGCTCTAACATTCGAGCTTCTAGGGATGTGCATCACAAAAACAGAGTCAAATTCAAGAATAAGTTGACAGACGCACTTAGCAGCTTCCTCTCCTCCCTTGGCCATATCCGACGACCAATGAGAATCTCGACAACCTCCTTGCCATCTGACTTCAAAATGATCCGTTGCTCCTGGTGCTCCCGTGCCCACACTAACCCTTTGCAAACTGCTGCTAACTCAACTCCAATAACTGAATTGGCATCTACACCTCCTCCATGAGCCCATCAAAGCCTCCATTCAAAATCAGAGGCAACCACCCCAACAGCTGTCCAACCACCACCATTAGCTTGGATCTTCCACAGAGGCATCAACCTGGACAACCGTAGTGCCCTCCACACCCATGTTGCCCCTGCTAGCTCTCCTCCAACACCCCCCAAGAGGAATTCGTCAGCCAGTCACCTTGCTCTACAAGAAACAGTGCTAACAGTATCGCCTCACCCTGGAAAACTCTGCTATTTCTATCCTTCCAGGTTAACCAACCATAGGATGTTGCTAACAAGTATTCAGCAGAAATATGAAACTGGTAATCAATCAACAACTCATTCAAAAGACGACATCTATGTCGGCACCATCATGTTCTCAACTTGTTTATCAACTCCAATTCCGAATGAATTCCCAATCAGAACTTCACAAGCTGCTCACAGATCCATCAAATATATAGAGGAAGAAGAAAAAAACAAGCACTGCTACAGCGTTTGGAGAAGAATGAATACATATGAAGTCCTACAAATGACAGAAACGAGTTACCTACCTGTAGTTAAAACTGGATCAATGCTGTGGTCAACAACCATACTCTACACAAGTAGCACCGTACCAACTAGTTAACACCATGTTCCATGGCAGCTAGCACGAATGGAATGGAGTGGGGGGAGGCCAGGGAAAAAAAATGAATCAAAAAGCTTGGTGTGGCCGACTGACGTATGACTAATTTTCAAAACCGGGACCCTAGAGCTACACCGAATTGCCAATGTTCGATGCTTTAAGCAGAAGCGGGCACACGAGGGGCCAAACTTCGGGGGGATGCTAATGAACTAGCTCGGCTTCCACGACCACCGTTGGATCCTGTTTGATCGACCCTTTGATAGCCGACTTCGCCTCCACGGGTGGAGGGTCCTCCTCTGCCACCACCTCTGCCGCCGTAGTCACCCCTGCCACTGAAGTCTCCTCTACCATAACCCCTACCACTGCCATAGCCTCCACGACCTCTCATCCCATCGCCACGGAACCCACCGGGGCCGCCACCACCTCTTCCGGGAGTAAATCTTCCTCTGGTGATACCTGCTGAAAGCAAATGAACCATTCTTCACTACCTTGGACTAGAGAAGTAAACAAAAGTAAAATGCCTTCACAATCAAAAGGTGAGATTGGATGGTGACTGATGATCCAGAGTTCACGAACTGGCATACACGCAGATTTTGCCCAAATTGGAACCTTGGTGATGTAGAGTGTACTTTAAAATAGGTAAACCTTTTGTTCGAAATAGTGAAAAGAAAAACAAAAGACAAAGTACCTCGTGAACCATTTGGTCGCTTTTCCTCAACATAAGATTGGCGACCTCCAATCATAATGGGCGATGCCTGAAGTAGTCAAGAAATTTTCCACATAAACATCTGAGTATTAATTATCTCTCAATCATTTGAGCTATGACCCAAAGAAATAATCATGACTGGGTAACATGAAGATCAACTAAATTTAGTCAGCATCACAGGATATCTTTATCAAAGCAGTCAAACTTATCTCGCAACAAACAGTAAAAGCTTGTGTTTGGTGGAATGAGGTACATGGTGATGCCAATGTTGGTTGTATAAAGCATGTTCCCAGATATCAATATGGGGGGAACATGAACCGAATTCTTTATTCAGTTCCACAAAGAAATAACCACTTAAAGGGGATCCAATGTTATCAATAAGACACCATGTGAGAGTGATGGGTTGGTTGAGACGATAGTAAGAAACACAACACCAATGCTCCTGACATCTAGAAGATGCAGTATCACCAGCATAAATAAAAACAGATATGTCACACTGAGACTCAGCTACGTTGTCCTCGGTTTGGGATTCCCAACTCTATCCTAAAAACTGCATCAAATCCCTTGTGAACACCAATTCACCAAAAGATACTGGCCTCACATATGACGCATGGCCCATAATGTTGGGAAAATCATAATCATGTATTAGTATGGGCGATTTTTACAAGGCAAAAGTCACAGGGAACGAGTGTTGCCAGAAACCAGATTGAATTTTAGTTGATCCATAGTTCATGAAGAGATATGGCTTTGGCAACTTAAGTGCAATGATAGTTAATGGCTTACTCTCCAAATAGATGGAATGAGCTGCCAGAAATGATTACCCTAACATCCTTTCCAAGGACAAGTAATAACAAATAGTGTACAAACATTAGAATTGCATGCTTTTTCATGAATTGGTGTGCAATAATCAATAGGTCTGACCATAACATCCTTTGCAAAAACAAATAGGCGCATATAGCTTACACATAAGTACAGAGTGGAAAATGAGAGCTCAGTCTACTACGACAAGCATGAAAGACTACGTAATGTGATTGTTCATGACATACAGATAAAGCATAAAATCATCATTGGTGGCTACTACTACAACATGGCTAGTTGGAATGCATTTAAATCATCTACAGAACAGAAGAGAACAGAGTAACAAGTAAAACCCATGACTGCCTTAGCTCTATGCACATTCCTAAACCAGAAATGTCATTGTTCATAAACCTTCTATCATCCTCGATAAAAGCCTTCGACTTCAATTAATTAACTATTGCAAGGATGCCAGATTAAGAGCCAATACCATCCAACAAAGTTAGGGCTATGCACATTCCTGAACTGCCATTGTTCATAAAACTTTTATCATCTTCGATATAAGCTTTCAACTTCAATTAATTAACATCACGAGGATGCCAGGTAGCCAGATTAACAGCCAATAGCACCCAACCAAAATGGATGGTCCAGCAACAGATGTTCACTACATCTGTGATTCAAAGAATGAGGCTTGAACTACATGGCTGCATCTTGAGGTTACCAGTGCACGTTAATAAATCTAACTTTTCGCATGCATAGGAGGCGTTCCACAAACAGCAAACAAACATATTAGATGTACAGAGCAAAGACTAAACAGTTTGCATACCATCAAATCTTTACTAACTTCCTATTTACATCAATCATGATTAAGCATACACAGATCAAAGTTCAAGTAAGTCATGCAGTCTATAATGGCATAAAATAATATTATAGAATCAAGTCAAAGATACCACTGTGAAAGATACTGCTCCAATATATACACACTGTTGTAAAGCAAACAAATGAACCATGTACAAGAGAAGAAGGTAACTAATAAGCTTCATAGAGAGTCGGTATACATCTTAAGACACATCATGTCCTGCAGAGATATCTTGCAAAAAAGTAATCACCATCTATAAATAAACAAATGAAGGCTAATGAAACTTCCAGTAATGCACTTCCCCATGATACTAATAAATCAAAGATGCTATATGTAACCTCACCTCTATTGCACTTTGGACTGCACTAGCAACCTCAAACTCCACAAAACCAAAACAAAATCCTTGTTGCTGCAATTCATGGAAACAACAATCATCAAAGTGTGACACAAAAAAAATAGAAATGTTTTGAGCAAACAAAATAAATTGTTCCCGAGCAAACTAGGAAACCAAAGAGTACAAGCTGCCTGTAAAGTAACGAACCTTGTGGCTTCTAACTTGTATTCCGTTGGCCTTTATAGGTCCGAACCTTTTAAACTCCTCCTCAAGTTGAGCAGGAGTAGCATTCAAAGGAAGGCTCTTTATGTAGATTGAATAACCATCAGCTGGAAGGCAAGTGATATCATTGTAAGCAGAAAGTGTCATGATATTTCAGAACATGAAAGCAAGAGCACGTGATTTATATACGACCTTCTGCCTCTTGAACACTGCCACTTTCAGCAGTATTAACAGTTGCAGAAGAGATCTCAGGTGCAGGAGCTGGTACAGGAGCAGGAGCAACCTGTCTTTCTGTGTTAATAGGTGCTGGCCTAGGAGCAGGTACTGGAACTGCCAAAGGAGCAGTGTTTTCTTTCATGACCTTAACCTGAAGTCATGGATATATAATTCAGATAAGTTTAGTTTAGCTATGAAGCCATGCCATAAAGCAACTAAATATACAGCACATACCTTTATGAACTGCAAAGAAATATCCAAAAGGGAGCTAGATATATGCTCTTAGATTTGACTCTTCTTATCTATTTATACACACTAAACTATGCATCCGGATGGCCATGCCGAAACTAACCATGCCAGTAACCAGCATGGATTATGCCAATGGCACAAGGAAGCATGCTTTTAATTAGTAACTATCCATGCTAAAGTAACTTCAAAATCGAGACGTGCTTTATAGTGATAGGATGTTTCACGACCAGATATGCACTGTACAGCTTAGAACAACCCCAACATTAAATTGGGGCCTCATTTCTTGACAATAAATGTTTTGCAACTCCCCTTTTTCATAGCACTAATAGCAGCCATGAGAAGAAATGGTTTTGGATTATCGAGGAAAATATGTGTAGCCCTACATGGCAATTTAAGCCACATTGGCAGTATAAATTATAACTGCCTACATGATGTGTGGTCTACCTACGATATGTTACAGGAGAAATTTTCTCCTATGAAAGCAATATGGTTACATCCTGGTAGGCTGCTCGTCAATAAGTAAAACAAGAAACACAAGTTTCCATACATTATAGTAGAGAATCAAGGGATTCAGGACATGAAGGTTCGTTGCAAAGATGAGGAAACAAGGATATCTACATTTCCTTTCACAAAGCAAAAAAACAGATCTTTCGGAATCCATCCACATGTCACTGTACTATCAACATAAATGAAGATCGTAATAACCAAACTAGGTTCCACAGAAACAATGATAAAATACTTTATCATAAAAGAACTTTGCGAAAGACACCAATAGGAAGGTAAAAGATGCTTGTCTGACTGAAAACATACAATTGAAGCATAAGATTTCTTTGGTGCCTCTTCATGACTAGTCCTAGGATTTATATCAGCAACCACTGGCTCCAAAGTCTTTGGAATTTCATTGATCACCTCCTCCACCGGTGCTTCCTCCTCCACAACTGAACCCTCCTCATCGCCCGAAGGATTATATACTTCCTCCTCGTTCACCTCTTCCAGATCTTCTGTTGGTTCCACCACCTGCTCAGGAGCAGGTTGCTCCTGTGGCGGAGGTGAATCTGCATGTAACCGTATTAAACGATTACCCTCCATCCAGTTTCTTTGGACGCTCAAGCATTGAAAAAACCATTTTAAACAGATCAAGATACCTTCCTCCGCTAAATGGGGCACAGAAGGACCATTCGCTAATCCCTGGCTCCCCTGCTGCTGACCAGGCTCCTCCATGTATCTAAATATGTCATTCAGCACAAAGTAGCCCTTATCTTGGGTGGCGAGGAAGAAGGACTGAGTGAAGTCCCTCTTAATACCATTCTTCGCAGTAAGAGCCCCTGTGACGAGGACAAGCACCCCCCCATTCAGCGAGTCCTGTGCATCCACCGTCTTTATCTCCGCATCGTACTCGCCGTATTCCATTGATAGTATCTTCTCATTGATCGCCTTAAAATCATGTACATATCATCCGATTTTAATCAACAGTCGCCATGAATACACAAAGATCAGTTGCAAAGTTAGATTTTTCCTACATTATCCTCATTAACAACACCAACAATCACCATTCCCGACCATAATAAACCATAAAGGATAAAGTTTTGTGTCATTGGCCACATGACATGTATAATGCACACGTCCTCGGATCGGTACCGATTGGTCAATCGACAGTGAGACACCGATGGACTAGCCTAATCGGTATCTCATCTCACTGCCGATTCGAGGGCATGTGTAGTGTACATGCTCTGACCCATGTACACAGATCGCGACTCAGCCATAAATAGTGGAATACAAGAAAAGTTCCAGGGTTTTGGGGGCGAGGTGCATACTTGCATGGTAGTGATGGAGCTCATGGAGCCGTGGGGGTCAGGGCGGCCCAGACGACTAACCTCCTGGTAGAACCGGTAAACGAGCTCCGGCGAGTGATGCAGTATATGGTAATACTGCTGCACGAACGCGTTACCGACCTGAAACCAGTTCAAAACCCATCAGAAAAACCCTAACTTTCCACGACACTCGTTTTTTACAGGATCAGAGGAAAAGTAAAATACACCAGATAGATCTGTTACCACTTGCGCGGAGGGAGGCGATCCAGCAGGCACCACGGTCAGGGAGGCCATATCCCAAAGTGACGATATAGCTGAACCCTAGAAAGCGATCGGAGAGGTCGGAATCGGCGGAGATCGGTGGAGGCGAGGTAGATATCCGGAGACGGATCGGATCGCTCTCTATCTCCCTCTCTACGTCGTTCGTGGAGCTCTATCCTCTCCTATGGAACCTCTCTAGGGTTTTAGCGATGGAGATCAGGAGCGCTACAGAGGCGACGGGGAGAGCTGTGTCTCTGTGTGTGTGCGCCCCTCTCTCTCTCTCTCTATGCTTCCTTATTTCCTTCAGGTTTTTGTAGAAATATTACTACTCTTTATGAAACAGAGATAAACAAGATCCCCTGTTTCTCACATCACAGGGAACAGCATTATAAAATGACCTGGCTCTATGGGTCCAGAACGAAACCCAATCAGATGATGCCACCTATAGTCAAAACCCTGCTAAAAGACGATCAGATGCGGCTTTCCCAAAAGAAATCGGAGACCAAGAGCAATACAGCCTCCTACTACCGTGCGGGCCATGACTCCTCCGTTGATCTTCCTAGGAACCTGATCTCGAGGCAATGGAACGGCCCGCAGGGGGTTTCAAGCGGTGATGAGGCGCACGTGATATGGGGACCTCCGAACGGCACCTCTTTTCTCCCACGTGCGTGTAGCGTCACGTGTTGGTTGTTCTGCTGACTCGCGGGCTGGGCCTGGATGTCGGGGAACCTCCTCCGATTGGCTGCGTCGCGAGTGGGGTCATGGAATCTAACGTAACGAGCATCCACATGATTCTGCAAAAGAGCCTATGTAGCTACAGTAATAATTTGTTAAAAAAATTCAAAGAGCCATTTACTGTATTTTATAGTAGCTACATTAATAATTTGTTAAAAAAATCAACTCCATCAGCTCTTGTCCAGATATTGCATTTCAAAGATGTGCTACAGTGATACTCTAGATGTGGAGTATCACTGTAGCTAGGGGTGTACAACGGGTCTTAATTTTTGAGAGCCTTATGACCCGCCCGTTAAACTGTTAATTTATCAATTTATCAACAGGTTAACGAGTCAATAGGTACAGGTAATCCATTGATCCGTTATTAGTACCACATGAATAAATATAAAGTTTTAAATTACAATCTATTAATCCAAAATTCAAACAACATAAGCACGTAAATCTAAGTTGTGCCACATGAATAAATGTAAAGTTTCCAATGTAAGTTCCAATTAACTTGGAAATTAATTAGATATAATATATATATACTTGTAATTTATAAATAGTCTTTATTCTAAACGGGTAAAACGGGTTACCCGTTAAGCAAAAACTTAAACACCCATTACCCGACCCGGTATTATTGTAACGGGTCGGGTCTGACCCGACCCGTTTACAATTACCTTATGACCCGCCCGTTAAGGTTCGGGTCGGGTTAATTTTTCGGGTCGAAACGGTTTACCCAACCCGTTGTACACCCCTAACTGTAGCAACTGTAAACCAATTTTAGTAATAAAAAACTTCCTCTGCTCTTATTTTTATTATCTTCTCCCAAGCCTTTTATTTCTTCTCCAAAACAGCTGCTCTCCTCCCTACCCATCTTCTCCTTTCCGTGGATGTCCAGGAGGCAACCATCGCCTAGCTCCTGCTCTTATTCGCCTCTATCTCCGGCGAGGTTCAACCCCGTGAGCCATTCTCGTCTTCCTCACTCTCTCTCTCCCCTTTCGCTGGCAGCCACTATCGCACACGCCGGCAACCACTATCGCCCACGCCGACAATCACGATCGCACCCGTCGCCAAGCAAGCTTCTTTCCGGTGAGCTTCTCCTCCATCTACTCTTTTTCCTTTTGCTCTCTTACACAAGCACCCATTCCCTCTCTCCAATCTCCCCTCTGGCTTCAAATCTCTCTAACACAGTGCGTGCATATTCATAGATATGTAATTGGGCACGTATCTTGGTTAGCTAGGAGATTGGTTTTATTTCTAGAAGAAGTTGGTGTTATTGTTGTAACTCTAGCGGGGAACGCCCGCCATGGAAGTCCTTGTTGGATGGTTTTCATAACAATGCCCACTAGGTGTTTGCATCTTTGAGCCAATGACTTAGCTTTTTGAATGAACCCCAGCTATGAGTGATTTGTGTTGCTATGCTTGTGTTGTGAATGATGTGGCTATGCTTGTGTTGTGAATGATGTGGTTTCACCGGAAAAGAACAATCTACAATTCATTGCCTTCTTCGATTTCCTTCAATGGATGCTTTGCAACTGTTGCCATAAATCTATTGACACTTGCTTCCGATTCTGTATCATCACTTGTGCTTGAGCTCCCGTACTTGCTTTCGGATGTCGTGAAACAAGATCCAGCACTGAAGTTAGAGCAGCTCAGTTATGTTTCTTGAAAGCCTGGACTAATTCAATCTCCTCCAAGATTTCTATCACTCTCAACCTTCCATTCCAATTGCTTCAGGAAGCACCCTTCAATGTCTCTGTGTTTTGTCTTTTTCCTCAGATTATGTTTGACAATACCTACTGACTTTCGTGTCTTTTTTATCACTCTCAGCCTTCAAGATACATTTGTCTTTTTTCTTCAATGTCTCTGTGTTTTGACGGTACCAATGCCATTGAGTTGAAGAATGGGGAAAAAAGGTTGTTTATAAAGGTGCATGCCATGTTACATATGGTTGCAAACTACACTTCTCTTTAATCCCTTTATTATACATGCCAGGTTACATCCCTTAGGCTATGCCTTGCAAGTTTTGTACTATTTGACATCTACAGTTGGCCCATTATGATCATATACTCTTCATGCCCTCAGATTTATTCTTCTGAGAGCGTCTGCTCTGCTTATATTGCACATTCATGTAATCACATCCTTTTATTCTGTGCTCTAAGCACCTCTATCTGTCTGTTGAATGAAACTATATTCTGTCTATCATACTACATATCTTAAATTGGAAAACAGAAATATAAGCTCAATAGGACATGGAATTTGGAGAAAAAAAAGTAGATTGATGAAGGATTACCAGACAACATATGTGGAAACAATTCTTGTTAATTGTTCTTCTACTTCATCAGAGCATCTGGTTCCAAAATGCCTCTGTTTACCTTACAGTCAAAACAAACAGAAACTTTTTAATGACATTTTTTGTATTCGTCCTATTTATAGCTGAGAAACAATCTCAGAATAATATTCAAACCTAATATCTTCATCTTGTCTTCCTCCTTTGGTATGACCTGCACGTCCGACCCATGAAGTTGAGTGGCATTAAGATTACATTCCTACTGCATGATGCCAGTTTCCGCTGAGTGATGCCAATTGGCATCATATCCAACTTCATCTTTTTCAACTTTGCACCACCATAATCATGTCATTAACTGCTCCATATTTTCAGAGTTGCAGGATACATATATATTTATGTGTAGCTCGATGTATTTATATACATGTCCATAAATGAAACTACACCACTTCTCTTTAATCCAACATTTTCTAGTCTTCTTTGCTGAAAACTTTTCATGCATTTTTACCATGAACTGCTTTCTCTGTATCCTATGCAAATAATGGACCAAAGAGTTCGATTTGTCATGTTCTGTAATGATCTCTTCAATTAGATGGCTCTCTTATGTATATATTCTAATTAGAATTCAATTAGAATTCATTCTCAATTATGCTATTTGTACAGATCATGGATTCTCAAGTAAACAATGATTATTTTTACAATGCTCTCTTTTCGGATGGAGAACATATAACAGATTCACAAATTGAGAATGCTAGTGATCAAACTTCTCCAATAACACAAGTTGAAAATAGCTTTAAGGGGAAGAAAACTCAACGAAGTGGAAACTTCACCCTCGAAGAGGATAATCTTCTAGTATCGACATGGCTCAATACAAGCCTTGATGCAATCCATGGGTCTGAGCAAAAGTTGGACATATTTTGGAATAGGATTACAACATCCTACAATGAGCAACGAAATTCCAAGTATCCTGTACAAACCCAACCGTCGTGTCCTGACCCGTGAAAGCCCAACTGGGCCGGGTGACGCGAACCGGAACCTAACGAAACGCGGAAAATTTGGCGATGGTTCCCTCTAACCTATTGGTCTCCCTAAACAGTTCACCAAAAACACCATCAATTAAATAACAATAATTTAAACAATCTCGAACCCAAGATTACAAAACCCAAGTTAATATACAGATCCTCGAAGAGGGAAAGATTCGAATACAACATTTATATAAACACTCATGTAGGAGACTAACTAACAAAGGGTTTAAAGCAGTAAAAGATTGCCACCTCTCAGACTCCGCCTGGCGCGGCCGCACCGCCGACCAATTGCCCGGTAGGGGCCACCAAAGAGAAGCTAACGCCTGCACCTGCAAAACACAGCTCGGATAGGAGTGAGCAACTAAGCTCAACATGAAAACTACACTACGACACACAGAAGGAAGAGGGAAATGCAACAATATCGCCCTCAAGTAAGACCTGGATGTATACAGAGGTCCCTGAAGTCCACGATCATGATCTCCCAGAAGAACTGGTCACATGATGGGTCACGCTCAGTAAGCAGGAACTAACACTGCTGGCTCACAAGCAGGGAACGGCACTGCTGGCGGGAAATGACACCGCTGAGTAGGCGACTCCTCTACTCAAGAGTCAACACAGTGGGACACCGGCTACAACTCAGAATCCGACTCGAGGCCGACACGACCTCTAAAAATCATCAAGCAACAGGTGAACCAGTCATATAGACCTATCATCGAATTCGACTGTACACCACAATTCAAACCAGGTCCAAACTACCCAACCCCGGTCCTAGGGCTAAATCCGAGCTTCCGAGCCTCGGGACGGCGACCCACAGATCACCCACGCCCTAACCATGCAACTAATGCATGAACAGACACATATAAGCAGCTAAGCATGCAGCAGGATATGATGATAGCATAATAAGGTCTCGACTCGGCACTCTGCCGGCCCGGGGTGGTGAAAATATATTTAAGGTCAAGAACTGCTGCAGTGGTACCACCACCAACTGCCAGCCAGTTCACCAGCAACCTTGTGAGGACCCGCCCCTCTTTTTCCTTTGGCTTGTGGTTGACCACAAGGGCAATTTGGGAAATTGCGCCTTGGCGGTCGTTTCACACTGGGTGTGCACACACAGACCTTGTTTGATACTTGTGTTTGTTTAGAAAGGCTAGGTGGACCCGGGATCGGAAGTTCTGGGCTTGGGCTTGTAATTCAGCCCAAGTTTGCCTTTCTGGGCATAGGAGATCGATCCCTTTGTCAAGGGGGATCGATCCCGTTTGCTAGGGATCGATCCCGCATGCAATGGAGATCGATCTTACTTGCCCTGAAAGTCGTTGGCGGTGGAGTTCGAAGGATGGCCACGGCGATGGCCGTCGCTTCCCCTGTCAGGGGAGGGGAGACTTTTGCACCCCTCCTTCGCCTTTTCCCCGCCTTCGCCGACTTTCCCCGGCCTTATCCCCTTCCCCTCCTCTTTCCTTTCTTTCGTTTCTTCCCTCTTCTTCCTCCCGGCTCTGTTTTCCTTCCCCTGTTCCGGCAGCCTCTTTCCTCCTCCGTGCTCCCTACTCCGGCCACCGTTTCTGGAGCTTGAAGGCTCGTTCGAACCGTGACGGCGTGAGGAAGATCCTAGGCTAGGCTTCGTGGATCGAAGCAGCTCTGTGGAGGTAGGGATCCCTCTCAAAGACTCCGGCTTGTTTTAAAGGTTTTGAAATCCGGTTTTGATTTCAATAGATCTCCTTGTGTAGTTGATATTTTCCAGTTTTGAAGCCTTGAGTAGCTTCGTGGTACTTGGATCTACCAGCCCACCTTCTTTGGTGAGGTTTGGTTGCGGATTTCGGCGGTATTCCTCGCCGTCCGGGCGCCGGTGAACCCAATCCTGATCGATCTCATGGGATGAGATCGATCTCGGTTGGGGTGGCCCGCCCCGCCCGAGCGAGAGCGATCTCCCTAGGAGGGAGATCGATCTCTTGGCGGCTGGCGTCAGTGTGTCGTACGTCACATACGAGATCGATGTCCATATGGGTGGAGATCGATCCCGTTGGGGTGACCAGGACGAGTGCCTATCGCCTCGAGGCAGATCGATCTCATTTCTACATGAGATCGATCTCCTTCGATACAGGGAGGACTTTTATTCGTTTTAAATGCTGTTTTGCCCTCGGGGCTTACTGTGTTCTCTTATCCTGTATAATTGTTTATTATTACTGCTTTGTAGTTGAACCGAGAGGGTGATGCCTCTCTTGATGTGTAGAATAAATGGGCTGACAGTATGCCCTTTACCGCTTTGTAGTGAACCATAGGAGTCATGACCCTCGGGAGTGGTTAGTATAAATGGGCCGAAGGTGTGCCTTTGTTGTGTTGTTTGTTACTGTTTTCTTTATTCATATCATGCCTTGCTTCCTGTGCATTAGACATGCTAGGTTAGACTGGGTGGGGTTGACCCGTGGACTTCGGTGATCAAAGGCTAAGTGGTGGATGCCGTTACCCGACTTGTGTCCCCTTGCTCGTGTCCAGCACGGGTAAGGGTGTCCTACAGGTATCGTCTGGCCCACCCTGTGTCAAGGACCGTCGGAGGTAGCCCAGTCCTCGAGCAGTGGCTATCGGAGGGACGTACGTTGGACAGGAACCCTGGGGGGGAACATCGATGGGATTGATGGACTCCCTGGCTAGACTTAGTCTTTGGTCGGGAGTTAGGGGTCGGGTTGGCTTTGCTGCTTGGAGTGCTGAGAGATGGTAGTCTTAACCACGGTCGTTCCGCCAAGTGTGGAGATCCCGCTTGGAGCAGGGTGTCCTACTAGTAGTGCCATGTCCACCCTGTGTCAGGGATTGTCGGAGTTGCCCACCCCTGAGCAGTGGTTGTCGGAGGGGCGTACTTGGGACAGGAGCCCTTCGGGTTATTGACGGGATTTATGGGATCCTTGGCAAGCCTCAGTACTTGGCACAGAGCTTGTTTGTTTGGTGTTGCCTTCTTAGCGAGAGTCGTAGAGTAGGACCCTGCTGAGCTGTTGCTCATTCCTACATGGACTGTGTTGTTTGCAAGTGCAGGTCCCAGCTCCTCTCTGGTGCTTCCCCCTCGGTCGTCTCGTGGTAGCGCGCCGGCTCATGGCCATGTCTGAGGGTCAGGATGGTTTTGTTTGTGCCTTTACGGAGACCCCGGTAGGTGTTGTAGCTTTTTGGGGACTGTGTTGTTCTTTTGCTTCCGCGTTGTTCTTGTCTCTAGCTGATTCCGCCAGCTGTCTGTTAGTTTCAACTGTTTCCGCCAGTTGAAGCTAGTAGTTGTAGGTCTTTCCCCCTCGTGTCCCGGCCCGGTTTGGCCTTCGCGGGTCGGGGCGCGACAAACCTGCATCGGGAAGCAGCCCCGCAAACAACAGAGACAAACCAGGCATGTAAAGGCCCTCGGCGTACGCTGGCATGCAAGGCTATGGAAAGCAGTAGGGCTACCCGCTCACTTATTCTAAACATCCCATGAGCCATCACTCTCCTGGTTCACCACTACCCCTAATATGGGGTTAACATGCTTAAGGATATGTACAAGTTTATACGACTGTAAAGAAAATCGAACATATGAAGCCCCGTGGGCAAACCCATTGAAAACACCCCTCAGTCACTAAGAGATCGATCTCTCTCCCTGATAAGATCGATCTTCTTAGTACTTGGGAGAAAACTCGTCCCTGTCAACCGGAAGAGATCGATCTTTTCCACCAGAAGGATCGATCTTCTTCATGACACGGACCCCGCCATACTAGCCAAGCAAGGATCGATCTTCTCCATCAGAAAGATCGATCCCGCTTGGGCTAGGCATGATGCCCCACAAGAGATCGATCTTTCCTCAAGAGAGATCGATCCGAATGGGTTCACCGGCGAACCGCCGGTGAGAAATACCACCGGAAAACTCCACCAAATCCCACAAAACTCTAGGATCTTGTAGTACGAAGGACCACGAACCCAAAACCGAAGATTTCATTGAAAATAAGCTTGTATTATAACAAATATAAGCAAAACAAACTTCAATCAAACTCAAACTCTCAAATCCGGAAAAACAAGTAAGTAGGAATCCCTACCTAGGCAATAGCTGCTTCAATTCCAGCTGTTAGGGCTTGGATCGTCCTCAAACTCAATCAAATCCAGCAAGAACACAGCTCAAAACGCGGATTTGCCAAAAAAAATCAAAGAAAAAGGTTTCTGTTCGTTTTATAGACAAACGAACCAACTCAAGAGAGATCGATCTCTCTTCCTTGACAAACCGGTTTGACTTTCTGGCACTAAAAGATCGATCTTCTAGCAAGGAAAGATCGATCCCTTAGGTACATAAAGCTAGACTTGGATGAAAACTCAAGCCCAAGCCCAGATCTTTCGATCCCGGGTCCACCTAACCTTTCTAATCAACCACTAACACAAACATGGTCAGTGTGTGCATACGCGGGTGTGAAACGACCCAACAAGGCTCAATTTACCAAATTGCCCTTACGGTCGAAGAAATAATGCGATACACCGGATCGCGCACTCGACGCGAAACAATCAAACGAGCCACGGGTCCGACCCACCCGGTCGAGCCAGGACTAGAGGGACATGTCCTCACACCAACGCTCTTTGAATAGTCGATGGTTATCCATCCAAGTTGCGGTAGGCAAGTTTTGTGGGTTCTTGGCTCAAGTTGAGACATCAAGGCCTTCCGGATTGAATGAGCAATATAAGGTATAAACTTTATTGATACTATTAGACCCGTTTCATGCTATGATTATCAAAATTCTAACTTTTTTAATTTCTCTTGTACTTTGTAGATTGAGGAAACAAAAGTTCTGTTTTTCAATATTCGGAAATGTCACTTTTAATTTGAGCATTGCTAAAATATGTTGAGGCATCATCCAAAATGGCTATGTCATACTAGTCAAACTCCTTCAAAAAGGAGACTTTTAGACACACGTTTGCCGCATTCTTCGGATACAATAAACTTAGAAGAGGACCATTCATCTCCATCTCTATTCGAAGACTTGGAAAGGTCTATGGGCAGAAAGGCGGAGAAGGAGAGGCTAAAAAGAGGAAAGGGTAAAGCAACAGATGGTGTCACTTTTGGTGATATCTTCTCCGATTGGAAGGATCAGAGGATAAAATCAAGTGAGGAGAAGAAGAAAGAACCTGAAGATAAGATGAAATGGCAACGAAAGCGCTAGAGCTGGAAGAAAGGAAGATTGTGCAAGAAGAAAAGAAAGAAGATATACGTATTATGATGATGGATTTGAGCAAATTAAGTGATGATAAAAAAGAATATATTCAATTACTTCAAGAAGAAATCATTGCCAAGAGCAAGAATATGTAATACATTAAAGTCAAATGTTGTTGACACCAATTTTGACTAAGGGTAGAATTCGTAATATTTACGAAATTACCTTTGTCACATACGTACATGCCTTAGATATTTTACAAAGGCATGACAACATTCGAAAACATACTTAAAATAATATATACATGCTTTCTCGACTTTGGAAATGACAAAGGAAATTTTGGGAACTTTGACTAAATATACATGGTTAAACTCCCTAACACATCTCGATTCGTCCTACATGGTTTTGACGGCATCCTATATAAACCAAAGGATGTTTCGATAATTTTCATCCACATGGGGTATTTTGGTCAAAATATAGACCTAAACTCCCAATAACACTCTAAATTAACCCTTTATGATTTTGACATCATTCTACATACATAGAGGGGTATTTTGGTAATTATAGCCTTCAAGGGGTATTTTTGGAATTCTGATAAATAACACATAAATTCAGATATTTCGGAATTCTTTCATCGATCCTTAGATGATTTTGACAGTATCCCACATAAACCTTCAAATCTAAGGTAATTTTCAAAATCACCCATGATAAGGGTACTTTGGTCATCTGCAACTCACAGGAGATGATTATGGCCACACATCAACCTTCGACATCCCGTCCACCTCGGGGGTATTTTCGTCCAAAATATATATATCTGGACAACACATGAGCCACAACCAAAGGGGTATTTCGGACATTTAGCCCCATGGGTATTGTGGTAATCTTATCTCAACCCATAGCCTTAAGGGGTATCTTGGTCAATTCACACCCTCATGGATATAATTGTCTGAAATCTGACCATTTCGGGCTCCAAGGTATTTTCGGTACATATGATCGGTAAAAGGGTATATTTGTAAAATTCCTACAGATATCCCGGACCGGAGTAAATATTCACAACCGTCTTAAATTTGGACAAATATCCAAATAATTCGAATTTAAATAGACATGAGAAAGGAGAAATGTTTGAATCACAACAAATTTGAAATTTTGAACATCACTTTCGAATTTCAAAAAAACCTGCCATAGTTGTTACATATCATATAAAAAAAATGAGATCAGCCAAATATAGTTGGCTGCACACCCCATGCCATATATAAAATCAGTCGTGGCTGGATGCATGGCCATATGTCATTATATGAAGGATCCACATTCTTCTAAGGCAAGAGAGATCCCTTTGATCATGGATCCACGATCTCATCCCATATAAGCACATGCATTCCTCATCCCTATAAATAGAGGGGGCTGGCAAGCAAATGGAGGGAGGGAGAGAGATGGCCCGGTCGGAGGACGTTGGAGGAGCTCGTCGTCGCCTTGATCCCACCCGAGGAGGACCCGCTGTCGCCGTCACCCACTTTGCTCCAGCCCGAGGATCGCCATCGCCATCCTCCATCTAGCCCCGAGGACCTCCGTCGCCGTCCTTCACCGCCATGCACAGCTCCAAGCTCGCGGCGTTAAACCCACATCCAGTGACGTGTCTCCGGTGCTTCATCATCAACGCCCCGGCTAGATCTTCACCACCGTCTGCAGCCTCAAGCACGCGGCATCGAGGCCATGTACAGCGAGGTCTTCTCCGACGATGCCCTCATCCCCCAACACATGACGCACCCCCATCGGATCCAACCCAAGGGCGGCTGTTCGTCGCTGCCCGTGGCCATAAAGCTCGCCACAACAACCCCCATACCCGGCAAGATCTCCTCTGACGACATCGCTATCCCTTCAGCACCGCCACAAGCTCATTATCCGGTGCAACCAACATCGCAATCCTCTCCGCTTGCCGCACATCCCACGAGGGTGAATTCCCCTGTTCCAGCCGGCCTCCACCCATAAACGGAGCCCCTTGGATGGTAATTCCCCTGTTCCATTCGACGCTTCCCCATCTCCCCGACGGTCCAGCAATGCAGGGGCATCCGCCATCGTCTTCACAAGTCTGCTTGTTGCTCGCCGCACGTCCTCTGATCCAGCCGGAGGACTCGTCCTTGTCGTCGTCCTCGAGCTACCCGCGAAGCGTGAAGCACACCTCCAACAAGGTCCACACCGCGGCTTCCCCTGCTTCCGTCTATCCTAAAGCTTGGGCAGCTTCCCCTATTTCGGATAGCAGCTTCCCTCTATCCCAGCATGCGCTTCTCTGGTTCCAGCCGGCTTCATCGAGTCCAGCTGCCACGGCGATGGAGGTCGGATACAAGCTTCCCACCAGCTTCGACACGCGAACAACACCAGCTTTGACGCGTGAACAATATCAGCTTCGACGCTCGGGCGACACTCCTTGACTCCACCAACTTCGATGCTCGGAAGACGCCTTCCCTGTTCCAGCTGCTACATCTTCACGGCAACAATTAGACCTTGGACGGCTCTTCCCTAACTCCGGCAATCTCGAAGCTCCGGCAATAAAAACTCAAACAGCATCCCTCCAACTTCAGCGACTTCAAAATCCTGGCGATGAAGGTGGCGGTCCAAGACCTCACGTCATTCCTTTTTTTATTATAGAAAAATGTTTATTTCACTGGAATTAGAATCGGAGGTGTTCCCCTAAGGGGATGTAAATGATGGATTTGCCGACTTGGCGATCCAGGGGTGTGGTGCCTGCAATTTTCTTGTACGAAATTAAAAATGATTTGCTCGGAAATAAAATAGAAATCTCGTTCCCGCGAGATCAACGTTTTATCCACGAACAAATGTATCTTGAAGGTTGTCAATGTACGTTGAAGATTATGAAATTCAAATACTCTTTCATTATCATAATGCAGAATAACAATCACTTGCTACATTGATATAAGGTAGAAAAATAGTTATTACAACACTCTAATTCTAAAGGCCTAAACTATGATTGGCCATGCCTATTCCATAAATGCTCGATGAGATCCGTCTGAAGTTGGGAATGGACTTCTCTATCTCTGATTCTCAGGTGATTTTGTATAAAATTCATCAGCTCTGGTGTATGATCATGTGACAACGTTGACGGAGGACCTGTCTCAATCTGCTCATATGTGGAGAAAATATCTTGATGAAGGTATAGATGCCTCTCATCTTCGACAATCATATTGTGAAGGATTATACATGCTATCATGATGTCATTAAGGGTTTTTTGTTTGAAAAAACGTGCAGGTCTATGTACAATTGCGAATCGTGCTTGAAGCACTCCCAATGCACGCTCAACATCTTTCTTTGCAGCTTCTTGACATTTTGCAAAATGTTTAGTATTGTCGGTTTGTGGAGCTGGAATTGTCTCCATAAATGTTGCTCATGAAGGATATATACCGTCCATCAGATAGTAGCCCATTAAATAATTATGACCATTGATTGAGTAGTTGACAGTAGGAGCACGCCCTTGAACTAGTTTAGAGAATAATGAAGATCGTTCTAACACATTGATATCATTAAGCGCCCCCGGTAGTTCAAAAAATGCATGCCATATCCACAGATCATATGATGCTACAACTTCCAAAATAATCATTGGTTCATGAATATGACCGGTATACATACCTTGCCATGTAGCCGGGCAATTCTTTCACTTCCAATGCATGCAGTCAATACTCCCTAACATCCCTGGAAATCCACGATCTTCACTAATTGCTAGCAAGCTAGCTATGTCGTCACTATTTGGTGATCGTAAATACTCATCACCAAAAATAGAAATCACAGCTTTAACAAATTTCTTAAAACTTTGTATGGATGTGCTTTCACCAACCCTCACGTACTAATCCATAAAATCCGCATCCACATCATAAGCTAGCATTCTTAGTGATGCAGTTACCTTTTGAAGAGACGACAACCCCAGCCTCCCAGCATTATTTCTTCTTTGCTGAAAATACGGTTCACAAGCTTCTCTCTCAGATTGAATGCGAATAAAAAGATCATGACTCATCCGAAATCTCCTTCGAAACATATCGGTAGGAAACACCGGTAATTCCACAAAATAATCGTAGTAAAGACGTTGATGGCCTTGTAGAGGATCGCGTTCAATGAAACGTCGTCGACTAGAACCTTTGCGTGATGTTGATCCTCTTTTCTTCTCCATGATCTGCCTTTTTGCTTCTGAGACTAGCAGATCTTCAAATTCTTCCTCGGATGATGAGTTTGAGGATGAGTCGATAATTTTTTGAATACGATTGTAGATGGAACTCATTATGTAAATGGAAATTTAGATCGATAGAGAGAGAAATGAAATTGAGAGGAAAGAAATGAGGGAGGAAATTATTATCAATTGATATCTTCAATGCAATATATTGCAATTTATAGTGAGTGAATATAACCGTATAGATTTCATTGTTGAAAATAAAACCGTTTAAATTTATTGTTCAAAATATAGCCATTGAGGTTTTAAAAATTAGGAATATAGCCGTTGAAAAATGACCGTTGCTAAAACGGCCCGTGATTTAGCCATTGGAATATCAACATGAGTTAAGGTTTATTATATTACGATTTTCAAATTTTAATATTTTTAAAAATAATATATTACTATTATATAATTAATGAAATATGTTACCGTTGTTGTCTAATATATTTATCAATGTATAATATGACCAATGGAAAAGAAATATAAAATATAAAAAAATAATGAAGATATTAATATTTAAGTCTAATAGAGAATGGTTTAGAGTATCTGATACAGACTGTGGTTGGATAGAGAATCTGTAAACTAGATAAATGACTCTTTTTACTGTATTTTAGAGAATATGTTAAGAAGAGCTGATGTGGATGCTCTTAAAGAGTTCTGTCACTGTAAGTGACGGCTTAGTTATCGGATTCTTATTGGTTGCCTGGTTTCGCTTATACTCGTTTCACGTCATTGGAGTGTGGTAAAAATGTGATTCATGAATCTGATAAAAAAATTTCTATTTTTGTTTTCCAGTTTTCAATAGACTAGTGTCCACCACGTGCTTCGCACATGCTAACCACATTTAAATATGCTTTATTTTATATATTAGATATATTTTATATTAATAAATTTGTGTAAATTTATAGTTGTAGCTTGCATTACAAACTAATTACATGAAATGTGGATGAAAGTTAAGGGGTGTTTGGTTACGTGAATCGCTGGTGCAGGTGCATCGTGGGATGCATGCATCGTGGCCACGATGCAGGCCATCTTATACTAGTGTTTGGTTTGTCTTTAGGATCATATGATGCAACATTATTCATATAATGTTCACATTAAAATAATATTATATATATATATATTATTCGTATAATTTTCATATAATGATGCAATAAAGTTAAATTTTAATATATATATTATTATATATATATCAATAATATATATATATATTATTCATATAAAATTCACATAATGATGTAATAAAGTTAAATTTTAATATATATAATAAAATATTATATTATTTTAATCTCAATGATATATATATATATATATTATTGATATATGGGTTAATATCATTTTGGTACCTCTAGTTTTCACGAATTATCAGTTTGAACCCTATGTTTTAAAACGTAACAAAATGGACCCTAAGTTTTCAACAAATTACAGTTTTGACCCTCCACCCAGACGCCGTGAGAAGAAATTAACGGCAAATCTGATTTTGACTGGTTTTAGTTAATTTTGACCGGTTTTTCTTGCCACGTCAGCGAGTCTATTTTATTCCCTCTGATCTTTCTCCTATTCTCTCTCATTCTCTTCGTTCCCTCTTCGCCGGAGATCCGATGCTGACGTCAGGGGATTGGGCGTCAACAAAGGCTGGCAATGTATTCGTCGGAGTCGGCGACGACGGAGGCGATGGTCGGCGTCGTTGGAGTCATGCAGAGTACGATGACGAAGAGAGACTGCCCATTGATCTCCCACGAGCTCGACGACGGAGGCGATGGCCCGGCAGAAGCCGAGGAGCCGGACGAGGTTCTTATGGTTGACGCGCGACAGTAGCGCGAGCTCGGAGACGAACGCCGACTCCTTGCTCTTCCGCTTATGGCTCGCCGCCACACTGTTCGAGGATGACGCCGGCTGTTCGGCGCGCTTGATCGCCACATCGCGACCGTCGTCGAGCACGACACGGTCAAACTCTTCGATTGCCGGCCTATGCCATTTGCTGCGGAATGAACTCAGCGGCCGATCCATGAGTTGTGCCAGTGCCGGCGCTTCTGCTCTGCCCAAACGACCGGAATCATGAACTCTACCGCTCTTGTAACACGATCGGAAGAGCAAGTATCCGACTGCCAAGTCCAACTCTTACCCCCCACCTGGTTTGTGCTCTGCTTTTAGAGGTTTTGTCTTGCTCTGTTTTGTGCTGCGTGGAGGTGGTCGCTCCAAGGAGGCTCCCGGCAGCACTTGGTCGAAGACAGCGGAGAAGGGGACGGCGCCGGAGGGGTAGTTCAGCTGGCGCCTGCTCGGCGGCGCGGTGGAGTTGACCTTGTAGAGCCCGGGCGACGTGGGTCATGTCTGTTTTGCCTTATAGTGTTCTGACCTCTCTGCAGCTCCCACCTGCTTTGGGTTTTATAATCACCTCCTTGCTCTTCTTGTTCTTGCCCCCCCCCCCTTGATTTCTTTGTTTTTTTCAGTATTTTCTTGGTTTTAGCTCAAGTTGGCATCTACCATCTTCTAGTTTAGTACCACTGCTCTGTTGTTCTTCTCAACTTTGCTCTTTTATCTCAAATGGGTTTCCTCAACTCGCATCCATAGATCACTCTTCAGCGTTTATCCCCGCCAAAGCTTTGATTTTTATCCATTTTCTTCGTAAGATCTCAAATGGGTAGCTGCCAAATTTCGTTCTAAGCCATCTACCAACATCCCTGAGCCCGGGCGATTTTGATTAGCATCGGCGCCGCAACGGCGACGCTAGAGCTGGACTTCGATTGCGGGGCGCAGTCCGGAAACTGCCAGTCCATGAACGACGCCATAGACTCCGAGCGCGCAGAAAAACAAGGCATGTGCCATGGGGTGTCGCAAGTGAGGCAGCAGACCACCTCCGTCGCCGGCGCCGTCACCTTGCACCGCATGCACACCCCGTCGCCGTCGCATGGGAGATCCATTGCCATTAGCACAATCGATCAAGCTCGATCCTAGGAGACAGCTGAGAAGAGACGAGAAGATGAGGTAAGAGCTAGGGTGAGAGAGCTTGGGGAGGGAATAAAATATAGGGATATTCGCTGACTTGGTTTTTAAACCGGTCAAAATTTATCAAAAACCGGTCAAAATCAGGTTTGCCGTTAATTCCTTCTCACGGCGTCTGGGTGGAGGGTCAAAACTGTAATTTGTTGAAAACTTAGGGTCCGTTTTGTTACGTTTTAAAACATAGGGTTCAAACTGATAATTCGTGAAAACTAGAGGTACCAAAATGATATTAACCCTTGATATATTGTTGTGAATATATATATTAAAATTTTAATTCACACGATGAGCCGTGCGAACCAAACGGTGGATCAGAGTATCAGGGTGCATCGAACCAAACAAGGACTGGTACACGATGCACACGGAACCAAACATGCCCTAAAAGTTCACTATCTCAAGTGGAGTCATTTCTCAATCAATAAGTGCCGAAACTTTCTAAACATTTAGTTTAACCATGAATTATAAAAATAATAACTGCAATGGGATTGCACGCCGGAAAGAATTTATAAGATGAATTTGGGTTTTGTTACAAAACTATAGATTTAGTTTTGCTAGTGGTAGCGAATGCATCAATGCCTTCTATCACTGCACTCATAGAGCACTGTTGAAGAGTCACGGGAATCTGCAAGATAACATGCCACATAATTAGTCAAAAACCAGTGCGCAAAAGGCTTGGTTGCTATAGCAGAATTAGAGGATTGCAAGTACTATTTATAGTGCCATGATGCAACCTACAATCACAAATGCAGATACTTAAAATTATCGACTGTAGAACACGTTAACTAGCAATGTTTTACGGGGCTTCACTTTAAAAGGAACAGAAGAAACATAACATTACTCCAGTAAGACTAACATTGTCACATTTAAGAACTGAAGAGACAATCTGAAATGCTGGAAACTATAACATAGCCTTCCCATAAATCTAAAAGCTTAGCATAGTCAAAGGCACTGGAGAGACTGAAACGCATGCATCATAGTTACTATAGATTGTTTACTTGTAGCAAAAAGCATTGGCGAAAAAGGGAGCATAATTATATACTGTCATCTAAAAAATCACCACAACCATTACTAAAGGGATTTATAGAAAACCTTTAAACATATTCATCACATGTACGAAGGAATTAATTGCTTTATAAACGGCATCAACAGGTCATGTCTGGTAGAGCACGTAACCTTCTCCTCTCCATCTAAAACAATTAACTTGACGTAAAAGTCCAATTGTTTCAAAGGTAGCCTGTGTATTTAACACCATCTGACAATGCTCATACAAATTTTGCATATAGAGGTCCCTATAAGAACAGCTTGAGGCTGAAAAATCTCATCAGAGATAAGTGCTCCAAGTCATCATCAGTTATATGCTGCCACCGAATGTAAGATGGTAAGGCACTATAGTGTTTAATGAAGCTAATCTATTAAATCAAGATAAACACAAATAGCAACCTTTTACTATCAACCAAGATGAGCATATTGCTAAACATCTCCATTGCAATATTATGTTGATTCAGCATTGAGTAAAGCACATCCACTGTTAATTTGGAAAAGGGATTTCCTAGATTTGAAACTGAGAAAAAAAAATATAATAAATGATTTTGAAGCTAGCTACAAGTAAGAACCACAAACCAATATGCCTAGATTTGAGATAATCTGAAATTTGATCATACTTGGAATTTTACCATGCCTTCAAACAAACTTAGCTAGCATGTAATCAGCATCAGCGAAGGAAAATTGTTTCCAGCACAAGGAGATATGTCTAACACAAAATGCATGGTGTATCATAAATTTGACTATTCTAATATTTGTCTTAGTTAGAGAGCTTCTTTTTACACATTTTTTGTCTGAAAAGGAGGGTGAGCAGCCAAAGCTCATGTAAATTACTAAACAAATATTTTTGGTATTGGTTTGACTAACTCTCATCCCATCTGCTTAGGTTTATGAAATCCATTTTAAATTGATGCAATGTATGACAAGTATACTTAAAAGTATGTTACCTTTTCCAATTAAATCAAAATAAAAATGGAGTTAGTTCCTTCAGCTTCAGCAATATGCTCGTGTCGAGAATCACTTAAAGCAGTATATGCAAAAACATTGGATGAACTAACAAGTACCAAGATTCAAACTTTGATCATCGACTATCACAGTGTCATAACCAAAAAGTTGAAATATGAAAATAAGCTCATAGATTGCCATCGTTCCCCAGTATACAGTGTACTAAACTGTAGATTCCCGAATTTCAGTAGGTCATGTCTTCTACGATTAAAATCATGCGTAATAAAATCCATATCAACAACGATGGATGCAAGATTAACTTTTGATATCAATTTTTACAATCCGATCGTCCAGTCCATCACATACGAAGATGTAATTCCAAAGATGACGAGTAAACCCAAAACATTAAGGACCCATTTGGATTGAGGATAAGTATACAGAAACCCCATTTATGCTCAGTTTGTATGCTCAGTTTATATGTTAATACTGGCTGACGTTAAGAATAACAAAGGGTGATTTGTTGGAGAAGCAAAGACCAAATGTGATCACATTCAAAAGAGATCTTATATAGCCTGTGAACATGAAAAATGAAAGCTTTGTCAAGGTACCAAACACATTGGTTAGAAATCTGGTGTAGAAATTAGACATTCCCACAAATCTATGTATAAATGGAGCAAATACGCATATTTAATCTTCATATCAAATATCGTTCTTAAGCCTTCATTGGAGCATCTCTTATCGCTAATAACATTGTACATCCTGACCTCCTTAAATGATGTATAATTTGCACCCATGCGGCTCATAATGCTACTCTGAGGAACGCATAATTCTGCAATCTAATAAGCAATGACCCATAATTTTGATCAAATCCATTAATGTTTTACAACAAAAATAATAGCAATAACCCATAATCATGTTAGTTAATAATCCATTATACTTTGTAACCTAATATTATATTTTGTAACCTAATTCTGATTGCTCAATCCAGTAGGATACCTAAACCTCTTTTAGATTTAATTAATAAAAGTGACCTGAAATGTACTAATCAATAATTAAGTCAGACATGGGTATGCATATATAGGAGAAAAAGGAACTCCTTTTGTGCTAATGGTTATGTTTACTGGTCATGATTTCAAACAGATCCACTTCCAGTAAAACCGAACACATCTGAGTATAAAAAGATTTGGCCGCCATTGAACTTACCTAAAAATGTTTATTGATGCTCGGGCCATCACAGCTTCCCAAATCATTTACGTTTGCAAACAAACCAAACCTGTGAACACTTGATCCAGACGCCTTCCTGCAAGCAGTTCTCCAGCAAATAAGAGATCAAAATGAGCAATCAAATTGTCTCAATAAACGGGAAGAGTGGTGATTTGTGTACATGGGTCAGAGCATGTACATTGCACATGCCCTCGAATCGATACAGATATATCGATTGGTTGATTTAGTCCGTCAGTAGAACAATACTGATACCGATGGACTAAGGGGGCGTTTGGCTCCGGCGGATCCGCGGAATCCGCGGAATGGAATCCGCCGGAGCGGATTCCGCGATCGGTGTCCCGAAAAAATTTCGGGACGCCGAAATTGGAATCCGCCTGAGGCGGATTCCAATTTGACCGGGATCCGCGCGTTGCCAAACACGCGGATCCCGGTCCGCGGGATCCGCGCGTCCCCGGATCCCGCGGATTCGCGGGATCCGGGGCGCGCCAAACGCGCCCTAAATCAATCGATCGGTATATACCTACCAATTGAATGTATCCATCGAATCGTTAGATATATTCCGATTAATTAATCTAGTCCATCAATATTGTTTTACTGATGAAATAGATTAATCAATCAGTAGATACCCACCGATAAAAGGACATGCGTAATGTGCATGCCATGTGTGCATGTACATGATTTTCAAACGGGAAACCAAACAAACACCCCAGCCAAAACAATATTTAGCGCATGTAAGCACCTAAAATGGTGGCTAGAGGTCGCAGGCCGGCAGCGAGTGGGAAGAGAGAGAGGGAGTGATCGATTATGGGGAAGGCGTCGGTGGTGGGCAGTGATATGGTGTCTACGAAGAACACCCGACGGATCTCGACGAGGGAGAAAGCAGCGATGGTGATCGATGTCTCCTGGAAGGAAAGAGGTCGGCAGTGTCAGTGACCTGGTGCGGGGGATGGAGAAGAAGAGTGGACGCAACTTTCGGGAAAAATCAAGAGAAGAGAAGATGAATAGGTATCGACACCCGAAATTTCTTGGGGCTATCGAAGGGACGGTAGGAGGGAGTGGAAGATATCCGACCGTTAAGATTAAAAGGAGTCGATCAGATTGTGACGTGACACTAATTACATCAACCTTATAAGGAGCAAAAACGGTTATGCATAACCGCCCCCTTATAAAGTTGATTTAATTTATACAGTTGCATCTATTCTATAGTCATAGTATACTAATCTAATACAATCAACTTCATATAGTATCCATACTAATTCACTAATAAAATTTGGTTTTTATAAACGAATCACCCATTAACCTGATGGTTACCCTGCCATGTGGCAGGGGGGCCCACCTAGTGAATAAGATAATACCAGCAAACAGAGGAGGGTGTTATAGGAATATTAAAGTGTAACCCACGAATAACATCCGGGTGGTTTTATATGCACCACAGACTTTGTTATATGCACCGCATTCAAATTTATTTTCATATTACTTATTATATCTTTATAGGAAAATCTCTATAATACCTTTGTTTAATTAACCAATCAGTTTAGAATCCTTAATCACCTGATTATCTTCTACTATGTGCATCTTAGCATTTCCTCCATTAATGGTCGGGGCAGTGATACTCCTCTTCTCTACCTGCCCTTCCCTCGAGTGAGAGAGAAGAAATCGGCGTTCTTCTCCGTCGATCGCTTACAGGAACGGCCCGTCCCGAGCCCTTGCGTGTGAGGATCCGTTCCTCTAACCTGGCTCGACCGCGTAGGTCGGGGGCTGTACCCTCTTGACCTTGTTTCGCGTCAAGCGCGATCTGGTTGATCGTATTGTTGCTTATGAACCCCAAGGGCAATTTGGTAAATCACACCTTGGCGGTTGGTTTCACACCTGCTTAGTGCACACACAGCCCTATGTTTGATTTATGTGCTTGTTAGAACCTTAGGCGAGCTTAGGATCGAAAGATCCAAGCTCGGGCGCGCGAAAGCTTGTCTTTAGGACAGCTAGCGGCTCAGGAGCGATCGATTGGACCTATGTCGGTTGTCTGGATGAGGACACGACTGACGTGTCCGGATAAGGACGCGAATTGACCTAGTTCGACCTAGTCCGATCGATCGGTCTTAGGAGCGATCGATCGGACTCTAGCCTATAAGTAACCCGAGACCCGCGATGGGTCATTCGCCGATCCGGGGGCTCGGGCAGCTCGGATCTAGCCTTAGGACCAAGGCTGGGTAGCAAGGTTTAGGATTGAATCTGTCATAATAATCTGTTCAATTGAGGTGACTGTCTGGTCGACTTTAAATTATGCTTGATCAAGATTTAGAGGTCGTCCTGGATTTCAGGCTCAGTTTTAGTTTCACTATTAGGGGAAGTTATGTAGTGCACCGGGTTCTACCCCTGTTGTTTTAGCGCTGAGGCGCTTGGTGGATAGGGACGACTGTTGACAGTACCAGAGGTCATCATGGTGCGTGCCCTGGAGTAGACGGTGTGCGTAACGTGGAGTTTCCCTAGAGATGAGTTGGAACATAGGATCTTACTATTTCCCTTCATTGTGAATGTCGTAGTATAGAAACATGCTGAGCTTATTTCTCACTCCTACCCGGGCTGCGTTTTGCAGGTGTAGTATCAGCTCTTCTTCTGTAGCACCCATTGGACAGGCACATGGTGGCACATCGACTTCTCGAGGAGCTTGAGGACTTGGGGTCCAGTTACTTTCTTTTGGATGATAAATGTATAGTCTCATTCTGTGAGGAGTCTTGATATAGTTATAATATAATGTTTTGGAGTTAGTCTTATATCATAATCTTGAATAATATTAAAGATTTAAATTTTGACCCCAGATTCATTGTTAATTTAGTTACTTTATTATATTACAAATGCGCCACAGATGGATTGATTAAAATAAGAACCCTCACACCCCAGTCTGGATGGGTTTTATGGATCAGGGTGTGACTCTGTGCCCCCCCACCCCCCACGGTTGACAACGGCGATGGGGTAGTGCTCTCCTCCGGCGGTGAATTAAAAATGGAATGGTTGGTTGGTGGGTGGGTGGCAAATGAATAGACAACGACAAGCAATACCAATTTCTTCATTCACCAAAACATGCTAATGTCTATCTATGTAATTGTACCTAAAATCAATTAACAGTAGAAAGTTTTGTAGTTCAACGCGGATACATGTCCAGACCAAACAATCAAATTCATGATAGAAATATAGTAATCAGTCTAATGCAAGTATATATGCACGACCCTCACATATGGCACTTACAGACACAAACTGTTGTATCTAGATTTCAAGAGCTGAGGCAAAAAAAAAATCATTTATGTATACCTTGCAGCTTCCACCTCTTTTTTTTTGAGAAATTGAGCCGAAGCTATAGCCTTAGAGGCTTACAGGGAACAAAACTCCCTCACCCGGGCTGCGCGAGCCAGCTCGTCAGCCCTTACATTCAACTCTCTCGGTATGTAAACTAAAGTGAAATTAACAAACATTCCCAATTGCCACCAAAGATCTAAAAGGACGATCCGGCAGTCATCGTCTATAGGCATGCGCCCGTTAGTCATATCTACAGCAAATCTAGAGTCGCTTTCTACCAAAATGCTCGTCATGCCTCTCCTTCTAGCCTCCTGAACCGCCGCTCGAATGGCGGAGATCTCCGCCTGGAGAACCGAAGTAGCTGACGAAGCAGATGAAAAATCCCAGATCTCCTCAGACCCCTCAAAGCAAACAACTCCAATGCCCATAGCGCCATCGATGAAGGAGGCATCCGCCTGTATACGCATCCCATCCCAGGCCTCACGCTCAATCCTGCGCGCTTTCTGCCCATTGAGGAGGATAAATTCCCGAACCTGCCACTTAATGTGTCGGCTCAAGCTTGGGACCTCTTCCCCCATTTGATCATGCACCACACTGCACCTCCTTTTCCAAAGAGACCAAAGGGTGTAGCAAATGCTGGATTGGATCAACCTAGTGTCTTCAGATTTCTGAGGCTTAAGTAACCAGTCCAAACATCCAGCAAGGTTCATAGAGTTGAGATCAAGATGGGATCCCTCCAACACCGACCTCCAAGTGGCGGACGCCACAGCGCACTGGAAGAAGATGTGATCCAGGGTCTCCTCTGCCAGGCTGCAAGCAGGGCATGCTTTATCTGAGAGAAGCCTCAGGTCCCATAACTTGTCTCTAGTAACCAGCTTCCCGTGCGCCAGCTTCCAGAGGAATTGCTGCACGCGAGGGCCAGCAGGGCTCCGCCAGATACTCCACCAGCCAGCCGCCGGTTGACGCCGAAGGTGACCTCGTGCTTCAAGGAAATCATAGCAGGCGCTAGTGGTGGGCTTTCCGGTAGACCCCCATACCCATCGGGGCCCAGGCGAGAGAGAGGAGGGAGGGGGCTCCAGAGGGATGGCACTCACCTTGGCCACAAGCTCCGGGTGAAGAAAGGATGATAGCATATCCTCCCGCCAGCCGGAGGGATCCAGGAGTTGCCCAAGCTCCAACAAGTCAGCTTGGGCAGCATCAAAGATGTAGGCTGAGGAAGACAGGGGACCATCCGCAAACCACCAGTCGTGCAGCACATTTGCATGGCTACCCTCCATCACCGGCCAGCGGAGCCCAAGGCGGAGAAGGTTCGATGCCCGGCAGATGGAACGCCAGAAAGGAGTGGCATTGTAAGGGATTTTAATGGGAAGAACACCAGCACTAACCTTGTACTTCGTCGCAACAAGCTGCTTCCAGATCGAGTCGGAGCTGTCGAGGAGAGTAGCCGCCCGCCGCATGCGCATCGCCCGCTGCCATTGGGAGAGATCCTTGAGCCCAAGGCCACCTTGGGATTTATGGGAACAAACCTTTTCCCAAGCTACCGTCGAGAGGCCTCCTCTCTTCCCCTGCCACAGGAATTGCCGGATCAGCATCTCCACCTTGTGCACGACGGAGGCAGGAACTTGCAGAGCTCACATCAGGAAGACGGGAAGAGTCTGGAGCACTGACTTCACCAGGGTCACGCGACCAGCCTCCGCTAGCTTCAGGGAGTGCCACGCTGCCAGCCGTGATTGCACCGCGTCCAAAAGAAAATTGAAATCATGGGTTACCAGGCGCTTGAAATCCAACGGCACTCCGAGATACCTCCAAGGGCCGAGCTTCTCCCTGAATCCCAGCACTTTCATAACTCTGTTCTTCCTCCGGTCAGAGGTCTTCGGAGAGAACTTAAGGCTCGATTTGTCTGGGTTCACCTCCAACCCAGAGAGGGATCGGAATCTCTTCAACACATGGGTCAGCGAACAACAGATGGGTCACCCGGAACCTGCCTCGATCGAACGACACCCCTTCCGGCTCAAGCAGCGGTTGCTTCAACAGACGCGTGAGCACCTCCTGGGATAATATGAAGAGGTAGGGGGAGATTGGGTCTCCTTGTCGGAGCCCTCGTCCAGAGGAGAGCTGCTGAGTGACCCGCCCATTGAGGATGAGGGAGAAGCGTGTTGTCGAAACACAATGGATGACCCATTGAATAAAGGTGGTAGGAAAGTTCATTGCAACGAGCACCTGATGCAGAAACTGCCAGCTAACAGAATCAAATGCCGCCTTGAGGTCCACCTTGACAGCCATGAGTTCCCCATTCCCCGGTGCTCGACGGATTTCCTGCATCACTTCCTGGGCGGTTGCAATATTGTCCAGAATGGTTCTCCCCTCCACAAACGCAGATTGCTCGACGCTGATGAGAGAGTTGAGGAGAGGTTTCAGTCGGTTGGCCAAAATAGCAGAGATCACCTTATAGAGGACGTTGCACAGAGACACCGGCCTATAGTCCTTGACCCGGCGTGGGTTCTTGCATTTGGGGATGAAAGAGATGAAGGTGTCGTTCCACCCCGGCGGCAGCGAACCCGTTCGGAAGAAGGAGAGAACCAGCTCGCAGACGTCTTCTCCCACAACATCCCAATACTTGATGTAGAACTCACTGGGGACGCCATCAGGGCCCGGGCATTTGTACCGCCCCATCTTCTGCAGAGTAGTCTTAATCTCCTCCGGCGTGACCTCCGCGAGCAAGGAAGAAGAGTCTTCAGGGGACAACTGAGGCAACACCGGTAACTGGCTTGTCCTGCTCCCAGCACGAGCCCTCCACAGCTGTTTGAAGTGATCGCAAAAGAGATTCTCAACTTGTTCCTGATCTGAGACCACCCCATCCTCCCCTCTAACTTCCAGGATGCGAGAACGATGGACATGAGAAGATATAGATTTATGGAAGAAACGAGAGTTGCGGTCTCCATCGTGCATCCAATCCAGGCGGCGGTGCTGGGCTCTGTAGGAATCATGTCGGAGCTGCACTGCCACCAACTTGTTCTCAAGGGATCTCATTTGCTCCTCCAGCTGGAGAGGGAGAGGCCCCTGTTCTTCCAACAAGTAAAGATGTTGAAGATGCTGGAGAGTGGATTGTTGCGAGTTGAACAGGTCGAAGTCGTCCACCTTGCTCCAACTCTTAACCTTAGCTTTCATCTCTTTCATTCTACCTTTGAAGACGAACTGCTTAGAGCCCTTCTTGGGTCGACTCCAAGCGAGCTCCACAACTCTCCTCAGTTCTTTGGATTCCATCCAGAACTGCTGAAGCCGGAAAGTTGACGGCCCCTTTTGGCGTTGTTCAGCTTCCGGGCGGACCAGCAGGGGACGATGATCTGAGCCATAGCGATGGAGATGAAGTACCTCCGCTTGAGGGAACCACTCCTTCCATTGAAGGTTGCATATTGCGCGGTCTAATCTTTCAAGAATCCTTGAAGGCCCCAACCTCCGATTGCTCCAAGTAAACGAAGGGCCCCTGAACCCCAGGTCTACAAGATTGTCGGAGGCCATGAATCGAAGGAAATCCACCACTGACCTGCTATACCGGAAAGGGCGCCCACCCCTCTTCTCAGAAGGCATCGCCAAGACGTTGAAATCACCAACCAGCAAGTGAGGCCAGCCCCTGGCGTTGATCTTAGAGAGAACATCCCTGAGCTCCTCCCGACCCCTCCAAGTTCTAGCGCCATACACCGCCTTGCAGCTTCCACCTCAGTGTCAAAAAGGCCCAGATTGAAATATCTATCACGCAAACAAAACAAAGTATAGATGAGAACAAAAAATCCTCTATGGCTTATGTACAATTGCATGCAAGATATTTGGATGAAAATAAAAACAAAAGATGTGGCATACTTCTTCCCCATCAACTGGCCCATCATGGCCTCCCGTCTGCCACATTTGTGCAGGGTGACCCCTCTGTATTTGGAACTTCCTCCAGGGAAGCTGGTGCTCCGTCGCCGGAGAACATTGAACAAGCTCCTTCGTGAGATTGCTCATTTGTCACCCACCACCAACTAACCATTCAATTTAGGGGATGTTTGGTTGCGTGAATCGTTGGTGTAGGTGCATCGTGTGATGCATGTATCGTGGGATGCATGCATCGTGGCCATGATGCATGCATCGGCAATATGATGCTGGTGTTTGATTTGCCTTTGAAATCATATGATGCAACATTATTTATATAATGTTCACATTTAAATAGTATATATATATATTATTATTATATATATTATTCGTATAATTTTCATATAATGATGCAATAAAGTTAAATGTTAATATATATATATATATTATTAAAATATATATTAAAATTTAACTTTATTGCATCATTATGTGAACATTATATGAATAATATATATATATAATTCATATAAAGTTCACATAATGATGCAATAAAGTTAAATTTTAATATACATATTAAAATATTATATTATTTTAATCTCAATGATATATATATTATTGATATAATGTTGTGAATATATATATTAAAATTTTATTATATTATGTTTGGTTTGCTTTTGGGTCAGTGTCAGGTTCGCCGGTGAAAGCTCGCGCGAGGGTGCATCGTATGAAACGACAATTTTGACCATTTCATATGATGCACGAAATCAGCTGAAAATGTATCGTGTGATGCATGCGTCGCGCGATGCGCCGTGCGAACCAAACATTGGATCGGAGTATCAGGGTGTATCGCGCGATGCACCCTGCAAACCAAACAGGGGATTGGTGCATCGCGCGATTCGATGCACCCTGATGCACTCAAACCAAACACGCCCTTAATTCACCGTTGGAGGAGAGCACTACCCCGTTCGGATTACCGCCGCGGGCGGTGGCTGCTGTTGTCGACCAACGTGTGCGGGGGGCTCGGGTTTGGTCGTTTCCGTAAGCAGCCGACGAAGAAGAACACCGATTTCTTCTCTCTCACTCAGGGGAAGGGCCGTAGAAGAGTGGGTTATCCCTGCCCTGATCATTAACGGAGGAAATGATGTGGTGCACATAGTAGAAGATGATTAGATGCTTAAGGATTCTTAACTAGTTGGTTAATTAATTAAGGATATTATAGAGATTTTTCTATAAATATATAATGGATAATATAAAAATAAATTTGGACGCGGTGCACGTAACAAAATCTGTAGTGTATATAAAATTATCCAAAACATCCGGTTGTTTTGTTTCTCCTAGGGATAGATCCCCAAGGCTAGGGGTTTCAAAAGCTATGGTTTCAACTACTTAAAAAAGATAAAACGGTTGTAGACCTTTGTTCGATGACCATGATTGTCAATGAGCTGATATCGATATAGCTGGGCTCGCATTGTTCTTGGCTTGACAAAAGGGAATCGAACTCAAATTCCAGCTTATTTTGACTGGTTATGCCCGTCCAGAAGCCTCCCTCTCAGTAGTGGACCTCCCTCTCAGTAGTGGGAGTAAAAAAGGTACGCATACTCATCAATCCAATGTGATCCGTCCTATGATTCGGAGACCGGCAAAAGGAGGCCAGTGTGGGGACTGCGTTTAGGGACGGGAAAGGGCTGCCGGAGTGGGCTACAGTGGAAGCTGTGGTCACCAATGGCGCCATGGAGGCGGTTCGGTGAGCACCGGAGAAGGTGCAGAGAGATGGCATCTGGAAGGACACGGTTGACATGCTGAACGCCCGGATGAGATCGTCGGAGGAGCTCAGGTGGGCAACTGCATGCACAACATATGTTGGAGAGCTGCCTTGCTTTAGTATGAATGTCTGACCACCAAACGGACTAACTCGTTATCATTTTGATCAACCTATCTAATTATTGAGTTTGCGTCTAGAGTTCAGAACGAGCAATAGCTGAGCTACAAGCTACCTATACATCCATGAACACTCAAAAAGAAACCGAGACATTGACGTCTTCTCGGGGTCAATCAACCCAAACACAAGCAATCATGGGTCGAAAAAGTCGGGTCGCATCGGACTCTTCTTTTCGTCAAATTACCAACAAATTTAGCTAGATTCAACTTTAGCTTAAACGTTGTTTGGCTTTTTTTTTTTTGCTAGCAATCACAAATTGTTGCTGCCATGATCATATCCGTGTGATATCTCCACCAAATCATAGCTCAAGATTTGAATATCCTGTCGAGCCCAGATGGGCAAAGTGGCTCGATCGGATAGGGGGACCCATATGAGTTCGTGAAACAGACGCGACAAAGATTGGCTCGAAGGATTTTTCAGCGAATATACTTTCCCATTATTTCCTTCTCACACCAAACGCCGACCAATTAATGACTTCCAGGCCAACTTTTTAAACCCCCACGGCCATTATTAAACCCCACCCCCCTAAACCCAAATTAGCTATCCTAGTCCCCAGCTGCCCCAACCAATCAGAGCACGAGATAGTCCAACCCAACGACAACTAAAACCCGTTTAGAAGGTGCACTAGAAACGAGGAACCACGTGGAGGCGTTGAGAGCCGTTGGATCGCATGTGAGGCGGGGACAGCTGTGTCCAGGTGTGGAGGTGGGGACGCACACAGGGAGAGTGGATTTATAAACGCTGTACTCGAGGGGTGGTGTGCTTAAATTGGAATAATTTTGTGGAGGGGTTTTGTACACATATATACGCTCGGGGCTCGTATTCCGCCCATGTAACGGAAATGCCGTTGCTCATCCCTTCATCGCCTCGGCTTCGCCACGAGCTCACATGCCTCTAACTCGCCGTCGCCGCCGCCGTGTGAGAACCCTTTCTTTCCCAGGTTGGTGTGTTCGCTTTCTCCGTCTTTTTTGTGTTCTCGAATCGAATGCTGGGAAAAAAACTGGGTTTTTTGGATGGTTTATCTTGGCGGTATGGGTGGATTGTGGGTTTTGTTGGTGTTTCTTGATTTGGGTTTTGGGTTTGTGGGTTTGTTTTGGGTTTTTGTAGGTTTGTTTGCCGTTTTTGGGTGGAATACGGAAGTTGGTATTGGGCATTTTGGTGTTTTTCTTTTCACTTTTGGTTACTGCTTGCTTGGTTGTGTTCTTTTTTGGTTTTTTGATGTTTCTTGTTTTGGGTTTTCACTTTTGGTTACTGAGTGACTGGTTCTTTTAATGCTTTGAATCTGGGTGATGCTTGGTTGCACTCTTTTCTTTTCTTTTTTTATGTTCTTGATCCAGGTTTTTGTTGGCTTCTTGATTTTTGCTGTCTTTTGTGCTTTTCTGGATGAATTATGAAATGGGCATTGTTTTGTTCCATCATTTCGTATCTGGGTGTTCATTGGATGAGATTTCAGATCGTAATTGCTGCTTTTTCAATGTTTTTGAATCTGGGTATTGCTTGGTTGTGCTCTTTTTTGATGTCCTAGATTATGGTTTTGAGTGGTTGCCTGGTTTCTGCTGTTTTTTTGTGCTTTTCCGGATGAATTATGAAATGGGCATTGGTTTGTTCATCATTTCGTATCTGGGTGTTGATTGGCTGTGGGTTTTTTGATGTTTCCTAATCTGGGTTTGGGTTGGTTGATTGGTTTGTTTCTTTTGCTGTCTATGCATATTTTATTGAGCGGATATTGGTAGGTTTGACCTTTTCCATGTTCTTGATTTATGTTTTCTTATGTTGGTTCGTACTTGTAGCTATTTGTGTATTCTTTGCATTAACTTTGTGGTATTGTTCTCATATGTCTATTGTTTTTTTCTTGCTGGGTTCTTTAATGCTTCTGATATGGGTACTGTTTGGGATGTTAGCAGCAATTGGGATTTGAGGGTGGAAGGGAGTTTGTTAGAGGCGTGCCTATGGCCTCTGACAACCTCCGCGGTCTTGCCTTGGCCCTCTCATCGAGCGTCTTCATCGGCATGAGCTTCATTGTTAAGAAAAAGGGGCTCAAGAAAGCAGGGAATAATGGAGTTAGAGCAGGTTATATCTCTCTTCTTTTCTCACATTTCGTATTTGATTTCAGATTAGATGTTTTCCTTGTTTGGCTATTGTTCGTGTCACCATGACATGTACTAGAAGCATGATTACATGACAATTTCTAACTATAAAGCTTTTAAGAGTACTCAATCTTCTTCTCTAAAAGAGTACTCAATCTCTGTTTATGAGCTCAACCCATATGTCGCTGATGTTTGCTTCAATCTTGAGTTTTGATGGGCTTTTTCCTATTTCAGGTTCTGGAGGGTTCTCATACTTAAACGAGCCTATATGGTGGATTGGGATGATTACGAGTAAGCATACTGAAGCAACTTGTATGTTCTCTCCGTTTCGTAGCGTGAAAACTGATGTAGGACTAACAACTAGGTGATCTCAATCAGAAGTAGATTTTTTTTTAGGTTGATGTCCTTGAGTGAGTAGCAAATAGTTGGACTGCTATATTTGTTAATTTTGATTTTCCAGCGCTTTTAAAGACCGTGAAAAAACCTTTCTTCATGCAAAGGATTTCTTGCTTGCACTCTAGCTTCCTTCTTTCATATTAATCTTACATTTCCATTAATGAGTCACATTAAAAAGTTGTCAAATGGTAAAGGTGTCCTAAGGACACAATCTTCTTTGGTATTGACACCATCTATGTAATTTGGTTGTGCTTCCCATATTGCAAATTTGCGATGACTCGCCTCGGCTTTAACCTCCCGTATCACCTGGGCAGAGTTCTGCTCCCAGGATTTTTGATAATGTTATGCTGTGCACATTGTTCTTCTTCTAAATTAACCAACTTGCATGTAATGGGGAATAGAATGTGAAATTGCTTTAATCTCTAACCTGCGATTAACCATTTAAACTTGCACAAAATGTTAAAAATATATTGTAAACAACAATACGAGGAAAATTGGCATCCATCTACACTTAACATAGTGAACGCTTGTAGATAGACAGTGTAGATAAGCGTATCCAGAAGTCCAGCCATCCAGAATCATAGGTATGATTTTAGTACTTGATCATTTTAGCAGCTGGCTTCAAGGTGTTAAGAGTGTTTTGCACAGCCATGCAACCTTGGAGGACCATAGGAGCCCTTTACACTAAGTGAGAAGTATGCACATGCTTATATTGCTCAGAAAAAATGTTTCCAAGAAAATCAACTACATCTCTATGAGGATGATCCGACTGGAGACTAGCTTTCTTACATGCTGTCAATGTTGTCATGATCTTCATGTAGCCTATTTTATGTATCATAAGAATCCCCAATTTGCATCTTCATTATCTTTGATTTCCTAATTGTCAGCTTATTTCTTTGAGGAGTCCTTACAACCTTTTCCCCCTCTGTTCCTTAAGTAAAAAATTTCTGCTCTTTTATCTGCTAGAAGCTTTGCCACCACTACAGAGTACCCTTTCAAGTTTCAACTTACAAGAATTTTATTTTAGTGCCACCATGCTTCCGTGATTATACCTGCCACTGACATGATGACATGTTTGTTTGGATGAATTCTAACTCTACTTTGTTTTACAGTGATTGTTGGTGAGATAGCTAACTTTGCTGCTTATGCCTTTGCTCCAGCAATACTCGTGACTCCTCTAGGAGCTCTAAGTATCATAGTCAGGTGTGCCACTTGATGACACTACACTTAAGTTTCAGCTAAGGGTCTATTAAATTGTTTCTGTGTTGAGATTTCGTTTCATGCAGTTCAGTGCTAGCTCATTTTATGTTGGACGAGAAACTGCATATATTTGGTATTGTTGGTTGCATTTTGTGTGTGGTGGGTTCGACGAGTATTGTTTTGCATGCCCCACAAGAAAAAGCGATCGAATCAGTAAAGCAAGTGTGGGTTCTTGCCATTGAACCAGGTATTTTTTGATGCCACAATGAAGCTCAAATTTGCAATAAATTTATTTTGGCACAATTATCTTATCAGTGATAGTCATTATAAGGAAGTAGGAACAATTAGCAGGAGACATATAAATGTGACGAAGCTATGTAATACGACATGTAATATGCAAAGGAATGAAAGATGAGATTCTTTCAGCATATGAAGCATGAATTTGCTCTCCTTCTTGGAGGACATTCGAAGCTGCAGTGAATTTTTCAAGGCTAAAATTGGAGGAAGCTCCTAGCTGCAGCTAGTTCAAAGTTGTACCTAGTGTTGACCTAGAGAGATCTATTTGTCATATTGGTTTATCATATTTCCTACTTCCAGTCAGGAGCACATGTCTCACTGCAAAAATAGCATCCCCATCTAGCTACCTGGTTATGGTTTTGCCATATAACAGTGAGCTCCAAGCTTTAGAAATTGCCTAGCTTTTAAAATTGGCAATGTCTTCCAAGACTTATACATGGTACACATCCTTCAGTTTATTGGCATCAACAGAAACCCCCTTGAATTCCAGGTGCTCATGCAGGTTATCCCTTCAACTTTTCTATGAGGGAGCTATGGAGGACTTAATACATTTGATAAGAGTACCCAGTCTTTAGACATTGAAGTTGGAACTCGGAAGCATCAACGAAACCCATAATAACTCAACCCATGAATTTGAATACTTATTATTGTATACAGTATAATGCATCTTCAGCAATTCTTATACCTTCTCTATATATTATGCAGATACAGGGATGAGATAAGCTCCTTGCATTACACCCTATTCAAGACCATGAAAATCACATGAGAGGGAGATTAACTTTAACCATGTGCTCAAGAAATAACCAATTCATGACATTGTGCTTCTAAAACCGATGAACTAGATGTAGATCATCTTGTTCCACAAACATTTTACCTGATGCAATTATATTTTGCACATTAGGTTTTGTGTTCATTTTAAAACAACTGCAATCTTTCTTCTTACAGGTTTTGTTGCTTATACATGCGTGGTTGTCTGCTTGGTCGTTGTCCTTATATTTTATTTTGTTCCGCGTTATGGTCATTCACATATGGTGGTGTACATCGGAATTTGCTCACTCATGGGTTCTCTCACGGTATGTTTAGTTGCTTTCATATCAAGGTACTTTGATAATAACATTGCTTCTTTGATTTTGCATTTGTTTATGTAACAGGTTATGAGTGTTAAAGCATTGGCGATTGCTCTAAAGCTAAGCTTTTCAGGAATGAATCAATTTAAATATGGTCAGACTTGGTTCTTTACTGCTGTTGTCGTCATTTGTGTCCTCACACAGCTGAACTACCTCAATAAGGTATCGGAATTGGCCTACAAATTAATTGTACGAGTTACTTTCTAAACTACATATGCTCTGAATCAAGGATTACCATGGTGAGGGCACTTGTCGCGCTGGTCTTGGAACCATAAGTTTCAGCACGGAAATCCCTGCTCTAATTTATAACTACTATATGAGAGATTTAGAAGCCAGAACTTTCATAAACTAAATAGTCTACATGTTTATTGTGCTTTTTTACTACCTTATTGGCTATGCCAGGGAAATCTTTCAGGGATCTAAACTCGGTAGAAAGCAACAAAAGTAAAACCACAAATTCATGGATTTGGTAGATTGTGAAAATGTGCTGTAGATCAATCTCTTTATAAGTATTCTGTTGCTGTCACTCAAGATTTCGTGCCAATAACACTCTTACTTCATACAGTAGCATAATATCACATGCTATACTTGGATCCAGTGTAGTAACCTAGTATCAGGTATTCCGGTGTTCAAGGTTTGTTTTATGTGTTCCCTTCTTTTCCATGTTCAAAGAAATGCTGAAGGATTGCCTTTATGAGATAAGAATGACATGCTAGAGATTTTTGGTGCTGAAATGATATGTTGCGTTACGAATGAAGTGTATCATATATTGTAGTGTGTCGATCTTCTAGAATGTTCTTTCAAAGTAGCTACTACTCTGTTAACGAGTCTATATTGAAATTTTAGTGCATTGATAGATGCTACAAGTTCAAACCTTAGAATCTGTGAAAGGCAAATACTCATTGCAAAATGAGGAAATATGCATCGCAATTTGCGTGAGATTTTTCAAACCTTCGATTCAAGTCATCAATCAGTGAGCATATATATATTGCTTAAATTGTTTGTTAATTAGAGACCTTTCTTGGTTAGTTTGAGGGTAAAATATGGAAGTTTCCTGTTTTCCACTTCTCCCTTCTGATCCTTGATTGATATATACTATGTAGAACTAAATGCTCCATGAAATCCACAAGTTCTTTGCTTACAGAGTAAGCTGGCAGATGCAATGCACATGAAATAAATGGTAAGGTTCCAAGTGATCCTGTTGTAAGGAAGGACGAAGAGGTTGTGAGTCTAAATTTGATTGTCATTACCAATGAGGTTCAGATCAGATTTGATTTTGCTTAAATTCATCTATGGTTCGAGACAGAGATCAAATCGTTCAGTCTATAAGACAATTGTTCTGAGAAAGACAACTATATCAGCTTTTCTGGAAGCTTTTCTGTTTGAACATTAATGGCAATTTCGTCAATAGATTGATATTTCAAATATCTGAAGGACACGTCTAAGCTTTGCCCAGTTCATGTCCTTGAACAAACAACATATAATCTGACCTGTACAAAAAGTTTCAGAAAAGTCTAGACCTCAAGCCTATCTTTTGCTTGTGTTTGTGAAGTTTTCATTACGCTCTCTTTAACAGTTCCAGTGTTGAAAAATCCCAAACTGATGAATATTCATAAACCTGCCAATAGGTAATAGCAGCTTTCTCCATTTTGCTGACTATGCCTATGAGGTTTGAAGTTGGCAAATAATTGAGGATCTTGTTTAATGCTACTACTGTTTGTTTTATCTTGCAGGCACTGGACACGTTCAATACTGCTGTAGTATCTCCTGTCTACTATGTCATGTTCACTACCTTCACCATCTTTGCTAGCATGATCATGTTTAAGGTAATCACATGGGTAAAGCAACTTTGTGTTTTAATTTTAGTTTTACAATTATATGGCATAACTTGTTAGAAAGCTAAGTCACTAAATTTTGTATTCTCATGTTCCTTTTGAATGTATCTAATTCATCTTATCTGAGGATTAGTTTGGAATGCAATTGGACTTCTTTATTGCACTATCTGTGGATTTTATTTTCTTTATTGTATAACTTTTAAAAGATAGAGCACATACTTAACCTGTTAAAGAGATAAGGATGCTATCTGTAGTGTCAGCATAAATTGTACCAAATCCTGCTTATCCTTTTCTGTTTATCATTTTTAAATGGGGTGAGCTTTTGCAAGCATTCTATGTGTACTCAATAGTTCAAATGTTCACATTTTTAGTTTTAAGGTGTGTCTTTTACTGATATAGCATAGCTTCCATTGTCTCAAGTCACATGCATCTCAAGTTAGTAGAGTATGACTCGCTATTATAAGCCTTGACAGCCTTGACCACTTAGTATGAAACTCTTTCTTATTATGGTTCTTATGTCCACTCCATAGCTCCAAAATTAGACAGAGATTCCTCTGTGATGTACCTGTACAAGAGTGTACTTTGGACCATTTCAGATGTTATGTGTGAGCTATGGCTAACTGGTTGCACATATTTTCCTATTAAACCTGATCATGGGCTAAGAGGCCTGAAAAGCACGACCCCTTTTTTTTTTGGGGCTTGGGCAAAGGAATGCTTCCCACGGGCCGGGTTTTGGATTTGCCATGTGTGAGTCCAGGCTTGGCCCGGCCTGCAGTAGGTAAGGGCTTGTTTTCTTCATTATAGTTTATAGACTGGACAAGCTTGGACATGAAACTAGGCCCGAAACAGGGCCGGGCTTGGCTGTGGCTTTTGGTTGTTATACCTAGATAAAAGCCCGGTACCGAGCCCTGACCAACCCCAATTTTGATCAGGTCTAGTCATTTCCAATGTACTTGCTGTCCCATATTGTTGGCTGTATTGAAAATTTCCCTTTTATAGTTTATTATAGAATTTCTATCTTCTAACCAACTACGAAGAATAGAATATCCCTCAATTAAAATGTTAAAGATAGGAGGATACTTGAGACTTGAGAGGATGAATGTTGATCGCTTTTGAGGTGTATAGTAAGGGTTTTTTTTAATTAGGAGCTGGATTCTTTCATATATGATCTGACAAGTCATGTCCGAAGCAAGAGAGCATCAGGATAAGGCAGACTGATTATTTTGTTTTATTTTTTTGGTAACCAGTGAATTATAAAATTTAAGAACGTTCTTTTTGTAGTAAACCAACATTATCTTGTACTTGCTTATGAATGCTAAGATATTATCAATGTCTTATCAGTAAAAAGTAAGAGCACTGAAATAACAATAACGAGATGAACCTGGTCATTGTGGTTTTGAACATGAAGGAATAATTTAGTGGCAATCTGTGCAACTCATTTGCACAGATGATAGGTTCTCCTCGAGGCTAGATGATTTTCATATGATCCCTTACTGCTGACTGAAAGACCTGCTTCTGACGGAAAGAACTGATGCGGAGCCTGTAGCTTTGTTTGATTCAAATTTTAGCCAATAAACTTAAACCTTGCGTATTTCTAAGGTTTTTGTACTATTAGATGAGTAATATTGCTAGAGGGAGTCTCAATATGAAATCCACTAACTTGAACATCCACTAAACTGAACCCTGTGCCTAAGATTTCCTTTAGAGTTTCCTATAGTAGAGGCTTTTTAGGATACTAACTTTCCTTTGGAGTATTGAAGAACATTGTTGTCTTATAACATTGGGAGATATATTGTTCTGTTTCTTTCAATTGTTGCCTGGATCGCAATTGTTTCTCGAATTTTCTCTTTTTTCATGGGAATGATGATCTTATTAAAAGGCATGCTCCCCACTCTTAAATGGACAACTATTCCGAAGGACAAATGCTCCTTTTAAACAAGAGCAAGGGCTGTTCTTAGTCTAATATGGGAACAAGAGACAAAATACAAGAAGGGACTGCATTTGTTCCTCTTCTTGTCCTTTTCCGATGCTACTATTCAAAGATGAGCGACATTATTTCATATAAGTCATCAGCACTGTGATGCATGTCACATGCACGAAGAGGGTGGGAAGGTGGGAATGGCTTACTATGAAGGGTTTAAAAAAATCAAGAAGGTTAAGTGCTCTCAATTGTGGGAGGGGATGAAGGGCTAACTATTTAGGGTTTAAAAAGCAAGAAGGTTTAGTGCTCTCAACTATGGGAAGGTGGGAAGTGTCATCGGGAAAGTACAACGAAAATTTTTTCTCGAGTTCTTCCCGATGATGGCGTCAAGATCAGTTCTTGACAAGCCCTCCTTTGTCTTATTCAAGCACAAACACACACAAGAGACACACTAGTAGGGAAAGGGACGCCGCCCGTTTCCTTTACTCAAGCAATCGTATAAGAGAATCACAAGTCGCTCACAACTCTCTCTCCCAAACCCTTAGTTACACAATCGCTCAATTACAAAGGAAACCCTGACCCTAAGCCACCGTCCAGATGCCCCAACATCATGGCCGGTTGCTTTCTTATATAGAGGCTGGCTCCTAACTCTCCTCTATTAGGAAGACTCCTTGCTCAACTCCAACCCTAGATCCTTGATTAGCTTCATGTCGATATGGACTCTAACTCGGCCAATCATGAAGTTGCCCACTTCAGTTGGACTCCCAGTTGAGCTTCAACTTGCCTCGAATAGCTCCTTGCCAAAACCGCTCGGCCACTTGACTCGGAATAGGACTCCTTCCTATTCCCGTGTGTCAAGTCTAGAATCTTCCGAGCCAACTTCCTTTTTTTGCCGCATCAAGTCCTCCCAAGAACCTAATCCAATTGGAAGTTGGTCAATGGCCCGCTCGGATTGGCTCCCATAGCCAACCGCGTCAAGTCTAGCGCGCCAAGTCCTAGTCCGACTAGGACTCCTAGTACAACTCAGATTTTGCCCGCGCCAAAACTCTTCATCACCCTTGTCATGACATGTAGAGTTCTAGTGGAGCTAGGAATTGGAGTCCTAGTAGGACTCGGACTCCTAGTGGCACTCGCACTCGTGTTGCCACCGTGTCACGCTGCGCGCCAATTGCCTTGGCCCGTGTCGTGCTCCGCCTAGCGCGCCCTGCCGTGCGTCTTGGCACGTCATCCTCCCGTCATGGGGTGTCGTCTGCCTGACATGGCGCGCCAAGTTCTGCTGTTGGCTCGGGCTACCGCGCCATTTCTGATCTTGCCGTTCCAAGTTGGTGATGATGCGTGCCGCTCCGTGTCATGACATGTTTGGCTTGCTATCTAGATGCCGCCAAGCCTCCCATAACTTGTGGCGCCGACCCCGCGTCATGGTCTTGGCTCTTAGCCGTGCCACCTCCGAATAGCGCGCGCCAAGGCTCGTGTCAGGGGCTCACAACTCTGACAAACCTCCCCCACCAAGAGAGTCCGACGTCCCTAGCGGATGCTTGTTGAGGAAGTCCTGGACAAACTCCTCGAACTTCCATCGGGTTACATCATGCTCATAAGATGCCTCGGTCTTCGGTGCACCCTTCCACTTTGATAAGGTAGAAGACGCGCCGGCTCCTCTTGTCCTTGCCCTCCACCTTTCGATCTAAGATGGCTTCTGCTTCCTTTTCAAACTCCGTTCGGATGGTTGGTAGGGGGCTCTCTTCAGCTTGTTCCGCTCTGGGTTCACCAAGTCTTCATGATAAGACTTCAAGAAGCTTATATGGAAGGTCGGGTGAACCTTGAGTCGATCCGGCAGAAGCAGACGGTATGCTACACGCTCTACCTTCTTGACAACTTCAAAGGGACCATCATATCTCGGCACAAGTCCCTTGCGTCGTCTTCCTTCTGAATTGCTTCAGAATCTGTGGTGTCAACTTGAGCAGAACCTTGTCTCCTACGCTGAACTCCAAGGGCCGCCTCCCTTGGTCTGTGAACTTCATCCTCTTCTGAGCCTTCAGAAGACTTTCTTCGGCTTGATCGATCATCTCCTGATGATCCCTAGCAAACCTAGATGTCGCCAGGCACCCATCCTCGTCTTAGGCCGCCAAGTCACGAGGAGCCAACGGTTGTGATCTCAAAGGGACTCTTCCTTGTCGAAGACTATCGCTGCAAATTGTAGAAGAACTGGGCCACCTCAAGAAGGTTGAGCCAATTGCGTTGGCTCGAGGTCATGTAGTGGCGGAGGTACTCCTCCAATAGGGTGTTGATGTGCTTTGTCTGATCGTCAGTTTGGGGATGGTTCGTCGTCGACAACTTCAACTAGGAACCCATGATCTTGAAAAGATGGGTCCAAAACCTCCTAGTGAACCGCTCATCTCGATCACCGACGATGTTGCGGGGGAGTCTGAAGTACTTCACCATATACCTGAAAAACAAGTCAGCAGTCACGTTAGAGGGGCACCCCATTGGTGTTGGGATGAAGATGGCTTGCTTCGAGAACCGGTCTACAACCACGAGGATTGTAGACTTCCCGTCTACTTTCAGAAGTTCCACGATGAAGTCCATAGATATGGACTGCATGATGTCGTCGGGTATGGGGAGGGGTTGAAGTAGGCCAGCATGCTTCCTCCTCTCCGTCTTGTCTAGTTGGCACATTAAGCAAGTCTTCACGTACAGCTCCACGTCTTCCTCCATCTTTGGCCAAAAGTAGCTGCGGTTAAGAAGGGCCACGGTGTGCTTCCGCCTTGGATAGCCCGCCCACCTTGAGTAATGGGACTCCTTGATGAGTTCCACCCACAAGTTCCCCTTTGGAACTAGGATCGGCCCGCCTTTGGCCTTGAGGATGCCGTCCTTGAGCTAAAACCGCATGACGACTTCGTCTTGAACTTCCTTCACGAGCTTTTGGTAGGCTGGATCATTCTTCGCCACTAGCTTGATCCGGTTGTACATGTCTGACTCAACCCGGACCAAGGCTGCAACACAGTCCGCCACTCCTTGCCGGCTGAGTGCGTCGGCAACCTGATTTTGCCGCCATGGCTTGTGTTGCCAATCGAACTCGAACTCTTAAAGAAACTCCTTCTATCGAGCCTGCTTTGGAGAAAGTTTCTTCTGAGTCTGAAAGTAGATGTTCGCCACGTTGCTTGTCTTCACTACGAACTTGGTGCCGAGAAGGTATACTCGCCATGTGTGTAGACAATGAACCACTGCCACCATTTCCTTCTCGTGTGTCGAGTAGTGCTGCTCCGCATCATTGAGCTTGCGGCTCTCAAAGGCCATCAGGTGTCCCTCTTGGACCAGCACCCTGTCGATAGCTTTGTCGGATGCGTCGGTGTGGACTTCAAAAGGGAGATTGAAGTTCCGGAGCCTCAACACTGGCTCGCTTGCGATGGCTTCCTTGATCAACTAGAACGCCTCCTCGCATTATCCTATCCAACACCACAGTTGATCTATTTTAAGAAGGTCAGTTAGTGGGGTTACCTATTTGGAATAGCCTTTGATGAATCTCCTATAGTAGTTGGCTAGACCAAGGAAGGATCGAAGCTCGGGCACTTTGGCTGATGTCGGCCACTCCAAAATAGCATCAATCTTTCGCGAGTCCATCATCACCTTGCCGCACTTCACCTTGTGCCCAAGAAAGGACACTTCTTCCACCACAAACTCGCACTTCTCCTTTTGGACATAGAGTTGGTGCGCCCTCAACCTCTGTAGGTCATGTCGCAGATGATCAAGATGAGCCTCCAAGCTCTCACTGTAGCTGACGATGTCATCCAAGTACACCACCGCGAACTTGTCAAGGAAGTTGTGGAAAACGTCGTTCATCAAGTGGCAGAATGTTGCTAGTGCATTGGTGAGGCCAAACTACATGACAAGGAACTCGAACGCGTCGTATTGAGTGACGCATGTAGACTTGGCCTCATATTCCTCCGCGATCCGCACATGCCAATAACTAGATCGAAGATCTAGTTTAGAGAATACCTAAACCTTGGACAGCCGGTCAAAGAGGTCTTGTGCCAGGGGAACCGGCTACTTGTCTCGGACTGTCAGTTTGTTCAGGGCTCGGTAGTCGATACACATCCGGAGCCATCCTGCTTCCTCTGGAACAAAACTGGTGCGCCAAAAGGGGGATCGTGAGGGCCAGATGAGCCCCGAGTCAAGCAACTCCTCAAGTTGCTTCTTGAGGTCCGCAAGCTCCGCTGGTGCCATACGATAGGGAGCTTGGGCTGGTGCGTGCGCGCCGGGCAGCAGCTCGATCCGATGATCCACCGCCCGCCGAGGGGGAAGTTGTTTGGGCAACTGAGGTGGCATGACGTTCTGAAACTCCTCCAAGAGATCGAGGACTGGCATTGGTATGCTGGCCAGAGTCTCCACCTGAGTTGCGGTCAGTGCGCCAGGGTGTGGCTACGATGTGCATCCAGCACCAGTATGTTGTTGTGCCATCCTGCGCCCGCCTGGCAGCCCATGTGCCAGGCGCGCGCCAGGCATGAGTAGTGCACGCATGCTGAAGCCTGTCCGTCGTGGTCGAGTGCCAGATTTGATGCTGCCGGTGCTGATGAAGTTTGGTCCGCGCCATCTCCAAGCTGCCACGTGCCATCTCCATCTTGACACGTACCAATTGCCATGTGCCGCGTGTCACCTCCATCGCCCGTGCCAAGTTGCTCGTGCAAGGTCACCAGGAAGGTGGCCTCGCCCTTCCACACACCGTCCTTCAGTTGCAACGCCGAGAAAAGCCTTGTCTTGGACTTGGCCCGACCAGGTCTTTACGGTCTGCATGAAGTGGGCTCTCCGCGTCAGGGAGCAACATGCCGTTGATGTAAGGCATGAGCAGGGCCTTATTGCTCATGAAGAATTCGTTGCCCAAGATGATGCCGAAATCATCAAGGGGTACGACCAAGAAGTCCATGGCCGCCTTCCATGGTTCGATCTCCACCAAGGTACCTGTGGCACTACCAACAACAGGTTTTGTATCAGAGTTAACAGCTTTGATGCGGTTAGTACTAGTGGTGATCTTCGCCTTGAGATGCTCCGTCACATGTTGTGCTAAAAAATTATGAGTGGCCCATGTATTTAGCATCGCCATCATCTTCACTCCTTGAAGTGTGACTGAAACTTGCATCATACCGGAAGTAGGGTTAGCCCTTAATGCATTAAGAAGTTGGATAGGGTTTACCCATGTTGGCGAGTCCTGCTCCTCGCCTCCCTGAGTGATAAGGGCATTGAGCTTCTCACACTTCGGGCAATCCCGAGCGAGCCTGATGGGGTCCTCCACAAATGAAGCACCCAGAAGGATTCTTGGTCGGTTCCTATGGTTTGGCCTTCTCGTTCTCCTTTGGTCGCGTTTTTCCCTTGTCCTTGTCTCCCTTGGACTTCGGTTTGTCTTTGGGCTTGGGAGGCCGGTTGCTTTGCTCTACCGGCTTGGTCTAACGGAAGTCCACCAAGGCATCCGCCACAACCATGGATGAGGGGAGATCTTTCACCCCTTATCTCCTTAGCTCGACCTGCGCCCATGTCTGAAGCCATGATAAGAAATTGAATAGCTTGTCAGATTCGGACATGTCTTTGATATCCAGCATGAGACTACTGAACGCCTTCACGTAGTCCCTAACAAGTCCAGTCCGCCTTAGGTTCTTGAGCTCCTCCCTTACAACCGACGGAGTGTTGTTTGGGAGAAACTTATCCTTCAACTCCTTAATGAAGGTGTCCCACGTCGAAATCTTGGGACATCCGGCTGTGGCATCATCATCCAGCCAAGTGCGCCACCATAGCTTGGCGTCGCCGGACAAGTACATGGCTGCAACGGAAACTTTATCTGCCGCCTGGATGTGAGTTGCTTCGAAGCACTGCTCCAAATCTCGTATAAAGTTCTCCAACTCTTTGGCGTTCCTCATGCCGCCAAAAACCTTCGGTTCAGGCACCCTGAATTTGCTTGAACCCTCCTGCGGCTCCATCTGCGTCACCGCCCTCTTGAGCACGGTGAGCTCGCTATCGATCCGATCGATAAACTGGTCAAGAAGAGCAGAGATACTAGACACGTTCTCTGTCGAGGTAGTCACCTTCTCCTCGATTTCTTCTTTGAATGCCGTGGAAGTTTGTTGCAAGGTCTCGAACCCTTGCTCCACCGTCGTCAGCCGTGTGACGAGGAAAAACCTCTTCCTCGGGATCTCCTCCGATCCTCTCCTCCCGTTGGTTGAGTCGTTGATGAAACTCCGCAAAGTTTGCCATGGATTACAGCTAAGCTTTGATACCAATTGTCACCAGCAAAGTGCAACGGAAAATTTTTCTCGAGTTCTTTCCGATGATGGCGTCAAGACCCGTTCTTGACAAACCCTCCTTTGTCTCCTTCAAGCACAAACACACACAAGAGACACTAGCAGGGAAAGGGATGTCGCCCGTTTCCTTTACTCAAGCAATCGTACAAGAGAATCGCAAGCAACTTGCAACTCTCTCTCCCAAACCCTTGATTACACAATCGCTCAATTACAGAGGAAACCCCAACCCTAAGCCATCGTCCAAATGCCCCAACATTATTGCCGGTTGCTTCCTTATATAGAAGCCGGCTCCTAGCTCTCCTCTATTAGGAAGACTCCTTGCTGAACTCCAACTCTTGATGCTTCCTTATATAGATGTCGGCTCCTAGCTCTCCTCTATTAGGAAGACCTATTGCTCAACTCCAACTCTAGATCCTTTATCAGGTTCATGTTATATAGTTGCCCACTTCACTTGGACTCCTAGTTGAGCTTCAAATTGTATCGGATAGCTCCTTTCCAAAACCACCCGTCTACTTGACCCAGAATAGGACTTCTTCCTATTCCCGCGCATCAAGTTTAGAATCTTCAGTGTCAACTTCCTTCCTTGCCGCATCAAGTCCTCCCAAGAACCTAATCCAAGTGGAAGTTGGTCAATGACCCGCTCGGATTGGCTCCCATGGCCAACCGCGCCAAGTCTGGCGCACAAAGTCCTAGTCCGACTAGGACTCCTAGTGCAGCTTGGATTTCGCTTTAGCCAAAACTCGTCATCACCCTTGCCATGACGTGTAAAGTTCTAGTGGAGCTAGGAATTGGAGTCCTAGTAGGACTCGAACTCCTAGTGGCACTCGGACTCGTGTCGCCATCATGCCACACCGCGCGCCAACTGCCTTGGCCCGTGTCTTACTCGCGCGTGCGTCGTGCTCCCGCTTGGCGCGTCTTGGCACGTCTTCCGCGCCATCGCTGATCTTGCCGCGCCAAGTTGGTGATGATGCATGCCGCTCCGTGTCATGACCTGTTTGACTTGCTATCTTGAGGCTGCCAAGCCTCCCATTACTTTTGGCGCGGACCCCGTGTCATGGTCTTGGCCCTTGGCCGTGCCACCTCCGAATGGCGAGCGCCAAGGCCCGTGTCAGAGGCTCACAGCCCTGACAGGAAGGGCCTACTATCCAGGGGTTTGAAAGAATCAAGAAGGTTAAATGCTCTCAATTCTTGATGATATCTTTTCTCATATGCCCATGCTAAGTTGCGTGATATAGAATAAATAATAGAATTCTAAAGGGGGATTTGTTTTTTTATTGTGTTATACACATATTTGAACAGCTTCTAGATCTTCTACGTCTGAGAAGTCAGAGGCCCATTGCTTGAGATTTTGGCCTGCTGTAGTCATCTTATTTGCTTGTAGCTGTCAGATGCCATCTTAGCATGATTACCAGGGACATAAAACATACTTAATCATATGGTTCTTATTGCCCATGCTAGGTTCTGCTATGTGATATAGAATAGATAAAAGAATTTTAAAGGGGGGATTTTTTTCTTTTTATTGTGGTATACACATATTTGAAAATCTTGTAGATCTTCTGCATCATAGAAGTCAGAGGCTCATAAGTCGAGATTTTGGCCTGTTGTAGTCATCTTATATGCTTGTAGGATGCCATCTTAGGATGATTACCTAGGGACATAAAATATAACCATATGGTTCTTTGTTCCATATTTCTGATTGCATTCTCTAGTGCTCTTCAATACCAATAAACATTTTGGCCTCCTCGGAGACTGTATCTAACTTCAAGCGATTGCCATTTCAAATGCCTATCCTCCTGAGAATACTGTCCGAATACCTTTCTTCCGCTGTGTCAAAGTTATTTACGCATCTACTTGCATATAAGTGCCATTTGGGGAGACGGTTTCTTTTTGTTCATTTACCATAATTCTTGAACTAGGCTCAAATCCTCCTAGCAGGAACTTCCTCATCTCATATATATTTGGTGAATTTTCTGGTTCCCAATCTTCCACATAGCTCAGAGAGTATATTGAATTATTGGCAGCCTGATCAGTGAAGAATTTCGACAGTAATCTCATACAATACTCCATATCATGTGGACCATTTCTTGGAATCACCAAGTTCAAACTCTGCTAGAGTTTGGCAGTTTATGAACAGGTGCTGTAGTTTTTCCAGACTTCCGGCACACCAAGGACATGTCCTATCTGAAACCATTATGAGATTCTATGAACACGTGCTGTAAATTTTATGGACTGCCCCTGCACCAAGAACACATCCTATCTGAAACCATTTTGAGATTCCATCAGAGGCTCCATATTGGAACCTTGCCATGCAGAGCTGTCCAGAGGAAGTTTGCCAACCTTCGGTCCCATAGGCAATTTTAGAGAATTAGCCACAAAGCTCTTAGGCATGATACCTTCTCTTGAAGCCCAGACTTGCCCAAGAATTGTAAGCTGTAGAAGACTTGAGGTGATCTGATGTTATGATAAGACTGTGCAGTAATCTGGGGGCCCTCCTAAAGGCCTTGTCTTATATAAGAAATAGAACTTGTTAAAAAAGCCAATACATATTCTTTGCTGTCCATTTCCATCTGACTTAGCTTATATTTGAGAAGAAATATGACGAAATTATTTGTTTCTTTTCCTTTTTTTATTACCTTCCAGAAATTGGAGAGATCTCTTTAGTTCTCCTCCTACACTGTTTACTTATGAGTTGAGTTGCTAATGTCAGTCGACATGCACGTGTTTCAAGTTCTTACAGAAAGATGGCTTCAAAATTAAATAGTCACTTTGCCGAGGATGAAATCTGACACATATCTTTCAAAATCAGGACTGTGACAGCCAGGATGTGACACAGATTGTAACAGAAATATGTGGTTTTATCACCATCCTCATGGGAACTTTTCTTCTGCACAAGACGAAGGATATGGGCAATCCTATTACAACGGAGCAAGTTATTTCATCTGAGACAGAACTCTCAACAACTGAACATCCAGTGGTTCCTTGATTAGTTCAACATGATCAGCACTTCTTGTATGGTGAACTCTTCGCAGATCCAACACTTGCCAGACACATGCTACGACTTTGATGTCATGTATTCTTTAGTGTGTGTGTGTTATCATGAGCCTCTTCTCATGGACCCAAATGCTGACCAGGCTTATATTCAGCAGGATAAGAATACACTGGCAAGAGATCAGCCATGCCGCAATATAGTATTTGAAGATTGCTAGAAAGATTTTAGAGTAGGATTGTTTGAAAGTATATGATTCATTTTTCTTTGGTTTGCTCTGGCACTCAAAGAGCAGACTGATATTTTGGACAAAGGCAGGCTATTCTACTCATGTTTTAAAAGTGTACATAATTCATTGTTTTATACCATACTTGGAGGAGGTAGACTGCAATAGAATAATTGCTTAAGCAGCAGATTCTGATGTTTTCTGTTCTTCATGTTCAAATTGAGATTGTTATTGCCTCTTTACTTGCTATTAACAGCTAACTGCAAAAACCAATGTACAAAACAGGAGGATTTCCAAGATTATCATCATGTGTTGCAGCTTCCCTATAAAGCATTATGGATGTATAAGCTAAGCTATTTCCCTATCCTACCCTGTAGAAGTTTGGTGGAAGGTTAATCTATCACATTAAAGGATATAAGTAATAGTTTCATTGCCTCTAAATAGTGATGCAAATTTGTATCGATTCTATGAATACAAGAGCTAATCGTGAAGCTAATCGCAAAGTAAGAGGCAAATACAAATCCTACTTTGAAGTGATGAGTGTGTGTGAGGGGGCGAGGTGCTCTGATGCTAATAAAGAACCGGGGGAGGGGGGTTCGTCGCCGCCCCGGCCACCGGATGCTCCGGCTGGGATTGAGCGAAAGTCAGGGGAGTCTTTGAGGAAGGATGGTGATGCTGGGGGAGCCAGGTTGGGACGTAAGGCTTCCTATGCCGCAGCGGCTGGATTACGGCCGAGGTCATCGATTGTCACTGAGGAAGAGTTGAAGCGGTTGGGGCCCCTGTATTCCGACGAAGTGTTGCTAGATGACGAGCTTATGGAGCGATGTAACCAAAAATGGAGGTTCTCTCTGTTTGGGAAATTTCTTGGCCGGAGAATGCCACTGGGGCTCCTGAAGCACAGGCTCTCAATGCTATGGAAAACAACGAATGGGTTCAAGGTTGTTGATCTTGCCAGAGGAGTCTATGTTTTCCGGTTTGAGAATGAGCTGGATTTTCATCATGTGCTGACTATGGGTCCATGGTCGGTTAATGGACAAATGCTCTCTCTTCTCCGATGGAGAGAGGACTATTGTCCGGTGGCGGAGGACTTTACTAAGGTTCCTATCTGGGTTCGTCTGCCGGAACTCTCGGTTGCCTGGTTCGACAAAGAAGCAGTGATGAGGATAGTAGCCTCTATTGGAGCACCCTTGCAGGTGGATCTGGTGACGGAGGAGGTCGACCGTGGCCGGTATGCTCGTGTATGCGTAGAGGTAGACATCAGCCAGGAGATTAAGGTGGGGACCGTGGTGAGGACGAGATCTACGGCCTGATTCGTGGATTTCATCTACGAGCATGTCAAGATTTGTGAAAGATGTGCACGTATAGGGCATGGTGAGGGATCCTGCAAGACCAAGGCCAGTCCTAGGGCCAAGACTCAGGGGAAAGGGGTGAAAACATCCACGGCCGGCGGAGGTGGTGTGGTAGGGATGGATGAAGACATCCCACTAGGGTTCAACGGGGAGGAGAACCAGAAGAAGACATCGGAGGAGAACCAGAAGAAGACCACGGAGGAGAACAACTCACTGGGATGTGGGGAGATCCCTCCGGAGGTGCTGGCGGCGGCTGCCGGAGAATGGCATGTCGTCCATAATAGCCGGCGAGGCGGTAGAGGTGGACAGCGTGGCATGGGTGCACGTGCGCCGCGTACGGACCCGAACCTCGAGGCAACGCGTAATGCGGAGGGAGCTCCACGTGGAGGACGATCTGACGCCAGGCCGTTAGAGGGGAGGAATCTGACAGCTGGTAGGCAGGGGCAGCGGGACGACACCGGTACGCTGAGGCCGCGACGGGCTGGAGAGGAGAGAGGCCAACTGGATCGGGGTGACGTCGATGGGAGAGATATCAGGGAAGAAGATTCGAGAAGGGGAAACGTGGGAGTTAACCCGTGGAGGGATCTCTCTGGAAAGGTGGGGGAGTGGCTTCACAGGCCAACCCAAGGGAACATGCCCATTACGTTCCAGGCCAACGGCTCTAATGGGCTCACTGAGAGAGGAGGAAAGGTAGCTTATCGGACGAAGACCAACGCCGGGCTGGGCTCTCCGAGCAACTCCTCTAAGGAGAAGATAGCTAAGTCAAGACAGGGGCTCGGGAAGGATTTGAATTCTAATAGGTTCGCGGTTCTCACTGTGCCAGATTTCTCTAAGTAGAAGACGCCGATGGAGGGAACAGAGCAAGATATGGAGGAAGGACATGAGGAGAGCTTTCAACGGCTGAAAGACGCATTCGAATCACAGGAAGGGATGCCGATGACGGTACGGGGTGAAGGAAGTCAGACGCCGATACATCTCCCTCTGGAGGAGGAGGATGACACACCGTTGGCTACTATGCTGGTGAAGTTGGGTCGTAAGAAGAGAAGGTGTGCCTCTGCGCCAGATGAGCAACTGGCCTTGGAAGTTGCAGGTGCCCCATGAAGTGCATGTTTTGGAACTGTCGAGGAGCAGGGCCTAAGCGCGTGGTGAGGTCCTGTTGCCGCGTATTTTCAAACCATGCAGTATCTATTCTGTTCTTAATGGATGTGCTAGTTGATAGTAACAAGCTTGGATGGGTTCAAAGGAAAATTGGAGCGAATTGGGGTAGCTTTCTTTTACCTTGTAGAGGTCGACATGGAGGAATATTGGCGTTGTGGAGGTTGGAGGTTGGGAGGGTATCTTTCATGCACTGGTCTTCCCAGGCTATTCATGGAGTCTTGTCCAGCCCAACCCTTGGTCACGTGGTTATTTCAGCTGTTTATGGTGCCACCAGGTACTCTGTTCGCAGAGAGCTATGGGAGATGTTGTCAAAGGCTGAGAAAGCAGGTCTACCTCATTTGATTGGAGGGGACTTCAATGCCATTCTGTCTGCCGAGGAAAAGAGGGGAGGCCCAGCATTCTCCTTTGGAGCTTCGGAGAGTGAATTTATGCATTTCATTTGTATGAATGGACTTAGGGAGGTGGAGTTTGTTGGGACTAAATTTACTTGGACAAACCGGCAAGGTGGAGGGGCTAAGATACTTAAGAGGTTGGATAGGGTGCTCTGCAATAATGCTTGGAAAGAGCTGCTCCCTGGAACTTCTGTTAAGCATTTGCCAAAGGTGGGCTCGGATCATTCTCCTATGCTTGTCTCGTTCCATGAAGTCTTGAAGAAGAAGGGCCCAGGCACGTTCAGATTGGAGCATAGTTGGATGGTTCAACCAGAATTCAAAGAAGCTCTGGGTAGAGCCTGGAACTTCCCTTGCAGGGGATCTAGGCAGTTTCAATTTGCAACCAGAATTAAAGCTATTAAAAGAATTGTCAAGGGATGGGATAAGAGGAGCAGAGCCACTGATGTGTTTGGAACTGGGAAGAAAATTGAGAAGTATATAGGGGAGTTGTATAAGTTGGAGGAATTGGGCACTCTGTCAGATGAGGATGATATAATACTTCGCCAGTTAGAGGGGGAATGGGAACGTTTGTTGTTAGTTCAAGAGGCTCGGGCTGCGCAAAGAGGGCGCAGAGTATGGTTGGTGGCTGGGGATCAAAATTCGAGGTTCTTTCACCATTTGGTGCAAATTCAGTCGCATAAATCAAAGATCAAGGAAATTGTGGATGAGTCTGGTGAGGTCTATGGGGATCAGCAAGGGATTGGACTTGTGGTGCAAAAGCACTTTGAAAAGGTTTGGGGTGATGTTGCATCTTGCCCAGTCCTTTTGATGCCAGAGTTACCAAAGATTAGTAACATTTGGAAGGAATGGCTAGTGGCGGAGGTTACAAAGGAAGAAATCCAGAGTGTGGTGTTCAGGCTTGGTAGGAACAAGTGTCCGGGTCCAGATGGTATACCGGCTGAGTTCTTCATCTCAAATTGGAGTGTAGTTGGAGAAGATTTCAGTCAGCTGGTTCTAGATTTCTTTCGGACTTCTAAACTCCCACCGGCATGGAATGAAACTATGATCTCTCTTGTGCCCAAGTGTAGGTTTCCCAGGAGAGTGAAAGAGTTTCGCCCCATCAGCCTGTGTAATGTTGGCTACAAGGTAATTACCTCCATTTTAGCAGATAGATTAAAAGGAGTTCTTGATGAGGTTGTTGGCAAGGAACAGTCTGCCTTTATAGAGGGTAGGAGCATTCTTGATAACATCGATACAGCACAAGAGATTCTTCACTCTATGGCTATTGCACCTAAGTCCCGGAGTCTAATGGTCCTTAAGGTGGATCTTATGTCAGCCTATGATAAGGTGAATTGGAACTTCTTGGAGGAGGTGATGGTGAGAATGGGCTTCCCTAATACATGGGTTAGGTGGGTGATGACATGTATCAGAGGTGCGATGTTCTCTTTTATTATTAACGGCGAAGTGCATGGTAGAGTGCGGCCAAGATGTGGTATCAGGCAGGGTGATCCTCTGTCCCCATACCTGTTTGTCCTGGTGCAAGAAGTGCTTTCAAAGATTTTGGATTCCCCGGGATCAAGACTGGAAGGCCTGCAGTTCCGAAGATCGGAGGTGAGATTGTCCCATTTGCTCTACGCGGATGATTGCTTGATTACATCTCGTGCTACCTGCTCACAGGCTTGGAAGTTAAGGCTCAAGATGACCCAGTTCAAGATGCTAAGTGGACTGGAAATGAATCCCTCCAAATCCACAATCAAATTTTCCAAGGTTCTCTCAAAACAGAGATGCATTGCTATTTGTGGAATCCTAAAGGTGGGTGTGGCTAAGGGCAGTTGGAGGTACCTAGGGGCTCCAGTTAGTGAGAAAAAATTAAGAGCTACTGATTTTGCCCCGATGGTGGAGAAGATGGTGAACAGGGTTCTGAAGTGGCAAGGGACGGCCTTATCAGAAGCTGGAAGAGTTACTTTGTTGAAGTCCGTTATACAGAGTATACCAGTGTTTGCAATGTTCACTTCTGACGTCCCAGTTAAGGTTATTCGGCAGATGGAACAGGTTTGTAGATCTTTTCTTTGGCAAGGAAGAAGATCGGGTTGCAGTGTAGTCGGTTGGAATGAAGTTTGTAAGCCAAAAGAGCAGGGAGGGCTTGGACTCAAAGATTTCTCGCTGTGGCAAAGAGCATTAAAAATGAAGAGAGCGGCGGTTTTCCTGGGAAGAGAAGAGAGTATCTGGACAAAAACTGCAGCTGCGAAATTTGGTTGGAAAGGGGTCCTCCCATCGTGTGCTAGCAACAAAGGCTCAGCTCACTGGAGAACAGTCTGCAGGGCAGTAGATGATCTTAGGTTGGGTTTGCGTTGGACCCCAGGACAACAGAGCAAGGTGAGTGTAATGAGGGACTACTGGGTGCTAGACGAAGCTTTGGCTGTTAAACCAACTCTTTGCTGGGGAGATAGAACAGAGCACTTGGTGGTTGGTGATCTTCTGAATCGCCACGGATGGAATTCTACCTTACTGAAGGAGCTCTTTCATCAAGACATAGTACAAGCTATAGTTGCTTTGCCGGTACCAAGGAACCAGGTGGATGAGGCTAGGTGGGAATATAATGGGACTGGTAGGGTGACGGTATCCTCTGCTTATAACCTGCTCTCCCAGAGGTTCAAAACTAACTGGTTTTGCAAGGAGACGATTAATTGGAAAAATCTTTGGAGATTACCTGTTGGACCAATAGTTAAGCAGTTTTTGTGGAAGGCTCTTAAGGGTAGGTTGCATGTTCGTGAGGCCTTATGGAGGTTCTGTTGTGCCACTGATCGTGGCTGTCCTAAGTGCGGTGCAAGCGCTGAGACGGTGGAGCATGTGTTATTTGAATGCCAGTATACCAGGGAAGTGGTAGACACTCTCCTGCTTGAATTAGGAGTTGGTAGATGTGCTTGGGGACCTGAACATTTGATAGGTGCTATTGATCGCTCATCCAGCCAACCGGGAATCCTCAAACTGAAAGCTTACTTGGGTTATGGGTTATGGCTAACTTGGAAGGATCGTAATAGTAGAGTTTTTGAGGGTGTGGGTGAAACGCCTGGAGTCTTGGCTCAGAGAGCCAAAAGACTGACAGAGGAATACCTTAGGTGCAAGGCGCTGAGCAGAATGGAGAGAGCAGGGAGAACTTTAAAGGACATGTGGATCTACAAAGTTGATGCCTCACGGGACCCTGCAACAGGTGTTGCTGCCGCTGCGGTGGTAGAGATCGATGAGAAGGAGGAGTATTGTTGGGCTAGAGGAGAAGTAATATCGGCGAGGAATGTGGTTGAAGCAGAGGCTTTAGCTATTCTTAGAGCTCTGTTGTGGGCTGCTGAAAGGAACAGACGAAGGATTGTTATTGAATTTGATGCCTTGGATGTGGTAGAGGTGATCAATGGAGACAAAAGCTGGCCCAGAGAGATGGAGCACGTGGCGAAGTAAGTTTGGAAGCTCATTCTTGGATTTGATTCTGTTCTGATTTTATTTGTTCCACATTCATGCAATGTAATGGCGGATAGAGTGGCAAGGTGGTGCAGAGTCAACTGCACTGGGTTTGTTTGGCAGCAGGATGGGGATTAACCTCCCTGGCTAGGATGCTGTAAATAAACTTTAGCCCTTGGGCTCAATTCATCAAAAAAAAAAAAAGAGCTAATCGTGAAGCTTTCCGCTTGTCAGCAATAAGAAGCTAGACTTGAGACATTTAAAATACTAGGCGCAGAACCAAACCGCAACAGCTGATACTCTTTACCATTCTTGTCAAGTTCATTTGAGATTGCACCTGGAGAGTAAAAAGAGCATTTTATTCAAGATTATACATAAAAGAATCAAAGGGATGAGTTTATATATGCATCAGAACGGAGTACAATGTGCTGAACAAATTAGTGGCGTCAGTAGTTCTTTAGTTCTGTCTCAAAGCTTCACGGCTGATATTCTGTATCAAACTCCAAAATTGCACTGGCGAATGAACTCCATATCGTAAGCGACGTACTTTGTCCAGAGGGGTCGGAAACGGTCCTCTGCAATATCTAGCCATGGTTTCATACTCCCACTGAAGTGCACAACAGCAGCATTCCTGATCTCATTCATGTCTACATTTGTATTGTGTCCGAGCCCATGAACATGCCAAGATTTGTTGATTGTTTTCGTCAGATTGTGAAATGTAATCAATCCTGCAGGCAGTGTTCCCATTTTCCACAAGGTCTGATTTGCATTCTGCAAAGCACCCAGCACCACAGGTTATAATACATCAACAAAAAGAATTACAAATTGTCTCAGATTTAAATTTTTACGAGATATTTAAAAAAATCTCTGAAAGTATTGCATCACCTCACAAGTCTTGTTCTCGAATTCATTTAAACTCAAAACATATTCCACTGTCAGTTTGAGATCAGGATTTATGCCATCAAAACCCTCTTTATTTAAGCTTCATTTTGAACATTGCATTATATAGTTTAGAAGAACAATGTCAAGATAGATAAATCATCGGTGAGTTTTACACTTAAACTGCCAATCTAGGCATGAATGTCTTGGACAGTTTGTTGATGTAGGATTTTAGCCTTCGGGCTCAACTAATCGAAAAAGAAAAGAAAAGAAAAAAGGTAGAACCAAGCATTCATTCAATCAAAAAAAAAAGACTTTTCAAGTCAGAATTTTTTCGGCTAATGAAAAGAGCTATACTATTCTCGGACACAACAATTCATTAAGGAAATCAGCACAAAGGGATTTCACATACCAGATTCTGCCAGTAATGATACCGCTCAGTGCATTTCTCCCTCCTCCATGCTTGAAGATCAAACAAGTTCATGCCATATGCCCATGAACAACCATCCTCATGAAACCTTTCCTTTATTAGAGGGTGTGAGAAGTTCAACTGCTGCATAAGAGGGTGGAATTTCCCAAAACAGGTCTCGATGGCGGCATTCACCTTCCCCTCTATATCCATCTCCAATAATGTCGTGACATCTCGCTGCACCACCACATCATCATCCAACAACAAGATCTTATGCAGCTTCGGAAACATGTCAGGCAGGAAGAATTTGAGGTGGTTGAGCATGGACAAGTATTTGGGCTTCTTAGATTTCATCTTGTTCTTGGAATGGGATCTCTGCGGCTTGGCAGACTCTACCTGCCGGTGAACTGGCTTGTAGGAGGAGTTGAGGAACGTGTACTCCTCCATGGTCCTGACTTCAATGTGTGCTTGGGCATAATCCTTCTGCCCGAACATGACCTGCATTATGAGGAAGATCTTCTCGCCTCGGTGATGGAAAAATAAACGAGTTCTAGCAATTTGTGTTAAAAAAATTCCTCCAAAAAATTGATCATTGAGAACACACAAAAAAAAAAAAAAGTCAGGATTTCTATGATGCCCGTGATTCAACTTCTCTTCAATGATAGAATGCAGAAAAGTTTGCCACAAAACTTGCATCTCCTCTACATTCCGTCTTTGCAATAACTGATTCAGCAATCTTAAAGCACATAATTTTTGCATCAAAAACACAGAATAGCCACAAAAGAGGCTAAGGCATAGATGTTGATCAAAATAACCAATGTTTGTCAAGATACAAACAAGGAAACATATGAACTTCTGATCTCCTAGATTATCTTTGCACTTTATTTCATTAAAGCGAGACAATACTTATGAACTTGTTGCAAAAGGTTATAATCTTTCCAGAAAGTTCACATCTTTCACATTATTTGGTTCCAAACTAGTAGCTTAGACCAAAGCCATAGAAGCATAGAGGGAAATCAGATAGAGCACCTGCATGTTGCCAAGGTTAATCCTGTTGGTGACGATATGGAACACATGCTTCCACGGCTCTCTCGCATTCCTCACAGCCGAGTTCACCACCACCGACGCCGCCATCACATTATCCGAGAAAATGGCGTAATGGTACAACCGCGAATTCTCCCATTCCGGCAATGGCATCTTCTCCCTCACCGCATACCTCTCCGGCCTGGCCATCCTCTCCATCATAAGCCTCATATTAATGCAATGCAAACTCTTTGGTATCCCCTCCGCCGCCACGAGCCTTGCGAACTCCCCCTGCTTCTTGACCTTCAAAGTTTGCTCTTTTACGGCTAAAATGGTGTCTTTAAGCTTCCGGGCCTTCACGTCTGTATCAAACGCCGTCTTCTGTGCCGTGATGAGTTGGCGGCATGAGCTGATGTAGTCCTTAACCTCGCGCTCGAAGCGGCGGAGGGAGAGCTTGTCGGGGGTGGTGCCAGAGGAGAGGAGGGAGAGATTGCGGGAGAGCTGGGAGAAGAGGAGTTCGCGGCGGGAGGTTCCGAGCTTGATGCGGCGAATGTGAGAAGCGGCGACAGCGGCTATGGCGGCCCAGTCGGAGGCACATTGGCTGAGGAAAATGAGGCGGCGGGTGCAGGAATCGGAGGCAACGAGGATTGAGCGGCGGCGGTGGTGAGAGGGGGCAATGTGGGTGGAGGAGGAGGAGGGGAGGGATGGGTGGGAGGATAGGAGGATGATGGCCACTGTGGGTGAGAGGACAAAGACAGCGAGGATAAGGCGGCGGAGGTAGGTGGCAGCGCTGGGGCTCCGGCGAGACGCCGCGGCGGTGATGGGTAACGCCATTTGGGTTAATATGGTTCCGGCGAGGAGGGGGAATGGGTATGGAATATGGATTAAAGGAGATAAGCTCGATTTCTAATCAGGGGTTTAGTGGTTAATGGCGGTGTTAGTGGTGCTAAAATGTTCAAATTTCAAAGGGATTACAGTCGGTGTGCGTTAAGTTCTGTTTTAGTTAAGCTGTTCTCTAGCTTATAGTTAAATAAGACGAGGTTTGGAGCTTAGGTAAGGGACCAAGGGACTGATTTGATTTGATTTGATTGGATTGGAGGTGTAGGATAAAGAGAACTGTTCTTGCGAAGAAGTAAACATAAGAGTAGTGGGAATCGCGGGAGCGGTGTCCGCGCGCGGTTTGATCGAAATTTAATAAGCCAAGAATATCTGTTATTTATCTGTCATTTAAGTAATAATTTCAAAAATAAGGAATTCTAGAAAAGGAAAAGGTAAATGGAAGACTGGAATAATTTCAAAAATTATGCTTATTTTAGTTTATCATTCAATTGAAAAATAGAGGATAAATTACTTTTCCTATAAATAAATATTATCATAAAAAAGAACTATTGTAAGAATAAAAGGTTGGGAATAATGAAATTGGTTAGTTTTTTCTTAATCCATTATTAACTCTTTCAGAATAAGAGATTTAGGATTAATTTGTCATAATGCGCTGTTTGGTTGTAATTGAGTACATTAGGCTTTTATTCAAGGATTTGAGAATTGCTATAGAATGGTTAGCATAGTCCATTTCATAGAAACAAAATACCATTACATTCTACAGTTAGTTAGAAGGATGAATGATATCAAGGGGGATTCGGCTCGGGCTTCGTTTCGCACATACTATTTGTCAAAAACCCCGAGTACCCAAATCGTTCGTCAAAAGATGAAATTACCTTTCCTTTTTTTCTTTTTTTTCCTTTTTTCCCCATCTTTTCCTCTCTCCTCTTTCCTACGGCCGGCTCATGGCTTATCTTGCCGGCAAAACCCCCCCCCCCCCCCCCCCCCCCCTCCAACACACACACACACACATTACCCCACCTAACACCTGCTGACGCCCCTCCACCTCCTCCCCTTCCCCACCACCGCCCAACTCCTCCATTTGGCATCAAGCTTGTCGGATTCTGCCTCCGCCCTCGCCTAACCCACCATCTCAAGCCATCCCGACCTCCCAAAACCCCATCTCACTCCAGATTCGCCCTCTCTCTTCGTCCTCGACCTCTTCCCGACCACTTTCAGGCCAGATCCGGTATCACAATGCTGCCCTGCCTCACGGGCCTTCTTCTACAAGGAAGCCAGTGCCGCCTCCTTCAGATCCACCTCCCCGACTGAGGTCGTGGGCTTGTGGGCGAGGTTGGAGGGTTTTGCCTGGGCTGAAGGTGGCCGGAGAAGGTGGGAGTGGTGGTCGACGGTGAGGAGGGAAGGGAGAACGAAAAAAGAAGGAGGTGATGACGTGGTGCTAATTGATTTTGTTAGACCCAATCTGAGCAACATCTAATCTGACTTGATCTGATTCAGCCAGATCAAGCCATTATCTCAAATTAGAATTGATTGTAAGCCAGATTCGAGCTCGATTCGGGCCGTCAAATTTACGCATCAATTTTAGCATATCAATTTTAGATCTAATGTATAAAATTTTAATCCCTCACTGACACCCATGTGAAAAAACTGGACTGTAATTATCAGACCGCCCCGAACCAAATTCATGTAAATTACATTGACGCGTATGTAAATTTTTTTGATCAAAATATAATTTACGCATCAAAATTATACATAAATTATTTTAAAAATGACGATCTAAACTTGATAAATTATACATAAAATTTGAAAAATTGACGACCTAATATTAAGCTCATTTGGTCATCGATACAATTTTATCTTTCATTCATTTTAATCTTTTTAACTCCACAAATTACAACTTAATACTCAATTGGCTGAGATTCTCCATCAAGGATCTCTTCAATAACCTCCACTTTTCTTCCGTAATTTTCTCCACATTTTCTCATATTTTTCCTTATTTTTTACCCTATTATCAAATTTTCTCTCTCATCTTCCTCCCTCTGCCCACCCGGCTCGGTCCGGCTTACCCCCAATTTGCAACAGCCTCGATAGCAAGCCGGGACTTCATCATCTCGGCTTGCAATCGGCTCAAGTGGCTTGACCACGAGTCGCCACCATTGCGTCGCCGCCCGGTGCCCTCCCGCCACTGAACTACCCTCAAATCAATTTTTATATTTTTAACTCTCCAAATCACAACTTAATGCTTAACTGACTGAGATTCTTCATCAATGGTCTCTTCAATCACCTTCATTTTTCTTTCATAATTTTATCCATCTTTTCCCGTATTTTTTCCTACTTTTCTCTCTCGCCTTCCTCTCTCCACACACACACACACACCCCGCCTCAAAGCCGACAGCCCCCCACCAAAGCCGACAGCAAGTCGGGAATTCATCGTCCCGGCTTACAATCGGCTCAAGCGGATCGATGTCTCGAGCGTTTTGCTCGTAAAGATTGGATTGGACTAGGGTGCGCCTGGATCGGATCTGATTGCTCTAAAGTGAGCCTGATTGAATCTAGCTGGTCCGGCTCAGATCTAGCTGAGGTTGAAATTGGTCCTGACTTTGATCTGTCTGGTCAGGAAGTTGGTTTGATCTAATCTAGACGACTAGGTAGGACCTGATTGAATATGGCTGGCTGAATCAGCCCAGATCTCGTTCAGGAGGCTTGGGGAAGAAGATCCAGCGGTTAAGGGCTTGCCGGAGCGTGATCGCTGGTGAAGGAGGCTCATCGGACGTCGGCGTCGATGGGGGAGAGGTGGTAGATGGCTGGGGAGTCGATCCACCGGGTCGGATCTAGGTGATGAGCGGCGGAGACGGCGGAGTCCGCCGAAGACTGGAGGTCACGGGAAGTTATCCTGCGTCCTCAGGTACGTCCGCAGGTGGTTGGAGCAGCGGTCGTGGCTTCCGCGACGGTGGACGGAGGTTGGGTGGCTGCATGGGACGCCGGTGGTGCTTGGGAAGGCCGAGCGGTCGCTACCGGCCCCGCTGCCGCCCCCCTGCCGGCGGCCCACCTCCACCATCCTCCATGCCGCTACCCGCCGCCGCCGGCCTCCACCACCACCATGGCAATCACCACCACACTCTGAGAAGAAGAATGGTAGTTTGGACATTTAGAAATTACCATGGGGTTATTGTCTTAAAAACTTATCAAATGGGTTTTTTACCGATAAGTTTCCTTAATCTGGGGGGGGGGGGGGGGGGGGGGGTTTAATCAATTATTCGATGATTTTGTTTGTAAATTTGGATCTGAACTCGCATTGCAAAAGAAATCTTTCAGAAACGTATAAGAACAGGAACACTTGTTCAGAAATTTCTCAAAACAATAGTAATATGAGATTTGGTGAAATTGTTCTTAGAATTGTTAAAGATGCTTGTGTTTGCCCACATCTCAGTGATCATAGACACAAAAAAAAATGAAGAGGAGGAAAAAAAGGCGAGAAATCAGTAACATTCAGATCAATCAAGAGAGCTGAAACTGCTTCATGAAACTTTCTACAGTAGATTGATGCAGAAAGCCATGAGAGTTTACAATAGAAAGCAGAAATAAGTATCTAAGAACAGCTATGGATTTGGGATTCATCTAAATTTACTTAACTATTCTTAGCTGAATTTTTCATCCCTTCTTACTCTGCTTTGCTTCGCGACGTAAAAACCTCAACCCTTTGAACACCTTTGAGATCTTCGCCAAATTCGGCCTCCCTACTCCCAAATTAAACTTGCCTGAGGACAAGCTCAGAGCTTGTAAGCAGCACAGTTGCTCAGGGATCGCTTCTTCTTCTTGTTCTTGTTCTTCTTCTTCACTCTTGTCTTTCTTTTCTTTGCACCCTTTCTTCTTGGCCTTGTCGGACTTGCTAGAGTTCGCCTCATAGGCCTCCCAGAGCAAATCCATGTCTTCGCAACCTTCGATGACTCTTCGCTTCTCGCATAGCTTGTATGTCATCCTTTCCTCAAAAAGCTTGCAAGCAAGAGTTCTCTTCCACTCTTTCTCTCTTCTCATCGACCAATCTCTTTGTAAGCCTTTCGAATCCTGGCTTAAGCCATCGCTCTTCGTCGATTCATCTCTTCGGAGACCATCTTTGGCAGATTTCTCCTTTCTAATTTCCGAAGAAGATTCGGTGACATTTTCACGTAGAGAGTCCACTCTCAATGAGTTCCCTGACTCATGACCGGCATCCAGAAACTCACTGTCTTTGGAATTCTTCAACTCTTCTACTTCACAAGCTGAACTGAAATGCTTGCAGAGCTGGTCATTTCCGGCTTTGGCTTCCAGTTCGTCTCTTCGGATACTATAATTGACAGATTTATCTTTTGTTATCTCCATCGACGAGTAACCGGCATCTGAAAGCTCCCTATCTTCAGAATTCTTCAAGTCTACTACTTCACAAGCTAAACTGACATACGTGCAGTGCTGTACTTCCTTTCCGGCTTTACCTTCTGATTCGAATTCGCCTTCGAGTAATGCCTGTGATTCAGGTTCTTCTTCGATAGGCGGCAAAACCATCAAACTGAATTGCTCGAAAAGGCCTCTTGTATCATCCCCCTCCTCCAACCCTGCCTTCAGGATGTCCAAGACCTTACTACAAGCAGAGTTTCCGAAGAATTCAGGCAACGACATCACCGAAGGAGGGTCATTGAGGTGCTGAGAGACGGTGAGGACAGCGAGGACCAGCAGCGAGGTCGAGAGGAGGAGAGGGTATAGGAATGAGAGGAGAGGGGTGATGTAAGGAGAGAAGAAGAGGATGTAGGCAAAATGGAGGGGGTGAGAGGTTATGAATGACCAAAAGGAGAGGAGGTCATGCATGAAGAGGGCCAAGAGATGTGTGTCAGAGGACCACAACAAGGATGGTGACTTCCCCATGTTTTTCTCCTCCTCCTCCTCCTCTTGCCTACCTTTGTTTTTTGGTGGGGGAAGGAGATGGAAATGGATTCAAGAAGAGCTAGAGATGTCAAAGGTGGACATGTACAGTTTGGTTCTCTTTCTAGAGAGAGAAAGAGGTAGTGAGAGAGTGTGTGTGTGTGTGTCTGTGTGTGTGTGTGTGTCAAAAAGAAGAAAATCATTCAGAAGAATAATGCTCAGCTTTCCAAAGCCATGCACATTTACCTTTCCCTAAACTTGTGGTAAGATTGACAATCTTTTCTTCTTTAAAGGGGTTAATTTGTTAGCCATTTTGTTACCCTTGTGGTTGTCTTCTAGAGAGAGAAAGTGGTAAAGAGAGAACGCCAAGAAGAGCCATTCCATTCACAAGGATAATGCTTTCCAAAGGCATGCACATCTGCCTTTCCTAAACTTGTGGTAAGGTGGTCAATGTTTTCAACTTATAACTTTTGCTAGCAATTCTGTTACTCTTGTGAGTCTCTTCTGGAGAGAGAAAGAGGTAGAGAGAGAATGACAGAGAGAACCATTCACAAGGATGATGCCTTCCAAGATCATATATGCACATTTTTTCTTCTTTCGAAAGCTTTGCTACTTGCTAGCTGGTAACTTTGTTACCCTTGATCACAAGGAGTAATAGAGGTAATAAGATAAAGGGGAACCTAAGAACTATGGTTCCCTATCATAGAGAAAGAACTTTGTAGGAAAGGAGAGGAAAAGAGGTGAGACAAAGGTGATGAGATGAGGAAGAGCATGGACATGCACATGGTGCCTACTAATAATGATGCCTCTCTCTCTCTCTCTCTCTCTCTCTCTCTCTCTCTCTCTCTCTGTGTGAAAAGATTTCACATCTCTGCCCTTCTGGAATCTGCCTTTGTACTCAGTGGAGAAAGGATCCCTTATGTTTCCCTCTAATAGAGGATGATATTGGAATTCTGGAAATTCTCCCTTCCCCTTCACCATGAATCAAATTTATAATTACTACTACTAATTTTTGTCTACATGAATTGTGAACTTTTTTGAAGATTTCACTATATTCATGGTTGAAACAACAATTTATAACGCATATTTCGATGCATTCTTCTCCGAAGAAGTCTTAATCGACTCAAGTGTCAACTATGGAAGAAAGAATGTTTCTAAAGATAGAGATAATACCACTTTACAATCTTCTATTTGATTAGATGCAAATAGTGAAACAGTACACTACTAGATAATTTTGGCAATTTGAGTGGTTCTCGATGAGAAGATTGAAGACATTGGATTCCATCTGATTCGATGCAACACGTGAAGATCGAAGAAGTTAAGGAGATCAATAAGAGGATGGAATCTACAACAATTGGAGGCTGAGAAGGGCCCCCAGCAGCCTCAACCAGCAACAAATAAAGGAGGCAATCTGGGATGGACCACAGTCCTTGAAGGTTATGAAAGCTAGCCCAGCCAGTCAATGCGTTGTTTCTAAGGAGATAGTATAGTACATGTTAGATGTGAAATTCTTCATATGGAACATAGAGCAGATAAGAGTTACCTATGAACAAAAAAAGGAGGGAAACGTATCAATCAATTTAAACCTTTCATTGTCCAAGTTACCGCCTTCGGCTTATGTTTATTGCACTTTTGTCGTTCAAATTTCCTGTGGACTATTTAAAATCACATTCTTTGTAATATAGAACAAAGAACTGATTGCAACTTATATGGCAGTAAGTTGAGCTACAATTCCATGATGACCTTAATTAGAGGAATCTTATGAATCAAGCAGTGCGTGTCTGTGTGTGTTTTTTTTTTTTGAGCAATTGAGCCTAACGGCTGAAAGGCACCAGGCCCTGGACTACAAACAAACTACAAAAAAAGAAAGTGTTATTAAAGATGAAGTACTGCAGTTGATGCTTGAAACAGGGGGGAAAGATTTCCTCCTAAATTTCTTAGGATACATGAAGCATGGCATGGTTATGATGTTTGAACTTTGGGAATATATCTGGTTAAGGCAGTCCCTCATAAATGTTTTGGTAAGGATCTATAGCACAAGAAGTGCAAGAAGAAACCTGATAATGAGTGTCAAGTTATATGAAGCCAATTAGTCATCCTGGAATATTCTGATCCTTTTCTCATGTGGAGTTCTACATGTTGAAGTTTTTCAAAATATGGTTTTGGTTTTTTGTGAATAGACACCTTTTCATGAAGCATCCATTCATGAATATACACCTATTCACAAGCATCTCTTCATGTTTAAACATGAAAAGGCATGTTTTCATTAGTGTTCATGCATATAAACAACATGAAGAAGTGCCTTTTCAAAGGCACCTCCTCATGTGATAACTACCTCACTCTATAAATAGCCTTCATGTCAAATCCGAAAATGCCTTTTGGAATTCACCAAAAATTCAGTATATTTTCTTCTCATCTTCTATTTGAAGGTTTTCAAGTCTCTGAGTTGCTGGAATAGAAATCTCAATTAAGGAAGTTCGGGTTTGACTTTATTAGTGCATAATCTTGTCAAATATCGATCTAAGATCGGGCTTCATTGTATCCTGGAGGTGAATTTGCTGCAACCCTGGTGCACATCACTAGATTCTTAGTGGTGGGGGCAAATATCGTCTTAAGGAAAGCGACGACGTAACGCGCCTTGAAGCATCTTCTTTCCATCGACATCGACGCTCGAGTTCTTTTGCCGGGTTCATTCTTCTACGAGGAGATCTAAACCAACAATCTTAAGACGATATTTCATCAATGGCACCTCAATCATTGAAGGAACTCGCTGCAGATTTTTCTAAGCTTGAAAGATTTGATGGAACAAGTTTTAGAAGATGGCAAAAGAAGATGCACTTCCTTCTCGCTGGACTAAAGGTCGCTTACGTGCTTGCAACTCCAAAACCTATGGAGGATGAACATGAAACCGCCGCTGAAAAACGTGATAGAATGAAATGGGAGCAAGATGACTACATTTGTAAAGGGCATATTTGCAATGCTATTGTGAGGACCTGCCCCTCTACCCCTATGGCTCGTTGTATTCCGTAAGGGCAATTTGGTAAATTGCATCTTGTTGGTTTGTTTCACACCCGCGTGTGCACACACTGGCCTTGTATGTGTTAGTGTTTGTTTAAAATGGCTAGGTGGACCCGGGATCGAAAGATCCGGACTTGGGCTTGAGTTCTTGCCCAAGTTTAGCTTTCAGCACACAAAGGATCGATCCTCTCTGGCTAAGGGATCGATCCTCTTCGTGCCAGAAAGCCTTGTGAATCGTCTTGAAGGATCGATCCTTCGTTGAGGAAGGATCGATCATTTATAAGTCGGTCGGTTTTCTGCTTCGCGAGGACGGCCGCCGTTGGCCGTCGCTCTCTCCTGTCAGAGGGGGAAGACTTCCCCTCCCCTTCTTTCACTTTTTCCCCTCTTTCCCGGCTGTCCCCTCCCCCTTTCCCCTCCTTTCTTCCCCTCCTCTTCCTCCTTCTCCTCTGCGGTACCGTCTTAATGCCGGGATCCGCTGCGGATCGGCTGGCAGCGGTTGGTAGTACCGCTGCAGCGATCCAGTAGACTTATATGATGCTTGACATACTGTTGCATGCCTTTCTTATTATCTGTGTATGTCATAGCATGCATTGTTGTTGTGTGCATTAGTTGCATTGGTTAGGGCGTGGGTGATCTTTGGGTCGCCGTCCCGAGGCTGGAAGCTCGGACTTAGCCCTAGGACCGGGGTTGGGTTGTTTGGACCCGGTTTGAATTGTGGTGTCCAGTCAACTTGATGATAGGCTTAGATGACTGGTACACTGTTGTGTTTGATGTTTAGAGGTCGTGTCGGCCTTGAGCCAAGTCGAGGTGTAGCCGGTACCCAGTCCTTCTAAACTCTTGGGTGGCAGGTGTGACTACCCAGCGGTGCTATCCGCCAACAGTGCTCAGGATCCTGTTGTGAGTGGCAGTGCCGTTTCCTGCCTTACTGAGTGTGACCCAGTGTGTGACCAGTTCGCTGGAAGACCATGACTGGGGCTCTCAGGGGCATCCGGTGGAGTTATGGGGCCCCTGTGATACATCTAGGCTTTGCTTGGGGGCGACACTGTTGCGTTTCCCTCTTCTTTCTGTGTGGCGTAGTGTAGATCCCTACTGAGCTTAGTGCTCACACCTACCCGGGCTGCGTTTTGCAGGTGCAGGCGTCAGTTCTTCTTCCTTGGCCCCTACCGGGCAGTTGGTCGGCGGTGCGGCGGCGCCTGGTGGACTTTGAGAGGTGGTGATCGTTTACTGCTTTTACCCTTATGTTAGTTAGTCTCCTACGGGAGTAATGTTGTAGTTTGAATCTTCCCCTCTCCGAGGATATGTATATTAACACTTGAGTTTTAAATCTGAGGTTCGAGGTTTGCTATTTATGTTGTATCTTTAATTGGGGGCTTTTGACGAATTGTTAGGGAGACCAATAGGTTAGAGGAAACCCTCGTCGCTTTGTTTTTCCGCGTTTGTTAGGTTTCGGTTCGCGTCGCCCGGCCCGGTTGGGCTTTCGCGGGTCAGGGCGCGACAGCTATGGTGGACTCTCTCTTCGATATCTATCAAAGCAAACCAACGGCCAAAGATGTATGGGATGCTCTTGAATCTAAGTACCTTTTGGAGGACGCAACGAGTAAGAGGTTTCTTGCATCTAAATTTATGAATTACAAGATAGTTGATTCTAGGCCTGTCATAGAGCAATTCAATGAAATTCTGCACATCCTAGACCAATTCAATCAACATGATATGAAAATGGTTGAAAATATTATTGTTTCATCTATTATTGATAAGCTTCCTTCATCATGGAAAGAGCAAAGAAAACTTCTTAAACATAAGAAGGAGGAAATGTCCCTTGATCAACTGGGACAACATCTTCAGGTTGAAGAAGTATTAAGACTTAAAGAAAGTCTTGAGGAGCCTGGTCTCCAATCCTCAAAAGTGCTCGTGATGGAAGAAGATAAAGGCAAACATCCCTCTCATGCCAAGAAATCAAATCAGAAGAGGAAGAATTTTGGCCAAAATCAAGGTCAAAATAAGAAGTTCAAAGGTGCTTGTTATCATTGTGGCAAGCCAGGGCATTACAAGAGTGATTGCCGTTTTCTCAGGAAGAAACAACAAGAATCTGACTACAAGGCAAAGTTTGTTGCTATGATCTCGGAGATCAACATGCTTGAAGACTATGATTCATGGTGGATCGATTCCGGAGCAACAAGGCATGTATGCAAAGACAAGAGTCTTTTCAAGACTTATGAACCTGTTGAAGATGGTTGTTTTCTCTACATGGGAAATTCATCTACTGCCGTAGTTAAAGGCAAAGGAATAGTTGAGTTAGAGTTTACTTCTGGCAAAATTCTAACTCTGACAGATGTTTATCATGTACCTGATGTTAGGAAGAACCTTGTCTCTGGGGGTCTTCTTAATAAATTTGGGTTTAAATTAGTCTTTGAGTCGGATAAGTTTGTATTGACCAAAGGAGGTTCATTTGTTGGGAAAGGCTATATGTATGAGGGCATGTTTAAACTTAATATTAATAAAGTTGATATTTCTAGTTATATGATTGACTCCTTTTCTCTTTGGCATATTCGCTTAGGACATGTGAATACTAGGAAAATGCATGATATGATAGTCCTAGATTTGATACCTAAGTTTGCTAATGATATGAATGAAAAATGTCATATTTGCATGAAAGCAAAAATAACTAGAAAATCATTTCCTAAAATAATCAGAACTTCTTCTTTGTTACAACTTGTACATAGTGATGTATGTGACATGCATAGTACTCCAACTAGAGGTGGAAAGAATTATTTTGTTACATTTATTGATGATTTTTCCAGATTTTGTTATGTTTACCTTATGCATGCTAAAGATGAAGTTCTTAGAAATTTTAAAGCTTATAAAATGGAAGTTGAAAATCAATGTGAAGCTAAGATTAAATGCTTAAGGTCGGATAGAGGAGGTGAATATCATTTTCCTCAATATTGTGAAGATGTAGGCATTATACATGAGACATCTATTGCTTACACTCCACAACAAAATGGAGTAGCGGAGAGGAAAAATAGAACTCTAGTTGAAATGATCAACTCTATGCTTGTAAATGCTGGGCTAAATAATAGCTTTTGGGGAGAAGCTCTTATGACAGCATGTTACATATTAAATAGAGTACCCCTCAAGAATACCAAAGTAACTCCATATGAATTATGGAAGAAAAGGAAACCCAACCTTAGTCATTTTAAGGTGTGGGGATGTCGAGCTATTGTCCGGTTACCTGAACCTAAAATTAGAAAACTTGGACAAAAAGCCATTGAATGCATTTTCTTGGGTTATGCTCAACATAGTAAGGGTTATAAGTTCTTAGTTATTGAACCCAATAGTTATGTTGATGTTAATACGGTAATTGAATCAAGAGATGCAGAATTTTATGAAAATAGGTTCAGTTCAATTCCATCTATTAATGATAAGATGGTGGAACCTATTAGAACTAACTATGAATCTGGTGATCTAAGTGAGCCTCTTGAATTAAGGAGAAGCAAGAGACCAAGAAAGGAAAAGTCTTTAGGACCAGATTTTATAGTTTACTTGGTGGAAGGATCAAGAGATTCATGTTACAATCAGTTAATGATTTCAGCAAGTATAGAATCTGATCCTTTAACATATGCAGAGGCTATGAAGTCTCAAGATGCAGCTTTTTGGAAAGAGGCCATTAATGATGAAATGGATTCCATCATGGGAAATAATGTTTGGAAATTAGTAGACCTACCTCCTGGATCTAATCCAATTGGGTGTAAGTGGATTTTCAAGAGGAAAAGGAAGGTTGATGGCACCATAGAAAAATTTAAAGCAAGACTTGTTACTAAAGGCTTCAAGCAAAAAGAAGGTATTGATTATTTTGATACCTATGCACCTGTTGCAAGAATTGCCACTATTAGAACCTCAATAGCTTTGACATCCATTTATAAATATGAAATTCATCAAATGGATGTTAAGACGGCATTCTTGAATGGCGAGCTCGATGAAGAAATTTACATGGAACAGCCTGAAGGGTTTGTTATGCCTGGCCAAGAGCGTAAAGTTTGTAAATTAATTAAGTCTCTTTATGGCCTAAAATAAACCCCAAAGCAATGGCATGAAAAATTTGACCAGGCCATTCTTGCTAATGGATTCAAAATGCATGAATCTGATAAATGTGTTTATAGCAAATTTCATGGAAATAAAGGTATCATTATATGTCTATATGTTGATGACATGTTAATTTTTGGAACTGATAATGAAAGTATCCAAAATATAAAGAAATTTTTGTCATCAAACTTTGACATGAAGGACTTGGGTATTGCTGATGTAATTCTTGGAATTAAAATCATCAGAAATAATGAGGGTATAATACTTACCCAATCTCATTATATCGAGAAGATTTTGAAAAGGTTTAATCATTTTGATTGTAAACCTGTAAATACCCCTTTTGACTATAATATGAAACTTTATCCGAACACGGGTAGAGTTGTAGACCAATTAGAATATGCTAGAGTAATTGGTTGTTTAATGTATACTATGACATGCACTAGACCTGACATTGCTTTTGCAGTTGGAATGTTGAGTCGGTACACTAGTAATCCTAGTAATATTCATTGGAATGCTGTATACATAATATTAAAATATTTGAAGAAAACCATTGATTTTGGTATTTGCTACAATGGTTATCCAACGGTGTTGGAGGGTTTCACAGATGCTAGTTGGATCACTGAAAGTGATGATTATAAATCTACAAGTGGATGGATATTCACTTTTGGTGGAGGAGCTATTTCATGGGGATCTAAAAAGCAAACATGTATAACAGATTCTACCATGGCGGCAGAATTTATAGCATTGGCATCATGTGGTAAAGAGGCAGAATGGTTGAGGAATTTATTATTAGAAATTCCTATTTGACCTAAACCAATGCCTCCTATATCTATACATTGTGACAGTCAAGCAACATTGTCACGGGCTTATAATAATGCCTATAATGGAAAATCTAGGCATATTGGGCTAAGACATAGTTTTGTTAGAAATTTACTCATTGATGGAGTAATTACTATTGATTTTGTGAGGTCTTGTCAAAACTTGGCAGATCCATTAACAAAAGGACTTGCGAGGGATTTGATGTGGAAAACATCAAAAGGGATGGGGCTAAAGCCAGTAATGAATGATCACCAATAATGAAAACTCAACTCAACACTTGTAATTAACAAGTCTTGAGTTCAATGAGTCAAAGTACATTATATGTAGTGATCGGAAGCACTATAAATATATATCAAAATTAATTTATCATCCCAAGGTTAAAGTGCTTGGTACTGCAATGAATATTGTGGAGGTTGTGCAATTTGCACTTAATAGGCTTATAACATGTTTGTTGAAGTATGTTAATTGCAGGACACTTCCAATAAGCTTACCTATATGAGTGTCGAAGGTGGTGCCGCCTTCTATGAGACTTAGGCTTGGTCTCTAAAGCGCTCATGAAATCAGGATATAGACACAAGGCCAATCCACGTGTCGGCTTCGTGAACTTTCTAAAGAGAAGAAAGAATATGTGTAAGGTATGTCCGGCTAATCAAATAGGATCACAAGTTCAAAGCTTAGTCTACTATGTCATCCTGATTAGCTTTGATATATTTTTACTACATGAAGGTTTAAATCAGCAAGATACCTTCATTTATGCATAAACTTTCCTATTCCAGCAATGTTTTGTTTGTTTTTATATTTTGAAAATGGTGGGGGATTGTTGAAGTTTTTCAAAATATGGTTTTGGTTTTTTGTGAATAAACACCTTTTCATGAAGCATCCATTCATGAATATACACCTATTCACAAGCATCTCTTCATGTTTAAACATGAAAAGGCATGTTTTCATTAGTGTTCATGCATATAAACAACATGAAGAAGTGCCTTTTCAAAGACACCTCCTCATGTGATAACTACCTCACTCTATAAATAGCCTTCATGTCAAATCCGAAAATGCCTTTTGGAATTCACCATAAATTCAGTATATTTTCTTCTCATCTTCTATTTGAAGGTTTTCAAGTCTCTAAGTTGCTGGAATAGAAATCTCAATTAAGGAAGTTCGGGTTTGACTTTATTAGTGCATAATCTTGTCAAACATCGATCTAAGATCGGGCTTCATTGTATCCTGGAGGCGAATTTGCTGCAACCCTGGTGCACATCACTAGATTCTTAGTGGTGGGGGCAAATATCGTCTTAAGGAAAGCGACGACGTAACGCGCCTTGAAGCATCTTCTTTCCATCGACATCGACGCTCGAGTTCTTTTGCCGGGTTCATTCTTCTACGATGAGATCTAAACCAACACTACATAGTATGTTACCTATAAGCCACAGAACTAAAGAAACAAGATGCAGGCTTAATCTTGGTTCTAATTAAGAACCAAATAGAAATCGTATCTTTTGAATGAAGATTGATGCCTCCATAACAATGGATTCCAGTTTGTCATCGACAGCCATACGAATGAATTATAGACAGAAAGGCGTGTTAATAAAGGGAAGCGCATGTTGGCTGTTGTTATCAGAGTTCAGCAGCTTTAGTTATGGAAAACCACTTTGGTCCATAAAACCCTTTTAATAGTGTTAGGATCTAATATCGAAGAAGAAGAAGAAGAAGAAGAAGAACGCATAAATACAAGATTTTACGTGGCTCATCTTATAATAGAGCTACGTCCATAGAGTCGTCGGAGGTTTTTCATTATCTCAGAGGCAAAGAGTCGTTTATATATATGTTATATATGACAACCGTTCATATAAACTCTTATATCTTAGGGTTTCGGCACATAGGGTATAGAAAATTACATAAGCTGCCCATGTCAACAGGTTGATCTCCGCCGGAGCGCTGCCTCGAAACCCGTCATCTCTGCGTAGTGTGTCATAATCTGGTCCGTATCATAATCCGGAACAATCATGCTCCACAAACTCAACATCAAGGACTCTATTTTATGAGTCTATCATTGAAAATGAACTATTCAAGTGAAGTTGATATACTCATCTCCTGTGTTATTAAGTGTTAAAGGCTGCAATGTTCATCATTTATAGAACATGACGTTCATATTGTGTTTTCCTATGTTTTAGAAAAAATAAACCCTCTTATTGTCCATATTGATATTTAACAGGAAATAATTCTTGCGATGGGACAGATTAATTTTTTTTTGCAATCTGGTTGTTTAAATATAAAAAAAATTGCTTTTGGTTTTGATTAGAATAATATGGTAGGTAAAAAGTTATTATTTCTCAAAATGAAAATATCCATTCACCATAGGCTCATTCGCTTTGACAAATTCCTTCCGTGATGAATTTTGTCGAATGCGCGAGACATTTCTCTATAGCTATGATATTATGTTACTCTAATCATTTAATCTAAAAGCTGATAAAAAAGACCTCACTCTCAGTTTATTGGTCTCGTATAAAATCTAAAAGCCTCAAAACTAGTCAGAACTTTAATTGACTTTGGAGTCATTTGTGACAACGATTTTCACATAATTAACATTCAAGTTATACAGTATTGAGCCGAATGTGTCTAAGACGGGGTTATTCTTTGTTTTTAAAACTAATCTTTAAAAAAATCATGTAATCATGTCACAAAATCAATATTTTAGAACCTCAAGAAAATATTTGTATTAGGAATTAAGTTCGGGCCACCTGGACATCATCGCCAGACTTGACGCGGCCTAATGACACACGTGGCCATCACATTGGACCATTTTGACGAATCAAATGCTACCAGGTGGCTTCACTAATCCAATCAATGGCCGAATTGAGATGACTCCTGAACCCAAAACCCCTAATCAATCCAACCCTTTTCAAAAGATGGTTGGGTCATTTAGGATGAGGTCAACTCTCGTTGTCTCTTTCCGGATTCCACCTGTATCTAAGGGCATCTCCATCAAGCAAACCATATCTCGACACGTGTCCCACCGTAGCTTCCCACCTCCAACCACCCCAACGGCTCATTTCCGTCATCCACATGAGCCGTTTCTTAATCCAACGGCCGAGGATGAAAGACAGGAAGGGAAGAGTAGGATATTAGAATGTGGCCGCGCAGATCGGGAGGAGGAAGGGAAGGACGTTATCCGCACGCCGTTTGGCCACCTTTGCTTCCAACCACCACAACATCGGTGCTCGCCAACCTTTTTCCCTTAATACCCCCAATTCCATGTATTATTCTCGGAAGTGCCACTCCGTTGGAATGACTAGATTACCCTTCCACCGCCGCCATCGGTCGCTAGGGTTTATCTTGGGGGCTTTCTTTGTTTTCTTTCTAATTACCGACCTTCACTTGGTTTGATGATTTGTTAGAGTTGATAATGGACTTATTAGGGCTTTAATTGCGTTTGCAAAGGGGTTCTATGGGGGTCCGAGCAGGAGTTATCGGTCGATTAATTTTGGAGTTTCGGAAATTGGAAGCCGAATTTTCTCTATTTTTTCTTCAATTTGGAGTTTTAATCGGAATTTGGACGCTTGGGGATGGTTTTTTTGGGCTTTTTTTTTTCTTGTTTGAACTCTGATGCTACGCGCCGACAAATTAGGGTTTAGTCGCAACTGGATTATTCAAGTGAAAAAATTGGAATTTGTGTATAAGCTAGTAATGATGCATTCCTGGTATTTTTGGAAAAGAAGATTATATTTGGAAGGTTACAGCATGATTTCACGCAGGAATTGGCGTATTTCCGGAGACAAAGGTGACATCTTGTTCGTAGAAAAAGGAAATTATAGACATCTTTTCGATCCATATATCATGAAGGATTTTAATTTCGAGAGACGCAAGAAACCTAGAAAGCGACAAGCGAAGAGGGGTTTTGGGAAGGTGGCGGGGGATTATTCTAGTTTTTTAAAACAATTATTACCTACCAAAATGAGATCAGAAGGGTTACGTGGGGGGGTACTCTGGATATAGGCAATCAAGAGAGGGTGGGGGGGCATCCATGGAATTCCCTCGGAGAGTAGAATAAACACAAAACATACGTTCCCCTATCTCCCCCTCCAACCCCACAAGTCATTTGAGACAGGCCCCTGTATGGAGATGAGCAGGGGTTGGAGGAGATATGGTGGACTAGAAAGGTGGTGGATGGTAGTATAAGCCTTGTCCTCCTCGGGATCCCTCCAGGAATCCGGTTTCCGGCTGTCCAGGAACCTTGGAAGCTGCTTCCCTGGTACATGGATTGATCACCTTGCTTTCATGCTTCTTTGTTGATTTGATTTGCTTGCTGCAATCTCTTTATACTGCTTTTAGTTTGTGCGTTCCTTTTGTTGTGTTTTTGGTATTGTGTTGTGGCGGAGGTTGGTGTCTTGGAAAGTTAGAATGATTTTGTGTTGTTTGAGTTTGTGGGTTTTGGTTGGTATCACATATTATATAGGCTTTGGAATCAAGGGGGGTATGCTTAGTTGGTCTTGTTGCTTTTTGATATTTGAGGTGGTTGATTGATTTTTTTATTGATTGATTGGTATTTGTTTCACTGAGGGGTTTGTATTTCTTGTCTGTTTTCTTGCCATTTAGGCTTCGTATAATAGCTGTGTATGGGGGATTCTATTCAAAGGTTTGTTCTGTACTGGTTGTCAAGAGCTTGGGTTATTACAATGGTCTTGCAAGATCAGGAACTTGTTTACCTTTTTCGGGTGAATGTGAGGAAGATGATAAGGTGGCTGATGAGTAGAGTGATTGAATGCTCGTTTCTTCATCTGCTGTATCATCATAGCTTTAAGGTAGTACTTCTAGTCAGTTGATGTTGAAGCAGTGTTTATGAGGAAGCTGGGTCAGTTGACTTCACAGAAAAGAGAAATAAATATAAGTTTCTGGAGAACTTATGATGAACACATTTGTTTAAGCAAATGAGCAGCCGCCTAGGTATACATTAATTTTTTCCTGCAGTCCACCATATACCACCCTTCTGTTTGTTTTAAGATGTCTGCCTCCTAGGAATACATTGATGAAACTTGATAGTTGATTTTTCGTGCAGTCCATAATATACCACCCTTCTGTTTGTTGTAAGGCCAATTCTTGCTTCATAATATGTTTTTGTGAGAACTGTTTTCATCTCTTCTTTTCTAGTCCAAACCAAGCTCCACATTTCTGTTTTGTCATGTTGGTGTTTCTGTTTTGCTATTATTTCCTAGCTGCTTAAATAATTGGAAGAACTTCAGTTTGATATAGCAAACTGTTATGTAGGATGTTATGTTCGATCTTTAGAAGCTTGAGCATCTGATCTTTAACACGGTTCACTTTTATATGATAGACGCATTTGCAGATATCAGTTCTTTATGCTAATGCTTCATGCTCTGCCTATTGCTTCTTGATTCCTGTCTCATTTGATGCTATCATGATTAGCTAGTAGATTCAAATACAACTCTCTTCTTTTTGCCGCTGCCTTCAACCTTCTGTCCTTGTATAGACAAGAACATTGTCTGTGCTAGCAATCTGTGAAGTGGAACTGCTTTGGTGCATGCATCAGTGTCAGTGATATATCTTGTGGTAGGATGCCTTCCCTTTCACTACTCTTGCATCATGCTTGAAAAATTAGAACCGAACTCTCTAGTTCAGACGATGACTTATTTCTGCTTGTACTGGTCGTCTTGTATAGGACAACAGTTCGTCTCAGTAAAGAATAGTATGCTTGGGCCAGAATCCCATCTATGATTATGCTATGCCTGCTATATAAACTTCTGATACATAACTGGCGTTAGAAACTAATTTTGCCACAGCGTATCACTGCAAACTTTGTATCATACTTGTATAAGCTAAATGATGGATATGCATTGTAAGCTCCATATATCACACATAACTTATTTGAAGTTCAAGCCTCTTTTTCTTGTTGGATACTTTCCGGAGTCCAACATATCTCATTCAATTATATGCAGTACGAAAAATTGCAGCAGCAATGGTCAGTCTAAGAAGGCGCAGAACTTTGGGACTCTGGTCTGGTATGCTAAATCAATGGCTACTTTGCTAAATCAGTAGCTATTTTCCACTAATTTTATTTCGCATTTAGGCAGAATGAAGCAATATTATCTTCTATAGCGGTTTCTCATACATGTATTCAACATAATGCTCATTTTACTTTTGCCTGCCATTTTAGACTGGATTTTTTTTTTGGTATCTTGGCTAGTTCTAATCTGTTATTTCTGCACGGTCTCTGCTTTTTGAGTGGTATGTTTTGGATCCTCAATTTCAAGTGTCAAGTGTTCGTGAAGATGTAGACATCTATGTTACCTCCTCAAGTACACGGTCTCTTACTTCATTCTTGTATTATGCTTCATATTCATTATTTGATGCATGTACCTGAAGCTTCATTCAGCATATCAAGATATTGACCAAGTTTATTGTTTTTTCTCCAGAAGAAGACATTTTTGCAGTTGAATCTATTACGTCCACTGAGAATGACGGTGTGGTGGAGAACGATAAGCAAACCATCAAGTTATCCAGTGCACATTCTTTGCCATCAGATGATGTAGGCCATCAAAATCAGGGACAGGTATGTTCTTACCCAAATAGCAGTCTTTCTTCCTCGCCACATTTCAACTTTAAACCTGCCTTGAGTCAGTTGTTCAGTTCGCTTTCTTTTCTTAAGGCACATTTGAGAGTCATTTGGAAATCTAAGCTCTTATTGGGATTATCGATGTTCTACAGTCTGAATAGAACAAAAACATCTCTGTTTCGGACTTTCTTTTGACTTAATAGCCCGATGTAAAAGCACAAGTCTTGCTAGGCTTTTCTGCTAGACTAGACTATAAGCTTTACGTCTTTTGAACATCTGAGGTCCTGATTAGGATTTGAATTTTCTGTCTATGCATCTGAGATAGGATTTATATCAGCATCTGTTTCTTTGTGGTTGTATATTTTTCAACATTCCTTAGTGAATCCATCATATATGAACTCATGTTACAAATAAGTTCTTGTTGAACTTGATGTTGAATTGAAATTACCATAGCCATTTTTCTCCCTTTGTGATTTTACCTGTGGGGAAGTGTTGGACACTGCAATCCTTGACATTTGAGAAAAAAATATTCCATTGTTGAATACTCATGCGCCTTCTACTTTATTTGAGTCTCAGCAGTAACACGTCCAATTTGATATCATTTCAAGTTCTGTTATTTGGTATGGTCCACAGGGTAACAAGTCCGAAGATTGCTCTGGACCTTCAAATGTACTTGTTTCCAGCTCATCAAAGGAGGAACCAAATTACCATTTTCCAGGTTTTTTTTCCTTTTCAGAACAACTTCCAGATGTTGCTCCTAATGATGGTGTGTACGTGTGAAATCATAATATTTTCTCATAAATCATTTATGCTATTCCAAGTATTTAAAACTTTAAATATTTGGTAAGCACCTGGTTCTAGGGCCACTTCCTTTTAGTGGTGGAATATATACTAATATCTTGTTTGCTTATGTCATGAGTTATTTGTTGATAGCACTTTTGAGCAAGGTCAACTGTTGAACTTATTTAAATGTTTATTTGTGACTCACAGCCTTGTTTGACTCGTCAACTTTTTCCTCATTATCATTATGATGTAAAGGGATCTAGAAGATTCTGTAGAGCCTAACTGTAGTCAGTGGGTTTAGGTTTCTTCATTGTGGTTGTAACTGTAGTTATCCAGATATCTGTTATTGTTTGCCCACGTATCTCAATGTGCATGATTTGATATAAGAAATCCTCCAGGTACACTGCACCTTTCCATTTCTCAACATTCCAGGTCCTACAGTCCTTATTAATGCCCTAGCCACTGTTTGAGGACTATGTGAATAGAGCTCTAGCGGCCCAACCTTAGCTCATCTAAGTTAATGGATCACCACACTTGTAAATGCTAGCTTGGATGTGGTTAGGGATCGAGCTTGGGGTCTAGCTTGAGACTCGATTGGAACCTGGGATTTAAGTTGGAGATGTCATGCTTCAGTTTGTGCTTGAAAATTGGCTTAAGTTCAAGTCGTGTTTGGTTTGTTATTGTCAAACAAGGAGTGTCTAAATAGCCCAGCAGCTTTCCTTTGCTCTGTCATACCAGGAACGAAAAAATGTTAGAGCTCAGACCTACATGAAAACCATAGGGCAGATTGATCAAACTGCTATTTGGCATGGCTCAACTCACTTCCAGTCCCAATTATTGCATTTGTGACTATGAATGTGACACATACATCTTTATCCATCTAAGAGTGAGTGCATACCTGCACAAATGCTGTTGACCTTTAATAGAAAGAGAAGTCATATTAATGGTTATGGATAGAGCCTTGCATGAAAACCGTAGGAGAGTTATTAGGCCTCCAGTGTTCCGTTCTGATCGGGTATTAAGTCTTAACAGTGATATCTACTATGTATCTCTGCAGTGAAAGAAATAAAACGCAGGAAGCAACATAGGAGAAAGCACTATGTTGACCAAGAACCATGTATCATGAGGGGTGTCTATTTTAAGAACATGAAGTGGCAAGCTGCAATAAAAGTCGACAAGAAACAAATCCACTTGGGTACTGTTGGATCGCAAGAGGAAGCTGCACGATTGTATGACAGGTAGCTAAGCGAATTATGCCCATTTCAAGTTGATGTCCCTCTCATCCTATAGTGTTATAAAGTATCCATGAAAGGTATACCATGTTGTATGCAAATGATGCGCCTTCTTAGCATGCGGTTCCCTCATTGTTTTTCCAGTACATTAGACTTAATTTCTTGTGTTTTTAGTAAAGTATTCCCCACGATGAATTCTCACACTTCAGAATTCTGAGTATGGAGCCTTCTGTTTTCTTGACAGAGCGGCTTTCATGTGTGGTAGAGAGCCCAACTTTGAACTCTCCGAGGAAGAGAAACGAGAACTAAGCCAGTACAAGTGGGAAGAGTTCTTGGCTATGACACGCAGTGCAATCACCAACAAGAGTAAGCCAGCCTATTCATAACTTTCTCATCGGCCTTTCGCTGTATCTAATTGTTCTGGATTGACAAGTGATTCTATGAACTTGATTGTTCAGAGCAGCAGAAAAGGCTCATCGGGGTGCGCCAGAATGACTGGGAGAATGAACTAGGAACAGGCGGCTCCTCTGTTTCTGATGATGGAGATGCCGATATTTCTGCTCCTTAATTCACAAGAACTAAGGAAACCAGAGCACGTCTCAGTCTGTTTTCCCGGTGGTCTACATGGAGGTATTCCACAAGCTCAAGAGCTCAAGAACAGCAGCTGATTTAACTTCAGTTCTAAATAGAGGGTCCTATAACGGGTCATAGAATACTTATAATCGCCCTCCATGTTAGGATGAGAATAAAAAATTGCCTTCGGTTATATAATATTTGATTAATGGATTACCCGTTAAAAATTAAAATAATTGAAAATTATAAGTATTGTTTATAATAAAATTGCCTTGTCTAGGAGACGGTGACATATTGCTTATTAATAAGTCCTGACGTGTGACTTTAATATATAGGTCTCATTAATATGCAACTCTAAGCCACTAATCCTTTCCTTTAATATTAAGATCTAATTAACATAATGGGTGGGTCGAGTCCAAACCGATCTGGCAACTCGGAGCCCGACCTGTTGCACAGCTTTAGTTATGACGAAACATTAAGGCCCCATAGTTCCATTTGAAGTTCTGTAATGTGAAGCCGACTCACTGTATTCATGAGTTCCAGTTTTTGAAATGCTTTTCCTCCTATAAGAAAGATAGATGTTTTTTGAATCATCATTTTGGTTTGTGCCCAAACCTTTTCTTTTGAACAAAATTATAATCACAAAGCTTGATATAATGCAAGTTTATGCGAGAGAGATTAAAAGAAAACCTCATCTATTAATGGTCCGTTTGGGAGTGAATTTTTTTTTGGATCAAATACAGTTGCGTTTATAATAATCATGTTTGGGAAGGAAAACATACTAATGGAGACCACGTCCAAACCACATTAAAGACGAAGCAGTTTATATGTGCTTTTATTTGATCGCACTTTGACTATGGCGTAAAAAATATAAAAACAAAATCTTAATTGATTTTTAAATAAAAAAATTAGATAATTAGTATTTACATGAAAACAAACAAACTTATTAAATGGTACATCATCATCATTAGTTTTAATGTATAAACACCATTTTAAAGTCGTTATGAACAGTTATGGTTGGTTATGTATTTTTGATGACCTTTTTGCCCATATGATGACTCAAACGCTAATCCCAATTTCAACTTAATCGCCGCCCTCCCCGTCCCCCTCCCCCCAGGTCCTCTCCCCCTCCCTCTCACCCTCCTATCGTCCCCCTCCCCCTCCCCCTCCCCCTCCTCTCTTTCTCACCAACATGGGCCCCATCGGGATCTCCCTGTTGATGAATCCGGTGGAAGAGGGAGAAGATCAAGAAGAGGGTGGAGAGGGAGGAGTCCAGATCGAGGAGAGGGGGGAAAGCGTGGAAGCACACATCATAGAGGGGAGAGAGAGTGGGTGAGAAATAGTAAAGGATGCCAACCTTTTTTCTCTCACTAGTCAGCTTCTACCACCCTCTCTCTTGTCTGAGTCCACATTGAGCATCAGCAAAGGTGGGTGCTTCACCATAGATCTCACGACGGTGGGATCGCTAGGGATTCAGTGCCATGTCTATTGTTTGTAGTTTTCTCTTTACCTTTTTTAAGTAATGTTCATGAATGGATGATAATATTCTCTTTGAGAAAAGAGAATACCTATGAAAGAGGATTTGGTGTTCATGAAAGGTCTTCGGTATTCTCTTTTCTTTTTTTCGTTGATATATATGAATGGATTGCAATATTCTCTTTGTAAAAGGAGAATACCTATAAAACAAGATTTAGTACTCATGCGATATTTTCAGTTTGCTCTTCTCCCTTTTTGATTAATGTTCATGAATGGATGTCAATATTCTCTTTGGAAAAAGAGAATACCTATGAAAGAGGATTTGGTGTTCATGAAAGGTCTCCGGTATTCTGTTTTCTCTTTTTCATTGATATACATGAATGGATTGCAGTATTCTCTTTGTAAAAAGAGAATACCTATAAAATAGGATTTAATGCTCATGCGATATTTTCAGTTTGCTCTTCTCCCTTTTTTATTAATGTTTATGAATGGATGACAGAAAAGAGAATACCTATGAAAGAGGATTTGGTATTCATGAAATGTGTGTGATATTATCTTCTCTTTTTTCATTGATATACATGAATTTATTACAATATTTTTTTTTGTAAAAAGAGAATACCTATCAAATAGGATTTAGTTGCAATGCTTGCAATTTTCTCTTTTACTTATACGTTCATGCATGGTTGCAATATTCTCTAGTATTCTCCGGTATTCTCTTTTCTCAAGAAGATCCCATGTGGATTGTCTTCGCCCGCAACATGAGGATCCGATTGTCCGAGGAGCTCATCAAACAGAGCCATAAGACCATCGACGAACGGGGAGCCAACGTACACATCGTCGGTGGCGGCGGCCTCACCATCCAATAAGTGGAGAACGTCATCATCGATGACATCCACGTACATGACATCAAGGCTGGCCATGGTGGTGTGTTTCGGGGCTCCGTCGACCACTTCGGCGATCGCACCGCTAGCGACAACAATGACATCTCCATCTTCGGCTCCACCAACGTATGGATCGACCACATCTCTATATCCAACTGCATGGACGACCTCATCGACGCCATTCAGGGCTCCACCGCTGAGGGGTTCGTGCAGGGCGGCCCAGGAGGAGGTGAGCGCCGCGATATCGACGGTGGTCTCTGGCTAGCAGTTGTAGAATGAAGATTGTGACAGCAACGACAGCGGTTGGGTGGCGGTGAGGAGGCGAGGAGAGAGGAGGAGGATGAACGAGAGGAGGGCGTAGTTTCTTGAAGGTGGTTGTAGAAGGGGGGCATATGTGTCTTTTGAAACCTTAAATGATGTTAAGAGAGTAAATCTTATGATTAGTGTTTTTTTAATAGGACAAGTTCAATTTATAGTACTACCTCCTAATTCCCCTAAAAAATTACTATTTTGATTATACCACAATTGAAATTAAACACATGTGAAAACAATAAATTTCGTAAACACATATTTTTACCACAAATATTAATATTACATGCCAAACAGTGAAAAATTTGTACGGCGCCATCCAAAAATTTGTTCCCAGCTATGACTCTCAGTGCGATCACCAACAGTGAAAATGTTGACATTTTCAGTCATGAATTTACTTCGGGACCTAAATTCAAGCAACTTTTCATGTAAGAATTTGAAATTTAAAAATAACACAAGTATCTAAAAATTCACACATCTCGAGAAGATTCTTGACTCAAATTTAGACCTCGTTTGGTACAGGATAACTTTATTTCGAATTAAGGGATTTTATTTCAGATTTTGAAAATAATTTTTTAATGATTATTTAGAATAAAAGAAAAGTTGAATGTAAAATGAGAATAACTTTGTAATAATTACTTGAAATAAAAGAAAATGTGTTCAAAGATTAAATGTGAAATAAATAGTGGATTTGAGAATATTCTGAGAATATTCCTCCTTAACCGGGTTAAAAGTTATTCCTGAAATGCTATTCCCGTACCAAACGGGGTCTTAATGTTTATTATCTAGTCCAACTCTAATATACATAGAAAAGTGATTTGCGTCTCCTCGGATCATGATGTCTGAAAATTTTCAAGATAATCTATGCGTGTATGCATTGTGAAATAATCTGTAAGAATCCTCCACCTCATGATCATAACATGGTTGATTTTAAAACCTGCTCATGAACGACTCAGAAACTTGAACCTCTATCATTGAATAGCAGTATACAGAACCAATCCCGGTTCAAAATCTTCATAGATGTTAACGAGCTTCATTTCAGCACGTAGAGTGTAGATAAAGAATACAATGCCTGATCTATCAGAATTAATGCTCAGTTCACTGACCTGTACTCTAAAAGGTTGCCATCAGAAAAACATCAGTAATGTTAAAAGTAGATTAACTCTCTACTCAGGACAAGCTCAACAGCAGATCATATGAAAGTCTCTAACGTTACAAGAACAGATATCATCACCAGACCACAAACCATCAAGTCATAACCTGTTGGGGTTGTATTGAAAGAGCCAACAAGTGAAACAAAATATTTTTCCATCCCCAAGTTTCATCAATAAGGCGAAGTAATTAGGGTTGCCCCTCTTGCAATTCTACCATGCAATGGCAAATTAAGACCATCAAACAAGGTGAACAAAGATAAAAGCATGCTATGAGCCTCGACAATTTTCAACTTGTTCACCAAGCAACAACAGCAATCTTTTGGTTCATCTAACTATAATAAACACAGGATGACAAGCACTAAATCAAACCCAGTATCAACAGTGCAGACTATACACCAACATGATATCATTTTTGGTCTGTCGAAATATCATGCTGTGGCAATCTTAAGAGATTTCAATAATCCAAGACTCCATAAAAGTTTCCATGTGCATGTTCATGCAAGTATACACTCTTCGCAACTCCGACAAGCAAAGTTACTAAACCAAGCTAGACAAAACAAATGATGGTCTATTAGTTTATACAGACAAAATGGTAAGTAGAATCTCCACAATTCCCTTTAGTTCCTCTACTGTAGGTAGACAAAACAAATGATGGTCTATTAGTTTATACAGACAAAATGCTAAGTAGAATCTCCACAATTCCCTTTAGTTCATGCAAGTATACACTCTTCGCAACTACGACAAGCAAAGTTACTAAACCAAGCTAGACAAAACAAATGATGGGCTATTAGTTTATACAGACAAAATGCAAGGTAGAATCTCCACAATTCCCTTTAGTTCCTCTACTGTAGGTTGCCGCTTCAATACCTCAGCCAGGCTCTATGATACATATTAGAACCAGGCCAAAAAAGGGACTACATGGAACAAAGTGATTATGGTCTTGATCATGCCACGTATGCATAAAGCAAGCAGAGGATGGTTTAAAAAAAGGTCGACAAATGTAACTAAAGAAGAATCATTACTTAAGTCTAAATTAATATGCGCAAATGTTTCAAGGCATAGCATTCCAACTCAAGAGTAAAATTCGCCAGAAACCCATAGAAAACATAAACGGCAATAAAGTGAAACCTGTAATTAATTTCAGCTCAGTCTAAAAAAACAAAAATTTTCTTCTCATTCTCAAGATAATTCTGTATTCTTACCAGTCTCGTGGCGATAGCATTCTCCAAGTTAGTGAAGCATCTCAAACACCATTGGGTACTAGATTGTGGCAGCGGCAAACTATTAAAAGCTAGTTCAGCCTCCACTGAACATAATCTTCTTTATTTTACATCTTAGAAGGGAAAAATCATCCCTATTATATGTTACATTGATGTAGTCCTCAAACAAATCTGAGTAAAATCCCTTAACAACTCTACAACAGCTACAACCATGGATTTAGACCAAGCTTGTAACATCAATTACAGACAAAGCCATTAGTACTCCCTCCTCCATTAGAATTTTGACTAATGAATGAGCTAATCATTGCGCTATCAATAATACAACAACACGAAAAATGCCGGAAAAACATACAAATGAAACTAACCTTGCCAAAGCCCAAGCAAAGTTGTAGGTTTCCTGTACATGCAAACCAAGGGGGGTCAGTCATCAACAATGAACTGGTCTTCCTGTTCATCACCATCCCCATCTCCACCGCCCCTGCTCTCCCCCGGCACAATTCCATTCACATGATGCAACCCCTGCATCATATGTGACATATGTGAAACATATGGATGCTGGTGATGCTGCTCTTGTTGATGCTCATGGTGGTCATGTGTTCCATTAATGCCATTGCCATTGGCGAGGTTTCCCGGGCTTGCCCAATGTGAGACTATGCTGAGGAGCTGACTAATGATACTCTGCTGGTCATGGAGGACTCTTGCCTGGATTTGATCCATCTCGGCACGATGCCGAGCGAGCATCTCCTCGGTTTGTTTCCTCCAATTGGCTCTCCGCCGTTCCATCCGCTCCTCCCACACCCTCTCCTCCTCCCTCCTCCGCCTATCCCTCTCCTCCGCCCGAGCCTCCCACTCCCTCATCCTCCCTACCTCCGCCGCCAGCGCTCCCCATCCTTTCCTCCTACCTCTCCTCCTCAACCTTCCCTCCCCAACAGGCAGCTGCGGCAGCGGCACCGGCGGCGGTGGAGGGGGAGGAGCGACGTCATCATAGTCGAAGGCGTCGCAGTCGGCATCGTCTGCCGTTGCGGCGCAGTCGAACCCCAAACCTAACCCGAGATCGCCGTCCTCAGCAGGGATGGCTAGGGTTTCTGGGTTGCCATCGGATGACGGGGTTTTGAGGGGGTGATCGCCAAAGACTTGACGGTATCGGAGGAAGTTGGGCCATAAAGCGAGACCCTCCGCCCAGTCTACAGCTGCGCCGGGACCGCCACTGCCGGAGAGAAGCTTTTGCTTCACGAGGAGGTACTGGTGCCGCATGTTCTGGACCTTGGTGGAGGCGTCCTTCCAAGACCAGAGGTGAGGGTAGAGTGAGGAGTCTACGAGGTGGTGGGCGGAGTTCACGTGCGCGGCGATGGGGCGAAACCGGTGCTCGCGCGTCCGGAGGCGGCGGAGGCTGCCGTCCGCCGCCATCTCGGCGTACTTGTCCATCAGAGTGCGCTCCTCTTCCTCCGTCCACTTCTTGCGCTTCGGAGGCATTGTCCCCAGAGGAGGATGAAATCAGCCGTGGCGCCGCCGCCTGAGAGTGGCGGTGGTTGGCCGCGGATGGCGGCGGGGCATGGCGTACTAAATCTGTTGTTGCAGGAGTCCGATTCGAACGGGGAGTGGTCGGGATTTGGGGATTTCTCGGGGACTGAACTCTTAACGGGTCGGGTTGGTATCGAGACTTGGACCCAATTAAAGATCCATTAACCAGTATAATTTAGGGGAATTTGTATTTTGATAACCGTAGTTTAGTGTAATAGCATTCTACTGTCCTATAGTTTGAAAAATGTAGTTTATTATCCTACATTTTATGCGACAGTGCGATTTTGGGCATGACCTCAGACGACGTTATCTCCGTTGAAGAAAAGCCGCTCACGTGTCATCTTTCCTCTCCCTTTCCGCCGAGCTCTAAGCCTGCGTTTGGTTAGGGGTTAAGAATGGGGGTAAGGGTAGGAATAGGGATAAGGGTAAGTGTAATGATGAAAGAATGATTGAAAAAGTAGAGAGGAAGGTGGTAGGTGGAAAGGAGAAAAAGTGACGGACCCATTTAACCCTAACCCTAACCCCATTCTTAACCCATTACCAAACAAAGTGTAAGGGTTTAGGGTTTCCCTTCATCTTCTCCATCAAACTGAGATTGAGTTGAGATATAGGCGAAAATCCATTGAATCCACCAGCGTTGTTGGAGGAGGAAGCCCCAGCAGAGGCACCCTTGGTGGTTGCCCACGAGGTGGAAGCCGGCCTTTGAGGGGGAAGCATCCTTGGAGGCTACCCTCCTCTTGGACGGCATAGTAGCAGAGGAAAAACACTAAGAGGCTGATTGTCAGAGTAATGCACGACGGAATCCAAAGAGAAATCTCCCAAAATGATTGGGAAATCGCCGTGAAGTGTAGGAGGAGACCATGGACGCTTTGCTACGTCGCATTGATCTTGAGGGGCTTTTGAGGGTGGAAAGGAGGGTTGGGCGAAGAGTGTGGACCGTTGGGAGAGGTTGGACGATGAGGCACGCTAGTGTAGGAGTTTGGATTAAGGACGAGGATTCGTCCGAGAAGGTTAGAGCTCGACAAAGATGGAGAGGAAAGAGGTTTTTTATCAAGAAAAGATAACGCCATATGAGGTCAGGCCTTAAATCACGTCTTGGTATAACATATAGGTCATGTTTGGTACGGGGATAAAAGTTATTTTAGATTAAATACTAATGATTACTTGGGATAAGGAAAACATAAAGAAAGAGAGAGTAGTAGATGGAATGTGAATAGCTTTTTTGAGTGTTTGAGGATAAAGTACGGAATAAGACGAATATTCCCTCTTAACCCGGATAAAAGTTGCCCCGAATTAACTATCAAACGGGGCCAAAAGTTACCTCGGATTAATTACCAAACGGGGCCAAAAGTTACCCCGATTAACTACCAAACGGGCCATAGGGTGGTAAACTATAATTTTTTGAAGTACATTGTTGTGAACTGCCATTAACACTAAGCTAACTAAACTAAAGGTATGAAAATGCAAATTCCCCTATAACTTAGCTGTGAATTAGCAGACGAAGCCCTTTGGAGCATTGGAGTCGAGCAAAGATCCAATGGGTTCCGACGGCGAGACGACGAGATCTCGGCCATTGGACGGCTGGAAGGGGCGCATCGCCTACCCTACTCTGCTCGCAGGTACTCTTCTCGGAAACCCTAGCCCCCTTCCTATCCAAGACAGCTCTTTTCCTAGTTTTCCTTCCCATTGTAGTCCATTTCTTCTGGTATTTTGTGAATCGTCGTTGATTTGTTGAGGTTTATTGGGTTAATTTGATTCAGGTGTGGTCGGGGGAGGAATTGGATTGCTGTCGAAGCGCCCGGCGGTGCAGGGCACGGCTAATTTGGCAGCTACCTACGCCACCAATTTGGCAATCGTCGCTGGATGCTATTGTGGTAAATTTCGTTTAGGCTTCCGTTTGATTAGAAGTTGTTGTTTACCAGTAGTTATCGAGATTTTGCACTAACAAGTAGTGATCATCATATTAAATTGCTTGAAAAACCTATAACTGGCTTTGTTACTAATAATGGTGATATTGAGTTCGTCTGATAAATGGATACTTGGCTTTGTTCTTTCAAAAGGAAAACTTTTCACATTCACGGGTGTGGACAAATCTGGTTGTGGCACATGTATAGATATTTGCACGAATGGTCTTTAATCAAACTAGACAAGTTCTTCACTGATTGAGGAGATAGGGTTTAGATGCAGTTATGCTTGGCGGATTTATATTACAGGGCCAAGAAATAACCTCATTAAGGGCAATAATCATTTCAGACACAGATTCCTACATTGCTCTTTTGCATGCTGTACGATCAGTTTCATACAGTTAAACTCAGCTAAGGTTTAGTGATCCAGTTATAACCAAAATGGTCCGCCCACATCTGATAATAGGCGAGTGATCTTCTTTGGTTGTTTAGGTGATTGAGTTAGATCAGTATACATTTGAAAAATTACCAGTGGATTTAATCCTGAGAATCTACTATTCACTTGATTGACTAAGGAAAGATCATTTGAATCCCAAAATCTATCTTTGAGTTGTTGACTGGCATTGCCTAATGGTTTTGCACCATTTCGAAAAGCCCTTGCCACACTTTTCTTCACTTTAAGCTAGAGGGTCTGCGCCCAGAGTTCTTTAAATATACTCAGATATAATACGGACAGTTTTTACCGCTTGATGTGTTGAGCCATAAGGCTAGTATCGATTTAAAAGCAGATGACGAGATGCTGAGGCATCTTGCCTCTCACTGGAGTCCCACTCAAGATTAGATGATAAGTGCCTACACCACTTAGCAACTCCATTTTCCTTGTTAGCCTGCCTCCCTATTAACATATGCAAGAAATATCAATCTTCGATTCAAGACTCTAAACCAAATCTCTTTGAAAATTCTCTAAGCTTCCTTTGGCTACCTAATCCCATGAAGCACATCTATGGCAAATCTTGAGTCACTCTCGACCAGAATTTTCTTCTCTCCTTTGATATTCATAAGAGAGTTTTCCTCATTTTATCTCAGTTGCCGTTTACTGTTTCTCGATTATACCATTGGCTTGTTTATAGAAAGATTAGGTGAGTGTAGTGTTTCCATAAAAGAAAAACAAATTGGAAGATTTCCTCAATGAAGGTTGAGATTACATGAAACCAAGGTGGCATGGACAAGAGGGAACACATTATTCATAGATGTAAAAGTCCTTTATTACAATACAATGGAGCGATGCTGAATGTCTAGTAGACATTATTAATTAGACAAACGCCCGTGCATATTGCATTGGCAACATTATGTACGCTTTTTAATGTCTATTGACAGCATCTATCAACTATCATCTGCTATCAGGTCATGATTATGTCGTGATTTACCTTGAAGAATGACAGTTAAATTATGTCTGCTAAATAAAAGACACCCTCTTGGAAGGTGTACCTTGCCATCTCTTGATACAAGAGCACTTATTTTATAATAATGAGACACCTAGAGAGCTGCTGCTGAAGCTGACCTTTCATGGTTTTATATGAAACTCTCATGGCCTTGGTTGTTTTCAGGGACGCGTGAACTAGTGAGAGATGCTCGGAAGTCAGAGCCAGATGATCTCTTGAACTCTGTGGTTGGCGGAATTCTGAGTGGAGCTCTTCTTGGGCGCATTCAAGGTTGGCCTTCATTGCCCCCATTGCTTAAAGTTTCCAGCTAAATAACTAACTTCTTACTGTCTTTCTTCAATAAATTGGTGGTGAAAAACCTACAGGCAAGACTATCAAGGACTACATTGATTAAACTGTTATTTCCTGCCCCATCACGCATGAACTTGTCGGTAGCTAGTTGCATCCTTATCTTCTCATCTCCCTGAATATCAAATTTCTTGACTATTGGACTCGAATACTTTTATGGTACTGACATAATAACCACAGTAAACCAACAAGAGAATATTCCGCTTCTGTGCACAGTTGGCTCTGGTTTGGGTCATTGTCATGGTCATTCAGATAAAGGAAATGAAGACCTGTTCTTGAGGCAAGTAGGCTGCAGATCACCCTGTCCACTCACATTCTGATCTTTTGTATAGATGTCTACTCAGAGCTTTGCTCACTGCTGTATTCCCTCTAGAGTGTCCAACTAAACTGTAGTCTGGGTTAACCATCTTCATGATCCAGCTGCCATTGATCGCAACCATCTCCTCTAGTGTCTCTGAACGGATACCTTGTTCTTACCGATCTAGTTGGTGCATGGTATAGTATAACACGTGCTTATCTTTCTAGTGGAATCTGACTACGTAGTTTTGCAGGTGGCCCAACTGGAGCTGTCAAATACGCCGTCATATTTGCTGCTACAGGAACTGCATTAGATTTTGCCACCCTGAAGCTAAGCCCTCACCTGCAAAGAATCTGGAACACATCACCTGCAGCAAACTCACAGACTGAAGGAAAAAACTCTAGCTGGTGGAGATTGCCGGACTGGTCACCCATCCAGGTACTAGATGACGAAGCTCTTGCGGCGAAACAAGCACGAGAGCAGCAGCTGTATGCACAGAGAGGACTAGGACATCTGAACAAAGAAAAATCTTGATCTCTTGTAACAAACGATATGTTGTATTTGTTACATAGTGTGCCGGAATAAAACCTATATGGCCCCATATTTTGCCCCAGAGATGGTTGTTACTTGATTTCAAGATACAACTGTAGCCTGATGGTATATCCCTCGATAATAATATGAATGTCCACGGCAAATCTACTTTCTTCAATAGTAGCATCAAGCAAGAAGCACCTCATAGCCTCGTTACCACCTAGCATTGTACAAACTATATTCCACTAAAGCACTGGTTGTTGATGACAAAACCACACTTGAAGTTCTCTGAGTCATCAAATCAGGAAATTGTATCATCAAGAACAAAAATGACCTGATCTTCCAAAAGTTTGATAATATTGCACAATTTCGCCAATCAAACTAGTTTTTTGGCTGATCAAAGTTAAACTAGAAAGATCACATTGTCAAAGGAACAACAACTGCTCTGTGATTCTGTGCATGGCTTGGAAGAGCAGCGACAAAGTACAACCTGTCGACATCAGAGCAAAGATTTTCTAGTCTTACCTCTCACAAAGAGGCTAAGTATCTTCCCCCTCATACTCTTCACTTTAGACATGGCAAACCAACTAGAACAGCAAGGCCGGTGAGGCCAAAAGAACAAAGCATCAAAGTAACTACACTAACTAAGATAAAGCTTGTGTGAACCAAAAAAAGAAGCAGATCACAAAAAAAAGAACAAAGAGAAGAATCATTCCATATGAACATCCAATCCAACAACCACCTCTTCCCCACCCTACAAAACTTCGAAGAAGAAAAGTACAACACTGATAAAGCTACCAAAGTTTCTAATGGACAAAACTGTGGTGGCTATTGAGAAAGATGTATGTTTGAATCAGCTAAAAGGGAAGGTGAAGGAAGTAAAAGAAGGAAGATAAGAGGAAGAAGGGTAGCAGAGGAGGGGCACAAGACATGTCCGAATTAGGCAGTGGAGGCCCAAAGCTTGGATTAAGACCGCTGCTCCCCTGATTTATCCCCCCGATGCTGCTGTCAAAGCTTGGCGGAGGAGGTGCAAAACTAGGGAAGTTCCTTGGAGTATTTGTAGTGCCGGGTGGAGCCGGTGTCCCCCCATTAGATGCTCCAGCAGTGCTGCGGGATAAACAACATAATTGTCATGAAACAGTTGCAGGATTATAGGATGACAGGTTTCAGATGCATCATGCCGAAAGAATACAATATGAAAACGCTGCGGTTATCATTCATAATTGAAGTGATGAACCTGCCTGTGATACCTTATCAACCTCCTAAATAAGTTTTTAAGCCACCAATTTTGTCTTCCTCAAATCAAGAACATCATGTGGAATAAACTGCACATTGCTATCGACATGTTTCTCAATACAAAATGACTCTGATTGGGGGACATCATGAATAAGCAATGAACAAGGATTATGAATTAGCTATCAATCCGAACTGATGTCAACACTGATTTTTAATGTATCACAAGGAAGTTAAGCATAGAAACCTTTCCAGAAAAAAATGCTATCCAGCATGTAGCCATGTCGGCAGAGCATCTTATTTGTTCCACAGTTCAATTTCATGAATTCAGAAATCACAGTGAATAAATGAGTGTAGTCAGAAGCGAAAGTAAAGTTACTGCATTTATCTCTAAGATTCTGGTGATAGGCCAAAAAACTTTGTTGGAAGCCTTCTCTTAGTTGGAGGTAATGTTACTCTCTTGTTGGCTTTCCAAATTGTATTTCCACAGCCAATAATAATCTATTAAGCCACAAAGATACAGATATAATGCTTCATAAGTGACATTTATATAATCTTTAACAAATTTGAGTGATTCCCACCAAAAGGCTCAAGTTCTCCGATTCCAAATTACCATGGCAAGTTATTATAAGCTACCGAGCTATCGAATTCAACCATCACAGGATGGACTTCAGATATTCTCAAGGCCAACAAAATAACGGTCATTCTAGCTTCATGAGAACAACATATCAGAAATATAAATGCTAGTTGTTATGAGTTAAAAGCCAAGTGTTTTAAACTACACCATCCTTGTGAAATGCTTGGGGAGTATAGTATACATCAGTGACAGTCAAGGCGTCTAAGAACATAGACTCTCAAAATGCTTGGGGAGTATAGCAATTTCTTGGAGTTAATATCCTAGTATTCAATATTTTCCGAACCATTTGCGCTTTTTATCTTCAGATACAAAAGCCCAATACCAGGCTGCAACCCTACTTACTATACATCGATCATTAGTCTCTTTTTTTTTCAAATCTCAGCCAAGATAGAGACAAAGGTCTTGAGTGGTTTAGTACCCAAATGCACACAACTCGCTGCTCTCTCTCTCACAGATGGTGTATGAGCTTGGTGGAGGTTCATGTGGAGCAGGACAATACATAGAAAGGATCCAACTTATCTTGGAAACAAAGCTTTGATTTCATTATAAAGCACTGCCGACATCAGTCAATTGATAACACACATCTCAGCATGACAAAAAAATTTAATACACATCTACACTTGTCCAAAAGAAAGAAGAAGTATAGCAAACCAACTCCCAAAGTGTACTATATCCCTAGAGAGACGAAGGGATACTTGGAACAAGGGAATCTCAATAAAGAAATGAGAAAGAGACAAACCTTGGGGATGATGGAAATGTACAAGACCCATAACCTGCAAACACATGCATAAGCAAGCATTAAAACCATGATACTAAGAACTACTCTAGAAATGCACCACAATCAAATGGTATTCAAAACAAAACCCAGTGAACAGAAATGCTTCTGCTCTAGAAACCGTATATATTTCCCTCTAAAATACGAATTATTTTTTTTATTTTCTTTTTGGGCTTTTCCATATTCCATTAGAATGAAAACGAAGTTCGAATTTTGAAATCAAAAGTGGAAACAAACTCTGCCAACAACCCAGAGCTCCCCTTTTCAGCTAGGTGTGTTGACTGTTGACCCTTCGCTGCCTCGATTTTCGTGCAAAACACATCAACGTACGATACTCACCAGAAATTAGGACATGCAGATGCAATGAAGCATATATTGGCAAAAAAAAAAAAAACCGGATTAAAGAGAGACAAAAACCATTTTTAACGAGAAAAAAATTAAATAAGCTACAAGCATTTATATTAAAAAACGAAAATATCAACAAGAAACAAAGCCTCAACCTGCAATCCTTTAAACGAAAAACCATTTTTTTCTGATAAGATAATGAAGCGAAGTTTTTTTTTCTTTTTTAAAACTCCAGAACAAAAGCAGGAAGTGAACTTTCCGGTTTCCAGCCGGAACCCACTTCCAATATTATACCCAAAACCTCCCACCGCCTTCCCCACCCTGCCTCGGGAATCGTTCTCGCCACCATGGAAGCACCACCACCGACAGCAAAGAAGAGAAACAGAGGAGAAGCGGGTACTCACTGGGGTCGGTGATGGTGACGGTGGCGGTGCCACCGAAGTCGCAAGCCCCCGGCGCGGCGTTGGACCTCTGGAAATAGCTGTTGAAGGCGTAGGAGGTGTGGGCCTGCAGGGTGTTCGGGAGGTAACACAGCCCCGACGACTGTATGGGCACGCAGTCGGCGCCGCCCACCCCGCAAGCGTAGTCCAGAGCGCTCTGCAGCGCCGTCGCCCCCGCTGCGCTCCTCGCTATGCACCACTGCGGCTGCGCCCCCTCCACCACCCTCACCTCTCCCTCTCCCACCACCAGTATTGCCAGTAATACTGAGAGTAGTGTCCTTAAGCTCACCGCCGGTGATTCCACCGCCCCCATCACAGTGTTGGCCTTCCTCTCTCTCTCTCTTCTTCTTCTTCTTCTTCTTATTCCTTTTCTACTTTTTTTTTTTGTTCTTCTATTTGTGCTGCATATACTCTCTCTCTCTCTTCTTTTTCAACTTGGCTTTGTTGTTCCGTTGTGTTGTGTACATGCTCTTTTATGTTTCTCTCTCTAGACCTCTCTCTCTCTCTTTGATCTTCTTTTTCTACTGCTTTTTTTTAAGTTTGTTTGTGCTGCATGTTCAGTTATTCATTCACACACGAAGTACAAAGACCCTCTTCTCTTTATAGAAACTTTCTCTCTCCTCCTTCAGCTATTTATCTTCCTCTATATATATATATACGTTGTTTTGTAGGGATGTCATGAATAAAGATCTCGTTGTGGGTAATAATAATATTCTTAATATAGTTAATTGGTGATAACACCAGTTTAACAAAAATTATCATAAAAAACCCCATTGGCTTGATTTTTAAGGTGAAAACCCCATTTAACAGGTTTATTTGAATGGTGTAATTAAAAAAAAAAGACTAAAATGCCCCTATAGGTAAATGTAATTAAAATAAGACTAAAATTGCATGGTGGTGGTGACGGCCTCGCAGCAGTGACGGATGGTCGCCGGTGATCCTGGGCTTGATCGTCCCTGGGGAAGGGGAAGGAGAAGGATTCCACCGTCCCCATCCCCATCCCAAACTCCTTTTACTCGGCGTCTTGCGCCACATCCGGCGTCTCTTGCGCCCACCCAACATCCGTCCACCATCGCGGAAGTCACCATCATCGCTCCAACCACCAGAGGACCTCCCTGCGGCCACAGGAGAACTTCTCGTGACGTCCTCGACGGACTCCAACCGTCTCTAACCCCCCACGACCTTGTCACGACGCCGTCCACCCCCTCTGCCGCCCTCCATCGCCGACAGAACCCCAACCCGAGATTCTCCTCTCACGGATCCGGCGCCGCCACCACTCCATACCTTCGCCTCCGACCTCCCTATCCCCATCCGGTCCCAGATCCGGATCCCTCTAACCCATCTCCGACCCATCTCCAGCCCTCCTCTGACCAGATCTTGCAGGGATGCCAGATCTGGGGTTCAATGGAGTTGAGGGGCCATGGAAGCGGGGTTTTGGGAGGTTGCGGCGCCGGGTTCAGACGAGGTGGAGCTCAGCGTGGGGTTCCGGGGATGTGAAAGGTAGCCGTTGGTGGCGGCGATGGAGCGAGAGAGAGGGGAGTCCTCCAGGATGGTGGAGCTCTACAACTCTCTACTGGAGGTGATGGAGTCGAGTGGGCGGTGCTGCTGGGGGAGGGCGGACGGTTGTGGATGCTCATCGCGGCGGCGGAGGAGGAGGCGAGAGGGCTGGCGGCAGAGGTGGGGTGGAGGCGAGAGGGCTGGCGACGGAGGTGGCTCGAGAAGAGGGAGGCGAAGGTGGAGATCGATCCTGTGGAGAAGGAGAGGATGAGAGAGGGGACAACCCACGTGGAGAAGTAGGAGAAAAGAAACCATGAATTCCTATTTTCTCCACTTTTTCCATGGAAAATTAATGAAAAAAGTGACAAAAATATGGAAAAATATGTGAAAGTGAAAAAAATTAAAGACGATCCACCTCGGTGAGCCGACCCAATCCGAGGTGTGTCGGGCGTCCTGGTTCCCTCGATAAAAATCAAGAAAGACAAAAATGATGGAAAGAAAAAAATGGAGTGAAAAAGATAAAAATTAATTTAAAAAGATGAAAATGAATTCAGAAAGATGAAAATGAATTTAGAAAGATGAAAATGAATTTAGACAGATGAAAATGCAAGTAAAAATATAAAAATGAATTTAAAAAGATGAAAATGAATTCAGAAAGATGAAAATGCAAGATAGATGAAAATGAATTTAGAAAGATGAAAATGAATTCAGAAAGATGAAAATGAATTCGAAAATATGAAAATGCAGGGAAGATGAAAATGAATTCAGAAAGATGGAAATGAATTCAGGAAGATGAAAATGAATTCAGAAAGATGAAAATGAATTATCAAATAAGAAAATAAAATAAAAAACATGAAAATAAATTCAGAAAGATGAAAATGAATTGTGAAAGATGAAAATGGTTTTAGAAAGATGAAAATGTATTTAAAAAGATGAAAATGAATTTAGAAAGATGAAAATGAGTTCAGAAAGATGAAAATGAATTTATAAAGATGAAAATGAATTGTGAAAGATAAAAATGAATTTAGACAAATGAAAATGAATTGTGAAAAATGAAAATGAATTCATAAAGATGAAAATGAATTGTGAAAGATGAAAATGGTTTTAAAAAGATGAAAATGAATTATCAAATATGAAAATGAAATAAAAAACATGAAAATGAATTCAGAAAGATGAAATTGAATTCAAGAAGATGAAAATGAATTTTGAGATATGAATTCAGAAAGATGAAAATGCATGAAAGATGAAAATGAATTCAGAAAGATGAAAATGAATTTAGACAGATGAAAATGAATTTAGAAAGATGAAAATGAATTTAGACAGATGAAAATGCAAGTAAAAATATAAAAATGAATTTAAAAAGATGAAAATGAATTCAGAAAGATGAAAATGAATTCAGAAATATGAAAATACAGGAAAGATGAAAATGAATTCAGAAAGATGAAAATGAATTATCAAAGATGAAAATGAAATAAAAAACATGAAAATGAAATCAGAAAGATGAAAATGAATTGTGAAAGATGAAAATGTATTTAAAAAAATGAAAATGAATTTACATAGATGAAAATGAAATGTGAAAAATGAAAATGAATCGTGAAAGATGAAAATGAATTTAGACAGATGAAAATACAGGAAAGATGAAAATGAATTTAAAAATATGAAAATAGAGTTAAAATGATGAAAATGCATTTTTGTCAATTTTAGATGGTCAATTTTCTAAATTTTATGTGTAATTTTGATGCGTAAATTGTATTTTGATCAAAAAATTTCACAGCTCTAGCTCTCGGCTCGGATCTAGGTTCAAATCTGGATTGCTGCATCTGGATCTGATTGGATTGAGATGTGACTGAGCTTGATAGGCTGCAACAAGGTTTGGATCAATGTGGATTGAATCAATCCGATCCGGACTCAATCGGATCAGGTGGGAATCGGGTCATGCCCAAGTGACTCGGCCTGGCTGAACCAGCTCACAAGAGATGGTTGATCGGGGAAGACAACCCCGAGCGGGCTCCGATGGCCGGCGAATCTCGTCGGATCTAGCCCGAAGATGGAGGAGGAAGGGTCGCATGGGTGAAGGGGAGTCGAATCTGGTACTGGGTGGTGCTGGGGACGTCGAAAGGTGGCGGGCTCCGGTGGAGGCGGTGCTGGATCCTTGAGGAAGGCGGCGAGCTCCGATGGAGGCGGTGCTGGATTCGAGAGGAGGACGGTCGTGCGGCGTCGATGCGCGCCGTCGGGGATGGTTGGGCGGCGGGGTGCTAGATCCGAAGGGGACGGCGAGTTTTAACGACGGCTGAGCTCGAAGGGGTGTTGCCGGGCTTATCCAGGCGTTGGATATCGCCGGAAGGACGCCGAGGAAGGAGCGGCGGGGTCACGGTGGTCGGATCTGAGGTTGGGAGGGTTGCCGCAGGGGTGATCGCCGGGAAGGGGGTTGTTGCCGGAGTGGGTGGGCGGCGGAGATGACGAGGATTGTCTCGCCGGAGGAGAGAGAGGAGAGAGATAGGAGAGAGAAAAGGGTGGAATAAAAAAAAATAAATTTAAAACTATGAAAAAGGGTATTATTGTCTTTTTGAGGTGATTTGGGGTTATTCATATGAAAAAAGTGAAGCTGGGGTTTTTGATAAGAAACATGGGGTCTTGGACAAAGAGAGGCTAAATTTGGGATTTTGACCTAAAACCCCTATTTAATAATAGATGAGGACTGGATAGATTCGGTTTGTGGGATTCGGACAAGGTTGTCTGCTATGTTTAATGCCCTTTGTATTTAAGAAAATTGCACATATTTGGCCATTATCGGGTCAGTGGAGCTCCGATGTTCGTTTGTGCATCCGTTTTGGATCATCAGTACTAGGGGTGGCAATTCGGGTTCGCGGGTCGGGTTCGGGTCGGGTCATACATTGACTCGTTTAACAAAACACCCAACCCGAATCCGACCCGTTTAATAAACGGGTCAGGTTTATAAACCCGAACCCGACCCAATTATAAATGGGTCAACCCGACCTGACCCGCCTAACCCGTTTAATCGGGTCGGGTTGACCCGCCACTGCCCAGAGGGAGAGGCGGCGCTCGGCGCCGGCAGCCGGATCTGGCCGGATCTGGCCAGATCTAGCCGGGAAATAGCCAGATATGGCCGCTTCGTGGTCGAGGAGGCTTCGTGGTCGAGGAGGTCGAGGATGGCGCTGTGGCGACCTCGGGCTCGTGGAGGTCGAGGACGGCGCTGTGGCGACC